>OY856409.1:1227682748-1228307248 GCA_963693085.1 Alisma plantago-aquatica | reverse complement strand
AGACCCCTTCTTCTCCCTCATGTTGGTTTTTAGATTGGAAAAGAGGGCATGTTCAAAGTAATGGTCGAGCCCTGGATCAATTGACATTTTCTGGAGAATTTTATTGATAAAAGTATGTCATTAAAACAAATGTTATTCTTTGTTCCAACCTTAGTTCTATTATATGTGATTAGAAATTGTCTCTCCCTATGAATAGAAAATTGGATATTCTTCTAAATTTCATTCATGACTTAAATGTCAAGTTCATTGACGATGATGTTATATGTGTAAAGGAAGAAAAGAAGGAATCTCTTAAGTTGTTTGTTGATTTTATTAGAGTAGAAGAGCTAAAAGATCCTAATTATGATTGGATCTGGAGCATAAGGAGTATAAAGATATTTTTGTTTCATATTTGGAAGTGTAGACATGATGGGCTCCCTACTTCAGACAAAGCGAAGAGAATGGGTCTTTCCACAAGTTCTATTTGTTTCTTGTGAAGAAGTGATTATGAAAGTTGCGAGCACATTTTCTTCTCTAGTTCATTGATTGTTGGCATTATGGGTGAAGTAGATAAACTATTTCCTTCACTTTGAGACCTTCAGAATGGTCTCAGTTGACCTCTATTGAAGACTGCAATTTGAAACTTTTATGTACCCTGGCCTTTTATCATGTATGGTTTGAAATAAACCTTATTATCCATTATAATTGAGCTAGATCTCTGACTTACTTATGGAATTGTTTCATGAGATATTATTGGGTGCTTGATGTTTCCTAATGTTCTCTATCTTATGTCTTGTTTAGTTAAATTTCAGATCTATTTTTTTGTGTGGAGGTTATGCTTACAAATGGGATTCTTCATTTCTCGGCTATATTCATCTGGAGTCTTCTGCTATATCATGGTGTTGATACTCTCTATGGAATCTTGCTCTCCTCCACAACTATTTTGTTCAAGTTTTCCTATCATTTTGATTCTGGAAGCTTTTGAAGGTTCATGATATAGCTACCAATGTTTTTCTTCTAATTGCCTTTGTTCAGTTATTGGATAGTGGGAGTGTCTATGAAGCTGCTACGCTCTTGAGCTCTTCCTTTTATTTAGTTATCATTCTGTGGAAGTTATCTCTCCCTCATAGAAGATGTCACAAGTTATATCTATCATATGGACTTTATAAAGGTTTTTCAGGTGTTCCTGGTATTGCCCTGAAGTCTTATGTTAATATATGTTTAATTTTGGACAGTGGGAGAGGTTTCGAGTTTAATTTTTCTTTTCTCTCTTACTTTTCCTTTTCTTCTGTTACATTTCTTTATTTTTTTATCTAAGGTTTATAAATAGATACCTTTCCCTTTTTTTGATCTAAGGATCATGTAAAGCCTTACTTTTCCAATGTTTTGTAAATATTTTTCCAAAAATATATAAAAAGCTAGAAGATTTTTACCAACAAATATATAGTAGCAGCTAAAGGGTTAATGGTTATATATAATATATATTCCTTACTCTAGGGAGGAGCATGTAAGCGGGTAAAGGATAAACAGATAAAGTATAGAGAAAATTCATGCCCTTACCCTATAGCATATGGATAAAGGGTAAATGTGAAATACACTACTCATTGACAATATAAATAATTATTTTGATATTTGTATTGTTTTTCTCAAAAATATGTCGACAGAAGACTAGTTTGAATGTATTTTCCATACACAAACCAGTAGTTTTTATTTCATCAAAAATTCATTAAGAATCAGATGTTATAAGCAAAATAAGTTTATCTTGGTTGTTTTTTGTCTTTTTAGCAAAAAACAATTGTATATAGGTAGTGGACCATGAGTACAAGTGGATGATGAAGTGAGGTTTGTGTCACATAACTATCTATTAACCTGAATAGACACTCGTAATGGCTACACAGCCAAAGGCGAGTGGACTTGGGCATCCATTCCTAGAATGGATCGAATATTTCACACATCGAATACATATCTAAAAGTAGTAACAACAAGATATAACAAGATACTACAAGGACATAACATATATGTACCCATTTCTAGATTCAAGTAACCCATTGATGTTTCATTTCTGATCATAGAGACTTGAGTGCAGCAGATCTTCATTTTTTAATTACAAATTCAATAAACATATTATATTAATGCTAAAGGATTAAGTACACTATGGAAGGGAAAGTTAACAGTTTAAGAGTACTATGAAAGTTTCTTGGCTAGAAACATTATATAAGAAAGATTTAGAAACAAGGTGTGAACACTTAATGACATTCTTTTATACAAAGTGTGTTTTAAGTGTATATCCATATACTTAACAACATAATATGGCCATTGACCAACTTCCCATTGGAAGGGTCCATAAGGGTGCTCAATATTAGACAACCCTTTTATGGACATGGTCTTCCTTATCTAGACATCTCCAGTAAGGCGCCCAACCTTGCACCCTTACCCTGAGAATACAGGAAGGTATGCTAGGCTTGTATAATGGACAAGTTCAGTTATATTCGAGGTTTATTCAACATATTTCAAGAAAAATGAATGTACTAATCATAGGGAACAAGTAGCTCAAACAAGTAATTATATAGCCAAGCATTTATACAATCATACATACAAACAAGCTAATACGATAGGGTCAAGAGAGTAAGCATACCTTTCAAGTAAAGATCAAATCATAGCCCATGAGTAAGATTCCTTGTCATGATCCAATCCATGGTATCCTCTCAAAGAAAAGATATGGAACGGTGTCTTAGAACACTAGGTTTTATAATATAACAATCATATGATTCATGTGGATGTTCCCCTATCCCTAGGTTTCAAATATCTTAACAAAGTTCTAAACTTCCAAACATGCATATCATTAACTAACATAGTTCAAGGATCATCATTTAACCCTAGGTCTAGGTGGACCATCCACATTATGATTAATATGAGGTAAAGCTAGGTCTGATTTAGATGTAGGAGAAGCGTGAGGAATAAGTTATCATCATGATAAATAATGCAAATTCACAACTAGTCATATTAGATCCATTTCATGCAATTAGGTCACCTTCCCATGTCATTAGAGTATGGATGGGGTCCATTTGAGTTAGGCAACATAGGCATCATCAAGCTACTGAATTAAGATCATGAAATAAAATGGATGATCATAAGGGCAAGATATGCACATGATTAGAGACAATATATCAACATACATACTAGATCAGATATCAAGTCAACATTCAGGGGTGTAGTCACATTAGAGAACATAGTGATTCATAAAGAACATTAGAGTATAAGTCATTAGAAGTTACTAATTTAGGACAATCATAGACATTTAGAGAACTAATGAGCAAGTCATAACATAATGAATCTTTTGCACATAGGTCCATTTGGGGTCATTTAGGAAATTTTAGATCATTTTAGGGATCAAGGACAAACAAATATTGAATCATGGAAATAATAAGTTTCTAAAAGTATTGATATAAGGCTAGCATCAAATTTTGGGACATAAAGGAGCAAAGGTTGATCATTAGATGACATAAAACATATAGAAAGAGACCCCAAGCTATCATTTTTAGCATGTCAGTAGAAGTACAAGCATATTCAGGTCAAGAAATTGGTCCCATCAGATAGATTTTGTTGAGTTGATAAAGTTTTATATGTAACTTTGCCCACTTGGCACAGAGTATGCATGAGAAAGGGGGTTTCAAAGGGTTACCATTGATCATGAGATCTGGACCCTTAGATTTAGATCCAAGGGTCGTTGAGTGGATGCCACCAACCCTTCTCATGCTCCTGGGCCCACACTAGCATATGGGGTTTGGGGTTGTGGCCTGGAGGGACACGCACCGTCCCGTGAGAGGTTGAAGCACAACAGGGGCCGCGCTTGGGCTGGAGAGAGAGAGTGAGAAGGGAGGAGTCCACACATGCATGGGAGACTCATATTAGAGGGGATGGAAAGTGAGAGAGAGAGTGATCAGGGCCTCCCATTCTTGGTCCACCATGGACCCGGTTACATCCGATGGACAGGGTTGAAACCCACCTCCTGCGTTCCAAGCAACACATGAAGGTTGGCCATTCGCA
The DNA here is from genome assembly GCA_963693085.1 of Alisma plantago-aquatica. Taxonomy (NCBI): domain Eukaryota; kingdom Viridiplantae; phylum Streptophyta; class Magnoliopsida; order Alismatales; family Alismataceae; genus Alisma; species Alisma plantago-aquatica. Next base: position 1,228,303,222 of record OY856409.1, on the reverse strand, counting down.
GGGTCACGATAGAGAGGTAGTCGGGGAAGGGTATTGTTGTGGCTGGGAGCTGGTCAGGGTATGACCTCCCGGTTGGGATAGGAAGGCCTGAGCGAGGTTAGGCATGGGTGTTGATGAGTTGGGGTAGTGGAACGGCCTGCTAGTCCCCATAGTCTTCCCTTAGCGGCTAGTGTGGCGCTGCTCACTGCAGCAACACAAGAGCAGCCATTGATGAAGCCTCAATGCCACCAGAGGCCCCTCGGGTTAGAACAGAGAGGGGGGGAGAACATAAAAAAGGATTAGGAAAACTAGGGCCATTCTACCCCTCCTTCGGTCATCACAACTGGAAGCACTGAGGTGGTGGTTGTGAGGTGGGAGTGAGGTAGCGTTGTCGCATGATAGAAAAGAGTCAGCCTATCAAGTGATGGAGGTTGGAGGGTTTAAATAGGAGAAATGGGAAGAAAGGGGAAGATGTTAAGGTTGGATGGCCAAGTGGTGGTAGCATCTAGCCTGGTTCATCCCCTCCCTTGTCACTCCACTGCTTGACGTAGCTGGTCATGCGGCCAAAAGGAGAGATGATGAGGTCAAAGGAAGAAAAGAGGAGGGGTGCCAATGAAGGACCCGGGTTCGAACCTCACCGAAGGCACTTTGCGAATGGCAATCCATGTTGATTAGGCACGAGAGGGGGTGACCAGACCACACCCTCTCATGCCTCGAGAGTTTACCATGTCAGGCTTGCCTGGGGTGGGTTCTCTCGGTTACCAAAAAAAAAGAGGAGGGGTGCAACAACATGAGTGGTGCCAGGTCTGTACGACCCCCCCCGTGAGAGACAAAAAGTGAAGCACATAATTAAAAGAAGGAAGTGAGGCATGTTTGGGCCAAGAGATGGATCTTTCAGGCCTAAAATGACCATTCAAAGGCCCAAATGGGTAGGAAAAACATTAAAGTTGGGTAGAAGAAGATCAAGTCTTTAAATGGTCACAAATTACTCATCCTAGATTTGATTTGAGAAAATAAAGATGCATTTGAAAGGTTAGAAAACCTTCTACATCATGGTTCCAAGAGTAAGTTGGATATGTGCTCAAGATAAGATCCAAACAAATGGAAACTATGGTGATAAGTGAAAAAGGTGCAACTAGGTTTTTAGCTAGATTGAATGTCACTACAAGGCATACTTACATGGATAAACTACAAATAAATCTAAAAGCATTCAATAGGTGAAATTGAGGGCTCAAGTGAGGTATCAATGCAAAGACAAAGTAGATAGCACATACTTAAGGAGTGAGAGAAACCCAGGTCATCACATCCTCCCCACCTTAAAAGGAATTTTATCCCCAACATTTGCACAATCGTTTAACCAAATTGGCATAATAATATTCACTAGTCGAGATTTGATATTTGACATTCATTATCAAAATCATCACACTATCTCGTAATGTCTGATCACCACTTACCGAATCAATCTCACTCTAAAATTGATAAATTGAGCATCAATGTCAACACATAGTCACACAGATCATCAAATTGGGAAAGATCATCACATGAGTCACATATTTGGAAAGATCATCATATCAACCATTAGTTATGAGAGATCACATTTTAGGTCAATTGAATAGAGTTCAAGAGTAAGGCATGACTTTCATTCCCAAAATTTAGGTTTCTAGCTTCTACATTGGCCTAGGTGGGGTCCAAAATTGAGATTTCATATTTCAACAAGTCAAGACAAACATCATATTCCAACATCATGATTTTGTGCTCAAAATCAATGGAAGGTCCCAATATAGTATGCATGGAGCTCACCCCTATGTCATAAATCAAGAAAATCATCATGGTCATCATTTCAATTTTGATATTTGGGAATATGGAAGTCATTTGTCATATATCGAGTCTAATCTCAAGATCCTAATTGGGTGATCATAGGAGTCAAGTCAATATCAAGGTCATAAATCATGATTCAAGATTTCATTGTTCAATGTTGAGAGACTAGTTTGGGCATCAAAGTCATAAGTCCAACTATTTCAAATCTAGGGTTTAAGTTCCTATTTTGACCTTAGGGATGATCATTCAACCGTATACAGAAATCGAGCAACCACAAACAACATTTTGAGCATTATTCAACATTTTGTGGTATAACCATCGAGTTCATTTTCATGATATCCATGGTTGTTGAATGATCTAGGCCTAGGTCTTTCTAGGAGCCTAACTGCTAACTATAAATCATATTTTAAGATTGTCATCAAATTGAGATTCAAGATCAAGTATCAATATCATCATGGTATTGACCTATTAGAGACCTAGGTCAATGAATAAAAATAGAGTGAAATGAGTAACCTTTCCAAACTATATATAATCATCAAAGTGAAAATTTAGAGGCAATCATAAGAGGGATGTGACCTAGGTTAGGAGAGTCATAAGTCAACTACCACCCCAATCTAGTACATTAGTCCATGTTGATCATAGGTCATCGAGCATATCCAAAAAGGGTAAGCATTGACTATCAAATTGTATTTCACAATATCATGATTCAAACATCAAGGTCATAATAAGGAAAACATAATTCAAAATTTTGCAAGATCAAGGTCAAAATTTTATTCATTTCAATATCAAGGTAAGGGTAGATTTTGGAAATGAGAGGTTAAATTGAGACCTCAAGAGTTGGAGCATAATACTGCAAGATTGTGATCTAGGTCCATCATATTATTCAAATTGAGTCTACAATGAGGAATCATTGTCGATAGGGGATTGTCCTCTTGTAGCAAGTCTTCACATCATGATCTAGGGTTTTAAAGACAAGGTCATCTCGTGAAATGATCATGATACATATCGATTAGGGTAAGAGTTTTCCTAACTATGTTTGAGGTTTAATCAACAATAGAGCAACATGGGTTTAATCAATAGGGACCTCATCCAAGTGAGGTGCAAAACATGGGTTCCACCTTATTTCACCATACCAAGAACTTACCTCAAACATAGAAAGACTTATATCTGATCGGGTAACATCAAGTTCCATAACTTCATATATAAGTACATCACATTCAAGAGTAACTTCATACAACAAATAGGGTTTTCAATTTAACATCAGATAATGGCATTATCATATTAACCAACTTTCATGAATCAAATGAATTTTACTTTTCACCTGCATAAGCTACCCCAAAATCAAGAATTCGTGTGATAAGTAGTCATGAGATAATAATCACATGAGGAGGTGATAAAACTACCAAATCGTCATCTACTTGGGTGGATTAGGTGGTCCTTAAATAAGATATGAAATGCTAGAAGACTCTCCAAACTTGAAGAAAGGATGTTTAGTCCTCCCTAGGTTCTTAACATGTGTTATGCCTTAAACATATATAGATCCCTATGTGTATAGCGTTGATACCATTTGTCATGAAATTGTGTGTTACCCTGAATCCACACTCCTAAAGGCTACACATCCAAAGGTGAGAAGACTTGGGCGTCCATCCCTAGAATGGATCAAATATTTCACACATACAATATATATATGTTAACACAGTAACAACAAGATATAATAAGATACTACAAGGAGATAAGAGATATGTAACCATTTCCAGATTTGAGTAACCCATTTGTGTTTCACTTCTAATCTTAGTCTTGAGTGTAGCGGATCCTCATTTGGGAACTACAAATTTAATAAACATAAAATATGAAAGCTAAATCATTAAGTACTCTCTAAAAGGGCAAATAAATAGTTTAGGACTACTGTAAATTTTCTTGGCTATAAACATTATATAAGTACGATTTAGAAATAAGGCGTGAAACACTTAATGAAATTCTTTGATACAAAATGTGTTTTAAGTGTATTTCCATTATACTCAACAACTTAATATGGCCATTGACCAACTTTCCATTAGAACGGTCTGTAAGGGTGCTAAAGATTAGCCAACCCTTTTATCAACATGGTCCCCCTTATATAGACATCTCCAGTAAGGCGCCCATGCTTTTTCCCTTACCCTGAGAATGCAGGTAGGTACACTAGGCTTGTATAATGGACAAGTTTAGTTATGTTTGAGGTTTGTTCAACATATTTCAATCAAAACAAATGTACTAAAAATAGGGAATAAGTATCTCAAACAAGTAATTATCTAGCCAGGCATTCATATGAGCATACATATAAACAAGTAAAAACCATAGTAGGGTCAAGAGTGTAAGCGTACCTTTCAAGTGAAGAGCATATCATAGCCCGTGAGTAAGATTCCTAGTCATGATCAAAACCATGGTAACCTCACATAGAAAATATATAGAAAGGTGTCTTAGAACACTAGGTTTTACAATATAATCATCATATGATTCATCTGGATGTTCCGGTCACGGAACTGTTCTTACCCCAATCCCAATCCCACCGCCTAGATAGTAGAAAAAGGATTGAAGCGCCAGTCCCTGAGTGGCCCAATAGGATCAATCACACTGGCATATACAATAAGAAATAAATAACTCAAAACTGGATAAATAAATAAACAAATAAACCCAATATGGAGATTTATCCGATTTATCCTTGTCATCAGAGTGTATGAGTGCGGAAGTGATCTTATTCAGTATTCCATTGTATTGCCTAAAATCAAGAAAATCAAGACACAATCATGCAATTGCACGGTACGCTATCAAAATCAAGTAAAACAGTTTATAAGAAAAATACGTATACTTGGCAGGACTTATATTTCAAAGTATAAGAAACGATTTCCAAACATTCAATATTATTCGACAAAAAGGTTGTTATTCAAAGATTCAAATTTTATTACGAGTTCCCATTATGTTGTAATTCGAGAAGCATGCTTATATATTTTTGTGACTTTATCACCCCAACGCGATGGGGTATGTCACTGGGCTCCTTCTCACCATAGGAACATAGGAGGCCAATGTACAAGTCCCACCTCCAATGAAGGGGTTGTTGTACTCAATATCAACATTATCAATATCATCATCATTATCAATATACGGGCAGTCATAATGGGCATGCAATTTATGTTCTCATGTTTTTCAAAATATAGTATAGAAAAACAAAAGACTAATCATAGGGAACAGTAGCTCATCCAAATAAATAGCCAAGTATACAATCAAGAGAGACATAAAAGTATCTTCAATACAATCAAAGAGGAGTCATATAATAGCGTACCTTTCACCGAGATTTCGAGTATAATCAATATTCGATCAATAGGTCAACCCTTCGAGTCAGATCCTAAATCATCAAGATTGGATCAAGGGTCGAGATCATGATGTTCAGAATATCACTTTTTCAATATTCGAGATTAGGGTTACACTTTTCCTATGTCAACCTTAGGGTTGGGTCATTCACTTATAATCAACCAATATTTCAATATATCCAGCATTATTTCAAGTATCTGATATATATTCTGTTATGACCCACTCCATGATTAACTAGTAAGTACCTCGATTAGTGCTAAGAATCTTGTTAAACATCAAGGACAATCAAAATAAACTAATTTTTGAATTAATAGCTAAGATTGAATCACCTGAGGCAATTAATAATGTCAATGTTGATTATTTAGTACATTAAGTTGAATCAAGTAATCACAATTGTAATTAGAGCTTTGATCCCGTGAAATAGTCCTTTTAGCATGTTATGCACTTTGAGGTTATAGAGAATTCCGTTCTTAAACCGTTGCAAGAAAAATCACTCGAAACCGACTTCCGAGTTAAAAGAATGGACATTCGAGTGTTTAGGGACCTAGTTGTAAATATTGGATCTGTTTGGGAAATTTGCATCTCGCCCCCTAGCCCTTTCTCCCTTATCCCCTTCTTCACCCGACCACTTACAGAGCGACCGCACGAAGCGGCGCCCGATAGAACAGGGCACGACACAGGGTGCGATTGAGAGGTTCGGAGAGTGAGATCGCGTGGGCGATTTCTTGAGCCCAGAGCTCCGAAGCTGCTGCGCCATCTCCTCTCCTTCTTCCCCTTCATCTTCCTCCTCACCCTAGGTGCGCAGCACCTCGACCTGCTGGGCGGCGGACTGCAGAAGCAGCAGCTTGGCTGCTGCACGGCGCCGGCCATGGGCCGTTCTTGGCAAGCTATGCACCAAGGAAGGTGCGATTGATCTCGTTCGTTGAGGTTCGTGCACCCAACCGCAGCTCCAGCTGCACCTAGCAACTCAATCGAAGCTCACCTAGCTGGCTGAACGTCGGCCAACTTGCAGCTGCTGTTGCACGGTGCACGACCAAGGAGGAGTCCGTTGGTTGATTTGAAACTCCGGGAAGGTACTTCCTACCTCCTATTCATGGCCATGGATTTGATTTTTGCAGTTATAGATGTGCTAATATCAAGCACGGTTCTCCTTCTCAGTTTGTCGGTAAACGTAGAGGTGTCTGTTCTGTATATATAGGTTTGAATCAGAACCCTAAGGCGTGGCTTTTGCCAAGGGGATGATGCCCTTGTGCTTGGTCTAGATTTTTAGACAAGAAATTCATAGCCTCAGCTAGACCTAGTTGTCGTTTGAATTAATTTTAGATTCGTGTATGATACTACTGTTCTATTGCATGGTCAGCATTCCGATCGGCCGAATTTGGTAAGATTCGGCCGAGTTTCCTTTATAAGGAAATCGAACAGGGTTCCAATCGGCCGAGATTGTAGACTGATCGGCCGAGTTGCCTAGAGTGGATCGGCCGAGTTTCCGGCCAATCGGCCAAATTCCCAGATTGGTCGGCCGAGTTCCAGAAGAGTGAGTAGTAGTTCATTCAGTAATCATTATTTAACTCAATTTAAATGTTTAATTGCTTCTGTATCAGTTAGTATAAATTTTAAACAGTATAGTACATACAATAGAGTATATTAGTTTCATTGGAACTTGAAATACCTATTATGCTTAGTGAAAATGATGAAATTTCCTGTATTATACTTGCAGTGTATTTGCTGATTTAAAAATAGATGTTTAGCATCGAAAGTGGATAAATGATACTGAAACATGTTTAATGATGATAAAGGATATATATTTGCTTCATGTGATATTTATATTGCGCAATTTGCATGAAATGTGATATTCCTGTTTAAATGTTTATTTGTTAATCAGTTAATAGACTTAGGTGCCCTAACACCGTAGAACCCCTAAAGGAAGGTCTGTTACTTAGGGGTGAAACTCGTGTTGCAACATCATCCGTGCTTGTGTCACGGACAAATGAGGAAAGAGAGGCAGTGTCTAACAACAATCGTGTGTGTGTCATGATGGCACTGGGGAAAAAAAAAGAAAACTTGGTTATCTAACACCATTCGTGCTTGTGTCACGAAGGTAACCCTGTGAGACTCTCTGCCGGTGTACTCAGGTTAAAGGAGGAGTCTGGAGCACTCAGAGTAGTGCCTTGAGGCCGTAGAGCCTATGTTTCTGGCCGGAGAGCCAGGGGTCCTGTAGCAGAGCAGGGCTGGCGTCAGACTTAGCATTTCCCGGGTGTGTCGCTAAGTCTTGTACGGTGGGATCGTAGCATGAACTTGCTGCGGATCTTTATATGCAGAGTACACTGCATATGATTAGGGCATAATAAAATAAGTATGTAATCATATAGGATCACAATAAATTAAAGTATTCAAACTTGTGTGCTATTTCTTTATATCTGATTATCTGTTCAAATTATATGCTACTGCATGAAAATGTGATTATATTCTGCAAATCTGTTATGTTATTAGAACTGCCTTGCTTAGTTCTGCATTTATGTTTAATTTCAATTTATAAACCTGATGAGTTGTTTAGTGATAGCTAAGTGAAATGCTATTCACTGAGCGAGTAGGCTCATACCTCTACTCTAAACATTTTCAGGTTATCATCAGTAGCAGGAAATCTGAAGGATCGTTTCATCCTAATGCCTAGTCTGTAGAAGGAATATGTAGATAGTAGTTAGAGGTCTCTTAGTCCTTTCCCCTCGATCTTTGGGACAAGGTGTGAGTGAGAGAGAGAATGTGTATAAAGATGTAAATTAACTGTTATGCTTTATTTTATGTCGGACAATGTAATATGTTGTAGACTCTGTTTATTTTTCTAGTCAGTTTAATAAAGATGCTTCCGCAGTTTGTTTAGTTTCATTTTACAACATAAATCAGATTATCCTATTAATCTCTTTAAAAAGTTTTAAAAAGTGAAGAGCGGTTGACTTATGAGTAAATCCCATCCTGTCGCGTCCTAATCTCGTGGTTTGTGGTTAGTGTGAGATCGGGGCGTGACATATTCGAGTGTGAATGACTTACCTAGGTTTTCTAGGATTATATGTGCTAACCCTAATTTATGATCATTATCCAAGTCTTCATCAAATCTTTAGATCATCATGTTGTTCTAACATCATTTGTATTCAAGATCAGATTGATGGGTCAAAACTATATCAAGGGTTTTGCAAGCTTAAGATCAATATCAAGATTTACTCATTATTCATAAAGATTCTAATCAAGATTGAATCGAACAATTAGATCTAGATCACTAATTATTCATTTTCAAGATTCAACTAAATCAGATCTAGATTTGTATATCAAGATAATTATTAGAGTCAGATATAGGGTTTCAAAAGATTAGACATCATTATTGTTCCATTTGATAAACTAAATAAGAAAGATATCAAATAAAAGGATATAAGTGAGAATAATTTAGACTCAAGCTTCACAAGTATTTTTAATTGATTCATTAGATTTTTCTGATCAAGATTGACTATTTGTTTGTATTATTTGGAGCTAGGATGCAATTTCTATGATTAAATCGAGATCTCAGCATTTTACTAATTTTCTGAATAGAGAGGAGCAAAATACCTTAAATCGGAAATAGTTGATCCTTGGATGTCGATTGGATGGTCAAGATGGAACCACATAGGTTCGAGGCTTTCTTGCTTGGCAACTCAGTTCAGAGGCTAAGTGGCCGGTTCAAGTTCTTGAATGGCCGGTCCACGGGCGGTTTGACCAAGTCTTTGACCTGCTTGGTTTCCTTCTCTGGACCCGGTGGTTCATAGGGTCTGCCCCCATCTATGCAGGCCTTGCGCAAGTCGTGAAGGCAGGGCGGCAGGGCTCGCCATAGTGGTGGAGGTCCGGGACCATGAACGGGTAGGAGGGAGTGTGGGAAGGCCATTGGAGATCACCTCAGCCCCGTGAACCTGATGGGAGCCAAAGGAAGAGGAGAAGGGGCGAGGATGAAGGAAACCCAACCGGGCTTGGTGGCGGTGCTGCTTGAAGCAGCAGGAGGTCAGGGATGTAAAACTAGGCCATCCAAGGCTAAAAGAGATAGCGAGGATGGGGTTCGTGGATTCATGTGTTGTTGGCGAGCATGAGGGACCCTTTTTATAGGGTTGGGGCTAGGTTTAGGGCTAGATAGGTCCCTGGTGGCAGCCATAGCTGCCGGAGTGAGAGAGGAGAGACAAGAACTTATTTTGGCAGTGCAACATTGTGTGGAACCCAGTAAAAATAGGGTTGGGCGAGTTTGAAAACATGAGGTGCACATTCCCTCTCATTTAGAATTTTGAATCGGGGTCACGAGTGATAGATCTACCGTTCTGGTTGCATTAACACCTCCCCGCTGATTGCGGGAGGTTGAAGATGACATGTTGGCCATTAGATCTAGCTTGAATCCACGGGACATAGATACAAGGGCCAAAGCGCACCCCCGGTGCCTTGCCCTGGATAGCTGATGTGGAAAAACCAATTAAAATGGCAAACAAAGGGATTTTTAGCACATAACTTCAAAAATTCATAGAAAATCATAGGAAGGTCCAAATGATCTCAAATTTGGACCAAAGCTTTAAAATAATGTGGAGAATATCTAGAAAAAGTTTGAGAATCAAATTATGACGTTTGATTGACCAATTTGATTCTTTGGACAAAGTGTTGAATGAATGCAATTTGAGGTGTTATAAGGTGTATAAAAACTATCTTGGTCACCATATCTTGGATTTGAGTCTCAATAATGATTATGAAGACAATAAGAATAATTTGGGACCATTAGTAGGTATAATGAGGGCAAAAAGAGTAACTTGAGCAAAGATTGGTGAAAAACCACTTTGTCACACCCTTCCCTCCTTAAAAGAATTTTGTCCCCAAAATTCAAAATATCCTCAAATTTATAATTATTCAAATCTAGATCATATCCTAAATTACTAGAAAATCCTCAACTATAAAATCAAAATCATGTCCTCAAACTTCAATTCGAACCAAAAATCATAATTGAGATTCCCTGTTCCGTATCATAATCAACTTGGTACTAACATCATTTCATCATCAAGAAATTGAGTATCAAGATCATCGCATATATTTGTCCAAAGTCATTATATGAGTCACAAATATGGAAAGCATCATATTGATCACATATCATATTTTAGGTCAAACAAATAGAGTTCAAGTGTACAAGGTGACTTTCAATCCCAATATCTCAGGGTCCTAGCTTCTACATTGGCCTAGGTGGGTTATATATCCATGATTTGAGATTTTACATTTCAACATTTCAAGACAACCTCATACTTTCAATATCATCATTTCGAGCTCAAATTCAATGGGAAAGTCCCACCCTAGTCCTAATGAGAGCTAAACCCTTCATCATAAATTGAGAGAGTCAATATAGTCATCATTTCAAGATTTGGGATTTTGAAGCCATTATTCATATATCTCAATATCCAAATAGTATGATCATAGGATTTGTATCATTATTGATATTTGATAATCGTGAGTCACAATATTATATATCAATATCAAGAGTCAAGATCAAAAGTCATAGGTCTAAAATTTTGAAGCTAGGGTTTAGATTACTATTTAGACCTTATGGGGTATCATTCATCTATATCCAATTTCGAGCAAAATTATTCAAGCAATATTCGAGCAACATATCATAATTTCATTATCATGTTTCCAAGGTTGATGAATGATCTAGACCTAGGTCTATCTAGGAAATAAACCACAAGCTATAGTCAACATTGTCATATGTCAAGGTCATTATCAAATCAATATTCAAAAACAAATATCAACCATGGGTTTAACCTATTAGGCTTAGGTCAACCAATCCAAATAGGGTGAAAGGGAATACCTTTCCAAACTCTAAATAATCAATAGGATGAAAACTTAGAGGTAGTCAAAATAGGGATGTGACCTAGGTTAGGGGAGTCATGAGTCAACTACTACCCTAATCTGGCACATTACCAACATTAGTCATGATCCACCGATCTTATTCAAATAGGGAGAGTATCAAAAATTAAATCATATACATCAAAGTCATAAGATCAAAATTCAAGATAATAGAACAATAATGTCAAGATTTTCGATTCTTTCCTTTCATGATCAAGGTAATGATATAATTTGGAAATCGAGGATTTGAATTTGACATTCGAGGAATCAGAGAATATTAGTGCAAAATCTAGTCCCATAATCATCATATCAAAATCGAGATTGCACAAGGCATCAATAGTCAATAGGAAACTGCTTTTTTCATCATAGGTTTTACATCTTAATTTGTGAGTCTAAGACTTAGTCAATTGATATCATAGTCAAGATGTGTATAACATAGGATACGAGTTTGCTAAACTATGTTTGAGGTTTAATCAAAAATAGGGAAACACGGGCTTAATTGAATAGGGACCGTATCAACAATGAGGTATAAGGTATAAGTCATCCTTATTTCACCAAATCATAATTCGTATCATTTACCTCAAACATAGGAAGCATATAGTCAAGTTTTAGCTGAAATTGAGTGTTCCTGATATTAGGGATCATACGGGAGTATTTGGTTTCAAAGTTAATTGATCAAAATCGATTTTTCAAATTTAGGTCAGATCATGGTATTAAATTTCAAGATTTAGCAATATTCATTTTTCCCATGCACAAGCTACCCATAATCGAGACATCATGTGGCAAAAGGTCATGAGAAGGACCACATGATGAGATAAGAAGACTACCTAATCTTCATCTACATGGGTGGCTTAGGATTGTCCTTAAAGAAGAGATGAGATGCTAGAAGACTCTCTAGGGCTTCACAAGAGAACCTTTAGGTCCAGTTCTGGACCAATTAAGGCCAGGTAGAGCGGGGGATCTCAACCACCGTGAAGACGGATAGGAGAAATTATGTCAGGACCCCGAGCCTAGACACCTCTATTTTCACCATTATGGACTTTAGGTTTCCTTGGGTGTAAGAGACCTGAGAAATTATTTACTTAAAGTATATGGGAGTGTGAAAGCTCCGATACCAACTGTCACGGAACCGTTCTTACCCCAATCCCAATCCCACTGCCTAGACAGTAGAAAAAGGATTGAAGCACCCATCCCTGAGTGGCCCAATAGGATCAATCACACTGGCATATACAATAAGAAATAAATAACTCAAAACTGGATAAATAAATAAACAAACAAACCTAATATGGAGATTTATCTGATTTATCCTTGTCATCAGAGTGTATGAGTGCAGAAGTGATCTTATTCAGTATTCCATTGTATTGCCTAAAATCAAGAAAATCAAGACACAATCATGCAATTGCACGGTACGCTATCAAAATCAAGTAAAACAGTTTATAAGAAAAATATGTATACTTGGCAGGACTTATATTTCAAAGTATAACAAACAATTTCCAAACATTCAATATCATTCGACAAAAAGGTTGTTATTCAACGATTCAAATTTTATTACGAGTTCCCATTATGTTGTAATTCGAGAAGCATGCTTATATATATTTGTGTGGCTTTATCGCCCCAACGTGATGGGGTAAGTCACTGGGGGTCTTCTCACCATAGGAATATAGGAGGCCAATGTACAAGTCCCACATCCAATGAGGGGGTTGTTGTACTCAATATCAACATTATCAATATCATCATCATTATCAATATACGAGCAGTCATAATGGGCATGTAATTTATGTTCTCATGTTTTTCAAAATATAGTATAGAAAAATAGAAGACTAATCATAGGGAACAGTAGCTCATCCAAATAAATAGCCAAGTATACAATCAAGAGATACATAAAAGTATCTTCAATACAATCAAAGAGGAGTCATATAATAGCATACCTTTCACCGAGATTTTGAGTATAATCAATATTCGATCAATAGGTCAACCCTTCGAGTCAGATCCTAAATCATCAAGATTGGATCAAGGGTCAAGATCATGATGTTCAGAATATCAGTTTTTCAATATTTGAGATTAGGGTTACACTTTTCCTATGTCAACCTTAGGGTTGGGTCATTCACTTATAATCAACCAATATTTCAAAATATCCAACATTATTTCAAGTATCTGATATATATTTGAGTGTGAATGACTTACCTAGGTTTTCTAGGATTATATGTGCTAACCCTAATTTATGATCATTATCCAAGTCATCATCAAATCTTTAGATCATCATGTTGTTCGAACATCATTTGTATTCAAGATCAGATTGATGGGTCAAAACTATATCAAGGGTTTTGCAAGCTTAAGATCAATATCAAGATTTACTCATTATTCATAAAGATTCTAATCAAGATTGAATCAAACAATTAGATCTAGATCACTAATGATTCATTTTCAAGATTCGACTAAATCATATCTAGATTTCTATATCAAGATAATCATTAGAGTCAGATATAGGGTTTCAAAAGATTAGACATCATTATTGTTCCATTTGATAAACTAAATAAGAAAGATATCAAATAAAAGGATATAAGTGAGCATAATTTATACTCAAGCTTCACAAGTATTTTTAATCGATTCATTAGATTTTTCTGATCAAGATTGACTATTTGTTTGTATTATTTGGAGCTAGGATGCAATTTCTATGATTAAATCGAGATCTCAGCATTTTACTAATTTTCTAAATAGAGAGGAGCAAAATACCTTAAATCGGAAATAGTCGATCGTTGGATGTTGATTGGATGTTCGAGATGGAACCACATAGGTTTGAGGCTCTCTTGCTTGGCAACTCGGTTCAGAGGCTAAGTGGCAGGTTCAAGTTCTTGAATGGCCGGTCCACGGGCGGTTTGACCAAGTCTTGGACCTGCTTGGTTTCCTTCTCTGGACCCGGTGGTTCACAGGGTCTGCCCCCATCTACGCAGGCCTTGCATGAGTCGTGAAGGTAGGGCATCAGGGCTCGCCGGAGTGGAGGAGGTCCGGGAGCATGAAAGGGTAGGAGGGAGTGTGGGAAGGCCATTGGAGCTCGCCTCAGCCCCGTGAACCTGATGGGAGCCAAAGGAAGAGGAGAAGGGGCGAGGATGAAGGACGCCCAACCGGGCTTGGCGGCGGCGCTGCTTGAAGCAGTAGGAGGTCAGGGATGTAAAACTAGGCCATCCAAGGCCAAAAGAGATAGCGAGGATGGGGTTCATGGATTTATGTGTTGTTGGCGAGCATGAGGGACCCTTTTTATAGGGTTGGGGCTAGGTTTAGGGCTAGATAGGTCCCTGGTGGCAGCCATAGCCGCTGGAGTGAGAGAGGAGAGACAAGAACTTGTTTTGGCAGCACAACGATGTGAGGAACCCAGTAAAAATAGGGTTGGGCGAGTTCAAAAACATGAGGTGCACATTCCCTCTCATTTAGAATTTTGAATCGGGGTCACGAGTGATAGATCTGCCGTTCTGGTTGCATTAACACCTCCCCGCTGATTGCGGGAGGTTGAAGATGACATGTTGGCCATTAGATCTGGCCTGAATCCGTGGGAGATAGATCCAAGGGCCAAAACGCACCCCCGATGCCTTGCCCTGGATAGCTGATGTGGAAAAACAAATTAAAATGGCAAACAAAGGGATTTTTAGCACATAACTTCAAAAATTCATAGAAAATCATAGGAATGTCCAAATGATCTCAAATTTGGACCAAAGCTTTAAAATAATGTGGAGAATATCTAGAAAAAGTTTAAGAATCAAATTATGAAGTTTGATTTACCAATTGGATTCTTTGGACAAAGTGTTGAATGAATCCAATTTGAGGTGTTATAAGGTGTATAAAAACTATATTGGTCACCATATCTTGGATTTGAGTCTCAATAATGATTATGAAGACAAGAAGAATATTTGGGACCATTAGTAGGTATAATGAGGGGAAAAAAGTAACTTGAGCAAAGATTGGTGAAAAACCACTTTGTCACAGTTCCCCTAGCCCTATGTTTCAAATATCTTAACATATTTCTAAACTTCCAAACATGCATATCATTAACTAACATAGTTCAAGGATCAATATTTAACCCTAGGTATAGGTGGACCATCCACATTATGAGTTATATGATGTAAAGCTAGGTCTAATTAGATATAGGAGAACCATGAGGTCTAAGTTGTCATCATGATTAATCATGCAAATTCACAACTAGTCATATTAGATCAATTTCATGCAATTAGGTCACATTCCCAAGTCATTAGAGTATGGATAGGGTCCATTTGAGTTGGGCATCATAGACATCATCAAGCTACCGAATTAAGATCATAAAATAGAAAGGATGATCATAAGGGTAAGATATGCACATGATTAGAGACTAGTTATCAACATGCATACTAGGTCACATATCAAGTCAACATTAGGGCATGTAGTCACATTAGAGAACATGAGTGATTCATAAAGAACTTTGGAGTATAAGTCATTATAATTTATTGATACAGGACAATCATAGGCATTTAGAGAACACTTGAGCAAGTCATAACATAAAGAATGAATCTTTTGCACATAGGCCCATTCGGGGTATTTTAGGAAATTATATATTATTTTAGGGATCAAGGACAAACAAAATTTGAATCATGGAAATAAAAAGTTTCTCAAAGTTCTGATATAAGGCTAACATCATGTTTTGGGGCATAAAGGAGCAAGGTTGATCATTAGATGACGTAAACATGTAGAAAGATACCACAAGCTATTATTTTTAGTATGTCAGTAGAAGTAAAAGCATATTTAGGTCATGAAAATGGTCACATCAGATAGATCTCATTGATTAGATAAAGTTTCATGTATAGCATTGCCCACTTGGCCCAAAAAATGCATGAGAAAGGGGGTTTCAAAGGGTTACCATTGATCATGAGATCTGGATCCTTGGATTTCAATCTAATGGTTGTTAAGCGGGCTCCATCAGCCCTTCCCACACTCCTAGGCCCATAGTAGCATCCAAGATTTAAGCTTGTGTCTTGGAGAGACATGTGTCATCCCGCGAGAGGTTGGAGCACCATAGGGTCCACGCCTGGGCTGGAGAGAGAGAGTGAGAGGGGAGGAGTCCACACGCGCATGGGAGACTGAGACGAGAGGGGAGGTAAAGAGAGAGAGAGAGTGTGTGACAACCCCAATTTCTATATACCTTCCTTAGTGACATACATAGATATGTGGGCACTCATATCTATAAATGTCAAAAGGGAAAATAATAGAAATCAAGATAGTCAACTAAAAACAGAGATAAGCCAAGATTATGTCCACATCATCAGTAGATAGCAACACAACACTTCATTCAACGATAAAAGTTAAAATCATACATGCTGATAAATGAGAAGGAAGAATGATAAGTCTATGAAAGAAAATATGATTATTAGATAGGATCTATAACATTCTATTACATCATCTAGAAAAGAAAACTATCTAACTGAAATGACCAAGGTGAGAAGTAGAGATCTATCTATTATCCTCCAAGCTCATTATTTAGTGGCTTCTGGTACTTTGAAGTGCTTCATCATTTGCTTGTACTTAGAAAATACGAGAAACAAATACATCAACAAAGTTGGTACGTGGAATTAAAAGTTATACTATGCTGGAATATAAAATACTCAAAATTGGAGAAAAAGAATGAAAACGTTATTTAAAGGCAGAAAATCAGGTAATCCCAAGTTATTAGCCTCAATTAGAATGAATATGCATTACTATGGTGGACTTAGCACAAATATAAATGGTGGGCCCTTCTCCGTGTACCTTGTACTCTAGGGATCTCCCCATATACCATGTACTCTAGGGAGGTGCTAGTCAACATTAAAGCTTTCCCTCTCTAATAGGGAGTTTAATGAACACCACTAGTAACTACATTTAACTTATATTCAATTATATTCTTTTATGTTCAAGGTGGTAAATCATCAATTATTCATATATCCACATCCATCAATGTATGTCAATTTCATGCAAACAATTACATATATTTAGCATCCAGCAAAATCTAGTCATATAATTATATCCACGTACCTTTAATTCTCAGATCTGGATTCCACAAGTCCTAGGTTATGAGAAAGATAGTAGATCACCCTGAAATATAGCAAAACCCTAAAGTCACCATGGTTTCTCATCAATCAACATTAATTATTATTATTATAATTAGGGTTTAGGTTATTTGGGATACCACTTTAGGATACATATGATTCAGAGTTGGGGTCTGAGATTAGGGTCATCTAGGTTATTCAAGGACATTTAATTTATTAGGGTTTTTCATAAATTGTACATAGTATTCATAATAAGGTGAGAAAACTAGAAATTAGGGTTCTTCTCAATTGTTGAATCAACTATCTTTCCTAGATAGGTTTTCGAGTAACATAATGATCATGATCCTAATTAGGGTTTAATATGTTCCCAAGGAAGATTTAAAATCAGTTATAACCATCATTACACAAAAATGATGCATTAAAAGGTCATTAGTGATTGTAGGCCATATTTTTAGAAAAGGGCTCAGATCTAGGTCATGATTATATTTTATTTAGACAATTTGGATTGTTCTGATGAAAATGGTATATTGATTTGATAATTTCTGATAATCCTACCATTTTCTAGGGTTTTCACAAGTTCTGGTCAATCAGGAAAATTTAAGGAATTAAACGGAAAAAAATGTGAGCTCTGCCTCACAGATCATGCGAGGGATCCGACCAACCGGACCCTCTCACTGACCTGTGAGTAGGCGCTTGTCCAACAAGGGTCAGGTTCTGATCGAAGGTCAGGAATGCCCCTGCCTCCAACTGTTGGGCTTGTGTATGGGTGAGGGTGAGAAGGGAATAACATTCATCTGAATGTTCCTACTCGAGCCATGGCTACAACGAGGGATCAGGCAACGGAAAAAAAGGAAGCAGAAGGTAGCTCGGGCTGGATAGGGGGTGTCTGGGAGTGTGAGGATGGGCAGATTCTCTTTGCGAGGTTCCCCCGAGTTCGGTAAGCTCAGCAGCTCGATCGGAGGTGGTGTAGAGGTCAAGAACGGTTTCTCGCAGGTGCAAAGAACAGAAAAGAGGATTTGGAGCCTTAACTTCCCTCGGGCTGGATTGAGGGGTTAAGAAGCTGCGAGGAGGTTTGCTGAGGTGCTCGCGATCCTCCTTCGGTTCCTAGAAGGATCCAACCTCACCTGTGGTGAAGCTCTTAGAGCTTGGTTGCACGGCTCGTCGACCCGACTCCCTGGCCTTTCGCAGCTCCAACGAGTAGTGGGAATCTCCTTGTTGAGGTCCCACGATGGTGCAGAGGCATTTAATTGAGAAAGAAGGGTGACTGGAGAGAGAGTGGGGTCAGTTCAGGTGAGGGTGAGGGAGCTCGAGGTCGGGGAGGCAGGAGCATTCTTTGTCCCAATTGAGAGTCGGGAACGATAAAAGAGAGGTCGCTGAAACCTGCAGGAGCTTTATATAGGCACGAGGTGAAGTAGAGAGCTACGCCCTAATTTTTGCACCGCCACCAGTGAGAGGTGTGGAAATGCGGGGGATCATTCTTCCTGATCCGAGGGAATTAGGTGATGTGGTCACCACCGTTGGGCTCGCTCGGGTGAGAGGGAGTCATCCTCCACATATCTCGCAAAGAGAAGGTGAGGTTCGGGCACGAGGGCCGTTGGAAGGTCGGTTGTTCTACTTCAGGCGGAGACCGGGTCTTTCGGAGGTAGAAGACGAGGTCTTCGCCCTCGGATCCTGAATGGATCAGTGTCCATCTAATCGGATGGCTGGGATTAAATCCCAATGAGTGGACTGTGCCAAAGCAATAAAATGGACCGCATGACAAGATTTTGACCACTTAAATTGAAAACCTATGTCCTAGACTATATTAGGTGACATAATAAACATAATTTTCAAATGTAAATAACTCTAAATTGGTAAATCTGATTGTAATGAGATTTTAGGCATAGCTTTATAATTCTATGATGTAGCTATGGTGCGAGATTGGAGTCAAAATTTGATTATTGACTATGTCAATTGACTAAATGTCATAATGTTTGTATTATTGACTTTATGTAATATTATGGATGATCTTAAGTGAAATTGATAATCCATTTAATCAATTTAGTGAGAGAGATGATTGAGGGCATAATTGGAATAATTAAAATTGTAGGAGAGAGAAACTAAATAACATATATATATAAAAACTCACTCTATCACAGAGAGAGTGATAATGGCCTTCTGTTCTTGGTCCACCATAGACATGGTTGCATCCAACAACCAGAATCATAACCCATCTCCTACATTCAAACTTGCGCATGAAGGTTAGCCTTCCACTGGGTCACAACGAAGAGGTAGTTGGCGAAGGGTGTTGCCATGGTTTGGAGTTGGTCAGGGTATGACCTCATGGTTGGGAGAGGAAGGTGTGATAGAGGTTAGGCATGGGTGTTGCAAGCACGGGTGGTAGCACGATGTGTAGCTCCCCGTCATCTTCACCGAGCCGCTAATGTGGCATTTCTCGCTATAGCAACTCGAGTGCAACCATTGATGCAGCCTCAACATCATAGGAGGCACCTTGAGTTAGAATAGAGAGAGGGGGAGGAAGAGAGAAGGCTAGACTGTGGAAACTAGGGTCGTGTTTCCCCTTCTGAGGTTGTCTCAAACATGAAGTTAGGGTTTCAGAACCCTGCAACAACTGTCGGCATCGAGGTGGTGGGTTGTGAGGTGGGAGCGAGGAAGTGTTACCACATGATAGAAAAGAGTCAGCCTCTCGAGTGAAGGAGGTTGGAGGGTTCAAATTGGAGAACTAGGAAGAAAGGTGGAGATGATAGGGTTGGATGGCCAAGTGTTGGCATCGTCCAGCCTAGTTCATCCTCTCTCGTGGTGCCCCACTGCTCGGAGCAAGTGGTCATGCGGCTAAAAGGGGAGATGGTGAGGTCAGAGGAAGAAAAGAGGAGGGGGTGCAACAACATGAGCAGTGCTATGTCTATATGACCCCCTTTGCATTCCTGAGGGAGACGACAACTGAGGGAGGAATAAAATAAGAAAGGGGGCATGTTTGGGTCAAGAGCAGGATTTTGCAGGCCTAAAATAGCCATTCAAAAGCTCAAATGGGTAGGAAAAACATTAAAGTTGGGTACAAGATGATTAGGTCTTCAAATGGAAACAACTTACTCATCCTAGATTTTATTTGAGCAAACAAATATGCATTCGAAAGGTGAGAACACCATCTATGTCATGGTTCCAAGAATAAGGTGGATATGTGCTCAAGATAAGATCCAAACAAATGGAAACTATGGTGATAAGTGAAAAAGGAGCAATTAGGTTTTTAGCTAGATTGGTTGTCACTACAAGGCATACTTACATGGATAAACTAAAACTACACCTAAAAGGATTCAATTGGTGAAATTGAGGGCTAGAGTGAGGTACCAGTGCAAAGACAAAGTAGATAGCACATACTTGAGGAGTGAGAGAAACCTAGGTCATCACAATTTATGTATCACTAGTCATTCCAAATACTACTTAGGCTATGTTTGTATCTATCGGTTGTGTTATGAGCTACAGTCTGTCCACACTGGAGGATGTGGGAGAGGTTGTTAGACTTAGATCATATCGTAGTTTGGTTCAGTGAGAACACTTAGGATATATTAGTCCTCACAACCGTGGTGGTATTCACTAGTCCAAACTCTACTTTCCAGACAAAATATTTCCTCTGGCACTCAAATAAAATCATTCTTCTTATCTGACTCTAGAACTAATTTCCACTGTGAGGTCTCTGTCATCCACATGGTGGATGGCTCCATCATATACATGTTGGAGAACTTCTTCAACTCATAAGACCTCATCAATGGCATACTCTACAAGTGTACCAACTCGACGCCATGGAGGGCCACATCTCAACCGGTTACGTGGACTATCCAACGTCAGCCACAAAGGCCCTCCTACTCTTGATACTTGATGACATGGCGTAGCCTCAGTACTTGTATTTCTTAAGGTTTGACAATTGTCTCTATTATTCCTAGTGTGTGGGGCCTGAAGCAAACATGTTGGCAACCAAAATCAAAATTTTGCAACATATGTGTCTGAGGGTCCAAACAGGTCAGTGGGGGATTGTGTATAGCCACATTGCTCTGTGGTAGAAGACAACACTTAGATGAGACAAAAAGAAGTCCTACAAAGTATCAATAGACCCAATAAATTATGAAACTATCGACTTGGATAGTGGTTGAGTTATATATATATATATATATATATATATATATATATATATATATATATATATCTGTGTGTGTATATATATAGATAGATATAGATATATATAGATATATGAATAATCTATCACGATCTATAGACGATGCAGGTCGTCCTGTGTCTGACCTCTCGCTTCCATATTTGAATATTTTTCCTCATTATATATATATGTATATATATATGTATATATATATATATATATAGAGAGAGAGAGAGAGACAAATATGAATAATCTATCATGATATGTGGACGATGCAGACTGTCATGTGTCTAACCTCTCGCTTCTATATTTGAATATTTTTACTCATTTTGAGCCTTTTTTCTGACTGTTCATATTTTTCTCTCCTAATCAAATTAATGGTTCCTCACCAACAGTGGACTTGATCTTTCTTCCTTGAAACATCTTATCCCTTCAGATCTGCCTCACAACTACAGTAGGCTTGGCAATACACTATAGTCTTGGATAGGTGATTGGTGATGCAACCTCTCTTCTTGAACTTCAAAACTTTCCCTTGTCACATTGCATCATTGCCACTCAATGCCTATGCCCCTCGACATCACCCTACAACCACTGTTGTTGCTTCTTCTTTGAGTGTTTAAGCTTGTTATATGGCTATAGGGAAGAAACTTAGATGGGAGGTATTTGTATGATCAATATCCATATATCATTTTGCCTATTTATAGATGTTAGTTGTCTAGGTCTTTGTTCAGACATTGTTGATGAACCAGTTTAGATGGTTATGATAGTATTGTTGGATCTAGATCAACTTTTCTCCACTCAACATGCCACAATCAATCCTGAAATACCTCCTTGTATTAGTTCCAGCTATCGTGGTTAATACACTATGCATAAAGTGTTGATATATACATCTACCAACATGGCCTAATGTGGTAAGGAGCCTAAAAAAATTATAGACAAGGATAAAATCAATGATGAACGTCAGCATATATATTTTGATCTAGAAGGCACACATGAAAAATTGGATAGGCTATACTTCTATTTCCATGGTCCTATACACCATTTTGATTTGAATTGCTTTGCCTAGTTGAGTATGATTGGCTCTAATTTGTGTGTCATGGTAGTGGCATAGAAACCACAAGCCTAATGTGCTAAAGGTGTTGGGTTTAGTTTTGCTCATGACTCTTCTAAAGGAGATGTGGGTTGGGTCATATGCATGACCATGTTAGCCAATAGTTGAGAAGCTTACCATTGGAAGTGATAAAGTGTAACTGTATACACTAAGGTCTAGTTCTAGAAAATCTGGTTGTCATCAGTCCATTAGACATATCGAAACTGACACGATATACATACATTGTCAATTATACATTATAGTCAAACTAATGAAATAGCATGCAGTGTGTGATGAAAATGTGGTTCCCCTTGGAAGTTCCTCACTAGTTATCCCAAGTATAACTGACAAGGTAATACATAATTTATCATCAATTTATATGGAAACGACATGGTAATGCTCAATTCGTAGTCAGCTTCTTATTTAATAACTGACACAGTTTCAATTAATAAACTGTGAAAGTAAGGGATATGTCATCGGTTTCTTTTAGAAAACCAACAAAGTAGGTATATGTAGTCAGTTTCTTATGAAATAATTGGTGACATATGTTTGTGCTTTTTTTATATATCAGGTCTGCAGACCTGCTGTCTGGCTACTAGCCCTTCTTGAGCATGCACTTTATCAAAATTATAGTAGTTCATCCGAATTGGAGGCTCTAAAAACATCGCAACTTAACAACATACCAGTAAACTTGTAAGAAAAAACAAATATTTACACAATCTTAATTTATTCAGCTCAACACTCTATCCATTTTCACTTCAATGCACACATATGCATGAACTCACAACTCAATTGATTTCATACTCACCTACACACTCAATTTCATACATATGCACAAATACACATAAGAAAGTGGACTTGACAACATCCAATCATCCTCATACACATCACATTCAATTCACACACACATATATGGATGAACACATATACACATCAAATGTCATGAAGTTTAAGTGCACATGTATAATATATATAAAAAATATTTGACATCAAGTTTGGATACAAATGTCAATAAACCATCCCAATTAGATTACATGTCCACATGCTTGATGAAGCAGTTTGTCCACTCTTCATGTGGGTCATTCAACTTCTCCAATGTATATGATTTAGTAGTGTGAAAAGACTGCGAAGAGAATGAGCGATAATTCTAATTAAATTTTCATGTTTATATTACAAAATGAGACTATTTTGATGTTTATGATCCAAGACCAATAATAATACATTCAATATACATTTGACATCTAGTAATGTGTGTCTGACAATATTGTCCATGTACAACATCATGTAATACTCGCAACCTAGTCATTCTCTTGTATAGGGCACTATAGATTTAAAATTATGTCAATAAATAGAAATAAGAAGAGTTGGTAATATATATGCATTGGAGTGAGAAGACTATATACATTAACACTCCTCCAAGCTACTTATTTATTGATTATATCTACTTTACCTTATCCTCTATAGAATGCTTTCATACCCCTATAAGTTAAGTAACAAATATGTTGCATCATTAAACTATCAAATATTAAAAAATATGTTGACCATGGAAAAAATAGACTTATACTTGAATCAGTAATTTCATTGGGCATCCCTCATTAGGTGTTAGTTTCATACCTGAAGGATCAAAGATAGACATAGTATAGACCCAGGAAACAATCACTAACAACGGCCAATGCTTACTTCTAAGTGAATAGGAAAATAAAATAAAAATTAATTTCTATAATATTTGTATAATCACAAGTTAAAAATATAAAAAGCAGGCTCAAAACTTATAGAACATGGAAAGGAGTTATGATCATGGCCTTGGAAAGCACCAAAAACGTTCATCACAGTATTCACATAATTAGTGATGCCATTCAAATCTATCTCTACATCACCAATAATTGATGGCGTTAGGAGTACTACATTTGATAATCCAAACTCAACAACGATGTAATACATATGAGTGAACATATATATGCAATAATCAGTTAATATATAGGAAATTTTTTTAAAAAAATTGCATATAACAAGGTATTCATACTCATCATATCCAAATTTATATCATTGATGTGTTTAGACATTGATAATGAAATAGCTTAGAAACATCTATCAACAATATAACAGTGTCATGATTGATACCTACAAACTCCTCCCGAAGGTAAATCATCATGGTTTCTAATGGATTTGTACTGTCTAATCATATTGTCAATGCCTTGCATCTAGGGCCTAAGGAGTCAAACAACTCCTCTAGAATAAAATGTGGGGGTGGAGGCTTTGTAACCCTAGGGCCTTCATAGTTGTTGTATTATGCATACATGTATTCTCATATTAGCTTCTAATTATATATAAATTCAATATACATTTGTCATATCTCAAGAAATACAATGAAGTTTTTTGCACCACCCACTAAAGATGCCTTCTACCTCTCTAACTGTATTTGCATCTGGGTGCTCATCTAGGAGTTGTCCTTCTCTCCATGTGGGAACAACACATATGATGGACACACGAACATGATCAGTAGGAAGGGGAATACCAAAAATTATATTAGTGTGTGGATAAGCCTTGGCATATTCCACTACATTGTATGATGGAACATCGATGGCAAGATGACATTTTCAAACTATCTTTAATTTTATAAAACACAACATTTAAATTGAGATGCATATATATACATATATATATTTATTTATTTATTTATTTATTTATTTATATATATGTATATATATTGATTTGAGGGATTAATTTATCAGAACATATTAAATTGCCTTAAATTGAATCTTACTGCGACTGTGACATTCCAGTCTAAAGGAGTACTTCCAATACCCTCCTTGAGTGTGGGATGTTGTACAGGATCTGTGACTATTAGAGGAGCTTGTGTTGCCTGAGAAGGCTTAAACTCCTCCAAGGTTGTAACTCTCAATCTTTTTACATCCTCCTAGTCCATTAATGTTTGTATGCATGCCTAGAGAGCCATTCATTATGATAATTGTAGTGGAATAAGTTGTAAATTGTTTGATTAATAATAAAGACACACTTCCAAGTTATGAGATAATGAAGTAACACAATAAATGTCTAGAAAATGATATTACTCAATGGCGTATGTCTTTAAGTACGTGACTTGAATAATGATATTAAACATATGTTAAGGGTATATACATTCTTGTTATGTCTATGGTCGGATGTTATTGTAGAAGCCAGATAGACAACAATAACACATAAAACTAGAGTGTGTGTTGGTTGATGACAGAATTCCATGAGTCATGATATGTGATATCAAGCCAAGCACATAGATACTTGTTCAAGAAAGACAAACCCACCATAAGAGTGATACATGGAAACCAAAATTGGTAGTTAGAATATTTGTGGTGATTGTGGTTCTTAGACCTGATGTTGGTACACACATTGCATGTTGTTCGGTGTGCTTTTACATCATCCATCATGATCCTAAATAAGGATTTCCATAAAGGTGGTGATCGGGAACACTATGACACATGGGGATGACTGTGAGTGATGTAGATGGAATTTGTCCCTCCTATCGTAGTATGATATCATGGCCACTTTATAAGCAAGACTGAGAAATGCATGTCCATGGTCATGTGAGTCAATATGTGATATTGATCTTACATATATTGCAACAGTCTACATTGGCTCAAGGAACATGATTGAATGATTAAGGAGAATCAAGATTCCATGCCTCAAATTCAATTCAGATATCAATGACAAAGGAACTATACAAACACTATAACTGTTGGTATGTATGCCCAGAGAGCCAATCATATG
Source organism: Alisma plantago-aquatica (assembly GCA_963693085.1). Classification (NCBI taxonomy): domain Eukaryota; kingdom Viridiplantae; phylum Streptophyta; class Magnoliopsida; order Alismatales; family Alismataceae; genus Alisma; species Alisma plantago-aquatica. The sequence continues at coordinate 1,228,277,151 of OY856409.1, read as the reverse complement.
ATGATTGGAATGTCGCATTAAATATTTAATTTGTCAATAATAAAGGAAATTCCATCTATTATGTTTGTCTCAGTCATGAGATAATGACATTGTTAGGAAATATGGGCACAACATATAGCATCAAAAACATTTTTTTATCAATCCATATTCCCATAGCAGTATGATCGCGTCAACTACTATGAAATAGGAAGAATGGTTTAATGAGTAATACTAGGTCATGGAAAAAGTCCAGTGACAACAACTCAATTCAATGCAATTTTCTTTTAGTTGCTCTTGGACGGTGGTTGTGCAGCTCCTGGTCTTCACCACAGATAGCAACTAGGACAAATTTTACAAAGACTTTTGTGATCTTGCCACAGACTGTAGGTTGACGTTGCTCTCCTACTAGAAACCAAAGGACTTCTGCCTCTAGAGTAGTCCACACCGGCCAACTAGAACTCATGTCATCCAACTAGAATAGAAAGGAAGGATTTTTCCATCCCATTGGTGTACTAGTCACCAACTTGCTCTTCCACAACACTGATGCTCAACTGTTCTCTCCCATAGCTATCCCTCCCTAGTTGGGTAGGACTTGCTTGGGTACTTTTGGATACCACAACCAAAGAGGACAAAATTTGTCAAAGCAACTAATTTTGAATTGTCTATGTTATTGTTGTACTCTAGGAAGCCCCTAGTACGTCTCTGTTTATGGGAAGGGTTAGGGCTAGGGTTCCCAGTTGGTTCGGGATCTGTGTGGGAGTGTAAGGGACCGAGAGATATTGAATTTCCACAACTTGTGACATCTAAAACGGTCTTCTAGCAACCCAGACAGTCATCTGGATGGCCAGACGACCATTGCAATTTGTGAGAAGGTCGTCTGAAAATTTCCCAATCACATATGAATTTGGCAATTCAAATCCAATTAATATTCAACATGAATTCCTCGCACCACAAAAATTATACAATCGAATTCTCTCACAAATTTGAGAAAGTATCTAGAGCCTTCCTCCTTCCTAAAGGAGCAATCTTGCATATGTGAGATGGTCGTCTTGATCACCCAAATGATCATCAGGTGAGCTGATCTGAACCGATTGGTTCAATAGAATGAACTGGACAATTCACACCTCAGTTTGGGTAGATCTTAGCAAATTCAATTTATAATCATCCTAAAAATCCAAATGGCCATCTCAACACTTGAGACGAGTGTCCGGTGCACCAAACAGTCATCCCACCCATAGAGACAATCATTTGGGGTGCGTCGGCTAATCCATTGTGTGAATTGAGTACCTAAACACTTAAGATATCAATCCAATCATTATTCAAGATTAAACTCCTCTTCGAGATGAGTTCCTTTGTGTGTGACCTTATAGGTCCCATATCACATTGGCAGTGAATGTCCATAACTAGCTTATGACATCATAACCAGAGAGTGGTGCCTATTCACACACAGTGCAACCCAAGTGAATGGAATGTTGGAGAACAACTTCAACCTACAATTTATGTAAGGTATTATAGTGATTATATAATTCCTTTTCCTCTGATATCCAGAGTGAACTCCAGGCATGGATTCATCTTCTTCTCAACCTTCAACCCATGCTCCTTGAACCAAAAGTAGAATGTCTGAGATAATGTGATTTCAATATCATATATTGATTTACATGTGCATACGCTAGTGTTTCTCAATCTCACTTATCAAGTGGACAGGATATCATACTTCAGTAGGAGGGAAAAATCCCATCTCTATCACTCATAGTCTATCCCCATGTGTCAAAGTCATCTAATCATCACCTTTATGACAACTCATATTTCAAGACTACATTTGATGATGTCAAAGAGTACCCAACAACATGTGATGAGTGTACTGATTATGGGTCTAAGAATCACAATCACCACCTTTAGTATGAAACATGACTATGACTACCAATGATGGTTTCCATGCATCACTATCAAGGTGGGTATGTTTGATACAATGTTCCCTAACATGTATTTATGTGCTTGGTTTTATATTTCCATGCATGACTAATGAGATTCACCCATCAACCAACCCACACTCCAATCTTAAGTGTTATTGGTGTCTATCTACCTTCCTCAATAACAACCTACTAGGGACATAATAATAATGTACACACTCTTACCATTTGTATGATCTTATTCTCCAAGTCACGTACTTGAGGACATACTTCGTTGAGTATTGTCATTCTTTAGACATTCATAATGGTTCCTCCTTATCTCATAACTAAATGAAACAAAATAAATTGGAAGCTTGCCTTTACGAGTATTAATCAAATCCTTTATGGTATATACCATGTCAACAAACACATGATTGGCTCTATGGACATACCTTACCAATAGACTCCCACTTGCACTTAGAGACAATCACCCACGAATCTCATTCTTAGTGATTAAACATGTCAACCATGTTTCTACTGCGCAAGTACTAATCTAGCGGGTTAGCAACATTTTTCTCTTAGTCTATATATTGCATGTTTCCTTATCTCTTCGATGTACGATTTCTCATATGAGACGGAACTACTGTAATAAGGTATTTGATATTCCTTGCCTAACAAGTAGCACCATTTTTGTCATAGTATAATTATCGATTAATCAATGGTTGCAACATCTACAAGTTCATCATATGAACCTTTTAGATCCATATAGTATCTTTCTATGTTCATAACACAAGTATACTCAACTTCTATTATAGAATAGAATTAATGGCTATTAGTTTGGAACCCTTCCAACTAACAACATTGATCCTTTAAAATTAAACTTATTTTAATCTGTGATCACTTTTGTTATTTATGGAAGCTTGCATCGATGTAACCCTTTACATCCAACTCTTCCTTTATTTCTATCTATAGTTACTAGAAATCTATCCTTAGATACTTCTCAAGTACTAATAGATATCTTCAATGATATTCCAATAACCCTTGTTGGAATTTACTATCATCTTATCATGCCCAATACATACAAGATTATATGGGATAAGTACACTTATAGAATTCATGATAGATCCATTGCTATAGCCTATGGCATCTTATTCATGTTATTTCTATTCTTCATAAGAATTGGAACATTTGGTTCATGAGAAACTAATATGGATTCTCTCTCATTGAATCATTTCCATGTTGAACTCTTTCAACACATTTCTATTGTGTGTGCTCAAACTTATATTGTGAAGCATTCAAGAACTATCTTTATAGATCTTGATTCCTATCTCATAGGATGTTTCACCTAATCCTTCATTATTGAAGGTGTTATCCATTCCAGATTTCAAAATCCACAATATTGAGATGTTATTCCTCATCATTTGTGGAATATTCATATATGCTCCCATTAAATCTTTTGTAATCACAAACTCCATCTTTTATATTAATTCAAGTCAAACTCTTTGACTTTATTTTCAAGTTAAAGATCCCTCTTTTGAATTGTTTGTTTCATTCCCATAATGAACTTTGTAGTTCATAGACTTTATTTGCATTCCTTGAAATTATAAAACCTTTTAGGTTGTATCACGTACACACCCTCTGATGTATTTTCTTTAAGGAATCTGACTTTTATCTTCATATGCTAAAACTCAAGAATGAAAATTGGTAAAGGAATTCCTATCATGTTTAACAACTTGAACTAATTTAAAAAACTTATTCAACCAATTTTTCCTTTTATGTTATTCATGTATGTCTTTGCCACAAGACCCTATTTCACCCTTTAGATATTACCCCTTTAGGTGGGGATACCAAGGGTCCTATCTTATTATCTTACATGGATCCCATTATGTATTTTGAGCCATTACTCTGATCATGGTTCTCAATAGCTTCTAGTTAATTAGTTGGGTCATCTTTTCATGACCAACCTGTCTCAGTAGTTCGACTCTATATCCTCCAATCACAGACATGTTCTACTAGAACTATTTTGTTCTGTGTCATATGACGAACCAAAGATTCCATAATGACTAATGATTCTCTTAGTTCTTATTGTACCTCTTTGTTGACCTCAAACATTTCAAGTTATACTCTTACTCCCACTAATTCTTTAGGAACTTAGTTATCCTATCAACAAAACAATTTTTTTATTGGATTGGTATTAATAGTAGCATTCAACAATTATGGTTTGTGGATAAACATTTTCAAGAAACTACTTTTTCAACATAGGTTTCCATACTTTAGACATATTGCGACATATCCAAATCATATCATATATGGTGTCATATAAACCATTTAGATGGTACATTATTTAGTGATAGGTATATATTTATGAGGACATAAAAAAAATAGATTAATTGATAATTATATCATGACTCATCTTGGTATAATTCCTTCTTTATAACACATCATCATGTTCAGATGGATTTGACTTGTGATACATTATCACGATCCTTTTCTAAAGGTTCTCAAGGTGTTGATGTAAGAGTATTTCAACATTTCATCTCATCAAAATTTATTAATACTTGCCTCTAAGTCATACTTTATATGTAATCTCCTCAAACACTTTAAGAGATTTATGTTACTATTTTACAAAGTATGTATCATCATATTACCAATAATAGAAACGAAGTATAAGTAATTATCTATAGCATTCATTCCATAAGATCTTCTTGCTCATATGTATAAAGTCTTGATGGAAAGCTTATCCTCCCACTACATCTAGTGTAGGATGTCATGCCACATTATGCATAAATAAGGCTTTGCATATTTCCTTGGGTTCAATAACCAACAAAATCTACATCAATATGTATTCCAGACATGGATTTCTTATATGTACGTCCAAGGTGACTATTCATAATGATATTCTTGAGTTATAATAATCCTTTGGTATTAACATTAAAGAATTTATCCAATATTATTTAAAAGAAAAGATCATTGGATATTTGGTCATTTACATGCAAGATCATATCTTTTGAAGTAGAAACACTAGTATCTTACTTTATTCATTCATCATTCTTGTCATACAAGATGCTTAAAGTAAATGTTTCTATTTGTTGGCATAATGAAATAGCAGATCAACTAACTCTATTACACGTACATTGATATAAGATCAATTTTGAATATAGACTAAAGCTTCCGCAACTCTTGCTCTGCCTTGTCCATTTGTGTCCTCCATGAGGGCTTTTACTTCTTGTCAGACCATGCACATCAAGTATGTCAGATCTCTGTTTGGTATCACACACCAAAATGAAGAAATAATCAAATTTATCTTATAATGTAAATAATTGAAGTGGAGGCCTCAGTGCCTTCCTTCTTCTTCTTTAGTTACTCTGACCAGAGTTGACAATTTCTTTTCCAATGTCCAGACTATTGGCAATGGTGACATTTGCCTCTTTTCTTCACTCCTCCATTTGCTTTGAGATCTTAAGATTTGAGATTTTGGCTTGCTTTAGAACTCTTCATAGCTTTGCCTCTGCCTTTAGACATCCCATTTGCTTTGATAATCACCATGACAGACATGGGCTTGTCTTTCATCTGCCCTCAGTCATTCTCAACATGCCCAACAACTCTTTCAATGTTTTGTCAAAGTCATTCATGTTGTAGTTCATGACAAATTGACTGCATGATTCTGGAAGAGCCTACAGAATCACAATAGGGGTCAACTCCTGACCCAAGGGGAATCCCAATCTAGCTAAGTTCTCAACATAACCAATGAGTTTGAATACATGAGGACCTACTGGGTCTCCTTTTGCCATGTTAGATTTGAATAATTCCTTGTAGAAATCATATCTCTCTTGTCTTGTCTGTTCTTGGAACATGTTCTTGAGATGTGTTACCATCTCAATCACATCCATATTCTCATGCTGCCTCTACAATTCATAGTTGATGGAGCATAGCATCAGGAACTTGACATCCACGACATCTTTAGTATGCTTCTTGTAAGCATCCCTGTTAGCCCTTGGTGCATTTGAAAGTGGTTCTTCTGGTTGTGATGTTTCCAGGACATAGAGCTTGCACTCTAGCATGAGAATAATTGTCAACATCCTGAACCAATAGTGAAAGTTGTTCCCATTAAGTTTTTCCTTCTCAAGGACGGACCACGGAGAAAATTGATTGTTATTTGTTGCTATTTGATTCCACAAAGGAATTTGCAAATTTTTTTTCAAAAAATCTTCTTGTTTTGATTTGATTATGATTAAAATTTGGGTAATAATAATGAGGTCTTTAATTAATTATCATTCCCCTTATTTTGATCAAATTGATATTCCTCAAGTATCAGTTTGGAAAATTGCAGCAAATAAATTTTTCTAGTGAGAAAGATCAAAGATAATTTAACTATGGCCCAACCAACGCAGCAAAACACAGTTAATTACCAAGGTAGGCAACTTTTGCCAATTCCATACAATTTTTAATACAAGATATGTGTAACTCCTTGACATAATCATATGTATTCTTCTAGGATTAGACACTCTAAGAATCACCAGTTTAAGCTTGACCCAATTTCCAACACAATAATAATTGACCCCACTAAGGCGGAACCTACATTACTACCATCACACTTCTGCGAGGTAGACGGCGCACCATGCGAAAGTGTAACCTGCACTTAGTCGAACAATATTTTCATGTGGGTTGCTAATATAAATCATATATACTTTGTATGTTTTGATTAGAGGGATTTATGTATATCTTATATATATATATTGTATCCAATGACAACATATATAGTATGTATCATATACATGCTATATCCCACAACATAAACATGCAATATTAAACAAAAAGTGATGGTTATGACCATGTCTACTATAATTCCTTGGAGCCACAAGTAATTACTACCACCTAGGTCAATCATCACATCACATGTATGAACCTATTGTGGTGTATATTTGTGCTTGCCAATCTGGGTAGATCAGTTCAACTCTTGAACCAGTCGTCTCACCTTTTGGCCAGTCAGTTGGTCTTCCTATCCAACCGATGTTTGAACTCCTTCCAAATGGTGGGTTGGGTCCACCAGGAGGACATATGGTTCCATCATTATGTCCTTTATGGTCCTCTAGATGGTCGTCTTGTCCCATGAAGTGGTCATCTTGTTTGGCGATCATCATCTTTTTTGTCGTTGCAAGAAAAAAAGCTATCCTATTGCTACTTTATTACATTGTATAAAGAGAAACCTCGAGTTACATTTGAGTGGAGAAAAGGTAGGAATGAATTAACTTTACATCGGGAGAAAGGAGGTAGAGGGTTGGTACATAGACCGAGATAAATAGGAATAAAACCAAACCATCCAACCACACACAAATATTGGGTTTAGGCCATAACCATGTTACCCATCAACCATCAAAACCACTTTTAGGGTGATGCATGTAAATTGCATATATATTATATCATATATATATATATATATTAATTTGGGATTATGTGGTCTTTGATCAGATACACATGTGAGACCATTTAAAATTTGCAACGTATGCAATGAATAAATGATAAAACCAAAAATATGATCATATCAATTATCCTAAAATTTAATAAATTGGTGTGGCTATGATACCACTATTGGGAAATACAGACACAGAGTATAGTAGTAGAAACAAAAAAATTATCTATCCATGTTCCCATAACAACAAGATTGCATCATCTACTATCAAAAAGGAAGGATAGTTTAACGTGTTATACCTGGTCATGGAGAAAGTCCAGCAACAACAACTCACTTCAATGCAAATATCTTCTAGTTCTTTTGGATAGTGGTTGTGTAGCTCCTAGTCTTCACCACAAACAACTAATAGGACATCTTCTATAGTGACTCCTATGGTCTCTCCATTGACTGTAGGTTGACAATGCTCTCCTAGCAGCAGCCAAAGGACTCCTACCTATAGAGTAGACCACACTGACCAACTAGAAATCTAGTCATTCAACTAGAACACATAGGAAGGAGTTGTCCCTCCCATTGGCATACTAGACAGCAACTTTCTCTCCTACAATAATGACGCTCAGTTCTTCTCTCCCCTAACTATCCCTCTCTAGTCGGGTAGGACTTGCTTGGGCTCTATTGGTTACCACAACCACAGACAACAACAATTGTTAGAACAATTAATTATCAATTTTTTGTGTTATTGTTGTCCTTTGGGAAGACCCTAGTACCCTCTACTTATATGTAGGGTTAGGTCCAACGTTCTCAGTCAATTTAGGATCTGTGTGGGAGTGGAAGGGACCAAAAGATCTTGAATTTTCACAACATGCAACATCCAAAACAGTCATCTGGAAGCCCAGATGGTCGTCTGGCTAGAGAGACAGTCACGAGAGGGTCATTTCTCTTTGCAAGATGGTCGTTTGGCAATTTCTCAATCACAAATGAATTTGAAAATTCGAATCCAATTAATGCTAAACATGAATTCCTTGCACCACAAGAATTGTGCAATCAAAATGATTGAATTCTATCATGAATTTGGAAAAGTATCTAGAACCTCCCTCTAGCCTAACTTAGCAATCTCTCTCATGCGAGACAGTTGTCTCATTCACCCAGACCATCATCTGGTGAGATGAGCTAAACCAATCAGTTCAACAAAATGAACTGATCAGTTCACAACTCAGTTTGGGTGGATTGTAGCAAATTTAATTTCTGATCAGTCTGACAACCCAAACGGTTGTCTCAACACTTTAGACGATCTTTTGGTGAACTAAATGGTTGTATCACCCAGTGAGACAATTTGATGGGGTGCATTAAACTGATCCATTGCGTAATTTGAGTACTGAAACACTTTAGTAATCAATTCAATCTTTATTTAAGATTAAACTCCTCTTCTAGATGAGTTCCACTATGTGTGACCCTATAGGTCCCATATCACGTTGCCATTGAATGTTTATAACTAGCTTATGACATCACAAGTAGTGAGATGTTCCTAGTTGAACATCAGTGCTACCCAAGCAAATGGAAAGTTGGAGAATAACTTCAACCCACAATCTGTGTAAGGTGTTGGAGTGGTTGTATAATTCCTTTGTCTCTAATATCTGAAGTGAACTTGAGATATGGAGTCATCATCCTCTCAATGTTCAACCCATGTTCCTTGAACAAAGAGAGATTGATAGATATAATGTGACTTCAATGTCATATATTGATTCACATGTGCATGTGCATGCATTTCTCAGTCTCCACTAGTACAAATACCACCTTTAACATTGATTAAAATGAGCTTTTTACGTCAAATTTTGAGCGACACCCAAGTGGGTGACACTAAAGGTAGAATCATACAACGTTGGTACTAGAACTGACAATATAGATTTGTCCCTAATTGCAACCAAAAAAAGAAATGACACCATTAGGACCATAGTCGTCAGTTATGTCTTAGAAAACCGATGTCATTATGAACATAGTTGTTGGTTTATAGATATGAAACAGATGCTTATCTCCATGCTCAAACAAAAAAAAATGGTCCGAGTTAGAGCATATCTGTCAGTTTCCATAATTAACCGACATCGTTGATATTGGGTGACAGTTTTTTTAAACAATCGACAACTAAGTATTGGTTTTTTTTTTTTATCAGCTTGCAGGCCTGCTATCCGGCTGGTCAGTAGGATGCAAAACCTACAGTTTAGTTCTGAACTGCATGTTTACAACATCCTTTAATTTCAGTTAACAACAGGCCACAAACTTGCAATAACAAGATGATCAAGATTATATATACATCATGTGATTCACATACATATAGAAACACAATTAATTCATTCACATGATTCACACACATGTAGAAACCTGCAGTTCCATTCATTCAACCATTTTCACATTCACACACATGTAGAAACCTACAGTTCCATTCATTCATTTCTTTTCACATTCATACACAGGTAGAAGTGCATTCAATTCATCTTCAAATTCACACATATGTATATAGATCAAATTTCAATAAGACAATTCAAAAAAAGTCATTCACACGTGTACATATAAGCTTGTCTTTCAAAATTTTGAAATGTCATCAAATACTGAAATAATTATGACATCAAAGTTTAGAAATGTCATTCTTTATCATCATCACTACCCCAATTATAATCAAAATTTCCTCCCATTCAAAGGATTTTGCCCATTGTTCTCTTATGTCATCTAATTGTTCCATCGTATAGGGATCAAGTACATCAAATAAATTTTCCTCTATAGTGAAGTCACTAGTTTTAAACACATGCAAAGAGAATGAAATATATATATAATTAATAAGTTTGATATTTTCATATCATCTAATGATATTGTACTTATATATGATGATCAAAACTATATAATACATGTTGTATGTTTTTGATTTCTTTTGCAGCATATCTGACAATTAGGTCCATATACAACATCATGTAGTACGTACATGCCCATCCATTGTCTTGTACAACACACTATAAATTTCATCATACAAAATGTTAATAAATAAAAATAAGCATAGTTCACATAAATAATATATGCATTGGAGTCAAAAAACTACTTTCACATTTTCCCAAACTAACGATTTATTTTTCTTACACATGACTCCTCCAACTTTTTTGAACTCTTTTAAATCCCTACACATTAATGTAACACATTAAATTGTATTAAAAAATAGTAATGTTATAATAGATGTTAACAGATATAAATATATAAACTTCTCACATGAATAATGGCCTTTTCATTGTGTGTCTCAAACTGTCCAATTCCTTCCCCTCAGGGTCTAGATAATTAACAATCATCATCTCTAGGACAACAACCAGTAACTCACAATGCTTACCACTAGAGATAAAAAAGTTAAAAATATATAACTAAAAATCCACAATAAAATGTAATTTTCTTAAGTCCAAAATAAGCAAAGTAAACTTACTCAACATTGAATGGAGCTATTATCAAGCTCTTATTTGCTTTACCAAAATATTTAAACGTGATAGAGAAATATAAGGTAACTAATGAAAGGACTTTATGTACATGATTGATCAAGGATGGAATTAGAAAACCCATAAGGGTAAATGAAAATGTTGTACAGACCCTATGTAAGTGGATGCAAAACATATATTACATATGCATTAATATATAAGAAAATAGATCATTGTATATAAAACAAGATATATAGATATATAAACAAGATCTCACCATATCCATAGTTCTATCATATATGTGTTCATCCAAGCATAAGTAAACAACTCCAAAATATCTTGTATAAATATATTATTATTGTATGATTATCCTGCAGCCTCCTCCTTAATAGAAATAATCATAAGAAAATTTTGGGGATGCTCGCCTATCAATATTTCCATACCCCTACATTGAGGACCAAACGATTCGTATCGGTCATTTGCAAGCCAACCAGGTACTTCAAAAGAGGTGGAGGTGGAGGATGATGAGATGTAGCGGGTTTCTTCCCTTTGTCATCATAATGTAAATTTACCATACATGATCAGTATAGATGACATCTATTTCGGACCTCAAGACCACTCCACCTTTTACTTCACCAAGTGTGTCAGCATCTCTATGGGCATATGGTAATGGATGTTGCCTCCAAGTAGTGAACACAAGCCTCAGGCTCACACAAACTACACCATTGGGTACTGGAGTGCCATGAATTGTGTGCCCTGGAAAGCATGGGTAAGCCTCGCCCTCTGCAATGATGAATTCTTTCAATTTTAGATGGTATGGCTTCAACCCCTACAAATTTACATAGAGTATGTTGTATACATAAATAAACATATCATCTTGAAAAGACTAGCTACTATGTCACTAAAATACTTACAACAAATGTGCTAGGTGGTGGGTCTATAGGATTACTCCCAACAACCTCTATAGGATCACTCCCAACCACCTCTAACGTAGGGGAAGAGTGGCATGCCACAGGTATTGTCGGAGTGACAAACTGAGATGCATGCCACTTGCTCAATGCTTCCTGGCCTCTCTTATCAACTATCTCATCTACCTATACATAGACAAAAGAAACTCTTTTTGATTCATGAATTCCCTTTCCAATAACATTCTAAAAAAGGAATAGGTTATCTGAGCTTTTGAAATTCCCCCTTTTTGGACATGTTTGTGTTGTGATGGCCCAAAGAACGCTCTTAGGCCCACTCCAGCCCCTACAACCATAACACATCCAAAATGCTCTAGGTTACCGAGTGAAATTGTCAATTCATCCCTTGTGCCTTCAGAACGAGCCTTTCTTCCTCTATTCGTGAAGCTCCCTCTAATCATCATCAATAGAAATTGGTAATTAAACATAATAATCATCAATAGTAACTGCTCTGAGAGTTTAATTTTACCATTTTTGCAGCCACCTAAATAGTTGTGGGGTTGGTTATAACTCCTTTTTTGTTTTGCCACCCAGCTATCCACACATCATGGTAATGCAGAGGTGTGGGAGTAATAGTAGATGACTCACCAGTCTCAATATTAGGAGCAATAGGTTGTTAAACGGAATACGTCTATAGTTTCTGGAGAAGAGCTGCATAGCCACCTAGACCCATCATGTGGTCATGCACATTCAGTGCACACCTTGCTCTTTGAGCATCGCACATAGCCTTGTTAGTAATCACATTGAATTGGTTAGTAACAATCAAGGTCAACCGTGAATAGTTGAATTCTTAAGAATGTATATTAATTAAATTGGGAGTGATGCTTAATAACTTGAATTCATCAGTATTTCTCCTGGCAATAAATGCCTTCCACTCAGTCAGGTCTAGGTAGTTCCATTAATCAAGGGATGACTTCTTCCTCCTATCACCATCTCATATGTATTGTCGATTGAGAGTTGTCCTATAGTTCCTTAGGACCCTCCCATAGCGTTGCATGACCTTTTTACGATTTAGGCTTTCATCCAGTTCAAATATACTCTGCAAAGGAGGAAAATACATCTCAAGCTGGCATAAGGTAACAACCACTTCTCTTTGCAACTTATCGAGATTCTCAGGATCAATAACTTTGCTGCATAGACTGTTGAAGAAGAAACAAAGTTTGGTGATTGCAAACCTTACATGCTTTGGAAATATATATCAAATGACCACATGCAATATTTGTTGCATTAGAGTGTTACAATCATGATATTTAAGACATATCATCTTCATATCATTCATTGATGCCAATCTATGGATGTTGTAAGAGTAACCCTATGGTACCTTAACATTAACCAAGCACTCGCAAAAAGCTTTCTTCTCCTTTCTAGACAACATGTAACAAGTAGGAGGTAAATATATTCTCCTATTAGTACTAACTACTTCTGTTAATTTTATTCCCATTTCACGTAGGTCTGTTCTCGATTTGATCCCAGCTTTAGTCTTACTTGGTATATTCAATAGAGTACCAATGACATTATCACAAACATTTTTATCAACATGCATAACATCGATACAATGTCTAACTACCAAAGAACTCCAATAAGGAAGATCCCAAAATATTTACTTTTTATTGGATAAAGATTTTTCACTTTGTGTGGGCATGGTACATTGTGATCTCTTACCAAATTCATTGACAAAGTATTTTACCCTATCATAAACAACCTCATCTGGTATAGGTTTAGGCACATTCTGTTCCTCATTCCATCTGTTGAACACTTTGTGCAACCTTCGATATGGATGGAATTTTGGAAGAAAACTTCAATGACCAGGATATACAGTCCTGCCCCATGTTTTAATCATATTGAATCAATGTTCTCTTCACATATAGGATATTCTTTAGATCCATTTACATTGTGTCTAGAAAAATTTCCATATACTGGAAAGTCATTAATAGTGCAAAAAAACATAGCATGCAAATCAAATATCTCTCTACGTGAAGCATCATAGGTCATCACACCTTCACCCCAGAGTTTCTTTAAGTCATCAATTAGAGGTTCAAGATAAATGTCGATATCATTTCCGGGTTGTTTAGGGTCAGATATCAACAACGACAACATAACATACTTATTTTTCATACACAACTAGGGAGGAAAATTGTATATAACAAGCATAACTAGCCAAGTGCAACGTTGGCCTCTCAATGTCCTGTAAGGATTCATCCTATCAGTACAAAGCCCAAGTCTTAGATTCCTGACTTCTTCACCAAATTTAGGGTACAATAAATCAATCTTCTTCCACTGTGGGGAATCATACGCATATTGTAGGATCTCATCATTATTTTTCTTAACCTCTGCATGCCATGTCAAATTATTTGCATATATCATATTAGAAAACAAGCAATGAAATAGTGGTATTATAGGTAGATACCACATCACCTTAGCAGGAGGACCAATTTTGAACTTCCCCAAAGTCATCATTTTATATGCTTGACACCCTATATTTTGGACAATCTTTTAAATCTGCATAGTCATTTTGAAATAATACACAATCATTTGGGCATGCATGTATCTTCTTAGCCTCCATTCCCATTGGACACAATAATTTCTTTAACTCGTATGTTCAGATTGGAAGCTTGTTTCCTTCAAGAAGAATTTCTTTCAACAAAGACAACAATGATGTGAAGCTTTTGTTGCTCCATCTATTGTTATCCTTCAGCTTATACAATCTCAACATAGCACTAAGCTTCGTAAACTCAGTACAACATGTGTATAACGGTCTGTCAGCATCATGCACAATGTTCCTAAACATGGAAGGTGGATTAGTGTGATCTACCCCACAACTATCCAGCATCTCATCAACGATGTCTATTGGAACTGGTTTGTTCACATCTATGTCATCAGAAGCAATTTCTTTTTCCACACAAGCACTGATATCGACATCTATTGATTTTATCTTTGAAATATCTCCATGACAGTACCATTCTATATAGCCTTGTACAATCTTGTTGCACATGACATGACTTTTGATGTCATCACCAATGCTTACTTTCAAGTTGTTATCGCAATGCCAACATAGACAATAGAACCTATCTTCATGTTGTTTCCTATGATCCTCCACAAATCTAATAAGTTTATCAATACTAACAATAAACTCTGGGGTGCAGCGATTTGGAATGGACATCCATGATCTATCCATTTTATGATCAAAGAGAAAACAAGTATATATTAGGTTCAGTGTTAAAATATTACAGTTTAGGGTTAAAATATTAGGGTTTAGAATCTTATATAAAATAAATGTGTACCACCTATCCCATTCTTGAACACCTAATCTCATTAGTAAGTGTATAATATGTATTTGGTTTTCAAGAAAATTTTGGCAGCATTTCCTTGCAGTTCTCCAAGTACACAAATGTAAATTGGCAAATTTCCACCAACATATGTACTTAGAGAACAAATGGGGAAGTGCTGAAGAAACATCATGAGAACCAAATATACATTATACATTTACATCCTAAGTGAGATTAAATGTTCAAGAACAGTCTCAAACTGGGGACTATCCAAGATTTACTCCTAATGAGTAAATCTCGGACGAGTTTCTAGGACAAAAAAATACATGTATGTATTTACAATAGCAACATCTTATAGTTTTGATCATACCCTAGTCTAGCTACCATATTTTATAATATTGATTTCAACGTCTCCAATGTCCATGCATGTTCATCATCAAGATAATCATTACACATAAATTAGTCATAACCTAGGGAGGGAGAGATTCATAATTGATTTCAAATTTTCAAACTAGCTCATGCATCATCATCATCAATCTACATCATACAATATGGATTCATGTAGATGTTAAGGTGAAACATCACTACTAAATCAAAGATCTAACATTAGGGTTTTAATATTTTAGAGAGATTGATCACAAGATTTGAGCAATATAGTTAATAAAAGATTAGGGTGAAATATCTACAAGATTAGGTCTCACATATATCAACATGCACATTAGGTCACATTTCATTGTTATCAAGTTATGATATAGTTCAAATATTTGTCAAAATCGGTTTATGGCTCAAACATGGATAAAAGTTTATTGCAATATAGGGGGAGTTGTTTGGGGATATCAAACCTACCTAGAACAAGCGGCAATGAGTTCCTCAAGCAGCCAGTGAGCTCCAGTGTTCTCAAGCTAGGCCCGAGCTCCGGCGGCAGTGAGTGCAGAGCTCCTCAAGCGGTGGTCGTGTGGTGTCCGGCAGTGAGCACATAGCTCCTCAAGCGGTGTTGGTGTGGTGTCTGGTAGTGAGCACAGAGCTCCTCACTAGAAGTGGTGTCCTCCTAGACCCTCTTGCTCCTCAGTGGTGGCGTAGAGCTCCTCACTGGCGGTGGCATCCTCCCAAACCTTGTGGTTCCTCAATGGTGGTGTAGAGATCCTCACTAACAGCTCCTTAGCAACAGTAGCTCCATAGCAGCCTCAACGACAACACATCAACAGCAATGGCGACGGCAAGCCAACGGTGGCGGCGACCAGGAAGACCAATGGTGTGGAGGAAGATGATCGGCGGCAACGGAATCGCCCTAATGAAATCATGATGAAACACAGAAGAGGAAGAGTCTGTTTTGCATGGGTGGTATTAAGTTACCTTTAGTCATCGGTTGTTTGCCAAAACTGACGCCTAATACCAATAGGCGTCAGTCACACGTGAAAACTGACAACTAAGTGCAATTTTCAACAAAAAAATTTGTACCCGATTAGGGCTTTAGTTGTCAGTTTATAGGTATAGAAACTGACATCTATTATCATATCTAACAAAAACAATTTACCATAATTTTTGGTTGCCTGACACAAATCGATGCCAATGAAGAAAATTGGGGGTGAAATATTTTCGCAAGGACAATGTGTGAAATCACATAGTCGTTAGTTCTTTGTCAAAAATTGACAACTAATCAAGGAATAAATTTTGTCTCGCGAAGGGTGATTAGTCATTGATTTTTGACAAAGAACCGACGACTAATAAGGGATAAAATTTTCCACAGGGCCATGGTGCTAAACATTTGTCATCATTTTTGGTACAAACGACGCCATATTGAAAATTTTAGAGGCAAATTTTTTCCCCTGGAAAATTGTATTTTGTGGGTAATTTTAGACATCGGTTTTAAGGCAAATAAACTGACATTACAGTAAAAGTGGTACCCATATCTTTTGTAAATCAGTCAGACTTCACATATTGGTGACGGTTGCAATATTTAGTCGATGTTGTTGGTTTATGGCGTTGGTTTTTTATGTTTAACTGACGCCATCAAATGTGACATTGTATATCATTTATGTACTAGTGCTCGCTTATCAAGTGGCCAAGATATGATACTCTAGTAGAAGGAACAAATCCCATCCCTATGAATCATAGTATATCCCCATGTTTCAAAGTCACCCAATCATCACCTTTATGACAACCCATGTTTCATGTAAGCATTTGATGATGTGAAAGCGTAACCAATGACATGTGATGATTGCAAATATTTTAGGTCTAAGAATCACGATGACCACCTTCATTATGAGAGATGAATTTGACTACCAATGATGGTTTCCATGTGTCACTCTTAAGGTGGGTCTATCTGATACACTATTCCCTAACATGTATCTATGTGCTTGGTTTGATATTGCCATATCAGCAATAATGAGATTCAATCATCAACCAACCCACACTTTAGTCTTATGTATTATTTGTGTCTATCTAACTTCCTCGGTAACATTCGACTAGGTACATAACAAGAATGTACATACTCTTAGCATTCATATGATCTCATTCTCCAAGTCACGTACTTGAAGACATACATCATTGAGTATTGTCATTCTTTAGACATTTATAATGTTTCCTCATTATTTCATAACTAAATGAAATAGAATGAATCGGAAGCTTTCCTTTTATGAGTATTAATTAAATCCTTTATGGTATATGCCATGTCAATCATCACATGACTGTTGGGTTTTAGGGGAGACAGTGAAGGCGGCGGAAACAAAAAATTTCTTCTCCCAAACCCAGAATAAAGGAATCGTGTCAACGTCTATAGAATAGGAAGGATGGTTTGTAGAGGCATACCTTGTCCCAAGGATTTCTCGGCGACGTTACCTCGCGGCTTGCGTGGTCTTCACCTCCGGTCTTGGATGGTGCCTATGCAGCTCCTGGTCTCACCGTGACTATCGGGATTGATAGCTATCCTCCGAGCGACAGAAGTCTCCCACCTCTGCAGTCGTCCAAATAGACTTCCTGGAACTCCGATCTCCTTGTCCCACAAGGAATCGGAAGGATTCACACCCTCCTATCGGCATACTAGTCACCAGTACACTCTTCTACAACCAGTTGCTTTTCTACAGTTGTTTATCCCTTGTTGTGCGTCCCTTATCGGGTAGCACTTGCTCAGGCTCTCTCAGTTACCAAAACCAGAGAGAACGACAACTTTGTCGAGCAACTGGTATTCTGAGTTCTACTTTGAGATTCCCCCAATACCCTTATATATACGAGGGTCATGGGATAGGGTTCTTTACCCCGAGCAATGTGAGACTAAAGCAGGAGTAGAAGGGTTTAAGATTTTCCAGAAAACAACCAACTACATCAGCTGAACTGATCGTTTCAACCCTGAAATGGTCGGTTGGTGACCTTAGCTGATCGGTTCACACCTGAACTGATTGTTTGGGGCATCTGAGCCGATCGGTTCATGCCTGAGTTGATCGGTTCATGATCCTGGTCCAAATCAAATTGACTTTCATATTTGTTTTTGATTAATCAAATATTAATCCTTATCCAAATCAAATTTGTACAAGTGAAACAAATTTTATTTTGCAAAATAGTCTTCTAACTTTCCAAACGATCTCGGTTGGTCACATGAATTGATCAGTTCAACAATTCCTCCGATCGGTTCACCAACCTAAGTCGAACAGTTCATCACATGATCGAGTTGATCAGTTGGAAGTACAGACTGTGCAAAAATCAGTCAATTGGAGTTTCAATCAATCTGATACTCTAATCAATTGGTCCAACACCTTGAACACTATGATTTTGAGCTATCAATCAACTGAGTGTTTAATTCAACTACTAAACTCCTTTAGTAATCAATCTAAACATTGTTTGTTGACAAACTCCTCTTCCAGGTGAAATCCTCTGTGTGTGACCCTGCAGGTCCATTTCACATTGGCAGTGAAAGTCCATAACACTTATGACTTCACAAGCAAAGAGCGGTGCCTAGTTGCACATCATTGCTACCCAAGTGAAATAGAAAGTTGGAGAACAACGTTCAATCCTACAATCCGTGAATGGTGTTACAGCAAATGTATAATTCCTTTGTCACTAATGTCCTGAATGAACTCAAGGCATGGTACAGTCATCTATCAACGTTCATCCATTTCCTTGATCTCATAGAAGAATGGGTGAGATGTGTGTGACATCAATATCACATATTGATTCACACATGCATGTGCATGCCTTTATCAATCCTACTCATCAAGTGGCCATGGACATCAAACTCCCTTAGGAGGGACAAATCCCATATCTATAACTCACCCCTCAAAAGCCCCATGTGTGAAAGTCACCCAATCATCACCTTTATAACAACCCATGTTTTAGGACTTCATTTGATGATGTCAAAGTATACCCAATGACATGTGTTGAGTGTAGTGATTTTAGGTCGAAGAATCACATTCACCACCATCACAGTGAGAGATGATTATGACTACCAAATCATGGTTCCATGTGTCACTCTCACAGTGGGTCTATCTGGTACACTTGTTCTCTAACAAGTACCTATGTGCTTAGTTTGATATCACTATATCATGACTAATGAGATTTTGTCATCAACCAACACACAATCTAGTCTTTAGTGTTATTGATGTCTATGGTTATTTCCATAATAACAACCGACTAAGGACTAAACAAGAATGTATACTCTTAACATCTGTATGATCTCATCATTTAGGTCCTGAACCTAAAAGCATACGTCATCAAGTAAACAATTCTTTAGACATCTATCATGTTACACTATCATCTCAGAAATAGTTAACACATATATATTGGAAATTACCTTTATTATTATTCAAATCATTTAAAAAGTATCCCATTACAATCATCACATGACTTTCTCTATGGGCATACATACCAACAGACTCCCACTTGCACTTAGAGCCAGTCCCCTAGGAACCTCAGTCCTTGTGACCTAACATGACCATCATGCTTCTGCTAAGAAAGGGCCTTAGTTAGTGGATTAGCTATGTTGTCTTCAGTTGGTACTCTGCAAATATTTACATCTCCTCACTATACGATCTCTCATATGAGATGGAAGCGCCGTAGTATGTGCTTGGACTGTTGATGTAATCTGGGCTCCTTAGCTTGAGCAATAGCTCCATTATTGTCACAATAAAGCTCAATTGCATCACAGATACTGGGAACCACACCAAGTTCAGTGACGAACTTCCTGATCCACACAACCTCCTTTGATGCATGTGAAGCAGAAATATACTCAGCCTCTGTAGTAGAATCGAAAACTATTTCTTTCTTGGAACTCTTCCAGCTCACAACTCCATTGTTTAGGAAAAATACAAATCCTGATTGCGATCTGCATTCATATTTGTCGGTTTGGAATCTCGCATCAGTGTAACCCTTTACAACTAGTTCTTCCTCACCGCCGTATACAAGGAATTGATCCTTAGTCCTTTGCAAGTACTTGAGGATGTTCTTTACGGCTGTCCAGTGAGTTCCCCGGGATCTGAATGATACATGCTCGTCATGCTGAGGGCATACGAGACATTTGGGCATGTGCACAACATAACGTACATGATGGATATGATGGTTGATGCATATGGGATCCCATTCATACGCTCCACTACTACAGAACACGCCTTTGGCGTCGGTTATTTAACCCCCTTTGGCGACGGTTTTCAAGCGACGCCTATGTGGGCGCCGCTAAAGGTCAAACTCTTCAGCGTCGGTTTTCTAACCGACACCTATATGATATATAGGTGTCGGTTATATATAGTTGGCTGACGTCTATAGGGTTCACGCCACAAAAAAGAGCACCGCCTAGGACACTTTCTGCGTCGGTTAACAACTGAACAACCGACGCCATACTCCCAGACGACACAGCCATGCTTCGCTGCACGGCCGTGTTTAGTACTATAGGTGTTGGTTTTATATGAATATAGGACACCTTTTCCACCACGGACGTGCTTTCCTGCACGGTCGGGTTGTTTGTCATATTAGGCGTCGGTTTTTATCTAATAACCGACGTTGTAGGCCTTTGATGACGGTGTTCTATAAATAACTGACGCCTATACTTTAATTTTTTTTTCTTATCAGTTTGCAGGCCTACTGTAGCTGGTCAGCAGGATGAGAACCTGCAGTTCAGTTTTCTGAACTGCAGGTTTACGACATCCATTGATATCAGCCTACAAACAGGCCACAAACCTACAAAATCAACAAATATTTTTTCACACAAGTAGATACATTCAGACATCAATTCAATTCTCACATTCACACATGTAGAAACATTCAAATACATATAGAAACATTCAGACATGTATAAACATTCAGAAATATTCATTTACAAAATATCATTCAGCATCGTTATCAGCATCCCAACTATATCTTACAATCGCCACTGCTTGTATGGCTTTTGCCCATTCTTCTCTTACTTCATTTAATGCTTCCATCGTATATGGAGCATGTACATTTTTTAAGCGTTTACTTATAGTGTGGTTAATTTTAAACACCTACAAAGAGAATGATGTATATATATAAGTAATAATATAAAAATAAGACTGATATATTTTATACTAACTAATGAGACTATATATAATACCTCATGTATGCTATTAATATCTAATGCGGCATGTCGGATAATCATCTGCATAAATCGCATCACATAGTATGCGCCTTCCCAACCGTTGTCTTGTGTAGCGTACTATAAATTGAAACATACAAAATATTAAAAAATATAACTAAGCACAGTTCACATAAATAATATAACATTGGAGTCGGGAACTTACTTTTACATTCTCCCAAATTATTGGTTGGTTCTTTCTCCTTGGGACATTTTCTCCAGCATTTTTGAATGCATCTAAACCCCTACATGTTAATGTAACACAGTAAATTGCATAATTAAATAGTAATGTAATAACAGATGTTAACGGATATAAAAATGAAATATTACTCACCAGAATAATGACATTCTCAATGTGTGTCCAATTTTAGTGTTCAATGTACTTCCCGTAGGATCTAGATAATAAACAGTGAACGTCCCGGGGACAATAACTAGTAACTCCCAATGTCTAGCGCTATAGGTAAAAAAGTTAAAAATTAATAACTCAAAATGCACAATAAAAATGGAATTTTCTTAAGTCCAAATTATAAATAAAGTAAACTTACTTGACATTGAATGGAGCTATTATTATCGTCTTCTTTTGCTAACCGAAAATTGTAAAAGCATCTATACAGTATTGTTGAACACTATCAGGGTCTTTAGCTACCATACTAATCAATGATGGAATCAAAAATCCCACATGATCAAATGCAAATTGTTTGCATTGATCTTTGACTAAGTAGCTGCAAAACATGTATTACGTATGCATTAATATATAAGAAACCAGATCACCGGATCTTACACAAGGTATATGGATGTATAAACAAGATCTCACCTTATCCATGTCTCTATCATTGATGTATTCAACCAATCATACATAAACAACTCAATAATATCTTGTATAAATAAAGAGCTATCGTATGATTAACCTGCATAATCTGCTTCTAAAGAAAAAACTATAGGGAAATGTATATTATGTGTCCATAGCCAACATGCCATTCCCCTACAAGCAGGACCTAACATGTATTTTAGGTCAGTTGGAACCCAACTTGGTAATGTAGGAAGTGGAGGTGGAGGCCTAGGTGCTCCGGGTGTCTTCTTTTTAACTTGTATATATAATTTCAGATCAGTTGACCTCATATATACACATTAACAATCTAAAGTAATGTAAATTTATCTTACAATTTCAGTAGTGTAGACGACATCTGCTTTGGGCCACAATATCACCCCACCTTCTGCCTCACCAAGTGTATCAATATCTGGGTGGGCATATGGCAATGCAGCTTCCCTCCAATCGGGTAATACACATATCGGGCTCACACGAACGTAGCCTTGCGGCATTGGACTCCCATGAAATGTTGCCCCAGGAAGGGATGGGTAAGCTCGCACCTCTGCAACAACATAGTCTTGCATTCTTAAGCGGCATGGCTTCAATGCCTAAAAATTTACGTAAAGAATGTTATACATATATACATATCATCTTGAAAACATATAATCTTGAAAAAACTAGCTACAATGTCATAAACAATACTTACATGAGACATGCTAGGCGATGGGTCTCCAGGATTACTCTCAATCTGTGCATCAGGAGAAGAGTGGGTCACCATAGGCTGATTGGAAGCCTGAGATGCCTGCCACCGCACTATTTCTTCCTTGACCTTCTCAGCAACTATATCATTGACCTTCTTCGCAACTATATCCTCGACTCTCTTATTCTCCCATACATGGATAAAAGAAATATTAGCTTCTTATTATTGAATTCCCTTTTGCAGTAACATTCTAAAAAAAGAATAGGTTACCTCTTCTTGTGAAAGTCCCGCTCTGGGTTTGTGCTGGGATGGCCCAAAGAATGCTTTGATGCCCACACCAGCGCCTGCACCCCTAACACGTCCAAGATGCTCTGGGTTACCCAGAGCAACTGTCAATTCATCCCTTGTGCCCTGAGGGATGAATGTGCCTTGTTTCCTCTGCTCGTGCAGCTCCCGCTAATCACCATCAATAGAAATTGGTAAGTTAACACCACAAATAATCAATATTCAAACGATTGCTCTAAGAGTTGTATTTTACTATTTTCGCAGCCGACTCAGTAGTTACGGGCTTCTTTATTTCACCCTTCTTGTTTTTCCTCCCAACTATCCAGATATCATGGCGAGGCATGGGTGTGGCAGACTCCTAAGTAGCAGCAAACTCCTGAGTAGCCGCAGACTCCGCCTGTAGTCTTTGGTGAACGCTTGCATAGCCCTTTGGACCCATAGTGTGGTCATGTACATTCAGTGCACGCCTTGCTTTTTGCGCGTCACTGAGGGCCTAGTTAGTATGCACATTAATGATTTGGTTAGTAGCACTAAATGTTAATCTTGAATAGGTGAATACAGCGTATATTAATTAAATTGGGAGTGACGCCTAATACCTTGAATTCTTCAGATTTTCTTTAAGTAACAAAATTGTCCCAATCTTCTTTGTCCAATAAGTTCCACTGCTCAAGGGCTGACTTCTTCTTCTTATCACCATCTTTTATGTATTCTCTGTTCAGATTTGTCCTATAGTTCCTAAGCATCTTTCCAGTGCGTTGCATCATGCTTTTACGATGCAACTTCTCATCCAATGCAAACAGATTATGTAAAATAGAATTATTATTAACTAGTATCCAAAAATAGAATTGAAAATAATATAATTTGTAATCTACATAATAGAATTGCAAATAATAATAACTCACGCATAAATCCTTCCATATCAAGTCTTTCTTCGCCTGAGGAACTTTATGCCAATTATCATACTTAACACCACAATGGCTTCGAGTGACACACCCAAGATAGTTTACAAAATTATTGCGGTTCACTCCAATTGCATTTCCTCCATTATCAAACTCAACAACCAATTTGGATCCACTGCCACTCAGTGCTATTAACTTCTTCAACAGAGTGATGCCCCTTTTCTTGTTAAGTGTTTGGTGTTGCACATCAAGTTGCTCTAGTGCTTCAGTGGGTACATGTACATCATCAACCTCAAATTTGAAAAAAATAAACACACTGAATTAGCCCAATATAGAAATATAGGATATATGACATAACTAGAAGATAATGAATTTTATAGAAATACAGGATATGTTTTTAGAACTTACATTGGTATCCTCTCCATGCTCGTCATGGACAACATGCTCATCATGGACTTCATGCTCATCATGGACATCATGCTCATCATGGTCAGCCATCTGAAAATGTCATTAAAAAGGCAAACATTTAGCATTTGTATTAACTAGAAAAAGGCAAACATTTAGCATTTGTATTAACTAGAAAAAGGCAAACATTTAGCATTTGTATTAACTAGAAAAAGGCAAACATTTAGCATTTGTATTAACTAGAAAAAGGCAAACATTTAGCATTTTCATAATCATACATGTCTCTAAAATTGTGATCTTTTATCAATTAACAATCCTTCATTGTGATTTCCTTCAGGAAGCATTTCTTTCAACAAAGTCAACAATTCAGTGAAGCTTTTGTCGCTCCATCTATTGTTAGCTTTCAACTTATACAATCTCAACACAGTGTTAAGCTTCATAAACTTAGCACAGTCTGTGTATAACGGTATCTCAGCATCATGCACAATGTTTCTAAAGATAGGAGGTGGATCGGTGTGCTCTACCCTACAACTATCCAACATCACATCAACGATGTCTACTGGAACTGGTTCGTTCACATCTACATCATCGGAGGCAATTTCTTCTTCCACCCAAGCACTGCTATCGGAGTTTGAAATCTCTCCATGCTAGTGCCATTCTGTATAGCCTTGTACAATCCCTTTGCACATGACATGACTTTTGATTTCCTCACCAGTTTTGACTTTCAAGTTGTTACCGCAATGCCTACATGGACAGTATAACCTATCTATATGTTTTTCCTATGTTCCTCGGCAAATCTAACAAACTGATCAAGACCAGATATAAACTCTGGGGTGCAGCGATTGTGAATGGACATCCATGATCTATCCATTCTATGATCAAAGAGAAAACAAGTATATATTAGGACAAGATTAGGGTATAGACTTACATCCTATCCAAGATTTACTCCTATTATCTACAATGAAGCCGGACTCCATACAAACAGTATATAATTTAGTGATTGTTCATTCTAATTTATACCAATGTACAAGTAATATAAAGAACAATGATTGTTCACTTTATAGGCCAACAAACACATGTGATGTCATTCTTATATATAATAAATGTGTACCACCTATCCCATCCTTGAACACCTAATCTCACTAGTAAGTGTATAATGTGTATTGGGTTTTCAAGAAAATTTCGGCAGCATTTCCCCGTTGTTCTCTAAGTACATATGTACTTAGAGAACAAATGGGGAAATGCTACCGAAATTTTATCAAAAACCCAATACACATTATACACTTACATCCTAAGTGAGACTAGGTGTTCAAGAACAGTCCCTCTCTTCACAAGATTGGGGACATTGAGCTCTAGAGATGGTGATTCCATGTAGCATGGGGATGTTGCCTCTCTTTGAGTTCTCCATGCTGAACCGCTTCAGCACTTTTTCAATGTATGTGCTTTAACTTCGTCCGAGAAGCCTTTTAGATCTATCTCTATAGATCTTAATACCTAGAATGTAGGACGCTTCTCCTAAGTCCTTCATTGAGAAAGTATTCCCAAGCCAGGTCATTACCTTCTCTAAGGCTGAGACATCATTCCCCATCAATAGTATGTCATCCACATACAATATGAGGAATGTGGTCATGCTCCCACTAACCTTCTTTTACACACAAGGTTCATCTTCATTTTGAATAAAGACAAACACTTTGACTTCCTCATCAAATCGAATATTCCAATTCCGAGATGCTTGTTTCAATCCATAGATTGACCTTTGCAGCTTACAGACTTTATTAGCATTCTTTGGATTTACAAAACCTTCAAATTGTGTCATGTACACATACTCATTTATATTCCAATTAAGGAATGCAGTTTTAATATCCATTTGCCAAATCTCATAGTCATAGTAAGCCGCAATAGAAAGTATAATCCTGATGGGCTTAATCATGGCAACTGGAGAAAAAGTTTCGTCATAGTCAACACCTTGAACTTGTCGGAAACCCTTTGCAACCAATCTGCCTTTATAAGTTTGCACATTGCCATCCATGTCAGTCTTCTTCTTGAAGACCCACTTGCACCCTATGGGTTTTACCCCTTCAGGTGGTTCCACCAAAGTCCATACTTTGTTGGAGTACATGGATTCCATCTCGGATTTCATGGCCTCAAGCCATTTCTCAGAATCTGGTCCCTCCATAGCCTCTAGATAGGTAGTTGGATCATCATCTATGATCAACTCACCACCTTCCTTAGTCACAAGGTATCCAAACCTCTCAAGTTCAAGGCATGTCCTACTAGATCTACGAGGTCCTTGTGTTATTTGAGGAGACTGAGATTCCACAACACCTTGTGAATCTCTATATTCCTCTTATACACATACCGGTTCAATGTTTTCTTGTTGGGCTTGAACCTCTTCAAGCTCTATTTTCCTCCCACTGTTTTCTCTGGAAATAAATTCCTTTTCTAGCAACATAGTTGTCCTAGCAACAAACACTTTGTTGTCAATAGCGTGGTATAAATAGTATCCCCTCGTTTCCTTGGGGTATCCAACAAAATAACATTTATCAGACTTGGGTCCAAGATTATTAGGAAACATTTTCCTGACGTAAGCCTCACAACCCCAAATCGTAACAAAAGATAAATCAGGACGCTTCCCGTGCCATATCTCATATGGTGTCTTTTGAACCAATTTAGATGGTACTCAGTTAAGTGTAAACGTGGTGGTTTTGAGAGCATGACCCCAGAAGGAAATCGGAAGATCAGCAAAACTCATCATCGATCGCACCATATCCAGTAAAGTGTGATTCCTTCTTTCAGACACACCGTTATGTTGTCGTGTTCCAGGCGGAGTCCATTGTGATACAATGCCACAGGCTCACAGAAGGTCCTCAAACTCTTGACTTAAGTATTCTCCACCTCGATCAGATCGAAGTGCTTTAATACATTTACCAAGTTGGTTTTGTACTTCATTCATGAAATCCTTGAACCTTTCAAGGGTTTCTAACTTATGTTTCATCAGGTACACATAGCCATACCTATTGAAGTCATCAGTGAATGTAATGAAATACTGACACCCATTTCTGGCATTAGTTCTAAAAGGCCCACATACATCCGTATGTATGAGTCCTAATAGATCACTAGCTCTCTCACCTTTACCTAAAAAGGGAGTCTTGGTCATCTTTCCCAACAAATAATATTTGTATGTCTCTATTGATTCATAATCAAAAGAGTCTAGATAACCATCTTTATGGAGTCTAGAAATGCACTTCTCATTTATGTGACCTAGAAGACAATGCCAAAGATACATTTTATTTGAGTTGTTGAGTTTTTGTCTTTTGGTGTTTATGTTGTATACACTTGTCTCTAGATCTATCAAGTATAGACCATAAGACATTGGGGCACTGCCATAAAAGATTCCATCTTTTGAAATAGAACACTTTCCATTCTTAATAAGAAATTCAAAACCATCCTTGTCCAAACAAGAGACAGAAATGATATTCCTATTTATGGCAGGTACATAATAGCAGTTCTTCAACTTTATTATTAGCCCACTAGGTAGAGTTAACTCATAGGTTCCTATGGCACTGGCGGCAACTCTTGCCCCATTGGGAACACATAGTTCAACCTCACCTTTCCCCAAAGGCCTATTTCTTTTAAGATCCTTCACATTTGAACAAATGTGAGATCCACATCTGGTATCAAGTACCCATGACAAAGAAGTAGTAAAGTTAATCTCTATAACATATACACCAAAAGTAGAGATATCTATCTCTCGCTTCTTCTTCCATCGTTCCTTCCAACCTCTCCATGTTTTGAGTGTAGGAGATTCTGACATTGGTTTGGCGAGAGAACCCTTCTCTCCCTCACCTTTGTCCTTAGATTTTGTTCCATTGATCTCCATCAATGAACTATCCTTCTTCTTAAGCGCACATAGAGTGGATTCAAAGGCTACCAACATTTCTGGATTGTGCAGAACACTTCTGACAATCCCAAACCAGTTATGGAATTTATTCTCAATTAAATTGCCCATTTTAAAAGATGATTCTTTTTCCATTCTACAAGAGAAAATTGCATTAGTCAAAACTCCTTCTGATTTGATTTGAATAAAATTTGACAGTAGTTAATTAGGCCTTTAATTAATTATCGTTCCCACTATTTTTATTCAAATTGACAGCCCTCACCATCAATTCAAAAGATTGCAGCGTACAATCTTCTAGTGGGTCAAGATCATGAAATCCTCTGAATCATGGACCAGCTAGTTTAGTCACCCACAACTTAGATCTTCCAGGTAGGCAACTCTTGTCAATTGCATCATATGCAACTCTTGAAAGATGTCATGCACAACTCCTTTCCATGATCACCTCCCTGCCTCAAGGTGCTAGATCCTATCTAGGTCACCTTGTTAAGTCCGACCCAAAGACAACACAATGAATATGCACCCTGCTAGGGCAGACCCACACATCCATCCTTCACGCTTCCACGAGATAGACAGTGTACCACGCTAGGGTGTGCCCACACTTGGCCGATCAAGCTTTTCACGTGTGTCACATTTGGAAGGCAACTAAAACTTTAATATTTAATGAGGGATTTGGTTTTTATAGGTACATAACATATCCAATCACCACAATATAGTAAGTATCATATACATGTTATATCCCACAAAAAATATGTGAAACGATAAAATCAATGATTATGGCCATCCTAATGTGATTCCTTGAGCCAAGAGGAATCATGGTCATCTAGGTCCACATAACATGCAACCTATACAAGATGAACTCTGTGCTTTGCCTTTTTAGGTTTGATCAACTCATCTCCATGATTGATCTGCTCACCATCAGGTCAGTTGGTTGGATGCCACCAGCCGATTGACTGGAACCTCCAGTTGATCGGTTCACTAGTCATCGTGCATATCCTTAGGCTGTTACCCGCTCGTCTCATTCCTCAAACTGGTCATTAAAAAGTACGTCGTTCTTTGACATAACAGGAAATAAAATTATATCCTATTTTACATTTGAAAAAGGAAACCCCGAGTTACATTCGGGGGTAGCAAAGGTAGGAAAGAAATCTCGAGTTATCTCAAGTTACATCAGGAATAGGAGATAGGGAATCGGTGCACAGACCGAGATGCAAGCAACCACATTCAACCAAGCACACATACATAGGGTTTATTGGCCATAAACATGCTATACATCCACCACAAAACTCATTTAAGGGCTACGTGTATCGAGTGCATTCATATTACAAATCAAATATGTACATTGGGATTTGTGGATTTAGGATTGGACATGCATAAAGCCAATTTTATTTGTGTCGTATGCAATAAATAAAGGCGACAAACCAAAATCAATCACATCGATAATCCTAAAGTACAGAGCAGTTGATGTGGCTCTGATACCATTGTTGGGTTTTAGGGGAGACCGAGAAGGCAGCGGAAACAAAACGTTTCTTCTCCCAAACTCAAAATAAAGGAATCGCGTCAGCGTCTATATAATAGGAAGGATGGTTTGTAGAGGTGTTCCTTGTCCTGAGTCTTGCTCGGTGATGTTACCTCACGGCTTGTGCGGTCTTCACCTCTGGTCTTGGACGGTGTCTGTGCAGCTCCTGGTCTCACCGGGACTGTCAGGACTGATAGTTGTCCTCCGAACGGCAGAAGTCTCCCGCCTCTACAGTCGTCCAAACGGACTGCCTGGAACTCCGATCTCCTTGTCCTACAAGGAATCAGAAGGAGTCGCACCCTCCTGTCGACATACTATTCACCGACACACTCTCCTACAACCAGTTGCTTTTCTGCAGTTGTCTTTCCCTTGTTGTGACTCCCTTATCGGGTAGCACTTGTTTGGGCTCTCTCGGTTACCAAAACCAGAGAAAACGACAACTTTGCAGAGAAACTGATGTTCTGAGTTGTACTTTGAGAAGCCCCCAATTCCCCTATATATATAGGAGGGTCATGGGACAGGGTTCTCTACCCCAGACAATGTGGGACTAAAGCAGGAGTAGAAGGGTTCGATATTTTCCACAAAAAAACCAACTGCGTCAGCTGAACCGATCGTTTCAACCCTAAAACAGTCGGTCGGTGACCTCAGTCGATCGGTTCACACCTAAACTGATTGTTTGGGGCATCTGAGCTGATCAGTTCATGCCTAAGCTGATCGGTTCATGCTCCTGGTCCAACTCGAATTGACTATCATATTTTTTTCCGATTAATCAAATATTAATCCTTATCCAAATCGAATTTGTACAAGTGAAACAAATTATATTTTGTAAAATAGTCTTCTGACTTTCCAAATGATCTCGCTTGGTCACATGAATCGATCAGTTCAACAATTGAGTCGATCGGTTCACCAACCTGAGCCGATCGGTTCATCACATTAGCAGATCGGTTGGAAGTGCAGACTGTGCAAAAATCAGTCAATTGCAGTTTCAATCAATCTGATACTCTAATCAATTGGTCCAACACCTTGAACATTATGATTTTGAGCTATCAATCAACTGAGTGTTTAATTGAACTACTAAACTCCTTTAGTAATCAATCTAAACATTGTTTGTGGACAAACTCCTCTTCCAGGTTAAATCCTATGTGTGTGACCCTACAGGTCCATTTCACGTTGGCAGTGAAAGTCAATAACACTTATGACTTCACAAGCAAAGAGTGGTGCCTAGTCACACATCAGTGCTACCCAAGTGAAATAGAAAGTTGGAGAACAACTTTCAATCCTACAATCCATGAATGGTGTTACAACGAATGTATAATTTCTTTGTCACTAATGTCCTAAATGAACTCAAGGCATGGTACAATCATCCTTTCAATGTTCATCCATTTCCTTGATCACAGAGTGGACTGGGTGAGATGTGTGTGACATCAATATCACATATTGATTCACACATGCATGCGCATGCCTTTCTCAATCCTACTCATCAAGTGGCCATGGACATCAAACTCCCTTAGGAGGGATAAATCCCATATCTATCACTCACCCCTCAAAAGCCTCATGTGTCAAAGTCACCCAATCATCACCTTTATAACAACCCACATTTCAGGACTGTGTTTGATGATGTCAAAGTGTACCCAATGACATGTGTTGAGTGTAGTGATTTCAGGTCAAAGAATCACATTCACCACCATCACTGTGACAGCTCACTGTGACTACCAAATCATGGTTTCATGTGTCACTCTCACGATGGGTCTGTCTGGTACACTTGTTCTCTAACAAGTACCTATGTGCTTGGTTTAATATCACTATATCATGACTAATGAGATTCTGTCATCAACAAACACACAATCTAGTCTTTAGCATTATTGATGTCTATGGTTATCTCCACAATAACAACTGACTAGGGACTAAACAAGAATGTATACTCTTAACATCCGTATGATCACATTGTTTAGGTCATGAACCTAAAAGCATACGTCATCGAGTAAACAATTCTTTAGACATCTATCATGTTACACTATCATCTCAGAAACAGTTAAAACATATAGATTGGAAATTGCCTTTATTATTATTCAAATCATTTACAAAGTATCCCATTACAATCATCACATGACTTTCTCTGTGGGCATACATACCAACAATGACTGCCTCTATTGGCATACCTTACCAATAGACACATATATCTAGATGTCTAAAGAATGATTTTTCTTGATGACATATGTCTTCAGGTTCAGGACCTGAACAATGAGATCATATGTATGATAAGAGTACATACATTCTTGTTATGTCCCTAGTTTGATAGTACTGTGGAAGAAAAATAGACAATAGTAAAACATAAGACTAGAGTGTGTGTTGATTGATCATAGAGTCCCATTAGTCATGATATGTGATATCTACTTAAGCACACTAATACATGCTAGAGAATAGTGTATCGGGCAGACCCATCATGACAGTGATACATGGAAACCATGGAATGGTAGTCAGAATCAACTCTCAGATTGATAGTGGTGATTGTGGTTATTAAACCTAAAGTCACTACATTCATCACATGTCATTCGGTAAACTTTGACATCATCAAACGTAACTCTGAATAAAGATTGCCATAGCGGTGATGATTGGGTATCTATGACACATGGGGACTGAGTGTGAGTGATGTAGATGGGATTTCTCCCTCCTTCGGGAGATTGATATTGAGGACCTCTTGATAAGAAAGATTGAGAAATGTATGGCCGTACTCATGTGATTCAATAAGTGATATGTGAACTCACATGCATCTCAGACAGTCTGCTCTAGTTCAAGGAACATGGATTGAACGTTGAGAGGATGACAATTCCATGCCTCAAGTTCAAATGGGATATCAGAGAAAAAGGAACTATACGATCATCATAACACTAAACATGGATTGTAGGTTGAAGTTATTCTCCAACTTTCTAATTTACAAGGGTAGCAATGATGTCTAACTAGGCATCACTATTTTCTGGTGATGTCAGAATTTGTTATGGATATTCACTATCGACATAATTTTGTACCTATAGGGTCATACGCAGATGATACACTTATATTGAAAGACTATCACAACAGAAAACATACTCATTAGTGGCCTTTCATAAATGCCACTAAAAAAAGCCAGTAAACAGGTTTAGCGGCATTTGTTGACATTTAAAAAAATTCCTCTAGCGCCAATGCCACTAGGAAGATAGTGGCTTAACTTGTAAAAGCCACTAAAAGTTTGTCTTTAGTGGCTTCGAATAAATGCCACATAAAGGCCACTAAACCATCATTTGGCATTTATAGAAAAGCCACTATCCATCATTTGGCTTTTATACAAATTCCATTCTTTTGTATAATGTTGTTGTATAAAATGGTTTTGATTGAATGTAGTGGCTTATGAAAAAAGCCACTAATGACATACTAGTTCTGCATTACTAATTTTTTATGGATTTTAGTCAGTCAATTTGTAGTTCATGATCAAGTTTTCTAATTGAATGCCAATTGAAGCCGAACACATTCCAGAAGTATTGAACTTTTCTATTTATAATAAAATGACAATTACATGGGGAGGACATTTTACCTTGCCCCTTGTATTGAATACAACAACATCACATATGACTATATATGGTACATATTGTAGACATGAACACTAATTGGATAACAACTCATCTTGTACTTGGAGACCCCCCAAAGGAATACAAACTCATTTTCTTACAAAAACATACAACTCCATTCTATCATTCCAAGTAGTTGTGAGCTTCTACAGGAGTAGACCAGCTACACTACAATGAAGGTTCATCCTTCTTCTCAGCTGCAGTGATAGCATTATGGCCATATGGTCATCAGATTCCTCAGCAGGTTCTTCCTTCTTCTCTTCCACTGTTACAACCCCAACTTTTGGGTTTCTTGGGTGAGAAATGTAAACTCTCATATTAGAGATATTTGAACAAACGATGATATAATTTGTGTTCAATAAATAAGTTTTGTTTACAATAGCCTTGATATTTGTGTTGTGGGCTTTATTGGCTATTGGGCCCAATAACAAAGAAAGGACAAAAGAAATTCTATTATTGAGTAAATAAGAAAATAGAGGAAAGAATGATGTGGAAACTTCTAGAAGGCAAAAGGAATGTAGTCCAAGGATGGATTTCATGCCTTTAGGTTCCTTGGGTGCCAAGGAATCCAAGATTGCGAAGAAAAGGCAATAATAAAAGAAAAGATCAAATAAGTATTTCTTTATTAAGAAAGAAATTGAAAACATTGATAAAATGTGGAAAACAAGTGAAAAGAGGTATAATTGATTTATCCTTAGTGGGATTTTGTATCCCAAGCATATATAATGTTAAAAGGAATACCAACGAGGAAAATAAAAGAGAAATAAAGAGAAATCCTCAAAAATAGATATTTTAATAAGAAATAAACAAGGTAATGAGGAATAATAAAGAATAATGCATTTAGATGCATCTAGAAGGATAATGAGTATCCAATAAAAAGAATTTCGAATTCTTGTAGTTATTTGGGGTCAAAAGAGCCCCAATGAAGAAAGAGAAAGGGGAAATATCAATAATACAAAATTAAAGGATAATGGGATACATTATTAGTGAACTATTGTGGTATTGTTAAAAAAAAAGGAAATAGTTGTTATTAAAGGAAAATAGAAATTCGTGCTTATGGGTTAAAAAGCAAATATAAAGAGAGTAATGGAAAGGATTTTTGAATTCATATATATATATCCAAATAATAGAGAATATCCAAAAGATGAAGAGAGAGAGAGAGAATATTACTTCTTATTGAAGATTTGGTTTCCTATTCGGAAAGGGATTCTTTGATTCATGAATAAGTTGTCTTAGGGCATGGTTGCTCACCCTATATAAAGGGGTAAAGCCCTAGTGTGAGTCCATGAGAGAGAGAGAGATCCTACGCTCTCCTCCTTGCTCTTTCTCGTAGAAAACCTAACCGAGGGTAGGGATCTAACCCTAGAGCAACACAGGTGTATTTCGTGGTTTTGCTTGAGGCGGGAGACCTCCACGGCCACCCAGGACTGCCTGTATACTGTCCTATCGACCCCGACTTCATGCAGCTACAGCTGCATGGCTGCAGCGGCGGCCATGCGTGGAAAGACGAGTTCTCCTGCAATAGCTAGCCAAAATGCAACCTGGACGGTGCCCTAGGTGCGACCAAGGGCAAGGAAGCTTGGGCGGCCATCGGCAGTGGTCCGTAGGCCCTAGGAAGGAGGTGGCGTGCTCGCATAAGCCCTGCACGCAGCAGCTAGGGCGGCAGCCATCGGGCTACTGAAGGTTGAAGAAGGGAGAGGCGCACTGGACGGTTCTGCCCTCCACATTCTAAGGAAGCCAACCACTTAACCAGGGGCATTTCAGACTTTTCGAAATGTTTTTAAAACAACAAGGCAACTTTGCATGGCATGGAGGCAACATGGCGCTCTCCGATTGGCCCAAAGTAGGTAATTTTACAAAATTCATATCTCCCTAATAGTAGCTCGGATGATTATGCATAAAATATGAAACTAGCTCAGAAAAATGAGAGGAATCTAATAAAAATATAATTAGAGCCTGATTCTACTTTAAATTCAAAAAGTATATAGAGATGCTATCTTTAATAGTTTAATCAATGAAAAACCCTAACCTTTGATGATTAATGAATTAGAAAGGGTTAGATGAGTGTTTAAAGTTGATATTAACCTGTATCATAAAGAGATACATTAAAATCGAAAAAGATGAAATTTGCATATAATTAGTTAATTTAGAGTTTCATATGAATGAATATACTTTAATGGGCCTTGAAACCCTAATGTTGACTAATTCGACTATTAATAGCTTTAATTGATTAATTTCATGATTAAAGTTGGAATATGCTGAATCTAAGCTATTTCCAATATTAAAGTCCCTAATTTGTGGATAAATAACCTTAATATAGAAATTAGGGTTTTTGATTGAATCAAGGAAGAATTAATAATAAATAGAGTTCATATGGGAAGTAGACCCTCATGAATTATGAGTTGTTAATCCGAAAGAAACTAAAGGTGATAATGGAGTCTAATGACCTTGAAATAAATTAAAAGGATAAAGAAGGTAGTTTTGGTATGAAAGAGAACTAATCGAATTTAATTGGGCTTATGATGTTGAAGTTAGGGTTTACGAACTAAGAGAGAATTTAATATGATAAAAGCGTTATGGAGGCAAAAACCCTAATAAAACCCTAATATGGTCTAGAAAGCCTAAGGTGGAATCCAAGTCTAGCTTTAGAATGTTCTGGATAAACTATAACACTTGGATCATATACATTAATTTCAGGATATTGTTGATTGCTTGTTGATTGATTCTTTATCCTTATTGCTTGGACAATCAAGTTGCTCTGGATCAGGTATGTGGTTAATTATGAATAACCGCCTTAGTTTCCCAAGGATTTTCCGGATGGTTAATCGCATTGAATGCAAATTATCTGTTGGATGTTCATAATTGCAAATCATAAAGTCACTATGATTATCACATTAAAAATAGAAATATGTATTCTCGCACCAACATGCCACCCTGATGGATGATGCCAAATGTCAAGCCCATATGGGTAGACCAATGGACACCTTGAGTGGTGACCCTAGGCACCAAGCTCGGGAATGAGAAGGTGGCCTATGATATTGCATGACTAGTGGGCACCATGAGTGGTGACCCCCAGGCACCAAGCTCGGGACTGAGAAGGTGGCCATAAGTCATTGGCAAAGGGCACCCTAAGGTGGGTATATCAGGGTTAGGGCAAAAGAGGTGGAGAATGTCATACCGAAAAGTGTAAATTGGCTTGTTAATTAATTTGATTGTGATTATTAAACTCTTAGCCATATTTGCAAGATTTTGGTTTTTCCCACATACCAGTATATTTCGATATACTGACCGACGTTTTGTTTGTTGGCGTTTTAGGAACAGCAATTGAAAGAACAAACAGTAAAGTGACACATTGTGAAAGTGAAACATAAAGTGCAAGGAGGATTAGTTAGAGTAGATGCAAGCTTGGATAGATAGATTCCCAAAGTTTTCAAAGGTAAGTAAAGTTTTGATTTTATACCAAATTCCCGTTAGTTAGTAGAATTTCATAATTTTTATTGATTATTTGTCGAACCTTTGATCTTATTAATTGAATAACGGCTCTGACCTTCGAGTCTCTTTTAATTGGGGGTTACCGGGAGGCGGGGTCATTACAATTGGTATCAGAGCATAGGTTCCTCATCTAATCATTAATAATTATTAAATTTTACAAATTATGTAGAACCGAGGGAGTTATTAGAGGAGTGTCCAAAAGATTGAGGTGTCTAGAAAAGGATCACTTCCGGGGGCTGGCAATATTTTCCTCCGCACCGCTAGTCAGAATACAAGGACTCCCGGATTGTGTGACTTCCTGGCCGATGTCTTAGGATATGACTCAAAATAAGATACCTTTAGGACTCTCTCATCTTGTTCATCCCTTCTCAACTCTATTTCTATTAAGGACCTTAAGGATTAGGGTTTTCTCTCTTCTCCTCACCCTCTTGAGGTATGAGTAAGGTTAATAAGGTCTAAGGAATCCTCCACCAAATTAATGAAAAGCATGTAAATAAGATGTCATGGACATAAGCTTAATAGTTTAAGCACAAATTAAAGAATAGATACATGCTTAGGTCGTATGACACGAGTTGTCATAGCCCTCAGGAGAGACTTGAGGATAGACCTCCTTGGCAGGAGGATGAGTGGAGAGAGTAAGTCTTGGAGGTAGAGACCTCCATTAAAAGTAGAGACCTAGCACATCCTTTGAGGATGATGTTAACCCTAACCCTAAGTGAAGGTTAGAGAGAGAGATGACATGGTGAGTTAGATGTCATGGTAGACTGGGTGTTTGGATGGACATGCCTATGGTTTGTCATATGAGCCATGAGAGGTTAGATCACCTAGCACCTTTGGCGACCCAACCTTGAGAAGGATCGTGCATGTTTGAGCAAAGGATAGCTCCTTCCTAGATAAGGTTAGAGATGAACCTATATAAACCTTATGGGCTGTTGCAAGTAGGATATAGCTTCAACCTTGAGTACATCAATAATGTGAACAGTGGGTTAAAACTAAGGCCAGAAGGATATGATGGATGCCTTATGAGATAAGCATATGGATAATCTAGAGCCAAACATGAGTTGAGCATAGGCTTCACCCACATAGTGGTATGCTTGTGAGCATGAGCCTTCATGGAGAGGGGACCTCTAGTAGTAGGGCTGGATGTGGAGTTAGTTCTAGAGAGAGAGAGCAAGAACCCAGCAAGGAGGTTGGAAGCCTGAAACCCCGAAAGTTGAGGAATAGTGGGGAGTCGAGAACGATGCAACCTAAGTGGATGATAGTGGTTGCCTTATGTTTGATCCTTGAAGGCTGATGATATCTTGGTTGCCTTTAGAGGAACCTTTTGGTACCCATGGTATAAGTGACTACCTGCTGGATGAAGTAAAGAGTGCCTTAGACCCTGAGGAGGTTTAAGTACCCTATTGTGAGGTTTTATACCTAGTTGAATGTCCTTGAGGAGGACTCAACTCTGAAGTGTTGCTCGAGTAGAAAGATCATGGGAGTACATGACATACCTTGGACGTGCTTGATTCATGGTGAAGAGATTGAGCATGTAGTTGGATACCCAAAGGAGAACCTAAGGTTCCTAGGCCTAAGAGGGGAAGCAGTGTATCCGATGCTCATGATGAGATTTGAGTTTCTATAGTTTCGAGCATGGTACTCCTCATGTGTAGAGGTAAAGGAAATCCCTTACGTTAAGGGTATGTTTGATGAACCCCTCACATCTAAGTTGATGTAATGTTGAGGATGAGAACAAGTGCGACCTAGCATGGTTTTGTAGGTACGCTTGTGCCTTAATAGTTGTTGGTTTAAGCATGCTCATATGGATGTAAATGCTTGTGACCTTTGTTATAAAGGTGTAGTTTCCTCCCATCCTGGGAGAGCGACCCTTTGGTAAGGATTTTACCAGTTTGGTTGGTTTTGAGGTAACCTAAGGAGGTTTCATAGGATCTTGAGAAGCTAAGTGAAGAGTACATCGCATGAGAATGAACCTATAGACCCATAGATAACCATCTCTATGTGCATGTGGATGTGTTACCATGGAAGTAACCGGTATGGGGCTCGACCAAGGTAGGCAGGTCACCATGACCCTTATGAAAGGATAAAAGATAGCCCAAGAATGCAGAGAGAGATGATGAAGGATTAGGTAGGGTTCTGAGTTGAACATGTACTGTGATAGAATCCTAAGTCTATCCAAGGGTTAGGTAGGGATAAGACCGAGGAAAGATGGAGTTGCCTAATTCCCTAGTTGCACATGACCATAGGGTCGGGAGGTAACAGCTATCATTGTCTGAGGGCCATGGGTTAGGAGATTAATCACCTTCATGAACTCATGGGACCCAAAGGACAGATGAGTAGGGCACTCTCTGGATGCATAAGGGAAGAGGGATGACCCCAAAAGTGTCGGCACCCTATAGACCTCGAGGAGATGACCAAGGATTGTGTGGTGACCCAAGTAGGTTTCAGATCAGTTCCATGGAAGTTATTTTTGATATCATGATGTTTTTTATGTAGAGACATATGTGGCACGTTTCAACTTGGATTTGAATGTGTACCGGCAAGGTGGGATGTACCATCTCTACTCCTGGAATGGGAAGAACTCTGTATTTTGATGGCCGCCAAATGCTTATTTCTTCTTGTTATGGGAGTGAGAGATAGGACAGTACGCATGCCTTACACCAAGGATAAAGATGATGTAAGTTGGAGCGTAGCTAAAAGGTATGATGATAGAGATGATAACATACCTTGGTGAAGTGAATGATACATGGATGGTTCGCAAACACTAAGAGAGGTAGTGTAGTCAGCTTATGAGGATGTTTTATCAGGAACTATGTGGAATTTGCAAGTTAACCAAGGTTGAGTTTGAGCACCATTAGGATGAGCTCAAAGTTTCTTGATGAAGACAAGCTTAGAGTTTGAGATGAGATGATAATGCATGGAGGTGTATGTTACCTAACACCTAAGAAGTGGTAATGAATGCTCTGGTTGAGATATAGTGCCTAGTTTAGTTGGAAGCTAGAAGAAGTTGAGGTTGTTTGACTAACCCTATGTTTGGAAAGAGGATGTGTTTTGGCTAACACACAGATATAACAAGATATGTTGAGCAAGTTAATGGTTGTTTGGTTAGCCAGTTTATTCCTTGATGTAGTAAAAGGATGGCGATAGAACCTCAGATACACTTCTTTGGATAGGAAGGTGGTTTAGGGTTTCCAAGGTATCAAGCTTGAGGAATCATAACAATACAGGAGGTTATGATATACCTTGGTACCACAAAGATAATAAGTAATGGTAGCACTCTGGATGCTTAAAACAAAGTTGCATGTAGCATGTGGCCATGCAAGCCAGGAGGTGAAGGACGAACACCAGTAACCCAGTGTATCGATATAGAAGATAAAAGAGTTCTGGAGAGGGAATGGGAGTTCATCACTATGAATGTTGTGGTAAGTCTCCCTTTGACCCAGAAGGTCAAGATGCAATATGGGTTATGGTAGATCGCCTTACCTAGATGACATGAGAAAAGAAGAGTACTGTCACAGGACAGATTTGGTTGAACTACTTATAAGAGAGAGATGGTTCAACTACACCATAATGCGAGTTCAAAAGTTCTTGGGTATGACCAAGGTTCACTTCCATGAGGTGGAAGTGGATACATGAAAAACTCGATGATAGTACAGTTTATCACCTCATAATAATGGATAGTATGATCTAGACTAGAGGGTATGATGAGAGCACGTGTGCTCATCCAGGGTGATACATAGAGACAGTTCTTAAGATGTGATGTTAACCACCATAGCCTTTATCGGGATGAAAGAAGTTCTAGAAGGAGGTTGTGTCGGTCACCATTTCATTAAGATGATGTTGGTGAAGGAGGCCTCATAAAGGTCAGAAAAGAACCACAATGTGTGTGCAGATGAAGTCGCTTTGATCATGCAATGGCTGAGAGAGAGCCCAGTGGTGACATGAGTCGCGAGCTGATGCAAAGCAGACTGACATGCAGTTCACTGTGGGAGAGTATGTGATGTGAAAATCCGACCCCTCTGAGCTTCAACTGAGAAAGCTGAGTCCCCTATATATGGGTCCATTTGAGATGGATTGGTGGAGATGGTTGTGTTTAGCCTTACCCCTCAAGATAACATGATGTATAATGTATTACATGAGTCCGATCTAGAGCACCTATGTGCGGTACCCAAGTCATGTGCTGAGCCCCAGACCTATTCAGTTTTTGAGAGGCTGAAACGTTTTGAGTCAACTATGAGGGTATGCTATACCAAGGTAAGAAAGAACTCAGATGGAAGAATATGAGATGATGAAGGTTCTTGGGAGGCACCATGGAAAGGGTGAAGACACATGGGAGCCCCGATGGACATAAGAAAGGCTTATCCTTTTTGTTTGGTTTCTTGAGGGAATTTTGAGGGCAAAATTCCTATAAGAGGGGAAGGATGTTACAACCCCAACTTTTGGGTTTCTTGGGTGAGAAATGTAATCTCTCATATTAGAGATATTTGAACAAACGATGATATAATTTGTGTTGAATAAATAAGTTTTGTTTACAATAGCCTTGATATTTGTGTTGCGGGCTTTATTGGCTATTGGGCCCAATAACAAAGAAAGGACAAAAGAAATTCTATTATTGAGTAAATAAGAAAATAGAGGAAAGAATGATGTGGAAACCTCTAGAAGGCAAAAGGAATGTAGTCCAAGGATGTATTTCGTGCCTTTAGGTTCCTTGGGTGCCAAGGAATCCAAGATTGCGAAGAAAAGGCAATAATAAAAGAAAAGATCAAATAAGTATTTCTTTATTAAGAAAGAAATTGAAAACATTGATAAAATGTGGAAAACAAGTGAAAAGAGATATAATTGAGTTATCCTTAGTGGGATTTCGTATCCCAAGCATTTATAATGTTAAAAGGAATACCAATGAGGAAAATAAAAGAGAAATAAAGAGAAATCCTCAAAAAGGGATATTTTAATAAGAAATAAACAAGGTAATGAGGAATAATAAAGAATAATGCATTTAGATGCATCTAGAAGGATAATGAGTATCCAATAAAAAGAATTTCGAATTCTTGTAGTTATTTGGGGTCAAAAGAGCCCCAATGAAGAAAGAGAAAGGGGAAATATCAATAATACAAAATTAAAGGATAATGGGATACATATTAGTGAACTATTGTGGTATTGTTAAAAAAAAAGGAAATAGTTGCTATTATAGGAAAATAGAAATTCGTGCTCATGAGTTAAAAAGAAAATGTAAAGAGAGTAATGGAAAGGATTTTCGAATTCCTATATATATATATCCAAATAATAGAGAATATCCAAAAGATGAAGAGAGAGAATATTACTTCTTATTGAAGATTTGGTTTCCTATTTGGAAAGGGATTCTTTGATTCATGAATAAGTTTGTCTTAGGGCGTGGTTGCTCACCCTATATAAAGGGGTAAAGCCCTAGTGTGAGTCCAGGAGAGAGCGAAATCCTACGCTCTCCTCCTTGCTCTTTCTCGTAGAAAACCTAACCGACGGTAGGGATCTAACCCTAGAGAAACAGAAGTGTGTTTCGTGGTTTTGCTTGAGGCGGGAGACCTCCACGGCCGCCCAGGACCACCTGTATACCGTCCCGTCGACCCCAACTTCATGCAGCTACAGCTGCATGGCTGCAGCGGCGGCCATGCGTGGAAGGGCGAGTTCTCCTGCAATAGATAGCCAAAACGCAACCTGGACGGTGCCCTAGGTGTGACCAAGGGCAAGGAAGCTTGGCCGGCCATCGGCGGTGGTCCGTAGGCCCTAGGAAGGAGGTGGCGCGCTCACGTAAGCCCTACACGCAACAGCTGGGGCGACATCCATCAGGCTGCTGAAGGTTGAAGAAGGGAGAGGCGCACTGGACGGTTCTGCCCTCCGCGTTCTAAGGAAGCCAACCACTTAACCAGGGGCATTTTGGACTTTTTTAAATGTTTCTAAAACAACAAGGCAACGTTGCATGGCATGGAGGCGACGTGGCGCTCTCCGATTGGCCCAAAGTAGGTAATTTTACAAAATTCATATCTCCCTAATAGTAGCTCGGATGATTATGCATAAAATATGAAACTTGCTCAGAAAAATGAGAGGAATCTAATAAAAATATAATTGGAGCCTGATTATACTTTCAATTCAAAAAGTATATAGAGATGCTATATTTAATACTTTAATCAATGAAAAACCCTAACCTTTGATGATTAATGAATTAGAAAGGGTTAGATGAGTGTTTAAAGTTGATATTAACCTGTATCATAAAGAGATACATTAAAATCGAAAAAGATGAACTTTGCATATAATTAGTTAATTTAGAGTTTCATATGCATGAATATACTTTAATGGGCCTTGAAACTCTAATGTTGACTAATTCGACTATTAATAGCTTTAATTGATTAATTTCATGATTAAAGTTGGAATATGCTGAATCTAAGCTATTTCCAATATTAAAGTCCCTAATTTGCGGATAAATAACCTTAATATAGAAATTAGGGTTTTCAATTGAATCAAGGAAGAATTAATAATAAATAGAGTTCATATGGGAAGTAGACCCTCATGAATTATGAGTTGTTAATCTGAAAGAAACTAAAGGTGATAATTGAGTCTAATGACCTTGAAATAACTTAAAAGGATAAAGAAGGTAGTTTTGGTATGAAAGAGAACTAATCGACTTTAATTGGGCTTATGATTTTGAAGTTAGGGTTTACAAACTAAGAGAGAATTTAATATGATAAAAGTGTTATGGAGGCAAAAACCCTAATAAAACCCTAATATGGTCTAGAAAGCCTAAGGTGGAATCCAAGTCTAGCTTTAGAATGTTCTGGATAAACTATAACACTTGGATCGTATACATTAATTTCAGGATATTGTTGATTGCTTATTGATTGATTCTTTATCCTTATTGCTTGGACAATCAAGTTGCTCTGGATCAGGTATGTGGTTAATTATGAATAACCGCCTTAGTTTCCCGAGGATTTTCTGGATGATTAATCAAATTGAATGCAAATTATATGTTGGATGTTCAGACTTGCAAATCATAAAGTCACTATGATTATCACATTAAAAATAGAAATATGTATTCTCGCACCTACATGCCACCCTGATGGATGATGCCAAAGGTCAGGCCCAGATGGGTAGACCGATGGACACCTTGAGCGGTGACCCCAAGCAC
Organism: Alisma plantago-aquatica; assembly: GCA_963693085.1. Lineage (NCBI taxonomy): Eukaryota > Viridiplantae > Streptophyta > Magnoliopsida > Alismatales > Alismataceae > Alisma > Alisma plantago-aquatica. The sequence goes on along the minus strand of OY856409.1, from coordinate 1,228,232,864 downwards.
CAAGCTCGGGAATGAGAAGGTGGCCTATGATATTGCATGACTAGTGGGCACCATGAGTGGTGACCCCCAGGCACCAAGCTCGGGATTGAGAAGGCGGCCATAAGTCATTGGCAAAGGGCACCCTAAGGTGGGTATGCCAGTGTTAGGGAAAAAGAGGTGGAGAATGTCATACCGAAAATTGTAAATTGTCTTGTTAATTAATTTGATTGTGATTATTAAATTTTTATCCATATTTGCAAGATTTTGGTTGTTCCCACATACCAATATATTTCGATATACTAACCGACGTTTTGTTTTTCGGTGTCAGTCCACACCCATATGTAAGAGGGAATGTTCAAACACTGATACTTCATCACAAAGAAATGTCAACCATACAACTTTTATATTACTTGAGAGAAATTTTAAGATGAGCTAATAAAATTACAACTGATATGGTAAGCATACTTCGATGGGAGGGAAGTGTTGATTCGAAGCTTAATCAAGGCCCTCATCATAGCACACAAAGACTCAACTTCACGCTTGTTCTTGGACATGACTAAAGGAAGAACAGCTAAATGCAAACGTTCAAGCAATGGGGCATTTTCTAGTACAAAGCTAATGAATTTTATCTCAGCAGCCGATGCATCTACCATCTTGAATTCTAGGCTTCTGAGATTACTACATTCGAACAAAGGGATGCCGTTCTCCTCCCAGTAGTTGGCAAGAGGGCTAGTGATCCTATTACAGCTGTTGTTCAGAAAAAACAAGAAAGTCTGTAAACAGATACAGAGTATGTTTTGTAGCTTTTGAATGACAAATTAAGAACGCGTTATTATATCGACATAGAAGAATGTAAAGTGGTGCACAAGTTATAAAGGAAGTGGCAAGGTGAAATTTTTTTACATCTATGCGTAGATGACGCAGTGTTGTTGAACTTTCAGTCAGGCACATAAAACATCATGTCTGTATCAGGCACTGGAAATTCCAGTTGACGCAGAGGGACTTCAATGCGATTAATGTTGGCGGGGCATTGACGACGTTAATAAACTACAATAAGGGAAAATCATTCATAAGGCAGCGTCTTCAGCCTACTTCACAACTCAGTTGTATAAGAACAAACACTATTAAATATGAAAAACATTTACAAATGTTTAGATGTTGCAAAAAAAACACAAATGATTAATTAATACCTTTAGGTGATGATAAGCAATTTCCAACTCTGTGCATATTTGCTGAGCTGCTAAAGAGACTTGCAAGATTGACACCAAGAACGATCTTGGAACAAATAAAAAAGCCGAATGTAATAATTGCAGAATTTAACTTCGGGGCATAAAGAGATGTAAATTCAAGGGAACATACGTCACGAAGTTCCAAGTGCTTTAAACATGGAGCAAACATGTGGAACTTGTTGGGGATGTTGTACCGATACAGTCCCGGATGTGATGAAAAGTTGTCACGGAAGCGCTACCAACAAGCGTATAAAACCCAAAGAAGAAAAATACCAAATTTAATGTGGAAAACTCTCCGCTCAATAAGGAGAGAAAAACCACGGGGCAATCCTGCTAATAAGCACTATGTAATAAAATTACAACTCACACCTCCCAGATTTAATTACCCCTAAATCCGGGTAGCAACCGCCAACCGCTACTTTGCTTCAAGGCAAAGTCGCTGGACCTCTCTTATAAACCAAGAGAGCTTCTCTACCAGTTGTTCTTATTCTCTGGCACCCTCTACCACAGAAGGCACCAACAAGCAACTGGAGAACTCACACCTCAACCGGTGGATAATGCAAAGGCCTCCCCAGGGGCCTCTATTAATAGGCCTCCAAAACTAATAATTAACCACATACCTGTCAAGCTGACTTGAGTGCAGAAATAATCCAACTAAGCAAGAAATCCAGTAAACAAGTAAGCACACAAGATGATCTGGAAGCATGCATCCAATTTTCCTATCATTGATCAGGCCATCAAGGTCTATTAAACCTAGCTTGCTTCCTTGGGTTTCTAGTCCACTTTTAGAGTTTCCATTGCAATTAGGGTTTCACTTCATTTTTACTATTTTAAGCCTAATTTTATACAATTACTCACAAACCCTAATTATCTCATCTACTCCTCATGAAAGATATTAAGGTTATATTTTAACAATATACAACTTTAATTTTGGATTAAAGGCTCAATTAAAATTCAAATAAGTCTATTATTACCCTTTTACATTAAAACTACCATTTTTATCCTTTTAATTCATGATACGATCTTTAGGCCCAATTATCATTTTTAGTTCCTTCCAGATTAACAACTCATAGTTCATGAACTCTATTTATCACTACTTCCACCTTTATTCTTTAGAAAACCCTAATTACCATATTAAGGGTATTTATCCACAATTAGGAACTTTTATACTCGAAATAGCTTAGAACCATCATATCTCATCTTTATTCATGAATTTGAATAATTAAAGCCATTAAGAGTCACAATTACTAATATTAGGGTTTCAAGGCCCATTGAAGCTCGTTCATGTACATGGAACCCTAAATTAATCCAATTATGTGTGAAGTTCATCCTTTTAGATCTTGATGTGTCTTTTATAGTAAACAGGTTAATATCAACTTTAATCATCCATTTAACCCTTCCCCAAATCATTAATCGTCATGGATTAGGGTTTTTTAATCATTAATGCATTAAAGTTGATAACTTCCATTACTTTTCGAATTGCAAGAGGAATTATCTTCTAAATCTATTTTTAATGAATTCCTCACATTTTTCTGAGCAAAATGATATATAGTTTCCCTATATTTGGATAATCCCTCTAATTTCTATGAATTAAATAAAAGAACAGGCCGGTGGGGTGTAGCTCATGTGGTGCGGCTCGCAAGGCCTCTGTGAGAGGTCACGGGTTTGACTCCTGGCTACCCCTAGAATCCATACCTCGCCCGTCACGTCGGCCGGTCAACGATGTGGTTTCTGGTGGCCCCCCGTACGGGTCAGGGGGTCCATCCGGGGGTTTACACTGCCTGCAGGGGTCACAAAAGTGGCGCTCGTGCAGGAGTGGTTCCCATGTCACAAAAACAAAAACAGCTAGTACCTTACACATAGGATACGTGGCGCATTGCTACTGGTTGACGCTTATAAAACTCAGTGAGGAAATTAAGTGGGACGTGGTTCTTTCCCTCTGGACCAGCCGACTCAGGAGAACATGTCTCCCGTTCGCCCGTCTCCCCCTTCCTAGCGCGAGGGGGGATCTGCCCCACGCGATCCCTGCCGCAGAGCGGCCGATGGCACGACGGCTGGGTTGCTTTCACGAATGGCACAACAGCATGGGTGCCACCACCTCATATGACTTCCTCCTCCTTCAAAGCCTCTTCTCGATCAGCCATAACATCCAGCATGCAAGATCTACTCCCCGTCTTCTTCCTCAGGGTCATCTAAAACCCTAACAACTCATCTCCTTTGATCTATAGAGTGCGGCAACACCATTGCCCTAGCTATCTATCTCAGAGACATGGGACGGAAAGACACAACTGGTTTGGCAACGAGTGGAGCCACCTTCTTCTAGCAGTGTGAGGACACCGTATGGACGTCCACGAACTACTGCTGCAATGCGCCAACTCCGGCTTCCTAGCTCTTCCCTTATGGAGCCAAGGAACCCTGCAAGTTCCTCAGGAGGCCCTACTTCTCGAACGTAACCAACCCTTCTTGGTCAAAAGGGTGACAAAAAATGTTCAGTCCACTACCATGGACGATGGGCGGTGGTTCAGCCTGTCCGAGAAACAACCACAGAGGCCACACATCTCCCTCGCTCTCCCAAACTTATCATATCGATGGCATGTCTATGGATGGGGTGAGGGCTTCGGTTTGCATCCCTATATATATACATCTCTTAAGAGAACCCTAATGCTCTCCACGATAAGAGAAAAGGGAGAGAGGAGATGGAAGACTACGATCTACTTCCTTTTTAGTCGCAAGGAAAAATGATGGTTTCCTAAGAAATCCCAATTTCCTTCCTCTCAAAGTATTCTTTTTTTATTAATCTCTCTCTTACTCTTTTATATCCTTATTTCGACTCTTATCTTATTTATTTCTTTATTAAAATATCTCTTTTCGAGGATTTCTCTTTATCTCTCTTTTTATTTTCCTTTTTGGAATTCCTTCTAACATTAGAAACCTTATGGATATGAAAATCCACCAAAGATGACTCAAACATACCTCTTTCCACTTATTTCCCATATTTTATCATCGTCTCCAATTTCTTTCTTAGTAAAGAAATATTTAATTGATCTTTTTTTTTTCTTATTGCATTATCTATGCAACTTTGGACTTCTTGGAACCCAAGGAACCCAAGAGGTATGAAATCCATCTTTGGATAATATTCCCTTGCCTTCTAGAGGTTTCTACATCTTTCTTTTCTCCATTTCTAATTCACTTATTTAATAATAGAGTTTCTTTTGTCTTTTCCTTGTTATTGGGCCCAATAGCCAATAAAGCCCACAAAACAACCAACAAGGCTATTGTAAACGAAATCATTTTATTCAAAACAAATCCTATCATTATTTGTTCAAATATCTTTAATAAGAGAAATTACATTTCTCAAAAGAACCCAAAAATTAGGGTTGTAATAGGAACTCATTTGAATACTTATTGATTAGGCGACTAAAGGCAACCAAAAAAATATGTAATTGAAAAGGTTTATGAGTGTCGATGTTGTTGTACTTGATAAGTACCTTGCAAAATTCCATATCCGCTCAAGTCTAGTGTGTAGTTTGTATTATTATAATAATAAATTTTAATGGTTTCAATTTTTTCAAAGTGGTGATATGATAATCATTATATGAAAGTAAAAGTTTTCTAAGTTCTCATAAATTTGCTTTTTAGTTGACCATGTTATTAGTGAAGAAAAATAAGTATCATATAACAACCCCTATCTCATCCCTCCAATCCCCATCCCTCCAGCCGGCCCTAACAAAGGAAAGGGACCGTGCTAACGGTTAGTAGGCTTGACTTGAGTACATACATAAGAAACCAACAGGTAAGGCAATCGGTACAGTTGACTTGACTCCCGACCCAACATAACATACTTCAAAATTTTGGTCTTTGAGACTCAAACTTCGTTTAGTAGGTTAGGTATGGCAAATTTTGAAGATTATACCTTATGAGACCCAACCTAACCAAATGTTCAAATTGCAATAATTTAGCGGGCCAGTATTCCATGTCGAAGTGGTCATAAATTCCTTGATCACTGTTTGCGTTCCTGTTATGTTAACTTATGAATCGCCTTGACGTTCTTCACATTAAACTCAACACGTTCAGCTTCCTCCACAGCATGTAGTGCATTTTCTTTTTATATTGATTATGGAACGTTGGTGTCTTCCAAATTATGGTTTCCCTATAAATTTTAATGCGAAAACAACGCGAATCATCATTCACTTCGGGCCTGTTTGGTAGGGTGTAGCCCGACGACAAAGTACGTGTTTGATGTACATTTTTACATTGCGAACTCACATAATTACACCCTACTACACCCAACCAAACTAGCCTCATGGATGGCGACAGTGCACGGGACACCCCATACACCATAGGCCGTGGCGGGCCGTGTCCTTGTCCTTTGCCCCGCCAAACATTGAATTGGTCCCAGCATCCAACTGCCAACGAGAGGATAAAGACGAATCCTCGGCTGCAGGCTTTGGGCTGGGCTCATTTTGCCTATTTATATCAATAGAGGGTGGCCCATGATTTGTGACCCATCATATCAGTTTGGAAACTTCCAGACGGAGATTCCCGATACATGTGGCCAGGCCATCACACCGAGCCCGCTTTACTTTACCGAATTGTCTTCTACCTGTTGAAGTAAACGACAAAGGGTTTGCAACATTTGCATTTCGGCCCCTTTGCCAGCTATATGAGAATTACTGCCCCGCTAATTGATGGACAGTTCAAACTTCGACTACTGCTCGATGTATTCTCGCATTGCATTGTAAAGATGCAGAACATCCACATGTCTGTATCCCTTGCAGAATAACTGGTTCCTCTTTCTCTCTCTGGAAAAGAACAAGATTGCCATATATGGATTGACTAAAGTTGGTGTAGAGGTCCGACTAAAGGTGTAAATGGGTATGGCAGGTATCATATACTCATAACTATGCCCTAGCGGATATAGTCATGATTGAACAATACAGAAGATTGCAAAACATGGGCTGCCTAAAGTTAGAGTAGGGGAGTGTAAATGGATATGGCTGGTATCGGCTGACATATTAATACCTATGAGGCTATGCCCATATATACCCGAGTATACTCGCAGCATGTCCATACCCGTGAAACAGTGGTCAATATACACGGTTATGTGAGTATGCTATTATTTCGCATGATTGAACAATAATTGTTATGACATCGAGGTTTAAAGCAAGGTTTTTCATTTTGCGTAACAACCATATACCAAAAAAACACCATTAATTTTAGTTGTCTTCAACATTATATATCATTATAGAAGCAACGACAATACGACATATTTTTCTAAACATATGCTGTTATTATGCCTCAAAGTTCCTCTTAGTGGTGTGCGCTCATAAGTAATACTTGGTTGATTTTGTGGAACGATATATTCATTCACTACCAAAGCTTGTATACTTACATGCATATATAAATTTCTATGTATATAGATATGTTTGTATATACATGCTAAAAATCTACTTGTATATGTATATGAATCTGTATAAGTATGTAAGTATGGATGTTTTTATGTATATATATGTACAAATTTATAATAATATTTATATGGAGATGTAACCAAGTTGTGGAGTAATGTACATACATTATATGAATATTTACACACATGTATTTTTCTAATTATTATTATTTGGGTCATGAGGGAGACGACTAGTCATACCACAACATGTGAAGTCACGAATTTAAATTATACTATAAACCTTCCCTCTTTTTATTTGGGTGCTCTGGCTAGAAATTGTACCAGCAACTTATGGCTAATAAACTTATCATACTTACAATTGAGCCAAATGACAAGTGCATATGTACACATGTAATATCATTATCAGTACATATGTTTGGACATATATGTGTATGTGTTTAGCGTGTAGTATGTTAAGTGAATATTAAATTGTACTTTGTAAGTACAACACAATATGTCAAAACCAAGATATATTTCTTGTCACTTCCTTTTTATGTTATTTCTTCTAAGATTGATTTTAATCACCTTTTTTTAACAAGATAGTAATATATGTCATCATCTTAAACTAAACCCCACGTAATGGATCATATATGCCACTATATACATATTGGCTCAAACGATGTAACAATATGTAGATGTGAATAAACATATCTAAATATTTAGTACCTGTCGGAATAAGTCCAAAATACTAAATTGATAATTATTAAATAACTCGATGTATTAAATAATTATAGTAGACTTTCGTAAAATAATATTAGGTAAACTTAATCTTTTTTTTTAGGTCAAAAATATCTACTATTTAAAACGAGCCCAAAGATGGCTCAATCCAGTTTGCTACAGAGAGAGGGAAATGCGAGAACAAAAGAAAGGGAGAAGATCTACTGGTAGCTTCACGAGCTAGCTGATGTGCTAGTACGTTCGCTTGCCTTCTACAAGAAACAAACAGAATTTTTTGAAAAGCATTTTTTAAACTATGGATGTCTACAAGGATGGTCCCCAACAGGTCCACTCTCCTTGAATTGGCGTTGATGTAGTTGATGATAACTTCCGCATCCGATTTAACCACTAACCGCTCCAGCTTCAGCTCCTTTGAATGTATTAATCCTTCTCGTATTGCCCATGCTTCCGCGTATTGGACATTTGTAATGGATGGGCGTCGTTTTCCTGCTGTGATGATTATCTTGCCACTGTGGTCTCTCCAGACTAGTCCATCGCTGTCATCGTCGTGGACATTTACAGCAGCATCGCAGTTCAGCTTCATGTCTCCCATCTCCGGTGGCTGCCAAGCCTGCAGCTGGTCTGTCTGTGCACGCCTGCTGACGGGTGCTTGAGCTTCGCGGTGGTCACGGATCAGTGATAGCAGGTTCCTTTGGATTGTGAGCGGTGGTCGCAGCTTCTCCCTGAAGATGATATCATTCCTTCTTGTCCAAACAGTCCAGAGCGACGCTATCATGATCTCATTGTCCTCGTTAGGTGAAGACGTAAGGGATAGAATTGCCTGGTCAGACATTCCTTGCCCTGCCGCTCTAATCTCGTCTTGCACCGGTCCCGGGCTCTCCTTCCATAAATCCCACGCTTGGGGACATCTGAACAACATATGGCTGATGTCTTCTTTCTCTCCTCCGCAGATACTGCAGATGCCATTGGCGTGGCAATGCCTGTCAAAAAGCCTTCCCATGGTACCCAGCGCTCCTGTCATGCATCACCAGAGAAAATGCGCAGCTTTCAGAATGAGACCCTTGCGCCAAATAGCTCTCCATGTTCTAGCTTCCTCTGTCTTCTCCGTTCTTCCAAAATGACTGAGTCCTGCGCTGCCATCTAGTATGCAGATTTTACGGTGTATTCCCCTTTCCTGTCAGGCTTCCAGTAGATCCCATCTTCCTGGCTTGTTAAACCTAGTGGTGTTGCTATCACCTTGTGTGCAATATCCTGTGTGAATAGATTGGATATGAGATCCTCATTCCACGCTTGCGTTTCCCCTACCAGTAGTTAACTCACCCATTGTACTGTAGTACTTGAGAACCCGTACACCTTTTCCAGGCTTCCTCCAAGCTGCGGAATCCATGAATTAGTCCAAATATTAATGTTGGATCCATCCCCCACTCTCCACTGCATACCTTCTAAAATGATGTTTTTTGCATTCCATATGCTTCTCCATGTGAAGCTAGGATCATGTCCTCTCCTTGCATTAAGAACTGACCCTCTTGGGAAGTATCTTGCTTGGAGCACTCGGTAGACTAGCGTGTCCTGTCTATGGAAAAGTCTCCATATTTGCTTTGCCAACAGGGCTTGATTGAACATTTTTATGTTCCTGAACCCCATGCCACCTTGACTCTTAGGCTTGCACATATTATCCCAGCTGACCCATGCAATCTTCCACTCTGCGTCCTTTGCCCCCCACCAAAATCTCGAAATTATGCTATTAATAGAATCAAGGATGTACTCCGACAGTCTGAAAATGCTCATTATGTAGGAAGGTATGGCCTGTGCTACTGCTTTGATGAGGACTTCTTTCCCTACCTTGGACAACAATTTCTCTTTCCATCCTTGTAGTATCCTCCATATGCGTTCCTAAATATAGGCAAACACCTGTTTCTTGGATCTGCCCACTGCCGTGGGCAACCCAAGGTACTTGCCAAGCCTGCCCACTTCTTTAACCTACAGCAACTCGGTCAACTCTCTCCTTCCGTCACTATCCACTCCTTTACTAAAAGAAACCTCAGTTTAGATAGGTTTATTTTCTGTCTGGACGCCTGCTCGTAGTGGCTGATAATCTCAACTAATTTCAGGAATTCTTCTTTGGTTGCTCTTATAAATAAGATGGAATCATCTACAAAGAAAAGATCAGAAATCCGTGGGCCATGGCGGCTTGCTCGGATTCCCTGAATGACTTTTTGTTGTGTTGCTAGGGATAAAGATGTAGAAAAAGCTTCAACACATAAAATAAAAAGATATGGAGAGAGAGGGTCACCCTGCCGTAGTCCTCTAGTTGGTTGAATCCTCCTGGTTCGTTCCCCGTTGATGGCAAAAGAGTGGGTTACAATTGACATGCAATCCAGAATTTTCCTCCTCCACTTTTCTCCAAAGCCCATTTTTTCTTGGACATAATCAACAAAACTCCATTCAACCCTGTCATAGGCCTTTGACATATCCAACTTGAGAGCAATGTGTCCCTTTTTCACTTTATTTTCTTTTTTCATAGCATGGAAAAGCTCATAAGCGATGAGGGCATTATCAGTAATGAGTCTTCCTTGAATAAAGGCACTTTGGTTTTCAGATATAATTTTGTCCATGAGGGGCCGCAATCTGTTTGCTATGACTTTAGAAGCAATTTTGTAGATGACATTGCATAAACTAATTGGTCTGTAGTCACCAACCTCCATTGGTTTATGAATTTTTGGGATTATCACCACAAGAGTTGAGTTTAGATCTGTAATACTCCTCTCAGATTTCCACCATCCTTTAATATAATTAGAGATATCATCACCTACAATGTGCCACTAATTCTGAAAAAGCATAGCCTTCATGCCGTCTGGAGCCGGTGCCTTATTAGGATGCATACTCTTTATAGCTGTATGGATTTCTGTAGAAGTGAAGTCCTTCTCCAAATCATTCCTCTCTGTTGTTGTCACTTTGGTGGAGATTCTCAGGTCGCCTCCTCCCACCCCGTTAGGTTTGAAGTTTGAAAGAGATTTTGGAAGAACGTCAACACGATTTTTTCTATCTCCTCATATTCTGTTTTCCATTGCCCCTCTTCATTTTTCAGCCCTTCAATTGTATTTCTTTTCCTTCTTTGAGATGCTTTATGGTGAAAATAGGTAGTATTTCTATCACCCGATTTCATTTCATTGACCCGTGCCCTTGCATGCCAAAACGCCTCATCTCTCCTGTGCCATTCTTGGAGTTCAGCGGTAATGTGTGTGCACCTAGCAAGGTTCTGGCTATCCTGAGGTAGCTGTTGGATCTCACTTAGAGTATTTTCAAGCTCTTTTAGGTAAACTTAATCTAGTTGGTTATATAAAAAAAATAAATTTGCTTCTTATGAGAATAATTTATATTTATATCAAAATATTTAATTCACTAAATTTTAGTTAATAACTTAAGATTTCACATAAATTGAATATAAAACACCCTTATCACCTTTAAGTTACATTCAAAATGACACATTTTCCTCTAATATTTTTTAATTATTTTAAGACAAAAAAATAAATTATTATTTTCTAGTATATTACACTATTTATTATATGACCTTTAAAAATTTGAGATCATTCAAAATATGTTTTCCAATTTATTGAATATAGAGAAAAGATGACTTTAAAATATGCAATGATGTAAATTAATATCAACATTTATCTAAGTTGTTAGTATTTTGGTGTTATGTGATAAATGACCTACAAATGTACAATGATGTGCATCTTTATCAACATAAAGCATTGGTAACCTTGGATACAACCTAGAATCCTCATTTCTCTCTTCTAGACACTATTTCCTATCCTTTACTTTCCCTTCTTCTCTTCCTTTCTTCCTCTCCTCTATTTCTTCCCCTCTAACCATCATTCTCCCTACCAATGTGAGTGTTGTTGCATGTTGAACTAGTGGTTGGTGGTTGAGCACATGACCTTATTCTTTGTTCTAGTGACCGAACTTGACACCTTGAAGGCAACTCCACTTAATACATTGTTTTCTCACCATCTTACCCTTTTACATATGTCTAGGTAATTTCCTTTCCATCCTGGTAGCCATCATAATCTATCCATAAGGTTTGGTGTCCTATCCGAGAAGCAGGTTGTTGGATGCCATTTTTGGGTGACAAAGAACTCCTTGGACACTAGTGTAGACCCTACATCATGCAACACTTATAATGCTTTCTTCCACCTTATCATTGAAATCTGAGTACAAGTCAAAGCACGTGGGATTGCTTTTTATTTATTTTTCTTTCATATTTTAGGTTTCTAATATTTCTATAAGTCGCATACCTAAATTTATTCTTCTTGTCAACACTTGTATCATGGTTGAATAACGTTAAAATAGTTTCTAGTATTTATTTTGATTATTAATATCATGAATACTTGTTGTACTCCCTCAAGACTAAATATATGAACACATATAGTCCTTTAATTAAATATATACTTCTCAAGAACTACATTTTTTCATACTTGTTCGTTTGACCAATTATATTTTCTACGGTCATGTTTCGCTTAATTGGCTATCTGAAACTGCAAGACATAGTATATGTTTTACTCTTACCTAGTTGTATAATCCCATCTATAAACCTATATATGATTATGTTAGAGAGGTAAATGGTGAATCAATAGTAAGAAACTAATTCTAGGTCTATATATATGTTATAGTATTCTAGTAAATTGGGTGCTAATGTGTACATGAGATGCTTTTGGTTGAGAAGGTTGAACTGGGATTTCCCCATAGAAATAAGATTATTCATGCAGATCAAGTACATGCACGTGCCTATTTTTAATTAGGCATTGATATATGACCAAACCCTAATTCCTTTATAACAAGGCATGGCCTGACTTGAATATCTTCTTGGTATCCTTTTTGAGAGTCATCTAGAAATAATCATTTTCTCATTTTGTATCCCCATTGTAAATATACGTATATATTTGAACTCATTTTCTAAGGGTCATCGATCTACTTGCATTACATGGGCATTAATGTCTCCTTTGGTGTTTGAATTTGACAATAGACTGAATTGTTTATCGTGTCACCTAATTTTTCATGTATGATATTTAGACATGTTTTATGTAGACTAGTGGAACTTGTGTACTACAATACATATGGGTGTTCTATATCCACCCAGGGCATGTTACATTTTCCAATTATATGTGTACTTATGACATCAATAATTTATTCCCCCTTAACTCTATCATGGTATCACTACTACAGAAATAGCTTATAACGTCACATTTAGAGACGTCGGTTATTACCGAAAACTGACGCCTAAACCCTACAACGTCGACTAATTACAGAGACCAACATCTATATTTGAAGACCGGCCAGACACGGGTATCACTTTTTATTAAGCGTCGGCTCCCTAAATCGAACTGACACCTAACTTAGCCCGCCAAATCCAATTTTTTGAGCAAAAAAAATTACCCCCCAAAGTTTCACATACGGCGTCGGTTTTCTACCTAATAAACAACGCCTAACGAAGAAAAAAATTACCTCCAAATTTTTTGTAGAAAAATCGACTTTGATAAGGTTTCGCGTGATGTCCCCGCGAAAATTTTTAGGGTTAAGATTGTCCAATGGACATCGATTTTATCTTGCAACCGACGCCTATGGTCATAATTCGAGAACATTTATTTTTTGTCAGCATATACAGATAGACGTCTATTTTGCTATTTGGAACCGACGACTATCAGTGAACATAAGTGTCGGTGTGATGGTGGTAACCAACACTGAAAGTTTTAAGCGTCGGTTTATGTTAATAACTGATGCCTATTGTTAACTTAATAGCACCTGTGTGAGCCAGGCTCTTCCCCTTCCTTTGTTTCATTGGAGATTTCACTAGGGCCTGGAGATTCCACCGTCGTCTGCTGCTCTTCTGCCTTCCCTGCCGCCGGTCTGCCATACCCGTTGTCGCTGATGTTGCCGCCGCTCGTGTCTGTCGTTGCTGCTGCTACCACCGCCTTCTCCTCTGCTTCCTCTTACTGTTGCCGTCGCCTTCTCCTCTGCTCCTACTCCTATCCGGACGTCACCCGCTTGCCGTCGTCGCTCGCTCACCGCCGCCGCCCACTCGCTGCCGCCACCTCTTACTCCTGCTCTTCTCCTGCTCCTGCTCCTGCTCATACACCTCTAGTGCCTCTTCTTCCTCTTCTCCTGCTCCTACTCGTGGTACCCTTCTTCCTCCTCTTCTTGCTCCTTTCTCCTTGCTCCTGCTCCTGCAATTTTTAGTAACACATGCAGCAAAATGATCAAACTAACCCCTATCTTCTTGATCCTTGCTGGCCCTTTTGTCATTAGGGTAAGTTTTGTCATTAGTGGACTTAGATTGTATTTTTGCAATTAAGGTTACACATGCATCATATTTTATGATTTCCCATTTGTAGTAACATGGACTAAGAGAGTCTCACTAAAATTGATGCTTATTGACACCTAATTAATTCATTATAACATAATTGTATTGATTGTACTTGTGCTCTTGGGCTGAATTGAGTTGCTATGTCATCCATTTGCATTGTTGACTTGCATATATTTGTTCTTCAGCCTTCAAGTGAGGTATAATCTCACTCTCCCAATGTTCCATTAGGCTTCATTTTGATTCAAATCTTATACTTGCATATATTTGTGCTTCTAATCCTCATGCTTGACCTAATTCAGTAAATTTTGATGCATGTTGAAATAAGATTCAACTTGTCCATTCTAGCATCCTAATATGATTTGATTATGTGCTTTGAACCTTAAAAAATGCGTGTTAAAGATACATTGATGTTAAATCTCAAACTTAACTCAGATGTGGGTCTTCTATTTCTAAAATGATAATGTGAACTCCTAAATCAGTAACATATATTATTCTTTGTGCACCCAAATACCTTGTGAATCATGTATGCGCCCTAAGGTGATTAAATGCCTAAATCTTGACTTGAAATATGACCTAGTATGTGTGTTGATATATGAAGCTCTAATGATAATGGTGAAATGGAGTGTATTTGAGGTGGATATGTGGTGGAAATGGTAGGGTAGGTTGGTCACCATGGTCGTGTTGGTGTGCCATGGCCATGGTGAGGGTAGTATAGGACGGTCGTGGTGTAAGAATACGATAATGGTATGAGGCTGGTGGTATGCTATGTTGGTGGCAACGACCATGAAGGAGTGCCACGGTCATGGTGGGTGAGTGGCACCATGGCTGTGTTGGGTCACACGGCCATTTTGGAGGAGGGGGATGTGGTCGTGGGCACTTCCCACGGTCGTGCAAATTTATGACCAAGAACCAGCATTTCAACAGGATTTTTCCCCAAGTCGCCATGACCGTGGCCAATGAAGAACAAAACGACCGTGATGCTGCTCCACAATCGTGGAGCAGCATCACGGTCGTTTTGTTCTTCATTGGCCACGGTCGTGGCATATGTCCATGGTCGTGGTGACTTGGGGAAAAACCCTATTGAAATGTTGGTTCTTGGTTATAAATTCGCACGACCGTGGGAAGTGCCCACGGCCATGGTAAGGCTTGCACCACTTGATTATCCTTTAAACTTCATCATTCTTGGATGTCTTTTCTTGGTGATGACTCTTGGCCATTGGAGGTAGGTTGAGGTAGATTTTGGGGCCTCCTTTGGACCTCCCCATGAGTGGAGGAGCCCTAGAACTCCTTCTTTCTCTCTCTTCCATCTAAGGCATGGTCTAAGTACCTAAAAATAGTGCAAAGAACATCATAAGTTCATTTGGCAATGATAAACACATTAGGGGCAAAAGCTTGTAATCTAACATGTTTAGATGTGATTTAAGTACAAAATGGCACAGGATGGAGCCCTAAAATAGGGCTACATCACCCCTTGATTCAAATCTTTGATATATGGAATCATGGTTTATTTACTATTTTGAATTAATGACAAACATGATTAAATGATGTTACATAAAACATAGGATATGAATGGTGAAACTAGGATTGTAGGTATAAGAATGACAACATACATGTATTTGTTGGCCTAGAAACCCGTCCAAGATTTACTCATTAGGAGTAAATCTTGGACAGTCCCCGGTTTGGGACTGTTCTTGAACACCTAATCTCACTTAGGATGTAAGTGTATACTGTGTATTGGGTTTTCAAGAAAATTTCGGCAGCATTTCCCCATTTGTTCTCTAAGTACATATGTACTTAGAGAACAGCGGGGAAATGCTGCCGAAATTTTCTTGAAAACCCAATACACATTATACATTTACTTGTGAGATTAGGTATTCAAGAATGGTATAGGTGGTACACATTTATTATATATAAGACAGTTCTTCACAGGCAAAACAAGTATTTTATATCGATGATCCTGCAAATGATAAATGGTCAGTTGTTCTTCATGGTAAAAGACAGTTCATTGAAGATCCAATAGATGAAGAAGAGTACTATGATAAGTATGATGACTCCAGTCCATTCTCAGTTGGGTTGCCAACACCACAAAATATTGAAGCTAATGATGACTTGTATGTGCGCGTAGATCACAATGATGTTAATTGATAAACGATCGCAATATTAGAGACATGCATGTTTATATTTTTATATGTTTCATTTTTTAATGTTTCATTTGTATATGTGAACTATACAATTTTACTGAGGCCCGAGTCGAACTTGACATAATTTTACTGTGCGCCGAAACGCAAGAGAACGCGTCGAGTAGTACATGCCTTTGTGAGGCCCGAGTCGAACTCAGGGTTACGTGTAATCGTCGGGGACTCCTACTAACTACTCGCGATCAGCTAAGCCGATTAACAAGTTGAGAGTTGTTGTTGAAATTAAAAGAAAAAAAAATAAAAACAAAACAAAACAAACGATCGACTAAATGTTGATTTAATCAATTCAAAAGGGTATCTTTAGGATTGCGGTTTCACCGCGAGTTTTCATTGTATTAGATTTTATATAATGCCTCAATTTTATCTCTCTATCCGGGTAGTGGCCTGAAAACAGAATTGCCCACTGTCGTGGTGCAATTCACTACCTAAGTCTAGGTTGGTTCCACCGTCGTACTAACCTATACCCTAAACTAGGTGCATTATGCACGATCTCTCAGTATCCACCATTAATTTTACACCACCTTGTTCAAGGGATTTGTCGATTAATGTGAATTCTGTCTCTTTTCAGCCGTTAATCCTTTTTTCAAAGTGATTAAGGGCATTAGGTTATTATTATGGTGATCAAGCATAACAATATATTGATAAAATGAAATCATACCACAGATTTAGGAGATAAAATATGAATTACTATTATAAAATTGTCATACAATGAATTCCCAGGCTACTCCTGGTCCTAAAGACGAAAGGGATTAGCCCCGCATGTTCATCTCAAGCAAGAACATGGTAGAGATAGGGGAAATCATATGAAAAACGTGAAATGAGAAGTGAAACCCCTGAACGGAGAAGAACCGGTTGATCCTCCACGTCGAACACGTGCTCTCCCTCCTTCCAGTGGTGGAATCCGTCTTCTTCGGTGTCTGAATCAACTGGTATGAGCTTCTGGCCTCCGTTCTCCTCTCTACTGCTCCTCGGTACTCGTGCAATGGCTAATGAGATCTCCCCCACGTCCAGGCGGCCGTCATTAGGTATATCTCCCTCATTAGGTCACTAATTAACCACGGCCATCCGATTAAGATCATTCCAAAGCAAACACATATCTTACGGTGTCGATACCATCGACGCGAGTCGATGGTATCGACTCAGTGTGGTAGCGACAACCCTTCTTTCCTTTCATCTGAGCGCCTGATGTAATCTCGATACCATCGACTTGAGTCGATGGTATCGACGAACCTGTAGCGACGGTTTTGTCGTTTTGCATCGTTGTAGCCTCCATGCGTCGATGGTATCGACTTGGTGTTGATACTATCGACTGCTCCCTCATTAGCAACCTGATGGTAGCTCGATACCATCGACATCCCTGTCGATTGTATCAACTCTTTGCTGATACTGGCGGCTGGCAACCTGTGGTCCAGTCAATGGTATTGACTTCCGTCGATGGTATCGATAGAAGCAGATACTTGTTTTCCCTGAAATTCAAACACGAAACCACATAAATTCATACAAATAATAATATTTTGACAATTAATGCTCAAAACGATGAAATAAAGGGGATTTGACATAAAACAGTAGCAAAGACCAAAGTGGATGAATTATGCAACATTAACCATAAAAATGACTAATAAAAGCATAAAACACATATCAAATAGGTCTATAAATGCGACTCAAAATCATCGCATCAGTTGCCAACACCACAAAATATTGAAGCTAATGATGACTTGTATGTGCGCGAAGATCACAATGAATGATTATTAATTGATAAACGATCGCAATATTAGAGACATGCATGTTTATATTTTTTATATGTTTCATTTTTTAATGTTTCATTTGTATATGTGAACTATACAATGTTTCATTATCTTCTAGTTATGTCAAATGCTAAATGATTGATTTGTTAATGAAATTTTTAGATGGCTAAGCATGGGCATGATGACCATGATGTCCATTATGAGCATGGTGAGGATACCAATGCGTCGCCTCACAATGTATGTTTTAAAGATATATCATATATTTCTATCTATATGTCCATTTATAGTTATATCATGTAAGTGTGTTTATTTTGTCAAATTTTAGGTTGAGGATGCACATGTACCGTCTGAAGCACTTGAGGCACTTGATGAGCAGTACCAAAAAGTTGACAAGAGAAGGGGAATAACTATGATGAAGAAGTTAATAGCGCTAAACGGCAATGGACCCAAACTAGTTGTAGATTTTGATAATGCATGAAATGCAATTGGAGTGAACCGCAATTCGTTTGTTTCATATCTTGGGTATGTTACTCGTAGCCATTGTGGTTGTAAGATAGATTCATGGCATAAAGCTCCTAAGGGGAAGAAAGACTTAATATGGAAGGATTTATGCGTGAGTTGTTGGGATTTAGGGGAGACAAAGAAGGTAGCAGAAACAAATATTTCTTCTCCCAAACCCAGAATAAAGGAATCACATCAACATCTATACAATAGGAAGGATGGTTTGTGAAGACATACCTTGTCCAGAGGCTTTCTCGGTGACGTTACCTCGCAGCTTGCGCGGTCTTCACCTCCAGTCTTGGATGGTGTCTGTGCAGCTCCTGGTCTCATCGGGACTGTCGGGATTGACAGTTGTCCTCCGAGCAGCAGATGTCTCCCGCCTATGAAGTAGTCCACACGAACCACCTGGAACTCTGATCTCCTTGTCCCACAAGGAATCGGAAGGAGTCGCACCCTCCTATTGGCATACTAGTCACCAACATACTCTCCTGCAACCAGTTGCTTTCCTGCAGTTGTCTTTCCCTTGTTGTGCCTCCCTTATCGGGTAGCACTTTCTTGGGCTCTCTCGGTTACCACAACCAGAGCGAACGAAAATTTTGCAGAGCAACTGGTATTCTGAGTTGTTGTGTCTGAGAAGCCCCCACTACCCCTATATATATAGGAGGGTCATGGGATAGGGTTCTCTACCCTGGGAAATGAAGGATTAAATAGGAGTAGAAGGGTTCAATATTTTCCACAAAACAACCAACTGCGCCACCTGAACCGATCATTTCAAGCATGAACCGATCGGTTGGGGACCTGAACCGATCGGTTCACACCTGAACCGATTAGTTGGGACACCTGAGCCGATCGGTTAAGCATGAGTCGATCGGTTCGTGGTCCTGGTCCAACTCAAATTGATTTTCATATTTGTTTCTGATTAATCAAATATTAATCCTTGTCCAAATCGAATTTGTACAAGTAAAACAAATTGTATTTGCAAAATAGTCTTCTGATTTTCCAAACGATCTTGGTTGGTCCACGAATCGAACGATTCAACAATTGAGTCGATCATTTCATAACACATGAGCCGATCAACTCACAACTTGAGCCGACCGGTTCACCACCCTGAGTCGATCGGTTCAACCCTATGAGCTGATCGGTTGGGGCAAAAGACTGTGCAAACCAGTCAATCACAGTTTCAATCAATTTGATACTCTAATCAATCAGTCCAACACCTTGAACACTATGATACTGAGCTATTAATTGATTGGGTGTTTAATTGAACTACTAAACTCCTTTAGTAATCAATCCAAACATCATTTGTGGATAAACTCCTCTTCTAGGTTAAATCCTATGTGTGTGACCTTGCAGGTCCATTTCACATTGGAAGTGAAAGTCCATAACACTTATGACTTCACAAGCAAAGAGTGGTGTATAGTCTCACATCAGTGCTACCCAAGTGAAATACAAAGTTGGAGAACAAATTTTAATCCTACAATCCGTGAATGGTGTTATAGTGAATGTATAATTCCTTTGTCACAGATATTCCGAATGAACTCAAGGCATGGAACAGTCATCCTATCAATGTTCATTCACTTTCTTGATCTCAGAGTAGATTGGAGGAGATATGTATGACATCAATATCACATACTGATTCACACATGTGTGCACACCTATCTCAATCCTACTAATCAAGTGGCCATGGATATCAAACTCCCTCGGGAGGGACAAATCTCATATCTATCACTCACCCCTCAAAAGCCCCATGTGTCAAAGCCACCCAATCATCACCTTTATAACAACCCATGTTTCATGACTACATTTGATGATTTCAAAGTGTGCCCAACGACATGTGTTGAGTGCAGTGATTTCAGGTCAAAGAATCACACTCACCACCATCATTGTGAGAATTGACTATGACTACCATGTCATGGTTCCATGTGTCAAACTCACAGTGGGTCTGTCTGGTACACTTGTTCTCTAACAAGTACCTATGTGTTTGGTTTGATATCTCCATATCATGACTAATGAGATTCTGTCATCAACCAACACCACAATCTAGTCTTGTATGTCATTGTTGTCTATCTACCTTCCACAATGACATCTAACTAGGGACATAATAAGAATGTACAAACTCTTAGCATCTGTATGATCTCATCGTTCAGGTCCTGAACCTAAAAGCATACGTTATTGAGTACTGTCATTCTCTAGACATTCAATTTGTTCTATCATTATATCATATGACTGAACCAGAAAGAATTGGAAGCTTGCCTTTGATCTTTATCAAATCAATCTTAATGTATCCCACCAATCATCCCATGATTGGCTCTCAGGGCATACATACCAACAGACTCCCACTTGCACTGCGAGCCAATCACCCTTGAATCATATTCATAGTGATCTTCAAACATGTCCCACATGTTACTGTGCTCTAGTGCAAACATAGTGAGTTATGGAAACACCTTGCAAAAGTCGGTATTAACTGCATGTCTCTCATCTCTTCATTGTACGTCACACGTACGAGATGGAGTTGTCGTATTCCTTTGCTAACCTTTAGCCACATTGTTTGACCAAGCGCTCCTAACTTGTCATCAATGACCAGAATATCTATAAGTTCATCTCTATGAACTCCTAGATCCATATAGTATCCATTGATGTTCTTTAATGCACAGATACTCAACATTTCCTTTTAAAACAACTTTATTGGAACGTTTCCATTTATTAACAAACATTCACTTTTATATATCTCATATATATTTTGCGATTAATTTTCTGTCCTTTTTGGAAGTTCGCATCAGTGTAACTCTTTATAGTGAACCCTTCCTTATTTCCATAGAACTAGTACTTCTCAAGTACTTATCAAGTTCTCATGGTATTCCAGTAGCCCTTACTAGAACTAGATAGCCATCCACTCATCATGTCCCACATATGAGTTATCAGGATGAGCATATCATATTGTCATGTCCTACATACAAGATGATAAATGTGTTTTGTTCTTACCATGCCCATACATGCAAGATGATGGGATAATTACATACATGATAGATCCATATCTATTCTTAGTGTTCCCATTCTTCAAAAGAATTGGACACTTGGCCTTGGGATACTAACTCCATGTAACATGGATATCTCCCACTAAATTTGTGCATGTTGAACCTTTCAGTATAGATTGCCAATGTATGCTCTCTCTTTTCAGGTCAAGAGGTTTTTGAGAACTATCTCTATAGATCTCTATTCCTATCACATAGGAAACATCTCTATCTTCCCTAAAGATAATTTCCACTTTGGATTTCCATTCTAGAACATTTCCGTTTCACATCAACATGTGGAATGTGAATACACTCCCACTAAATCACAGATCTCTCTTTATCATTGTCATATCAATCAAATCCTTTGACTATATCATGAAAGTAAAGGTCACAGTTCTGAGTTGCGTGTACTCAATCAATCACATTGATCAGTCCATTGTAACTTATAGACTTCATTTGCATTAATGGATTCATAAACCTTATAGGTTGTGTCACGTACGCATCCTTGTTTTATTCCTTATAGGAATGCGATTTTAGTATCTGTATGCCAAATCTCTTAGTCATTAAGTTGCAATCAACAAGAATCATCCTTCTCAAAATGATATCCATGTGTCTTAACGCTTGAGACTCATTCACACTTATGGATTTCATCCCAATGGGTTCTACCATCAAGGTCATACCTTATGGTTCGCATGGAAGTCGTTTAGGATGAAATGGTCATAAACCATAACTCAAAATCTGGTTCCTCATATTTATCTAAATAGTTGACTCATCATATGATCAACTCATCACATAGATAATTGAGGTGTATCTGTCAAGGATATAAGAACTCAAAACCCTTTGAGATTCTTAATGTCCTTTATTAGTGTGAGGTATTCTTTATTTGAGAAGAAATTAGTTATTTGATAATCATCCTCTAACTCCTTAGAGTATGACTCCTTTTGATTTAGACATTACCATGCCTTAATCACGAGCTCACTATGATACATTATCATAATCACTCACAAGGATCTCAAACATTTAGTTCAAGTATTTCATTCATTGATCTCATCAAGAATTAACACTTTACCAAATTTGTACTTCATTTATGATATTCTTGAACACTTCAAGATATTCATATTAGTATTTCTCTAAACATCGTTTGAAGTATTAGCATTAACTCTAATAGGTATGTAAATACATCACATGTATTATACCTAATAGGATAATCATTCTCACACTACCGTAGTGAAGGTTGATTAATCATGTCTAAGAGATGCATGTCTCTTACTGGTTCTCTAACCAAAAGAGTCTAGATTTATCCATCATATGGAAACTAGAAATGAATTTGTCATGATTTATGCTAATTTGATTGTTTGAGTTATCAATAACTTTTAGGTATCATTTTATCTTATGCATACCAAGTTCTACAAGATAAACAAGGCATTGCCACAAAGATTGAAACATCAACTTTATTAATTGCTATCATTGTCATAAAATATGCAAAAATTAAAGTGTTTCTATCCATTAGCAAATATGAAATAGCAATTCATAACTCTATTACATGCCTTTATGGCTGAAAATAAACTAAAGTACTCCTATCTATGGCGGCAACACTTGCCCCATTTATTGAGTGCTTTACATTTTATATCTTGGTATCATATACCTCAAAAATGTTACAAGTTTATTTCATGACACCTTCAGGTGGAGACGTTTGTCGCCTCTTTCTTCTTTAGTTCTTCCAGATAGAGTGGACAATTCCTTTTCCAATGTTCTGCTTTTGACAATGGTGTCAATTGCCTCTCTTGGTCACGCCTCCCTTGGCCTTGAGAGTTGAAGATGACTTGGGCTGCTGGCTAGCATCAGAACCTTTCTTAGCCTTGCCCTTGCCCTTGCGCTTGGACTTGCCTTTCTTGATGTTGATCATCATCACAAACTTTGGTTTGTCCTTCTTCATTCATGCCTCAGTTGTTCTCAACATGGCCAACAACTCTTTCGATGGCTTGTCAAAGTTGTTCATGTTGTAGTTCATCACAAACTGACTGTAGGATTCTGGAAACGATTGTAGTATCACGTCAGTAGCCAACTCTTGGCTCAGGGGAAATCCCAGTCTTGTCAGGTTCTCCACATACCCAATCATCTTGAGTGTGTGAGGACCAATTGGATCTCCTTCTGTCATAACACACTTGAACAACGCCCTGGAGACATCATATCTCTCTTCCCGTGCTTGATCTTCATATATGTTCTTGAGATGTTGAATCATCTCAATGACACCCATGTTCTCATGTTGTCTCTGCAACTCGTGGTTCATGAAGCACAATGTGGGCTCTGATCTCCAAACCACGATATAAACACGATTTAAACTTAGCGGAAGCAATTCGATTTGCAGCGGAATACCAAAAATCAGCGGAAATTAAAACTTTCAGCAGAATAGGTTGTTTTGACAGGTAAGAAATGTGCTATCTTAGTCAACCTATCTACAACTACCCAAATGGAATCATGTCCTTTTCTTGTCCTGGGTAGGCCAACAACAAAGTCCATGGTAACATGGACCCACTTCCACTGTGGTATGGGTAAAGGTTGCATTGTTCCTGCAGGCTTCTGGTGTTCAACTTTAACTTGCTGAAACACAGGACACCTCAGAACAAACTCTGCAACATCCTTCTTCATTCCAGGCCACCGATACATATCTTTCAAGTTTTGATACATCTTGGTGCTCCCTGGATGCATGGCATACATCGAAGAATGAGCTTCTTCCAGGACTAACTTCCTCAAGTTGTCCACATCTGGCACTATCATCCTCCCATGATAACAGGCTATTTGATCATCTGAGTCATGGAAACCATCTCATTTCTCACTACCATACTCCGATCTAATCTTCTGAACTACAGTATCACCTTGCTGTGCTTCCTTAATCTACTCTCTAAGGGTAGGTTTAATATGCATCTCATCTAACAACCCGGCTAACAATGACACCTTCAACTGCACATTGTCTTGTCTCAAAGAGATAAGCATATCCCTTCTAGAGCATACTAAAGAGTTTAGTTGTGCCCTTTCCATGGTTGATGTTGCTGATTTCCTACTCAAGGCATCAGCAACCACATTAGCCTTCCCCGGATGGTAATCAATCATACAATCGTAGTCCTTGATTAATTCCATCCAGCGGCATTGTCTCATATTGAGCTCATGCTGAGAGAAGATGTACTTAAGGTTCTTATGGTCAGTGAAAATCTGAAACGTCTCTCCATAAAGATAATGTCTCCAGATCTTCAGGGCATGAACTACAACAGCTAACTCCAGATCGTGTGTCGGATAATTCTCTTCGTGTTTCTTAAGCAGTCGAGAAGCAAAAGAAATTACTTGTTTATCCTACATCAACACACACCCTAGTCCATTCTTAGAAGTATCACAGAAAACTATATATCCTTTGCCTTGCTCAGGTAGCATAAGTATGGGTGTACTTTTCAGCTTCTCCTTTAACAGCTAGAAAGATTGCTGACACTTATCACTCCAAACAAAAGGAACATCTTTCTGGGTCAACTTAGTCAAGGGTAAGGCTATGGAACTGAAATTCTTAATGAACCTTCGATAATAGCCTGCTAACCCCAAGAAGCTTCGAATCTCCGTTGGCGTCTTCGGTTGTTCCCACTGTAGAACAAATTCTACCTTTGTAGGGTCAACACGAATTCCCGATGCAGATATCACATGTCCAAGAAAAGATACCTCCGGCAGCCAAAACTCACACTTGCTAAACTTAGCATACAGCTTGTGTTCTCTTAGCAAGGTCAAAGCTTGGCGAAGATGCTGCTCATGCTGCTGAGCATCCTTACTATAGATCAGAATGTCATCTATGAAGACGACAACACACTGATCAAGGAAGGGTCAAAAAACTCTATTCATGAGTTCCATGAATGCAGCTGGTGCATTGGTTAGTCCAAACGACATAACCGTGAACTCATAGTGACCATATCTTGTCTTAAAGGCAGACTTGGATATGTCACTATCCTTAATACAGAGTTGATGATATCCAGACCTCAGGTCTATCTTTGAGAAGACGGTTGCACCACGCAATTGGTCAAAGAGATCATCAATCCTCGACAGAGGGTACTTATTCTTTATCGTTACTTTATTGAGTTGTCTATAATCAATGCACAACCACATTGACCCATCTTTCTTTCTAACAAACAAAACCGGAGCACCCCAAGGTGAAGTGCTCGGTCGGATAAAACCTTTCTCAAGTAACTCTTGAAGTTGTTTCTTGAGTTCTGCCATATCAGCAGGCGCCATCCTATACGGTGTCTGGGCTATAGGTTTTGTGTCTGGGATCAAATTGATTTCAAAATCAATTTCCCGAGGTGGTGGTATACCTGGAAGTTCTTCAGGAAACACATCCTTGAATTCCCTGACTATGAGAACTTCAGCAGGATTGGAACTTTCCTTGGTAACATCTACCACATGGGCCAAGAATGCATAACATCCTTGCCTCAACAACTTATCAACAACCATAGCTGATACAAGACAGGTGGGAAGAATCTTTCTTTCACCTTGAAAGATCCATGTGTTGCCTTCATCAGCAAATACAGCCAACTTGGATTCACAATCCAAGACAACTCTATACCTTTCTAAGGTATCCATCCCGAGGATTATATCAAATCCTTGCATATCAAGTGGTATAAGGTCCACTGGAATGCGATGATAAAAAAAGAAGAGGATGCAGGGAGAACATACCTCCTACAAAACGGCAGACCCACTCAACAGAGTCTCCAACAACAAACTATCTGCCCTATGACTAACTGTCATATTGCAGTTATGAATCACTCTCCGAGTGACAAAGGAGTGCGTAGCACCCGGATCAACCAGAACAGATACCACACAGGATTTAGACATATAATAATATAAAATTTCCATCTGACCTGCCACTACTCGTGGATTGACCACTGCATCAGGTGGGTTCATAGCATAGAACCTTGCTGTCGCCTGGTGTTGAGGTGGTGCTGATGATCCAGCTTGAGACGCTTGTCCACGTCCTCGAGCTGCTCCTTGAGATTGCCTTCTCTGAGATCCCTGTTGACTCTGCCTCTGAGGTTGTGTCACACTGACAGGCCTAGATCGGCAGTCCTTCATTAAATGCCCCACCTTCCCACAGTTGTAACAGCTCCTCTCCAGTTGTTGTGGTCTGGGTGGTCCTGTGACTGACATCGATGCTAAACTACGAGTCTCTTGTTGAGGTAGGCTTCGTCCCCTACCTCTACTTGGTGACCACTAAGTTTGGGAACTTGATCTGGTGGTGGAGGGTTAGGTGCAGAGAATCTTAGTTTCTTGGAATACCTAGATGAGGAACCCTGGAACTGTGGATATCTTTTCTGGGTTTGCCTCTTCTCAACCACAGATCTCTCTATCCTTCGGACTGACTCAATGAAGGTAGAGAATCTCTCTCGGTTTTCTAAGGCAGACACAGGGGTTGATATATCAGCATTCAAACCCTTATCGAATCTCCTGATTCTTTCCTCTTCTGTGGCAGCCATGTGCGGACAGAACCGCAGCAACTCCATGAACTTAGCTTCATACTCGCTAATGTTCATCATGCCCCGCCTCTATCTCTCAAACTGAGAGATCTTCTCATCTAGGAAGGTCTTTGGAAAATATCTATTGATAAATTCTCGATGAAACTCTTCCCACGAGAACTCTATCCCAGGTCTCTTCTGCTCTTCCATGTTCCACCAGTGACCAGCACTGCCTTTGAGAAGATAGACAACATGTCTAACCTTCTCAGCCTCCGGGATATTAAGAATCCTGAAAGCCTTCTCCAACTCTGTTAACCATAGATCAGCATCTGCGGGGTCGGCAGTCCCAAAGTACTCGGTAGCTCCGACACGACGAAGTCGCTCGAACGTCTTACCGATACCTTGTCCTTCAGGTTGGGCAGGTGCCCTAGGTGCAGACATGGGCATCTTGTCAGTTATGTGTGTCATGGCAGTCATAAACTGCCCAAACATCGTCTGAACTGCTGGGTTACCCATATCAGCTGGGTCAAACTGGGGTGGTTCAGGTGCAGGCTGTTCTATTTTTGGAACCCTTGCACCGCCTCGAGGTGCACTAGCCCTACTGTCTGCCACATACTCATCATGTGGCTCTGCCATCCTTATGTATCTTCTTCTCCTGAGGAGCAGAAGATTCTATTAGATAAGGAAGAGATACTAAGGATAGACTCGACATCCTAAGTCCTATGCCTCGGTAGACTCAGCGAACTTAGAGCTCTGATACCACTTAATTGTGGGCTCTGATCTCCAAACCACAATATAAACACGATTTAAACTTAGCGGAAGCGATTCGATTAGCAGCGGAATACCAAAAATCAGCAAAAATTAAAACTTTTTGAGATAAAGCATTGAAACCATAAAACTTCCTTCATAAAAGGAGATAAACTATTTACATCTCAGATAATTACTTCTTGAGTAATTATATACAACATGATACAAAATCTCAAGAACTCATAACCAAAATCTCAGACCAAAAGACTCCAAGACCTGAGAGTACAGAGGACACATAGGACTGACTCTAACTACACCACATGGCAGGCTAAATCTCCACCTGAGATTTTATTGCTGCCCCTGGTGCTACTGCTGCTGGGACTGGTCACCTGTAGACCTGTTCCTCCGTCCTCGACGTCCACCTAAAAAGTTGAAGTCTACGGGGTGAGACAATTTTACATAATTGTCCCAGCGAGAGTTATAACTCTCCGCCAGAAGCTTTATTATAGCACCTCAAAGAATAACTTAAGCAGTAAAAGCTTCACAGTATTCAACATCAGATATAATAGTAAGCATGAGTTCAACAGTTATGAAACATGAAGATATTTGCACTATACAGTGTAACATCAATCAATCAACTCGTAGTTATCTCTAACAGGTGTGCTACGCTGTGGATTATGTTTTTCAAACATTACTTTTATGCCCTGTGGAGATGAGGTTTACCACTCATACTCCAACCAATCACTGCTAAGTGCCTTGGTATCATACTAGGTCATCGAAAGAGCCGGATTCTCATGACCTTCACCTTCCTCAGTCAGTAAGAGGATTACTTGTAGGACATCTCGTGCCTCTACTATAATAGCTTACCAGGGTAATCTGGTCCTTCGCTATTTTAGAGTTACAGTGGCGTTCTGTACTCTCTTCGTCATAAGGAGATTTCATGTTTATCTTCCACTGATACAGATATCTGTGCTTTCTTCATCATCAGGAGGTTTCATGTTTACCATCCACTGATACGGTATAGGATTGTAGTGAAGGATTGATGGATTACACATCTACATCAAACACCTACACTAGGATGTAAGGTTCTACACATCCATATACCCCACATACTCAAAAGTATGTGATCCAGGAGTTCCCTTAGGAAAACATGTTTCACCATCATTTGATCTCTGACAATGATGGATCTATGATCAGGGCTCTACATTACACTTGATTATTTAGGTACATTCAGTATTCTTTTAACATCATACATTGTTATTCAAACAATAACATTAGCATAACAGCTATGAAATGAGAATACTAAATGTAACAAGCCTAACTCTCATCAATCATCATATCTCAATACATTCATCACAAGTCATCTCTAAAGCATGACCTTGATGGTAATTATGGCTCTCACATCCCATTTAATTTATAGGTTGCCATTGACAAGGCATCAAGATATTTTACTATTCATAAAGCTAACAACATGCTTTCAATGAATATAGTATCATCATCCATACCTGGATATGATCATCTTCATATCAGAACCTGCAAGGTTAATTCAACTGATAAAAGCAGTTCAAATCAAGAATTATACTTTTCACTCTTGCCATAAGAGCTAAGTTCCCTAATTCTCATCAATTAGGGTTTACTATTCACATTACATGCCATCACCCTAGAATTAGGGTTTATTATTCACATTATGGTAAAATGAACTCATAACATCATCATGTATGAGGAACATCATCAATGATGCTCTCAGATAAGATTAAGATTCATCAATTATCATAAATAGGGTTTTCATGATCTCACATAGGTGGATCATACCCTAATCATGTACATTCATATATATTGAAGGTATTTTACTTGGATTTCAACCATAATTGGGATTTTCTCTCTCCTCTTGCTCATAGGTGATGATTACATCCCTCTAGATTGGGTTAGGTCTAATCAACATTGATAAGCCTAGCCAAGTCATCACCATTGTAACCATTGGGGTTTGCATGATAAAAAGGGGTTACCTACTTGAATCCATAAAGGGTATTTTGGTAAAGTTCACCATTGATGATAACATGGGTTATTATACTAACCACTTGACCCTTAATGTCCCTAGGTATCATTAGGGTTTAGGTTGAACAACCATCAAACCATCTAAGCCTTCAAGGCATTAGGCAGACTTATCCTTAAAAGTCCCCAAAAGGTTTCACACCTTCAACCTTCAAACGATCCTGAGATCGTTTAAGGTTGTAGACCGTTTAGCTTTGGTTGACTTCAAGACCGCATGACACTCAAGACCGTTTACCCTTAAACGATCTTGAGGTCGTATGAACTCATTCAGTCCTGAAGTCGTATGAACTCATTCGGTCCTGAAGTCGTATGAACTCATTCGGTCCTGAAGTCGTATGAACTCATTCGGTCCTGAAGTCGTATGAACTCATTCGGTCCTGAAGTCGTATGAACTCATTCGGTCCTGAAGTCGTATGAACTCATTCGGTCCTGAAGTCGTATGAACTCATTCGGTCCTGAAGTTGTATGAACTCATTCGGTCCTGAAGTCGTATGAACTCATTCGGTCCTGAAGTCGTATGAACTCATTCAGTCATGAAGTCGTATGAACTCATTCGGTCCTGAAGTCGTATGAACTCATTTGGTCCTGGAGTCATATGAACTCATTCGGTCTTGAAGTCGTATGAACTCATTCGGTCCTAAAAGCTCAAGATCGCATGGACCTCCAAGGTGATTCAAAGGGTAAACTCGATTAGGGTTTCCTATGTTGAAGCCTTCAATTGGTCTCAAGCTTGCTAACCACTTATCAATTGAGACAATTAAGGTTAGCCTTAACCAATTAGTCACTCAATTGATCCTCAATTGATATCCAATTAGGGTTGGAGTTGGTTTAATTAAGGTCTATAAACATTCAACCATCGACACTCAACAATGTAAATCAAATCGAAGTTGATCCCATCAATTGACCTCCTAACGGGCTCAAAATTGGCCCAAACGGTCTTGGGATCGTTTGGATAACCTCCAAACGGTCTTGAGACCGTTTGCCCAAGAATTTATCAAAATCTAAGTTGATTTGATAGGGTTTGAACCTTAATTAAGTCACAAATCAACAATTTGATTATTTCAATAACCCATTGTAATTGGCCCCTCAATTGATCAAATTACCTTAACCCTAGACCTCCAAACGGTCTTGGGTTGACACCAAACGGTCTTGAGACCATTTGGATGAGTTCCAAACAGTCTTGAGACCATTTGCCCATCCATCTTTTGGACTCTAGTGAAAATTCATCAAGGTTTGATCTATTGAGTTAATCATCACATCAATACTTAATTGCAATATGATTTGGTACCTTTGGACCTTCAATTGGTCAACTATACTTGACCCCAGACATCTAAACGGTCTTGGGTGATCCCCAAACGTTCTTGAGACCGTTTGGATGATTCCCCAAATGGTCTTGAGACCGTTTGGGCTAATCAACCCAAAATCACTAATTAACTCATTGGAATTTCAGCACTGATTTCAATTAGGATTGCCCTATTAATCAACCTTCAACTCATAACTCGTTTGGAATTAATCCATCAAATTTGGTGAGTCATTAATCAACATCATTATGAACAGTAATCCCAAACGGTCAACACTTGGTCAACCATCTTAAACGGTCTTGAGACCGTTTGCCCAAAAAGGGAAAATTAAACAGATTGCAAATCAGAACTTAATTCAATTGGATTTGCTAATTTATTTGATAATATCTCACGATTCCTTTAGAGTTAACCCCTAAAATTTTGTGGGTGATTAACCTACATAATTATAAACAATATTCCCATTCGGTCTTCACTTGGTCAACGCGACCAAACGGTCTTGAAGGCCGTTTTCCTTCATACGACCCTGAAACCGTTTGCCCACCAAACGGTTGTGTAAACCGCATGGGCAATTGGTGGATGTCGTTTGGTAAAGTGGAAATCCGTGTATAAGCATAGGAATTAACGCCCTTATCTTCTACCTCAAGAACAGTAGCAGTTCTTCACGATTTGTCTTGCAAGGATACAAGGGAAGATAGGGAAGAAGAAGAACTAGCAACTATATGCATAGAAAAAGATGTATAATTCAAAGCATAAGGTTTAGAGTTATAAAACCCGCCTAAAGGTTGTTCCTTGAGCTCCAAGCTTCCAAGCTTCAGGTCTTTAATGGCGTCTTTGAGCTCCACAGGTCGGCCAAGGTGAATTCTCCAAGGAAAAGTTGGAAAGGAATGGCTAGAAAGATAAAGCTAGGTGAGCTAGCCATGAATTCAACCTTGAAATCGAGTTTCCTCCATGAATTCAAGCAAAAGGGATGATACAAACTTACCTTGAACTCCCTGGTCGTTCTCCTATGCTCCAGAGCTCTGCCTTAGTCAGTTTGAGCAAGGGGAATAAGTGAGGGAATGAAAGAAACGTTCCTTTGCTTGTAAAGGAAGTGATATATATATATATATATATATATATATATATATATATATATATATATATATATATATATATATATATATATTGGGTGAAATTTCTCCATAAAGCTTCTACTTTATCCCATTTCTCATCTAAGTCCTTCCTTTCTTCTTTGCTCGTCCCTACCCCTTATTTCTAAGGACAAACTCCTTCTAAGGTCAAGAATTGAAGGCAAAGAGGATCAACCCATCACTAAAGCATACACATAAAAGGGCTATTATACATACACCTTGATTATTCAATCACAAAGGTGTTCTTTATTATATGATAATTCAAATGAAGTGCCCTCTTCATCATTTCTACTCTAAATGATGACAAAAGTTATAAAAGATATTTTAGATGATGTATTTTACAAGTTGCACCCCTCAAATTGGGTAAATTGCACTTTACACCAATTTAGGGTTTTTCAAGTACAGGGGTTGCTTCCACAATTGCACCTTGGTGCTCAAGCTTGGGAAATCCCTTAAACTTCATCATAAACATCCTCATGATGTCTCAACATCAGAGGAACATCTCAACATGTGCAATTTGCAAGTTAATCCCTTAACTGGGTAATTTGCACATAGATCCCTGTATTACAAAACAATGCTACAACTTTGTATATAAAGGAGGAAAATTGAAATATATGTTTCTGAGGAACTTAATTACATGCCCAAAGTTAATCACAAGGATTTAATTACATATTTAGGCAAAACACCTAGGGTTAGATCATAACCCAGGTCAGGGATGTTACAAATTATCCACCCCTTACAAGGATTTCGTCCCCGAAATCGATAAAACATATTAAGAGAAAACGGCAGGGTATTTCCTTCTCATCTCATCCTCTAGTTCCCAAGTGGCTTCTTCAACACCACGGTGGTTCCAGAGGACTTTCACAAGGCTTAAATCTTTCTTCTTTAACTTTTTAATTCTGTTATCAAGGATTGACACTGGTCCTTCCTCATAAGATATATCATCATTCAATTCTACCTCCATAGGTTGTAGAACTGACTCAATGTCTGGGTGACATTTCTTTAGCATAGAAATGTGAAACACAGGATGTAACCTCTGTAACTCTGGTGGCAGCTCTAGTTTATAGGCTACTTTTCCAATCCGTTCAATGATTGGATAAGGACCCATAAATCTAGGAGATAACTTCCCTTTCTTTCCAAAACGAAGGACTCCTTTCCAAGGCGAGACCTTGAGATACACTTTGTCTCCAACCTCAAACTCTAAGGGTCTACGACGCTTGTCAGCATAAGATTTCTGCCTATCTTGTACAGTCTTAATCTGTTGTTGTATTACCTTAATCTTTTCTGTAGTTTGCTGCACAAGATCAGGTCCTAACAACTGATGCTCACCAGTCTCATACCAACACAAGGGTGATCTACAACGTCTACCATACAAGGCTTCATAAGGTGCCATATCAATACTATGCTGACAGCTATTGTTATAGGCAAACTCTATCAAGCTTAGGTGTAGATCCCAACTTCTAGTAAACTGGAGAACACATGTTCTCAACAGGTCTTCCAAGGTCTGTATGGTCCTTTCCGACTGTCCATCAGTCTGTGGATGAAAGACCGTACTAAACGTTAATTGGGTGCCTAAAGCATTATGAAGTCGTTCCCAAAAATGACTTGTAAACTGGGGACCTCTGTCAGAAACTATAGTGACAGGAACTCCGTGCAAACGCACTATCTCTTGAACATACAACTGTGATAACCTTTCAGCAGAATAGGTTGTTTTGACAGGTAAGAAATGTGCTGTCTTAGTCAACCTATCTATAACTACCCAAATGGAATCATGTCCTTTGCTTGTCCTGGGTAGGCCAACAACAAAGTCCATGGTAATATGGCCCCACTTCCACTGTGGTATGGGTAAAGGTTGCATTGTTCCTGCAGGCTTCTAGTGTTCAGCTTTAACTTGCTGACACACAGGACACCTCAGAACAAACTCTGCAACATCCTTCTTCATTCCAGGCCACCAATACATATCTTTCAAGTTTCGATACATCTTGGTGCTCCCTGGATGCATGGCATACATCGAAGAATGAGCTTCTTCCAGGACTAACTTCCTCAAGTTGTCCACATCCGACACTATCATCCTCCCATAATAACAGGCTATTTGATCATTTGAGTCATGGAAACCATCTCGTTTCTCACTACCATACTCCGATCTAATCTGCTGAACTACAGTATCACCTTGTTGTGCTTCCTTAATCTGCTCTCTAAGGGTAGGTTTAATATGCATCTCAGCTAACAACCCGGCTAACAATGACACCTTCAACTGCACATTGTCTTGTCTCAAAGAGATAAGCATATCCCTTCTAGAGCATACTAAAGAGTTTAGTTGTGCCCTTTCCATGGTTGATGTTGCTGATTTCCTACTCAAGGCATCAGCAACCACATTAGCCTTCCCCGGATGGTAATCAATCATACAATCATAGTCCTTGATTAATTCCATCCAGCGGCATTGTCTCATATTGAGCTCATGCTGAGAGAAGATGTACTTAAGGTTCTTATGGTCAGTGAAAATCTGAAACGTCTCTCCATAAAGATAATGTCTCCAGATCTTCAGGGCATGAACTACAGTAGCTAACTCCCACTATTTTTATTCAAATTGATAGCCCTCACCATCAATTCGGTAGAGTGCAACTTACAATCTTCTAGTGGGTCAAGATCCTGAAATCCTCTAAGTCATGGACCAGCTAGGGTTGTCACCCACAACTTAGATATTCCAGGTAGGCAACTTTTGCCAATTGCATCATATGCAACTCTTGAAATATGTCATATGCAACTCCTTGTCATGATCATCTCCATGCCTCAAGGTACTAGATCCTATCTAAGTCACCTTGTTAAGTCTGACCCAAAGCCAACATGATGAATATGCACCATGCTAAGGCAGACCCACATATCCATCCTTCACGCTTCCACGAGATAGACGGTGCACCCCGCTAGGGAGTTCCCACACTTGGCCGATCAAGCTTTTCACGTGTGTCACATTTGGAAGGCATCTAAAACTTTAATATTTAATGAGGGAGTTGGTTTTATAGTTACATATACATATCCAATCACCACAATACATAGTACGTATCATATACATGCTATATCCCACAGAAAACATGTGAAACGATAAAAGCGATGATTATGGCCATCCTAATGTGATTCCTCGAGCCAAGAGGAATCACGGTCATCTAGGTATACATCACATGCAACCTATCCATGATGAAGTGATATAGCCATCCGATTTGATCAACTCATCACATGAATGACCTGCTCATCCTGGCCGGTCGTCTAGGTGCCACCAGCCGATCGGTTGGCTCCTCCAACCTATCGGTTCGCCTGGTCGTCATGCATCTCCTCAGGTCACCACCCACTCATCTTGCTCCTCGATCTGATTGTCTGGATTGCCAACTGATCGGTTCACTCCTTGAAATGATCGTCTCAGTCATTGTCAGATTGTCCGCCGTTCTTTGACATAACAGGAAATAAAAGATCTATCCTATTTTACATTTGAATTGGGAAACCCTGAGTTACATTCAGGGGAGCAAAGGTAGGAAAGAAATCTCGAGTTATCTCAAGTTACATCAAGAAAAGGAGGTATGGAATCGGTGTGCAGACCGAGATGCAAGCAACCACATTCAACCAAGCACACACACATAGGGTTTATTGGCCATAACCATGTTATACATCCACCACAAAACTCTTTTAAGGGCGACACGTATCGAGTGCATTCATATTACATATCATATATGTATATTGGGATTTGTGGATTTAGGATTGGACATGCATAAAGCCAATTTTATTCGCATCGTATGCAATAAATAAAGGCGACAAACCAAAATCGATCATATCAACAATCCTCAACTATAGAGCAGTTGACGTGGCTCTGATACCACTGTTGGGATTTAGGGGAGACAAAGAAGAGTACTATGATATGTATGATGACTCCAGTCCATTCTCAAGTGGGTTGCCAACACCACAAAATATTGAAGCAAATGATGACTTGTATGTGTGCAGAGATCACAATGAAGGATTGTTAATTGATAAACGATCGCAATATTAGAGGCATGCATGTTTATATTTTTTTTATATGTTTCATTTTTTAATGTTTCATTTGTATATGTGAACTATACAATGTTTCATTTTTCAATGTTTCATTATCTTCTGGTTATGTCAAATGCTAAATGTTTGATTTGTTAATGAAATTTTCAGATGGCTGAGCATGGGCATGATAACCATTATGTCCATGATGAGTATGGTGAGGATACCAATGTGCCGCCTCACAGTGTAAGTTTTAAAAATATATCTTATATTTCTATCTATATGTCCATTTATAGTTATATCATGTAAGTGTGTTTATTTTGTCAAATTTTAGATTGATGATGCACATGTACCCTCTGAAGCACTTGAGGCACTTGATGAGCAGTACCAAAAAGTTGACAAGAGAAGGGGCATAACTATGATGAAGAAGTTAATAGCGCTAAAGGGCAATGGATCCAAACTAGTTGTGGATTTTGATAATGTAGGAAATGCAATTGGAGTGAACCACAATTCATTTGTTTCATATCTTGGGTATGTTACTCGTAGCCATTGTGGTTGTAAGATAGATTCTTGGCATAAAGCTCCTAAGGGGAAGAAAGACTTAATATGGAAGGATTTATGCATGAGTTGTTGGGATTTAGGGGAGACAAAGAAGGCAGCAGAAATAAAAATTTCTTCTCCCAAACCCAGAATAAAGGAATCATGTCAACGTCTATATAATAGGAAGGATGATTTGTGGAGACATACCTTGTCCCGAGGCTTGCTCGCCGATGTTACCTCACGGCTTGCACGGTCTTCACCTCCAATCTTGGACGGTGTCTGTGCAGCTCCTGGTCTCACCGGGACTGTCGAGATTGACAGTTGTTCTCTGAGTGGCAGAAGTCTCCCGCCTCTGAAGTAGTCAACACAGACCACCTGGAACTTCAATCTCCTTGTCCCACAAGGAATTGGAAGGAGTCGCACCCTCCTGTCAGCGTACTAGTCACCAACACACTCTCCTACAACCAATTGCTTTTCTACAGTTGTCTTTCCCTTGTTGTGCCTCCCTTATCAGGTAGCACTTGCTCGGGCTCTCTCAGTTACCACAACTAGAGAGAATGACAACTTTGTAGAGAAACTGGTGTTCTGAGTTGTTGTTTCTGAGAAGCCCCCACTACCCCTATATATATATATAGGAGGGTCATGGGACAGGGTTCTCTACCCCGAGCAATGCGGGATTAAATAGGAGTAGAAGGGTTCGAGATTTTCCACAAAACAACCAACTGCACCACCTGAACTGATCGTTTCAAGCATGAACCGATCGGTTGGGGACATGAGCCGATCGGTTCACACCTGAACCGATCGGTTGGGACACCTGAGACAATCAGTTCAAGCATGAGCTGATCGGTTCATGGTCCTAGTCCAACTCAAATTGACTTTCATATTTGTTTCCGGTTAATCAAATATTAATCTTTTCCAAATCGAATTTGTACAAGTGAAACAAATTGTATTTGTAAAATAGTCTTCTGATTTGCGAAACGATCTTGGTTGGCCCATGAATCGACCGGTTCAACAATTGAGTCGATCGTTTCATGACACATGAGCCGATCGACTCACAACTTGAGCCGACCGGTTCACCAACCTGAGCCAATCAGTACAACCCTGTGAGCTGATCGGTTGGGGCAGTAGACTGTGCAAATCAGTCAATCGTAGTTTCAATCAATCTGATACTCTAATCAATCGGTCCAACACCTTGAACACTATGATACTGAGCTATCAATTGATTGGGTGTTTAATTGAACTACTAAACTCCTTTAGTAATCAATCCAAACATCATTTGTGGATAAAGTCCTCTTCCAGGTTAAATCCTATGTGTGTGACCCTACAGGTCCATTTCACATTGGAAGTGAAAGTCCATAACACTTATGACTTCACAAGCAAAGAGCGGTGCCTAGTCGCACATCAGTGCTACCCAAGTGAAATAGAAAGTTGGAGAACAACTTTCAATCCTACAATCTGTGAATGGTGTTACAGTGAATGTATAATTCCTTTGTAACTGATATTCTGAATGAACTCAAGGCATGGAACATTCATCCTGTCAACGTTCATTCACTTTCTTGATCTCAGAGTAGATTGGAGGAGATATGTATGACATCAATATCACATACTAATTCACACATGCATGCACACCTATCTCAATCCTACTCATCAAGTGGCCATGGATATCAAACTCCCTCAGGAGGGACAAATCCCATATCTATCACTCACCCCTCAAAAGCCCCATGTGTCAAAGCCACCCAATCATCACCTTTATAACAACCCATGTTTCAGGATTGTGTTTGATGATGTCAAACTGTGCCCAACGACATGTGTTGAGTGCAGTGATTTCAGGTCAAAGAAGCACACTCACCACCATCACTGTGAGAACTGACTGTGACTACCATATCATGGTTCCATGTGTCAAACTCACGGTGGGTCTGTCTGGTACACTTGTTCTCTAACAAGTACCTATGTGTTTGGTTTGATATCTCCATATCATGACTAATGAGATTCTATCATCAACCAACACCACAATCTAGTCTTGTGTGTCATTGCTGTCTATCTACCTACCACAATGACATATGACTAGGGACATAATAAGAATGTACATACTCTTAGCATCTGTATGATCTCATCGTTCAGGTCCTA
Source organism: Alisma plantago-aquatica (assembly GCA_963693085.1). Classification (NCBI taxonomy): domain Eukaryota; kingdom Viridiplantae; phylum Streptophyta; class Magnoliopsida; order Alismatales; family Alismataceae; genus Alisma; species Alisma plantago-aquatica. Next base: position 1,228,194,322 of record OY856409.1, on the reverse strand, counting down.
AACCTGAAAGCATACGTTATTGAGTACTGTCATTCTCTAGACATTCAATCTGTTCTATCATTATCTCATATGACTGAACCAGAAAGAATAGGAATCTTACCTTTGATCTTTATCAAATCAATCTTAATGTATCCCACCAATCATCCCATGATTGGCTCTCAGGGCATACATACCAACATGAGTTATTATTATTTGCAATTCTATTTGGTAGATTACTAATTTTTTGGATACTAGTTAATAGAATTTCTATTTTGCAGAGTATATTTGCGTTGGATGAAAATTTGTATCGTAAATGCGTGATGCAACGCTGTGGGAGGGTCCTAAGGAACTATAGGACAAATCTCACCTGAGAATACATAAAAGATGGTGAGAAGAGGAAGAAGTCAACCACTGAATAGTGGAACTTCCTGGACCAAGAAGAATGGGACGTGTTTGTTGCTTCAAGAAACACTAATGAATTCAAGGTATTAGGTGTTACTCCCTATTTAATTAATATACATTTTATTCACCTATTCAATATTAACATTTAGTGTTACTAACCAAATCAATGTGCATACTAACTAGGCTCTCAGTGAGGCGCAAAGAGCAAGGCGTGCACAGAATGTGCATGACCATACAATGGGTCCAAAGGGCTATGCAGGCGTTCACCAAAGACTACATGCTGAGTGTACTGCTCAGTCTGCTGCTACTCAAGAGTCCTCTACTAAAGGTACCGCACCTCTGCCTCACCATGATTTCTGGATAGCTGGGAGGCAAAACAAGAAGGGAGAAATAAAGAAGCCCGCAACTGTTGAGGCGGCTACAAAAATGGTAAAATACAACTCTTAGAGAAATTCATTCGAATATTTATTATTTGTGGTGTTTACTTACTTACCAATTTCTATTGATGACGATTAGCGGGAGCTGCATGAGCTGAGGAAACAAGGAAAGTTCATCCCTGAGGGCACAACGGATGAATTGACAGTTGCTTTGGGTAACCCAGAGCATCCTAGACGTGTTAGGGGTGTAGGTGTTGGTGTGGGCATCAAAGTGTTCTTTGGGCCATCCCAGCGCAAACATGTCCCAAAAGTGGGAATTTCACAAGAAGAGGTAGCATATTCTTTTTTTAGAATGTTGCTGTAAAAGGAAATTCAATAATTAGAATCTAACGTTTCTTTTATCCATGTATAGGTACATGCATTAATTGAAAGGAGAATCCAAGAAGAAATGGTGAAGTGGCATGCATCTCAGACTTCCACTCAGACAGTACCTATGTCATCCTTCTCTACTCCTACTACAAAGGTTGGGAGTAATCTTGTAGACCCACCACCTAGCACATCTGCTGTAAGTATTTTTATGACATAGTAGTTAGACCTTTCAAGATGATATGTATATATGTATAAAATTGTTTACGTAAATTTGTAGGGGTTGAAGCCATGCCATCTAAAAAATAACAAATATGTCATTGTAGAGGCGTCATCTTACCCATCCCTTCCAGGGGAAATGTTTCATGGGTCTCCATTACCAAATGGTTGGGTTCGTGTGAGCATGTTACATATATTTCCCAATTGGATAGATCTTCAATTGCCATATGCCCACCCAGATTGTGAAACGCTTGGTGAGGCAGAAGGCGGAGTGATATTGTGGCCCAAAGCAGATGTCGTCTATACTAAAATTGTATGGTAAATTTACATTACGTTAAATTATTAGTGTGTATATATGAGGTCAATTGATTTGAAATTATATATACAGGTTAAAACGAAGACACCCAGAGCATCTAGGCCTCCACCTCCACCTCCTACATTACCAAGTTGGGTTCCACAGGACCTACCTGCCCCGTTAGGTCCTAATTGTAGGGTTATGGTAGTATGGTTAGGCGAACATGATATAAATTACCCTATAAATGTTTCTATAGATGCGGATGCTGCAGGTCAATCATACGAAACCAAACTATTTATACAAGATATTTTGGAGCACTATGATTGGCTGAACACATCTGTGTTAGAGATATGGATAAGGTGAGATCTTGTTTATACATCCATATACCTTGTGTAGGATCTGGTGATCTGGTTTCTTATATATTAATGCATACGTAATAATGTTTTGTAGCTACTTAGACAAGATATGTACATATTTTTTATTTGAACATGTAGGATTTTTTATTCCATCTTTGATTAGTCTAGTAGCTAAAGACCCTACACCAGTTCAACAATAGTGTTGTGATGCTTTTACAAATTTTGGTCAAAATAAAAAGACAGTGATAATAGCTCCATTCAATGTGGAGTAAGTTTACTTTGCTTATAATTTGGACTTTAGAAAATTACATTTTTATTATGGATTTTGAGTTATTAATTTTTAACTTTTTTACCTCTAGGGGTACGCATTGGGAGTTACTAGTTATTGCCATCGGGACGTTCACTGTCTATTATCTAGATCCTAAGGGGACTAAATTGAATCCAAAAGAATGACATGCAATGAAAATGGCATTATTCCGGTGAGAAATATTTCATTTTTATATCTGTTAACATATGCTATTACATTATTATTTAATTATGCAATTTATAGTGTTACATTAACATGTAGGGGTTTACATGAGTTCAAAAAGGCTGGAGGAAAGGTCTCTGGGAAAAAGAACCAGCCAATAATTTGGGAGAATGTGAAAGTAAGTTCCCGACTCTAATGTAAATATTATTTATGTGAAATGTATTTAGTTGTATTTTTTAATATTTTGTATGTTTCAATTAATAGTGTGCTACACAAGACAATGGTTGGGCATGTGCATACCATGTGATGTGATTTATGCACATGATTATCAAATATGCCACAGTGGACATCGATACCATACATGAGGTATTATATATAGTCTCATTAGATAATATGAAATATATCAAACTTATTTATATATTATTAATTATATATATACATCATTCTCTTTGCAGGTGTTTAAAACTGACCACACTACATGTAAGGCCTTATCAGATGTACATGCTTCCTATACGACGGAAGAAATAAATGATGTAAGAGAAGAATGAGCAAAAGCCATACAAGTAGTGGGGGTTTTAAAATATAATTGGGATGTTGATAGCGATAATGACTAAAGAATGATATTTGTAAATGATTTTTTTTGAATTGTCATATGTGTGAATGCTTCTACATGTGTCTGAATGTTTATACATCTGTGAATGTGAAAATGAAAGGAACTGCATGTTGCTACATGAATGTTTCTACATGTGCATTTGTGAATGTAAAAATGAAAGGAACTGCAGGTTGCTACATGAATTTTCTACATGTGTCTGAATGGTTCTACATGTATGAATGTGAAAATGAAAGGAACTACATGTTTGTGGCTTGTTTTTACATGTGTACATGTGAATCTTGTTAAATTTGTAGGTTTGTAGCATGTTGTTGGCTGATATCAGTGGATGATGTAAACTTGTAGTTTAGTTCTACTAAACTGCAGGTTTCTTTATCCTATGACCAGCCACAGCAGGCCTGTAAACTAATAAGAAAAAAAAATCAAAACATAGATGTCGGTTATTAGTCAAAAACTGACAACAAAGACTTGTAGTGTCGGCTAATATCAAAAAACCAACATCTAATGTGGCCAGACAACACGGTCGTGCTGGTCAGCACGACCGTGGTTGCAGGTGATATGGCATCGGTTATTACTAAGAAACCGATGCCGATGGTGTCCTAGATGGCGCCCTTTTGTGGCACGAAGGGTTTGGGCTTCGGTTGCCCTACTAATAATCGATGCCTATAGTTCCCCTGTTGGCACCCTTTTTGTGGCACGAAGGGTTCTGGCATCGGTTTTTCCACTAATAACTGACGCCTATAGTGACCCTGCTGGCGCGTTTTGGGTGGCACGAAGGGTTTTGGCGTCGGTTTTAAAACTGATGCCTGAGGGTCCACCTTTTAGCGTCACCCACATAGGTGTCACTTTTTAACCATCGTCAAAGGCCTTAAATAATCGACGCCAAAGGTCAATTTTGTAGTAGTATACTAAGTTTCCTTAGTTGGTCAAGATACATTGTACTCAACTCGAGTGGCACAAAAGAGGTAGGTCATGTGTTGAATAATAACACTAATAACAAAAGCAATATCTGATCAGATTATCATAAGATAGATAAGTTTCACAACCGTGAGTCGATATTGTTTGTGATAAAAGAACTCCCCCTTAGAATGCAATGCGAGAATACATTGAGCAGTAGTCAAAGTTTGAACCGCCCATCAAATAGTGGGCCAGTATTTCTCGTATCGCTGGAAAAGATATGATACCGTACTTGTAAGGACTATGAGGGAATCAACCCATTACTTAATCAGTAATAAAATTCCATCCAATCCAAACACACCAACAAAAATATTGTAGAAGGGAGGCTATTTAATTCATACAGAAAAAGTATAATACAAAAAATGCAATTTGATTATATATCATAAAAATATTGAACTATTACAATATCATGAATTTTTTCATACATAGTTCCTAACAACATGATTGGCATTACTAGGATGGTAAGACACACCAATCTACTAAAAAACTAATATAAAGGTCAACCTAGCTGTCCTAGATCTATTCTCAAAATCTATATTCCTGGTACATGTTCCTCCTGAGTCATCTTCCTCTAATCCACCTACATCTCAATGTAAAGAACAACAATCATAAAGGGTATGAATAATTAAAATACTAGTAGAAGAAAGTTATGAGTCACGAAAATACAAGTACATTGAAATAAACATTATTTGATCCTTTAAAATTTTAACTATAAAAGTAAGGGTGTTCCTCATTAAAAAAGGCTATAAGAAGTTAGAGAAGTTGAAGAGAAAGAACATAAAGAGAATGCCATATTTGTTTCATAGAAGTAAATAAATAAAGTCTTTCTAGATATAAATCATTTCTGCAAACTCATAATATGATTATAGATATAACTACAATGTAATTTGTAGCCTATAGGGGCCACACACATAGGATACATGGTGAGGAGGAGTTTAATAATGGATGCATGTATATTGTTTCTAAAAGGTATATAGAATGAATCAAAACATTGATGGACAGACAAGAAGACCAGTTGCTTGACTGAATTAGATCAGTCAATTAACTAGATGGTCCATGTGATTGACCAGGCTGATATTTGCCCAATCAGTCGACTAGTTAGCCTGGTCGACTGACTAGCCTAGATCAACCAATATGTCAACTGACTGGTCTAGTCACCCCCATTAGGCTGGATCACTGGAATGATCCAAAGGTTTAGACTCAATCTAGTCAATCAAATGGAGTGACCGTTTTCTCAGATAAATGTTCCAGACGGGCCACTAAAAAGTAGCCTAACCAAGTCAATTTGTAACATCCCAGGATTTGATGCCTTGGATAAGATGATCTTAAAAGGAATGATTAGACTACCCATATCAGCAAGGTGCACCTCCTTTTCTGAGAGCCCATCACTAAAGAACTTCATAGTTAAGCATGCTCAGCTTGGAGTAGAACTAGGATGGGTGATCAGTAGGGAAGTTTATCCTAGCTTGCGTGTGAGTGAGGAAAAAGCACGCAGTTAAGGCTAGCGATGGTCTATGGGGCCACTCATCATTCTAAACTCTACTAGAGCCTTGGGCAATGGGCTCGGACTTTACAAATTGTATCAGAGCCAATTCCCCTCCAGTAGGTGGGTCACACATGAACATGTGGCATGCCAGACTTAAGCCGCCCTTGCGTTGGTATCTATGGATAGGAGTTGGGTGTCCATGTAGTACTAGAATGGGTGACCAGTCGAGAAGTTTACCCCAACTTGTGCGTGAGTGAGGAAAAAGTGTGCAGTTAAGGCCAGTGGTGGTCTGTGGGGCTAGTCGTCATTCCTAAAACTCTACTAGAGCCTAGGATAGTGGACCTGGGTGTTACACAATTGAGAAAAATGGGCTAGGCTAGTAGATCGACTAGTAGTCCATAAGCAAGTTGCTGAAAGGCGATAGCCATCTTTTCATTTCACATGGCTTATTAGAAATCAGATTTTCCTACCTTTTTTGTAAATAGTGGATTGGATAGGTTTTTTCTAGAGAAATATTTGTGACACATTTAGTCTAGCCCCATTACTCATAAGGAGTGATAGAGAGGGAAAGTCTATGAAAAGATAGCATGTTGCCAATGAGATGGACACTCCTTCCCCTCCAGTTCTTCAAGCATGACTTGGAGTTTCCCTCATTTGCATGGACGATATAGGGGCATAGAAACTTCAGTGGATATGTTTTGAGAACACCAATGACACTGTCATCCATCTATATTCTTGTGAGCACCATGGCATGATCTACTCCACAACAAAGGAATACCTCACATCCCTTCCTTCCCAGTACAATAGTGATGATGAGATCTGTCGGTGGGAATGTAAATTCTATTAAATTCCAATTGCTTCCACTACACTTTTTGCAGCCGCAGAACCCTATAGTAAGTACTCTTTGAGGAGGTGCATTATTGTCACAAATTGTGGTGAGGGCACATTCTAGGTAGAATGCACCCACTGTCATCACGGCATAGAGTATAACAAACCTCTTTGGTTGCACAGAGTCTACTTCTTCATCAATCAGTGAAGCAAGATCAATGTCATTTGGCTGAAATAGGTTGTTCTCGACTGAGGAGGCTCAATTGATCTCTTCTTCAACGTATGATGCAGGGGGTTAAATATTTGTTGGTTGCCCGTCCATTGCTTGACAATCATTGTTTGATGAGGTGTTGGTTTGATGACTTGCCGGTTGGTGATAGATGGACCTCATTGGACTTATGTATCATCAGTAGCACATTCATCGCACCTCATCATAGGTCAACCTAACTCAAGGAATATATTATCCAATATGTTATCAACTATGTCCATTAGTACCTAACTCAAGGAAGTAGGGTCTGGGTTTAGGAAGTAGGTTATGGTATGTTGTAGTAGTGAGCTTCTAAATTCTACTTATAAACCAAAGAATGTTTTGTTCTTAATGAGTATGGAGTCTACTAGGATTCATTCTTTTCCTATTGATTGTGTGTTATTCCAACATGAATACGTCACCATGTCAGAGTTTACTAAGTGTGGAGCCTAAATGTACAAGAAGAACAAATATCCTGATAAGGAAACGAAAGGTTCTTATATCAAGGTGATGTCGTATCAACCCATCATAACTACCTATTTGATAACATAGTTGATGTGGAAAGTCTAGCATGAAATTATACGTTAAGATAAAAGATGACGGTGTATGGTGATATCCTTTACATGCACCCTAATGGAATACTATCAGTTCACTATTGCTCAAATTTGGTGAAGATCAAAGAAATCATATCTTGGCCAATGCACTGATGGGATGAACCCATGTAATAGTTTAAGTATCAAACACAACACATGGTCTATTATGATAATCATATATAATATTCCCACTTGATTATATATGAACCACAAGTATGTCATTTTTGTTATTTATTCTAGGGGATAAGAAATTGATAAATAATGGTGTGCATGACTTAGTCCCTTTGACTGAAGATCAAAGATGTGAAAATATGAAGTTGATTCATAAGATGCAATTTTTTAGGAATTATTTCAAGATGTGTGATATGTTATATTGTCCACAACAAATGTCTTTCTAATGTATGTCAATTTATCAAGATATATCATAAAGGGGTCAAAGGCATGTCCTAAAGGTTAGGGAAAATAGAATATATCCTATTAAAATATAACAATAAGACTATTTATCTTTATGTTGATGATGAAGAAGAAAACTATTTATCTTTATCATAAGTGATATATTCCCAGCATCCTTACTCAATAAGGTATAAAATATTCAATGGTTCTTTGGAGGATTGGAAACCTCCAATACCATTTACGGTGAATAGATCATAGAAAAGTTTAAAGATATTGATAAAAATTAGTAAAGTTTCTCCCATTATTTTATGTGAGAAGTCATAAAACAAGAAGATGCATAAGTTTTTGGATCTTCCATACTAGAAGTTCCTGATAATTAAGCACTACATCAATGTTACATATGTAGATACAAATGTATGTGACGACATAATTTTGACATTGTTGTATATACTAATTAAGACTAAAGACAGTGTAAAATATAGGAAGGATCTATTTGATTAGGGAATAAGAAATGTGTTAGCACTTGACAAGAGGGGTTGATAGAGATTTATCATACATGCTTGTAGTACATTATCAATGCAGGAGAAATATATATTTTATGAGTGTTTGCACAATGTAATGTACCTCTAGGTTAATCTTATAAGATATGTTTAATGGCCTCAATGGAAGATTTAAAGTTGGTTAGTCTTATATATCATGATTGTATTACCTCGAAGAAAGAAATTTTCTCCATTCCATTTCAAACTATAATCCCAAGATGAGAGTTGCCATCACAAATTTCTATTTCTTCTTCAACAAAATATCTCACATGTTTGTTGTTAAAATCCTATTTTTGGTCATTCGATCAGTGATCAAAATCAAATGTATTGTCTAGTTAATGATGTAATATATCAAATCTATTCCACATTGTTTTTTTACATATTTAATCAACTAATTTCATCCATTTTAAACCTCTTGAGGGTGTGTGGATTGAAAATCCTTTATTTGGACCAATGTATAATATACCTTCTAATCTAGCTTTTTAAAAGCCTTTTTTGGTACAATGGAAAATTATATTCCTCATGAATAAAATATTCAAATCTAAATCTGATTAGAAAATCAATTCCTCCTTTTCATCTCTATTAAAAAATCAATTCCATTATGTCAATGGAGAAGATATAATCAATTGTTTATCTTCTTGGAAAGAAGCAGACAAAGGAAGAATTGTTCCTCATGTTTATGTCTCTCCCTCTTATTCCTTTTTTTATTGAAAGTATATAGTTGAATGGAACAATATCATAATCAAATATGGATTTGCTATCTCAGACACTCAGTGTCTTCTAAAAATTTAGAGACTCAAATAAGGAAAGTCTTTGTTTCTTTTTTTATGACAACCTAATGGAATGCTTGTTTTTGACAACGTGTCGTATGGCAAATAATGATGTTCCTCTAGTATGCACACCGCATAATAGAGCATATTGTATGGACCCTAAATGGAATATTGTGATTTTTAGAATGATCAAAATTTTGTTGAAGCAAAAGTTGTTTCTTTTAATAGATTATAATTTTTAATTCTTCAATGTACACATGAAGGGGTGAAACCTTGCTTTTCTAGTGATTATTCATACATCTTGCAGTGGATGTTCAATACCCTAGTGTCACTCTACAAGATTTTTGGTTTGCTAAAATTCTCTTTAGATTTGTAAGTTACTTCAAATCATAAATATAAATTAATTTTCTAATATCATCTAGAAAAAAATAAACTTTATTCTATAGGGTTTACAACTTTACCATCCTGCTTGCTATCCTAACCAGTTTTCAAATACACAAACAAGAAAAATATCTTAGATGTGACGTGAATTCATATTTTATGTTATCGTTCAGATACAGCAGAAACAAAACCATTGCTCTCCTAAGTAACAACCTCTTGCACAAAGGATCATCAGCTTGAGCCAAGAATTTGAGTTCATTCAGTTTACTAAAGTGGAAAAAGAAGCTAATCACATAGCAAACAATCTTGCAAAGTGGTTCTTGAAGATTCCCTCACTACTAAAATAAATTCTTTTTACAATAGATTGTTTCTCCATTTTACAACAGGTGTAAATCGCTGTATTAGATCATGTGGTCATATGCTTATACATCAAGTGTTTTACATGTTGTACTATATGTATTTTATACAAGGTTTCAAACTTGAGACCACATGAAAGTAAAGGCCAACTCAAACCGTTGAACATATTTCTTTTTATGGACTACATGAATTATTTTTTGTACATACACACTGAGTCATGTATACACCTGTTATGTGAGTATTGTCTATTACAATAGGTAACTTTTGCAACATGTGAAAGCTTGTTGTGTGATTATGGTATATTATAATAGGTTAGATTATGTTGTGTAATTATGGTCTATTACAACAGATTAGTATATGTGACTATTACAACATGATAGAGAGTGTTGTCTATTATGGTCTTTTACAATGGGTTTGAGTATGTTGTAATATTATAGTCTATTACAATAGTTTAGCATCTATTGTAGTGTCATATGTACTACAATAAGTTTAACTTGTTGTAAATAACTTGAGTTGTATAATATATACAATAAGTAACATCAAATAGATTTGTTGTAATAAATATGCTAAGTACAACATATCCAGCAGAACTATTGTGTTTTACATGTGGTAAAAAAAATGTAATAGTGAAGGTGGTAGATACATCTCACTTTCCCAACCAGCCAAGTTGATGAACCAATTTATCGAAGACAAGAAGCTAATGAATATGGTTTGAGATAAAGTGAAGTGAGATCCTGCAAAAGAAAACTCTACCCTACTCCACTAGTGGGGAAAAAAACCACTGCTAAGATGATTAAATTTACCAATGTAAAAGTAAATACCTAGTTGTATGTTCTAGATGGAGAGAGATAGTGCGGTTGAAAATTTTGATGGTTTCCAATGAAGATACAAGATTCAGACTACACAGACAAGCATTCCTCATTATATCATCCACTCAGGTGTTCAACCTCTTTTATGGGCTATGCGAAAGTTGATATAAATCTTTCTATTTTAATCCATCTAGTGGATTTCATTGTACGTGCTTCATCGTCATATGTAATTAATTATTAGTCTTGTATTAGTGCCCCTCACACTAAGAATCTTGGTCATTCAACTACTTTGTTATGAAGTGCATGTATGTTATTATGATTAAAATGGTTCGATACCACTTCAGATCTAATGTAATTGTACTCTTGATGATTATTTAGTTTATTTTTCATCATTTATAATAAAATTTTAATTAAGTCTATTACAATGTAGTTTTGTGTTGTAGTTCTCGACGACCAACCATATATGATTCAACATAAGATGATATTCGATAAACTGGGTGTGAATTCTTTGTGCGGCATGTGAATATTGGTATCTGATGAAAAGAGGTGCACAATTATATAGGTCTTTGTGTTCATTAGATTAAATATCTACATCCATTTAGGATTTGTGAACTTGATGGTATAACACCATCTCTAAACAAATATTTTTTTCAGTATATAAGTAGTTGTAAACTCTTTTCTTATTATATAAATTATTCAATTATGTATAATACGGTGTGGGTGAAATGATAATTGGATTACTTTGTGTAATTTGCCCATCAATATTGGGATGTTGGCGAATTGAGAGTTGGACCAGTAGTGAAATGTTGTATCGAGTGTGAGGTGATGTGGGTGACAGGAGAACCGTGAACCCACTCCTCTCTCCAGTGATGAAGAAAGCATCTAGTGTTGAGGGTGGGGAATTTTTCTAGGCATGTTTGTGTACAAAAGGACTAACAGGTTCGTTAGAAGAAGAAGAAGAGACATTGATTGTGCCTCCAAAAAAGTGGATTCCGTTCAGATGTCCAAGACATATGAGAAATAAAACTGATTAAACACAATTAACCAACTCATCATGCCAAAACCATCATGTATTCACATACCGGCTTCAAGTTCCAAGTGAAATAATGAGGCCTATCAATGCCTCATTTCTTTCTTTTTAATAGTAGCAAACACACCACTGTTAATTTTCAAAAGTTTTCAAAAAAAAAATAGAAATACATTAAGAGAAGCATGTGTAATATATTGGGCTACCAATTCTTTCTAAATGGTTAAATTTATTAGATCTAAAAATAAAATTATTGGACATAAATGGAGAAATCATAAGATTCATATTTAACGTTTTGAAGGTTGGAAGAAAGGAAATTGCATCATCAAGAAGCACCCCAAAGCTATCAAAAGTGAAATAAGGCAAAAAATAATGATGATTTTCTCCACAAGCTGCTCCATGCTTGTGGACCTTTTTCCCCGCAGCATTGGAGGCTGTCTGGCCTACTTTAAAACTTTTTGAAAGGACACCGATTAGAGGATAAATACCAGTGAGATCCACACAAGTGGGTTTTCCATTTGTCTAATCAAATAATAAGATATCAGCAAGACATTGAGCATGGAGACCATCACCACGTGTCCCAAGGAAGGCCACATGAGCTTCCTTCAATACATTTATCCCTGCATGAGAGACAAGATCAAAAATGACATTATGAACAACATCATGATGGAATTTATATCCTGGTCATGAACGACAATGGACAACATGATCACCAAAGGTGTCGAGATCTCCAGTGTTCCTAAGCGGGCAACGTTCATCATCATAATATAAGGGGATCATTAGTCGGTACTGAAGTATAGATCGATACTCAATAGGAGACATAGACAAGTCAAATCCTTCAATAGGAGTAATATGCAAGAAATCATGTACATGGTCAACTTGTAGAGAAGAGAGAATAAGATTTTTCCATGGGGATAGGTTTCCAGTAAATTATTGGATGATTGATTTGTAGTAAGCGTCTGCCAAAGACTGGACATTTGGAGTGGTAGAAGGTGTACATTCATAATTTATACCTACAAAAGAATGGACACACATTACATATGCCAGTATGCGCAAAGATAAAGGAGATTCCTACAGGCGCAGAACTGACCTCTCGTAAAATATGATCTTAGAACTCTTAGGTGGGGATCTGAGAAGAAACATAAGTAAAGTTGCATACATAATGGAATGAATAGATGACCAACCCCCTGAGATGCATAGGAAGTAAGGCCAAGTGTCACTGTAAATCACCAAATCTCGGGCCATCACCAATTACCATACGTACCACATAGCGGCAAAGGCCATGGTCAAAATCATTCAAAACAGATGTGATAGAAGTTGGCAGTGTCGTTCTGAGACCAAACATCATCTTGGGCATCCTAACACAGGGTTGAAGAAGAAGAAGCTCACATTATGAATTTTGAAGTAAGACCAAGCGATCCATAACGGTAAGAGTTTTGGACACACGTCTCCTGAGAAGCTCCATGGAAAAATATGATTTTTTGGAAATTGGACCACCTAGAATCTTCATGCCACTCCTCTAGCCGAGATATGTCAGAAGGGAAGAATTTTGAATCTAGATCTCGTATTGGATCAATAGAAGGTCAAAAAATTGCGTTCTTCTTAGTATTGAGATGAAGATCAAATATTAGGCCTCACACTTGGATGAGACGAAGAACTTTAGAAACTTCCACAGTGTCCCCAATAAGAGTACCATCAACAAGATAGAAAGAAAGAATGTCTATATGACATTCATCCTTCACTTGTAAAAGTAGAGAATGTAGGCCAAAGAAAAAAGGAGGGGGCCAACAGATCGCCTTGTTGGACAACAATTGCAAAATAAAAAGGCTCCTTCTGATCTATATAGAGGGGAGTTGGATAACTATAGCAGAATTCAACCCAAGGTGTAACAGAAGGACAATGAAGACTGGATATGTCAACCATGTTGAAGGCATTGCTGAAGTCAATAAGAGCCATTATAATTGTGGTCCGATGTTGTTGGTCATTGACTAGGTAAGTGACAACGTGTAGACGGACCTCAACACCACCAGAATTGCCGTCACTAAGCTAGTGATCCTTAAGGTAAGAGATTGGGATCTGACAAGACACCTTTAGTATCAGTCTTGGAGAAAAGATGACGCCAAATCGTACCCACAATAATAGGTCGAATACCGTTATCCGATTTGCGTAGAGCACTCGCAACGAAGGTTGCTAGAGAGGCGGGTCAGTGACCAGTAGACCAAAGATTGATCATTGTTGAAATAATGGCACCGACACGTGAATCGGGCAAAGCATCCGATAAACCGATAATGCCATCTAACATACACCCTTAACCGACCCAACATTATCCAATGTCGGTTTCCAGTTCCACGTGTATAATGATCAGCGCTAACAATTATACCAAAAGTACTGCCACTGCCATGGAAATGCCAATAGTCGTTAGGATCCAACAAACCTACATATGTGTGATTCCATCTAACAACCACCCAACTTACCCGAGGAGATCCAATGCAATGCCGATCTGCAATCAAGCAAACCGTGTGCACGACAGTAAAGTGACGGGGCCCATATCATATTATTGTACTCACAGACATACATTTCAGCGGTTGTGTTGAGCCGCCCCCTTCCTACCTACCTTAATCCTCTACACGATAAATTGAAAATTAAGGTTTTTTTTTTTCATTTGGAAACCCTGCCAGATCTCCTCTTCTCATTCCTCCTCAGTTCCATGTTGAAATCTACTGTTGTAAGTTGTTGTTATAATTGTTGTTACATTTAATCCCAATCTTACATCAAACATCAAAGATCTATAGTTAAAAAAAACAATTGGTTGTTTCACAGCTGAGATTTAATGCAACATGATGGAACAATGTTCTCGGAACAGCAAATTTGGACTTGTTCGTTGGGCCCTTTTGTATAGAGAGGTGGGTGGTGGTGGGGCTTACGAGCAAGAAAATAGGTCGGCATCAAAATGGATATTGGGCTTTCGAGATGGTTATAACAACCGTCGCCTTCATTCCATGCCAACTGCATGCGCGTACATATGCTGATGCAGTGCTTCCGGATTTGAGAGAATTCAGCATTCATTTGGAGCAGGTGTTGTGTGCATGGCATGAGAGAAGGGTATGAAAGACCTAGGCGGTCCTTAGTTCCACAGATTTGCTGATCCTGATCCTAAACCCTTGCATGCTCTTGTGAAAGCAGGGACAACACAGAGACAACAATTATCTCCAGGGTTTTGCTCTTCTATCAAATTGATGATCAGGCTGGCTAGCTGCAGACCTACATTTGAAAGTCTTTCACGTGCATGAACGTGTGCGTATGCATATACCAGTAATTACGAGAATAACAGGGCTTCAATAAACCTCAGCCATGACGTGTGGTAGAGTCGGCATATACAAAAAGATAATATGCTAGGCTGGGTTGGGAATGAAATAGTTAAAAAAGGCGTTGAGGAATTGGTTCCTGCACCAGCAGTTTCAATATACAATACTGGGGAGGAGTAGTTATATACGTAGATCTTTTGAAATCCATCTGACTTTCTACTGCCCAGTGGCTGTCTGAGCCTCAGAGAGAAAGGATGTTACAAATTTTCAGTCAAGAAAATAAGACACTATTGGCCAATCACAACATAATTTTCTTTTCAAGCTCTTTTATATTCATTAAATTTGAAACAACTGAAGGCAATAGGGGAGTACGTGAATAAAAAGTGTAAGAATATTTTGTGTCTTCAACAAGATTGATTGGTACATGAAACTATTTTAATTTCACAAAATTTTAGTTTAATACACCATGTTTGAACTTATGAGCGACCATAGGAATAAATGCACCATTCATTTTTCTGCACCCCAAAATGTAGATGTTTCAGAATGGATTTCACATTCATACAGAAAACATATTCATTTGAGAAATATTTTGAAGGCATATTGGTCAAGTATTTATCATTGAGAAAATGTGTTATTTTGGTCTCCCTTTTGAAAAGATAGAGAACTTTATTATATTAATTTACATTGAGACAGAAGGTAGACATGAAACTAATTGTTGTCAATCATTGTTAGATGGCAAAGAAATCATTTAAAATACTACACCCATAGTGGTCATAATGTTTTTTGGAGTTAAATATTTGTACATACAATAGCATGTAATTAACAATCAGATTAATAGACTTGTCAGACAAAGTTAACATTACTAATTTAGACACTAAAAGGTCAAACAAACAAGCATACCAAAAAAATAAACAGAATGAGACAATAAAAATCAGATTTCTTATGATTCATAGATGTGTTTTACTTAGAGAAATCATCAGTCTAACCTTCGTTCATATGTGCGCTGGTTTCCAAGTTGATTCAATCAGGATCCTAAAGAAGAAAGGTGACTCGCACATGTGAGAACGATGAGCATCAACTAAACGGTGCATTTGCTAGGAACTACCACCTAACAAATCATGATTTTAGAAGAGAATAGATGAGAGGCGCTTTTGCACATGAGAAGACCTCTGCACGAGAGAGAACATGCTATGGAAGCCACTTAGGACCACAATCATACACTCAAATGAGAAAGAAATCAACTCTAAGTGCTTAAGGGACCTTATTTATACCACTTCCCATACTCTCATAGTTTTTTTTGAAAGAAAAGATCACACATTTGATGGTGTACATGTATAAAGAATATAAAGAGACACTTTTTTGTCCAATTTGAAAAGTAATTTTAGGACAATTTTACAATCCTAATAACATTATAAGTAGTAGTTATTTTTGTAAGTAAAAAAAGAGATGCTAAAAAGACTTATTCCCACAACCAACATGTTGTTCGAGGAGAGCACCTACACTCTTGTGTGTTTTGTGATCACCTTACTCATCAAAAGGGGGTATACTTTTCTCTTGATCTTTAGGATAGCAACGTCACAATCACTCCTATAAAAGAAGTGTTGCATCTAAGCATGGGGAAATGTGAGACTAAACTCTCTGTCATTTACACAAATGAAAAAGACCACTTTATCGAATAAATTACATGTACACCAAAGCATGCCTCGTATTTGTCCTTATGCATCTCAACCATGAGTATGCATCTCAACCATGAGCATCCCACACTGCATCATGTTGTGCAACTTTTGAAGGAGTCAACCATCAAGATGATACGACACAAAAATAGAACCATGTGGAGAAAGAGGATTTCATCCCGTTACAAGGACCTTTCTATATTGCAACATATTTATATGTCTTTATATATCACTTATAGATCTTTGACATAGAGTTGGACTTCATAAGCAAAAACACCTTTTCTTTTTTGTATAATAAATTTTAATGTATTTCATTGAGATTAAAAATGTCAGATTTTAGATTGCTGAAATTAAACATGTCATGATTGTTAAACATGAGATGAAATACTGATAAACATTAAAATTAACATATAAGAATCAAATTCGAGATAAAATTGAGATGTGAATTTTAATAAAAATGTTTTTGGAATAAATTTTTGACAAAACATATTTTTCAAAATTGGTTTAAATATTAATAAATATTCCATAATATATGACTCTTTTAAATTAACAACAAAAATATTGAATGCACCAAATATTTTATGCTTTTTGTTAAGGAAGAATGCACTATAGTGTCTTGGGTACTCAATTTGAAACGTTCCACGTGATCATGTGCCTTCTATTTGAAAGCCTTGAAAGGGTTTGCACAAGTTTTTAGAACTTGAACACACCAACTTTTTGGCATATTCATTGCCATATCATGAATGTACCATTACGAATGTAACGAAAGGAATTACAAGACGTATACAAAAAATGTGCTAGTTTGAGAATTACTGTTTTACATGTGCAAGTGTAGTAGTTATTTATGATTTTTGGTGCTATTATGGATTTCTTTCAAAGAACAATTTTCCTCCACCTAACAAGATGGTTATAAGAAAAAAGATTTGTGAATATACTTTTTATTACACATTTATTATATCATATAAGAGTGCAATTCTTAGGCATGAGGATAGAACTAAGAAATTCATTATATTTCCCAATGTTAAAACACTTGATCATGGTCCTCTGTTGCCTCTAGAATTTCCTTGATGATTACTAAAATTAGGGCATCATCGATTTAGAAATGTGATAGTCAGTAGGAACGGATTAGACTGTGAGAGGTGGAAGTTGAAACCATATATTGATAACATCCCTATTAGTTAATACTTTTCTTTGCAAACTGTTGAAGTGATTTCCCAATTTACAGCTTCATTTAACATTCAATAAAGTCTTAGGGTTGGGGAAGGTGTTTACTAGCTTAGAAGATATAAGTAAAGTATTAGATGCCACTGCATAAGTCACATAGAGAATCAGATTGACATTGGTAGTATTGGTGGCAATCTATTATATCAATTTACATGTGGTATAAAAGGTTACAAGTTATATAATGTAGAACACAAGCCCACATGAGTGTTTACATAATGTCTAGCCTTATTTAAACTTCATTCAACAACATACATGAAATAAACTATTCCCTATAGATCCAAAATTTTATCATATGTTGCATACATACTACCCTCTTCCTCTAGAACAAAATTGTTTTGGGAAATTTTTTTAATATTCTAACTAAAAAAATCACTTTTGACCATTCTGTGTCAATACTTAAGTCATTTATGTATTGACCATCATTGGTGAACCTCATGAATAAGATAATTAATTTCCAAACTGTTCTAGAAGGTTTTGATCTCTTTGTTACTCAAAAGTGCAAATCTCCACGTTTCCACTTAATTCCCATTTATGATATTTGTTGTGAAGTTATTAAGTTGTAATGTACATAACTCCATATTTGGTTATGTAGGCAATTTAATATGACTTTCTCCCATAATCTGCCAACCCAAGAATGTGATAATCTCTTCTAGCAGATCGATGATTACCAAACAACCCAAAACATAGTTTCCAATGTTCTTTTGAGCATTTCAAGAAGTGAAGTTAGCCTCGCTTCCGTATATATGTTTATAAAACCTTGACCTCCCAATTTCTATGTTTTACACTTATAATTGTCAAAACAAGGGGTTTATTGTCGAGACCTCTCTTTTGAACAATATAAATACCAACTATTAGAGAGAATCGCTAAACCTAAACCCCGAATAAGCAACGAAATACTTCATTTCCGACAAATATGATAAACACAATATACAAAAAATACAGACAAATTTTTCCTTTTTCTTTTTCTTGCTTCACAATTTTTGTAAACCAATGTCACGTCTAGGATATCATGATAAGATAAAACAATTCCTATTCAACTCCATCAAAACATAATCTCATCTTATGACTCATGTGCACTTCAGTTTACAATAGAAACATATACATGAAACAACAATCTTGATATACTACCCATCCCAGGAAAGAGAGTGTAAAGGGACAATCAAATCTATGTAGATTATTCTTTTTATATCTTCTTAGTCATGACCTCTCAGTTGGATAGCATTATATCTAAAAATAGTTGAAACAACCTCATAGAATCATATAGAGCTCCAGAGAGTGGATGCCTCCCACTCAAGATGAGTACATGTATCAACATCAGATTAAGTATAATGAACTTATATTGAAAAGTCTTGTAGATAGTTCTAACATCTAATCTAGTCCAGATTATGACAATGATCTAATCAATATGGTATGTAATCACTTAGACCAAATAAAACTTTGAAACATATTTTAGAGCATGTCTATGAACAAGTCAGTAAATGCTTCTTAGTTCAGGCTAACAATGCTTCAATATGAATAACAAGTCAAGATCTAAATATTCTAAATCAGCACATAACAATGACATCATCTTTGTGGTACCCCACCAGACGAACCAGGAACACATCTAGTAGTCCTGAAGTTGAAGTACACATAAGACATGTCTACCAAATAGTACTTATCAAATGACAAGCAATCTAATCATATTCAAAGTGGATATAAATTCCAACATTCACTACTTATCAACAAGACATAATAGAATATGAAACAAATAATCTCTACAACAGAATGATTATTTTCCACTATAAGAAACATAATCTACAATGGAAAATTATCATCTAGCAGTACAAAGAATGTAACAAACATTCAAATCATATTCTACATGGCTTGTCACCTTTTATTCATTTCTCCTGAAACTACTTGTCTTATACCTCACCAAGTAGAATTCGCCACGTCTGATTCTCGTGTCAATGACTCATTGTCACTATCTTAGGGTTTAGTCGGCCACCCTAAGTGTTACAACCTCAATTTTGCATATGTTTTCATAATTGAATTGTAAAGATTTTGTGAATATGGACTTAATTGAAAAGGTTGTATGCTTTGCTTCAAAAGATGGATTTCTTTGCAAATATCCCTTTGGATAGGAATTTCGTGATTCCTATTATTAGATTAATACATTAATGGATATAAAAGAGAAGAAAAGAAGAAAAATCCAAATAAAAGGAAAAGATACAAGATAATGGATATTAAGCTAAGTAATTATGAGAAATACATAGAAAACTCTAGAAAGTGGAATTAATGGCCACAATTAAGTAAATTTCATTTCTATGTGATTTCTTATAGAAGAAATAGGAAAAGAGGAAAAAGGGAATCAAGGATAAAGAGAAATCCTTGAAAAGAAATATTTTAATAAAGAAATAAGTAAGATAATGAGAAATAATGGATCTAGATGCATCTAGAAGGATAATAATTATCCTTAAAAAGGAATTTTGAAATATTAGTATTTTTTGGGGTCCAAGGAGTCCCAATAAAGAAGAAGAAAGAGAAAATGCAAATAATACAAAATATGAGAATAATATGATACATAATTAATGACTTTTTGATATTATTAAAAACAGATATTATTTGCTTTAAGAAAGTAGAATTTTGTGGCCAATGGATTAAAAGCCAAGCACAAAGAAGACAAAAGAGGTAAAATTTGGATTCATTAATAACCAAGGATCATGAATAGAAAAGGACATCTTTTAATATTAAAAGAGAGGAGTTTTATCTTAAACAAGGAAAGTATGGTTGCCATGGTTGATGAGGGACTTGTTTTCCTCATGGATAGGTGTTCCAGGGCATTGCTATCAATCCCTATAAAAGGCTTGGACACATAGCGTCAAGTCTAAGAGGGTCTCAAGTATCTCTCGTCTTCTCCAAACCTTACATCCGTCTTGGCCCTAATAGCAGGGACGAGCATGACCCCTAGAGCAACGAAGGGCTATGGGAGGAGGGATGATGGAAGTACGATGCTCCTACGATGCCAAAGAGAAGCGGCCCAGTACCTACGCGACGTAGCAGGTTGGCTGTAGGCCGACCTTGTTTGCAAGTCTAGAGGGCTTGAACCAGCCATCTTGGCTGCGATCTGGAGGCATCCCAAGGTGCGCGGAGGCACGACGGAGGAAGAGGAACAAGCCATGGTGGTCGTCGGGTCCTGAAAAGGGAGGAGGAGCCGCACCCATAGCAGTTAGGGCGGCATCGTTAGGGCTGCGCGAGGTGGAAGAAGGGTGGAGGCGCCGTTGGACAAAATTACCCTTCCAAGATACAGAGAATCGATAAATTATGTGGGGGTAATCTGGGCTTTTCATTATGTTTTCAAGCGGCCGAGCTGCATTGCATGGGAAAGGCTGACATGGCAGCTTCCCATTGGTTCAAGTATGTGAATTCTTGCAAAATTCATATCTTTTTATTGGTAGCTCCGATGGAAACATGCAAAATATGAAAATAGATTAGGAGAACGCATAGAATCCAACAAAAATACTTTTAAAGTCTTATTTATTTCTTATTTACAAAAGTATGCTAAGTTAATGAAAAGTGCTTTGAAATTATGTTAGAAACCCTAATTGAAATTAATGGTTAAGTTCATGATGCTTAATTGGTGAAATAAAGTAATAGTAACCTATTGAAACATTAAATGATGAACTTGAACATGATCTAGATGAAGTAGTGCATGGTTTAGGGTTTTACACCAATTATGAATGATAAAGCATTTAGAAACCTTAATTTATGGTTACATGTGCATAAATAAGCTTTGAAACCCTAATGTTAGTAATTATGTTTCTTAATGGTTTCAATTGGTCAAATTCATGTATAAAGCTGAGATTTGATGGTTCTAAGCTATGTTGAGTATAAAAGTTCCTAATTATGGATGAATACCCTTAATTTGGTAATTAGGGTTTTCTAGTGGAATAATGTAATATTAGTGATAAATGGAGTTCATATGTGAATTAGACCATAATGAAATACGAGTTGTCAATTCGAAAGAAACCAAAGATGATATTTGGGCCTAATGATCTAGACATGACTTAAAAGGATAAAGATGGTAGTTTGGTGTATAAGGGATGTATTAGACTTAATTGACATTCAACTATGCTTGTGATGTTGAAATTAGGGTTTGTGAACTAAAAGATAATTAAACATAATAAAAGCATTATGGAGGCTAAAACCCTAATGAAACCCTAAAAGTGGATTAGAAACCCTAGGAAGCGAGCTAGGTTTAATAGACCTTGGTGGCATGATCAATGATAGGAAAAATCAAATGTATATTTCAGGGTCATCTTGTGTGCTTGCTTGTTTATTGGATTACTTACTTAGTTGGGTTATTTCTACACTCAAGTCAGCCTGACAGGTATGTGGTTAATTATAGTTAATCGCATTAGTTTCCCGAAGGTTTTCTGGATGATTAATCACATTGAATGCAACCTATCAGTTTGGATGTTCATACTTGTAAATTATAAAGTCACTATGATTATAACAATTATAATATAAGTGTGTATTCTCACACCTACATGCCACCCTGATGGATGATGCAAAAAGGTCAAGCCCAGGAGGGAAGACCCATGGGCACCATGAGTGGTGACCC
Organism: Alisma plantago-aquatica; assembly: GCA_963693085.1. Classification (NCBI taxonomy): domain Eukaryota; kingdom Viridiplantae; phylum Streptophyta; class Magnoliopsida; order Alismatales; family Alismataceae; genus Alisma; species Alisma plantago-aquatica. Next base: position 1,228,172,060 of record OY856409.1, on the reverse strand, counting down.
CAGACACCAAGCTCAGGATTGAGAAGGTGGTCTTTGTTGCATGACTAATGGGCACCATGAGTGGTGACCTCAGGCACCAAGCTCGGGATTGAGAAGGTGGCCTTAAGTCAATGGCAAAAGAGAAACCCTAAAGAGGGTATTCTAGGGTTAGGGCAAAAGCGGTGGAGAATGTCACATTGAAAGCGTAAATTGGCTTGTTAATTAACTTGATTGTGATATTTAGATTGTTAGCCATATTTGTGAAATTTTAGTTGTCCCCACATACCGGCATATTCATTTATTCCAACTGACGTTTTGTTTGTCGGTGTTTTAGGTACAACCCTGAAAAGAACAAACAATAAACTGACACACTGTGAAAATAAGAAATAAAGTGTGAGGAGGATTAGATAGAATAGATTCAAGTTGTGGATAGATGTAGATATCCAAAGTTTTTAAAAGTTATGGAAAGTTTTATTTTATATCAACTTTCAGTATAGTTTTGTAGAATTTTTTAATTATTATTGATTATTTTTCGAACCTTTGATCCAGGAAAATGGGGATGATACTCTGACCTCTTGGTCTCCCTTAATTGGGGGTTACCAGGAGGCGGGGTCATTACATTTGATATCAGATCCATGGTTCCTCATTTAATCTTTAATAATTATTAAAATTTACAAACTCTGTAGAACCCAAGGGAGTTATTAGAGGATTTTCCAAAAGACGGAGGTGTCTAGAAAAGGATCACATCTGGGGATGGTAATATTTTCCTCTGCACTGCTAGTCAGAATATGAGGACTCCCAGATCTGTGTGACTGCCTTGCCAATGTCTTAAGATCTGACTCACAATAAGATACCTTTAGGACTCTCACACCTATTTTCATCCCTTCTCAAACCTAATTCTATTTGGATTATAAGGTTTCGGGTTTTCTCTCTCTTCCTCACCCTCTTGAGGATAGGGTATGCATGATAAGGTTAAGGAATCCTCCACCAAAATTAGTAAAAAGCATGTAAATAAGATGTCATGGACATAAGCTTAATAGTTTAAGCGTAAACTAAAGAATAGCTGCATGCTTAGGTCGTATGACATGTGTTGTCATGCCCTCAGGGGAGACCTGAGGTTAGACCCTTTGGTCAGGAGGACAAGTAGAGAGTTGGTCTTAGAGGCAGAGATCTCCATTAAAGGTAGAGAGACCTAGCACATCCTCTAAGAATGATGCTAACCCTAACCCTAAGTGGTGGTTAAAGAGGGATGACACAATGAGTTAGATGTCATGGTTGACCAGGTGTGTGGGTGGACATGCTTTTGGTATGGATACCCATGACAATATGAGCAATGTGAGGTTGGACGACCTGGTACCTTTGGCGACCCAACTCTGGGAAGGGTCATGAATGGTAGAGTGAAGGATAGCTCCTTCATTGATGATGGTTAGTGATGACCATATAGAAACCCTATGGGCTTATATGAGAATGGCAAAGTTGCACCCAAAGTACATCAGTAGGGCCGATAGTAGGGTAAAAACCTAACCAGGAGAGTATGTTGGATAGCTTATGAGCTGATCATAAAGAGTTATGGATAATCTCGAGCAAACTTAGGTTTTTCTCATGTAGGTGTATGCTTGATAGCTTTATCCACCTTAGAGAGAGGACCTCCAGTAGTAAGGTTGTTGTAGGGCTAAGCTCTAGAGAGAGAGAGAGAGTAGGGCCCAAGCTAGAAGGTTGGAAGTTTAGACTCCGGGCTAGGAGAAACCTTGAGAAGTTGAGGACGATGCGACCTAAGTGGATGGTTGCAGTTGCCGCATGCATGATCCCTGGGGGTTGATGGTATCTTGGTTGCCTTTAGAGGAACCAAACCCTAGAGAGAGGATAAGGCTACTAGTACCTATGTGCCTATGGTATAGATGTTTACCCTTTTAGGGTTAGGAAGAAGAGTTCCTTAGACCATGAATAGGTTTAGTAGCAAGTTGTGAGGCCTTATACCTAGTTGGTTGTCCTTGAGGAGGACTCCACTCTGAGGTGTTATTCAAATGGAATGATAATAGGAAGTGCATGTCGTACCTTATACATTCTTGGTACATGGTTGAGCATGCAGTTGGACATCAGAAAGGTGAACCTAGGGTTCCTAGACCTAAGAGGGGAAGTAGTAGTGCTGGGTGTACCTGATGCTCATGATGAGATTTGAGTTTTGATAGATTTGAGCATGGCACCCCTCATGTTTGGAGGAAAAGGAAACCCCTTGGTTAATGGGTATGTTTGATGAATCCCTCGCCTATAAGTTGGTGACATGGGCATGTATGATGATGGTCCAATGTGAAGGAATAGAAACAACTAGGACCTACCATGGAGACCTAGCATGGTTTAGAAGGTGGTCTATTTGTTAGCTATGTGCCTTAGTAGCTTTCTAGGGCTAAACATGTTAATGTGAAGGTAAACCCTGGAGATAAGGACGTTGTGACCTTTTTTATCAAGATGTAGTTTCCTCCCATCCTGGGAGAGGGACCCTTTTGTAGGGTGTATATAAGCTTTTGTTGGGTTTGAGGAAACCCTAAGAGGTCTCATAGGATCTTGAGAAGCTGAGTGGAGACTACATAGTATAAGAGTGAACTTGTAGACCCATAGATGATCATCTATGAGTGCATGTCAATGTGTTACCATGGAGGTAACCGGTATGGGGCCTGACCGAGGTAGATTAGTCACCATGACCCCTATGAAAGGACGTAAGTCAGACCATGAATGTTGAGAGAGATGATGGAGACTTGGGTAAGGTTCTACATTGGACATGTACTATGTTAGAGACCTAAGTCTATCCTAGGGGCTCGTAGGGATAAGACTGGTGGAAGTAGGGGTTACCTAATTCCCTAGTTGCACATGACCATAGGGTCAGGAGGTAACAACTATCATTGTCTAAGGGCCATGGGTTAGGATATTGATCACCTTCATGAACTCATGGGACCCAAAGGGCAGATGAAGAGGGCAGTCTCTGATGCATAAGGGAAGAGGGATGACCCCAAAAGTGTCGACACCCTACAGACCTAGAGGAGATGACCAAGGATGGTGTGTGGCCCCAAGTGGGTTCGAGACCAATTTTTCATGGAAGTAACCTGGATATTGAGATGTTCATGATGTAGATGCATGTGAGGCACGTTTCAATTTAGAGTTGTAGGTGTACTGGAAATGTGGGATGTACCATCTCTACTCTTGAAATTGGAAGAACTTTGTATTTGGACTAGAGCCAAATGGTTATTTCTTCTTGTTATGGGAGTGAGAGATAGAACAGTATGCATGCCATACACCAAGTATAAAGATAATGTGAGTGGAAACGTTGTTATGATGCATGAGGATGGAGATAATAACATACCCTTGTGGAGTGTAAGATGTTTGGATTTTGTACAAACACCAAGAGTACTAAGGTAGTAATCTTGTGAGGATGTTTTTATCATGAGCTATGTGGAATTTGCGAGCTATACAAGGTTGAGTTCAAAAACTAAGAGGATGAGCTCAGAGTTTTCTTGATGAAGATAGACTTAGAGTTGAGATGAGATAATAATTGGAATACATGGAGGTGTATGTCTTCAACATTACCTTACATATAAGGATGTGAGGTGGTAATGGATGCTCTGGTTGAGATGCAGATGCCTAGTTTAGCTAGAGGATATAAGAGGTTGTTAGGTTAGCCTCAGTTTGAAAAAGGAGATATTTGGCTAACACTCAGATGTAACAAGATCTGTTGATCAAGTTAGTGGTTGTTTGGTTAGCCAGCCTAGGCCTTGATGTGATATAAGTATGGTTGTAGAACCTCAGATGCGCTTCTTTGGAAAAGAAGGTGATGAAACTCATGACTAGAGTGCTTTAGGGTTTCTGAGGAATCAATCTTGAGGAATCATGACATACATGAGATCATGATTTTAAGTTCACCATACACCATGGTACTACCAACATGGTCAGTTTTAGTAGTACTTTGGAAACCTAAGATGAAGTTGCATGTAGCTTGCCACCATGCATGCCAGGAGGTGAAGGACGAACACCGGTAACCAAGTGAGTTGATATAGAGGATAAAGAGTCCCCGAGAGGGAATGGGAGTTCATCACTATGGATGTTGTGGTAAGTCTCCCATGGAAAAAGGAAGGTCAAGATGCAATATGGGTTATGGTAAGATCGTGTTACTTAGATAACATAGGGAGTATTGTCAAGAGATAGATCTGGTTGCACTACAAGTAAGAGAGATTGTTCAACTACACCAGGATGCTAGTTCAAAAGTTCTTGAATATGACCTAAAGATTCACTTCCATAAGGTGGAAGTAGATACATGAAGAACTCGATGTGAGTATAGATTATCACCCCTAACTAATGGTTAGTATGATCCAGACAAGAGGGTCTAATGGGAGCATGTGTGCTCATTCAGGGTGATACATGGGGGGGGTAGTTCTTTCCCTATCAGAGATATGATGATAACCACCATAGCCAGTATCAGGATGTAAAGAAGCTCTGTACGGGAGGTTGTGTCATTCACCACTTCATTAAGATAATGTTGGTGAAGGGACCTCACGAAGGTCAGAAAAGGACCACATGCAGTGTGTGCAGATGAAGTCACTTTGATCATGTGATGGCTAAGGAAGCCCAGGGGCGACACGAGTCGTGAGCTGATGAAAAGCAGACTAACATGCAGTTCACTGTGGGAGAATATGCGATGTGAAAATCTGACCCCTCTAAGCTACAACTGAGAAAGATGAGTCCCCGATATATGGGTCCTTTTGAGATGGATTGGTGGAGGTGGTTATAATCAGTCTTACCCCTCACGATAACATGATGTGTTCCACGAGTCCGATCTAGAGCACTATGTGAGGTACCCAAGCCATGTGTTGAGCCATGAACCCAATTAGCTTTGAGAGAAGTTGAAATGTCCTGAGTCACCTATGAGGGTACAAGGTACCAAGGTGAGAAAGAACTCAGATGCAAGAATATGAGATGATGAAGGTTCTTGGGAGCAACCATGGAGAGGGTAAAACCACATGGGATCCATGATGGACATGAGGAAGTCTTATCCTATTTGTTTGAATGTTTGAGGGAATTTTGAGGGCAAAATTCCTATAAGAGGGGAAGGATGTTACAACCTCAATTTTGCATATGTTTTCATAATTGAATCGTAAAGATTTTGTGAATATGGACTTAATTGAAAAGGTTGTATGCTATGCTTCAAAAGATGGATTTCTTTGCAAACATCCCTTTGGATACGAATTTCGTGATTCCTATTATTAGATTAATCCATTAATGGATATAAAAGAGAAGAAAAGAAGAAAAATCCAAATAAAAGGAAAAGATACAAGATAATGGATATTAAGCAAAGTAATTATGAGAAATACATAGAAAACTCTAGAAAGTGCAATTAATGGCCACAATTAAGTAAATTTCATTTCTATGTGATTTCTTATAGAAGAAATAGGAAAAGAGGAAAAAGGGAATAAAGGATAAAGAGAAATCCTTGAAAAGAAATCTTTTAATAAAGAAATAAGTAAGATAATGAGAAATAACAGATGTAGATGCATCTAGAAGGATAATAAGTATCATTAAAAAGGAATTTCGAAATATTAGTATTTCTTCGGGTCCAAGGAGTCCCAATAAAGAAGAAGAAAGAGAAAATGCAAATAATACAAAATATGAGAATAATGTTCTACATAATTAATGACTTTTTGATATTATTGAAAAGAGATATTATTTGCTTTAAGAAAGTAGAATTTCGTGGTCAATGGATTAAAAGCCAAGCACAAAGAAGACAAATGAGGTAAAATTTGGATTCCTTAATAACCAAGGATCATGAATAAAAAAGGACATCTTTTAATATTAAAAGAGAGGAGTTATATCCTAAACAAGGAAAGTATGGTTTCCATGGTTGATGAGGGACATGTTTTCCTCATGGATAGGCGTGCCAGGGTGTTGCTATCTATCCCGATAAAAGGCTTGGACTCAAAGCCTTGAGTCCAAGAGGGTCTCAAGTATCTCCCGTCTTCTCCAAACCTTACATCCGTCTTGGCCCTAATAGCAGGGAGGATCACGACCCCTAGAGTGACGAGGGGCTGTGGGAGGAGGGATGATGGAAGTACGACGCTCCTACGATGCCAAAGAGAAGTGGCCTAGCACTTGTGCGACGGTGCAGGTTGGCTGCAGGCTGACCTTGTTTGCAGGTATGGCGGACTTGAACCAAACATCTTGGTTGCGATCCAGAGGCATCCCATGGTGCGCAGAGGCACGACGAAGGAAGAGGAACAAGCCATGGTGGTCGTCAAGTCATGAAAAGGGAGGAGGTGTCGCACCTATAGAGGCTAGGGCGGCAGCTTTAGGGCTGCGCGAGGTGGAAGAAGGGTGGAGGCGTCATTGGATGAAATTACCCTTCCAAGATACAAAGAATCGATAACTTACACGGGGGTAATCCGGTCTTTTTGTTATATTTTCAAGCGACCGAGATGCTTTGCATGGGAAAGGTTGACGTGGCAGCTTCCCATTGGTTCAAGTAAGTTTTTTTGATGAAAACACAGATGATATTATATCAAGATCGCCATACGGCATCTACAAAGGAAAAAGTGGTCACACCAGATTGGGAACAAGAGCAAACCAACATTACAAAGATGAGACTGGAAATAGGTGACAAGCTTTAGCTCGGAATCCTGGTTGACGCGCATAAGAGCAACTTTTTGATAGAATCCCTCCTTAATCTTGATCATCTTCCATATTGAGAATGCCTTAATAACCCATGCAGAAATTGGAGCCAAAGATGCAAGAGTATCCACCATAAAGCTTCCTAGATATGTATTCCAACAATTACATAGCAGATCTGTGTATAGCAAAATGTATCGAGGGTAAACCTCGAATATAGACAGAGATCTGGGAGAAACCCATTTCCTGTCAGCCTCCACAACAGGGAGGGGAACCATCACCAACGATGGAGGAAAACCACCACGAATGGCAGAAAACCGAGCAGTAGCCTGCCCGGAAAGTAAAGACCAAAAGACAACCTCCTAAAAATCTAAAAAGAAGAAAGGGGGGAATAAACCCCTCACCTAGCAAGTTGCCGGCCAGAGCAGCAAGCTCGAAGGAGCAACAGGCACCCCAGAACACTGACCAAAGCTACCTCATCAACGGCTTCCGCCAGACAAACTCGGGCGCGGAGGAGAGTCGAGGGCGCTGCCGACCGGAGACTCAGCCGTTGCCACCAAAGCAGGAACTCGACTGAGGGAGAGGTCAAGGAAGGGCCAATGGGGAGACGAGTTGGGCGCACCGGCCGCAGCCCGCTCCCCCAAGCTGAAGGATTGCCATGCCCCGAAGCCCTAGCTCATTCGCAAGTCGATCGCCAGAGGTCGAGGAAGGGTCAGCTTAGACTGGAGTTAGCCATTGGTTCAAGTAAGTTAATTCTTGCAAAATTTGTATCTTTTTATTGGTAGCTCCGATGGAAACATGTAACATATGGAAATTGATCAGGAGAACGCGTAGAATCCAATAAAAAAATGTTAAAGCCTAACTTTGTTCTTATTTGCAAAAGTATGATAAGTTAATGAAAAGTTCTTTGAAATTATGTTAGAAACCCCAATTGAAATTAATGGTTAAGTTCATGATGCTTAATTGGTGAAATTAAGTAATAGTAACATGTTGAAACATTAAATGATGAACTTGAACCTGATCTAGATGAAGTAGTGCATGGTTTAGGGTTTTACACCAATTATGAATGAGAAATCATTTAGAATCCTTAATTTAGGGTTCCATGTGTATAAATAAGCTTTAGAACCCTAATGTTAGTAATTATGTTTCTTAATAGTTTCAATTGGTCAAATTCGTGTATAAAGCTACGATTTGATGGTTCTAAGCTATGTTGAGCATAAAAGTTCCTAATTGTGGATGAATACCCTTAATTTAGTAATTAGGGTTTTCTAATGGAATAATGTAATATTAGTGATAAATGGAGTTCATATGTGAATTAGACCATAATGAAATACGAGTTGTCAATTTGAAAGAAACCAAAGATGATATTTGGGCGTAATGATCTTGACATGACTTAAAAGGATAAAGATGGTAGTTTGGTGTAAAAGGGATGTATTAGGCTTAATTGACATTCAACTATGCTTATGATGTTGAAATTAGGGTTTGTGAACTAAAAAAGCATTAAATTTAATAAAAGCATTATGGAGGCTTAAGCCCTAATGAAACCCTAAAAGTGGATTAGAAACCCTAGGAAGAGAGCTAGGTTTAATAGACCTTGATGGCATGATCAATGATAAGAAAAATTGGATGTATATTTCAGGGTGATCTTGTGTGCTTGCTTGTTTATTAGATTTCTTGCTTAGTTGGGTTATTACTACACTCAAGTCAGCCTGATAGGTATGTGGTTAATTATGGTTAATCGCATTAGTTTCTCGAAGGTTTTCCAGATGATTAATCGCATTGAATGCAACCTATCAATTTGGATGTTCATACTTGTAAATTATAAAGTCACTATGATTATCATAATTATAATATAAGTGTGTATTCTCGCACCTACATGCCACCCTGATGGATGATGCAAAAAGGTCAAGCCCAGGAGGGAAGACCCATGGGCACCATGAGTGGTGACCCCAGACACCAAGCTCAGGATTGAGAAGGTGGTCTTTGTTGCATGACTAATGGGCACCATGAGTGGTGACCCCAGGCACAAAGCTCGGGATTGAGAAGGTGGCCTTAAGTCAATGGAAAAAGAGAAACCCTAAACATGTTATTCCAGGGTTAGGGGTAAAGCAGTGGAGAATGTCACATTGAAAGCGTAAATTGGCTTATTAATTAACTTTATTGTGATATTTAGATTGTTAGCCGTATTTGTGAAATTTTGGTTGTCCCCACATATCGGAATATTCATTTATGCTGACCGACATTTTGTTTGTTAGTGTTTTAGGTACAACCCTGAAAAGAACAAACAGTAAAGTGACACACTGTGAAAATAAGAAATAAAGTGTGAGGAGGATTAGATAGAATAGATTCAAGCTGTGGATAGATGTAGATATCCAAAGTTTTTAAAAGGTATGCAAAGTTTTATTTTATATCAGCTTTCAATATAGTTTTGTAGAATTTTATAAGTATTATTGATTATTTGTCAAACCTTTGATCTGGGAAAATGTGGATGATGGATCTGACCTCTTGGTCTCCCTTGATTGGGGGTTATCGGGAGGCGGGGTCATTACACTAAGATATCAACAACAGACCCTGGCCACCTCACGGTTGCCCAAAGAAGCTCACATACTCATCATGAGTACACGACATAGGAACCAACAAAATAGTATATCACATATCAGATCATTTCACATATTTCCACATTTCACATATTTCTTTTCATCAGAGTCTATTCCGTCTGGACATAAACTTTCATAGCAAGGATTTAGGGCTAGAGTCACTCCAGATGACTCACTCCTAAATCGTGGTGGTCAAACCTTTAAGGTCTCAATCCACACTCCGGAAATCCTTCTCATAATTTAGTGATTACTATAAGGAAATCCATTTTGTTTCCCCAGTGTGGTCCTCGAGGGAAACCCTCATGATGTTCAAGGAACCTAACTAGATGTTTTATAATTTCTCTTATTATTAATTTCTTTTATTCATCTTAAAAGAATTAAAAATATAATATATCATAGTTGTGTATTCTTGCGTAACTAGAATGACATGAAACATATTAAGCTTATCAAGAAAGATAATGACTGAAACAATAAGCACAACAATTTATAGTTTGCAACACATATAGTTCTTTGCATTTCCACATCATCTCATAGCATTCATCATCAATGAGATTTCAGGTCAAGACATAATCTCATTGTCCAACAGTTACCCCCATCAGGGTTTTATCATCATCAGTGGGCTTTTAGCCCTAGACATAATCACATTATCTGACATTTACCCTCATCAGGGTTTTTCAAATGTAACCAGTGCATGTTAAATTCAATCTCAGCATATTTCTTATCATTTCATTATATATAACATTTCTCAGCGAAATATTAACAAAGACATTAGAACTAGCAACAATAAAAGCATATAAGTATCTTGCATCATTCATAATACTCAAAATAGATATATAATTTTACATATACTTCTTCCATCCAATTTCAGTAGATGTAAATAAATTTCATGCATAAAACACTTAGTTCTCTACTTATTTTATTTCACATTCTTCAGTTAGGGTTACTCATCAACACATGTTGAATATCATTTGAAGTTCATTGAAATAGTCCATCCTCAGAGTAAAACTATTCTATCAAACCATCACAATACAAGAATATAATCGTGTAAATCAATTCAAATGCTTTAACATCATCTTTTAATTGAATTCAACTACAATTATGTGCATTCCTTAATACCTCATTTGATATCATTATTTGTTAACATCATCGAACGCATCATTTTAGGGTTAGAGTTAGGTTCTTAGACTCATCTACTAATTCTCATCATTTTCCTTCATTTCATATTCATTCGTCTCAACATCTTTCATAGCATGTTCATTACATTATTGGAACCCATCATTCTTAATTAACTTTCTATACAATGCTTCTATTTCATTAACATCCATGAAACTCTAGTTTTAGTATATTTCATTCAATTTGTGTTAATCCACATGTAATTAAAATAAAATATTAAACACGTCATCATAATAACTTCATTAGTTTCATCTTTAACTTGCCATCACCATTTAGTACATTTTTGTTCATATTGTTTCTTATATTTAGACAAGGGTACCATGTTATTGACCTATAATGACATTCCCATAATGAACAATGATCATTCTTTATTATACAACTCACTTTAACTTAAAAGAATGGTTTATATTTCATCTTCTTACACCATAATCTCTAATCATCCTTCATGATTCATGGTTATCTAGCTTGTATAAAAGGACTCACATTCATGTGAGGGCTTACTCATTATTTTTAAGTTAAACAAAAATAGATGCATTAGACTTGGATCATATTAGTAATATTCATCATATTCAATTGAATTATTAATACTTACACTTCATCATTTCATCACATTTACAACATTATATGCAAGTTCTAGCTTTAACACTCATAATCATCTTAATACTAAAGTTTTAGGGTTTTCAAGAAGTCAATCCTTAGTTCATCATATCATTATAATAATATCATCAGTGATCCAAACATGATGCACAAGGGTTCATTAGGTCTACTAAAAAATATGGAAACCCTAGTTTTCATTTTCACATATTTCATTCATCATTCTTAAGTATACATTTGTTAATTGACTCAATTGATTTAATGCTTCAATGCAAACCCTAAACAAGGAATGTCTACACCTCATATCGATCCTTATGTATATATCAATTTCAATTTCAGTAATACTCAACAAAACACTTGTACAATTCATTCTAGTAAAATTAAAATATGATTCTATGCATGTCAATTCAGATCCTAAGCATTTCGACCATTCGAGTGATTTTTAGGCAATATCCACATGGAATAGCATATTCATCTATTCAAAAGAATCTCCATGGATCCTTAATTCATATATCAGAACCTAAGAAAGTTTCAATCAATGAGAAAATAATCAAAATCATTAGATTTGATTCCATAATATCTTTCCAAATCAATACTCAATCACATACATATTCAAGCAAGGTTTTTTATTATTTTAGCCAGATAGAATTACACTTTCAACATGAATACAGAGACTATGAGGGAGAAAATATTCACCTAAAGTGGCAAGCACCTTAAAAACGTTGGTCAACCTCTGATTTTTCAGAAAACTAATCAAACTCTACCAACAGAATCCATTTCTTTCTCCTCTCAACTCGGAAACCCTGGAAATGGAGATTAGATGAGAAACAGTGAGAACATGGATAATTTGATGTGATTTAGAATCATATCAGAGGAGGTATATAATGTTGACATGTGAGAGAATATTCACAATCAAAAGATATGCAAAGAAGCTAAACTTACTTGATTTCATCATATCTCGGATAGAGAAACCCTAGGTTAACATCTCCACCACTTTCTCTTCTGAAAACCCTAGCTCTCCTCTCTCTCAAGGATTTGGTTTCTTGGACGAGAACAATGAGTTATGAGGTATCCTTGGGTGTTAGGTTAACCATATAGACGAATTGAGGTTCTTAGAACAATTGCAAACGAGCCATTCATTGTATTTTTATTTTTTTCAGACTGGTTTTTCAGCTGAGTTATAAACTCGACCGACACCACACTCTATAGAACACAAACATCATCAAAAAATAATGAACATTTAACACATTGTCTGAAATTGAGTTTTTAAGATAAAGTTAAAATTTTAGATCATTTAGAGTTACCATAAATAAATAAATAACAAATACTGGACTACTATATTATAGTTTGCAGCATGGTCGATCAAGTTACAAACTCGGCCAACACCCTCTATGTAGAGATCAAACATCATCCAAAGATTAATAAAATTTAACATGATGTCTATAACAGAGTTTCTCAACCACAATTAAAATTTTAGACCAATTGGATATACGAATAAAAAGATAAAATTGAATTACCACACTGCTATATTTCAATCTGAATATATGATTGGTTGAGTTTATCTTGGGAAAACTTGACTGACAAACAGGTCATAAAATGATTAAAAAATTATAATATTTTTAAGAGTGTTCCAATTTGAGTTATCCAAATCATATCAAAATTTTAACTAAATAATGTTGCATAAAATACTAAAAATCATTTAGTACATCACTATACTTATCGAATTTTGTAATTATATGGAATCAAAACCCAAACTTTTGTCCGATTAGGGTTTAAAATTATCAAACCTTAATTTTGTAAAATAGAATCATGATTATAGATTCATATTAGGTTTAAAACATCACAATTAACTATCATCATTAATCAAACTTTAAACAATGATCAATCTAATTAAGAATACATTCATCCCAGTAAACTGTGATTAGATGGTTGATCTGAAAACGGGTCATTACTTTTATAGTCACTATCCCAAATATCTTCTTTTTATGAAGATCATAGATTGATATTTAGCATAAGACCTCTAAATAATTTCTATAATGATTGCAATATTAAACATGGAATAAATTAAAGTTTGATTTTTTTTTATTATTGCATCAAAATTCAAATTAATGCAAGTTTCCGATCAAGAATGTAATGCACAGATTTACAAATCAACAAGTCACACAATGTGGGAGTAAATCATAAATTTCCAATTATTCAAGCTAGGAAACATCACATATGGTTGTCATATCCAAACCATACAAGATAATCAATAAAAAATAACTAGTATGACATGGCTACTTCATCTTTCAAAAGGGAAATTATAAACTATACTTTTTGGATCCATTAAAAAGATGACTCCCCACAAATACAACATGTTGCTCTATCATCTCCTCGGTGTAAGTCAGACCCTTAGACTAGTAATCCAATGATTGGTCCTTATAATAGGGCCGTCCTCATAGGTTTCCTCCTGGTATGGTTCTTGATCTGTATATTTTGCATTCTTAGATTTGCACAAAATAGAGTATACAACATTGTCATAAGATTTAGGAGTTTAGTGCTAACTAAAAACACTAATACATGGGTGATATATATATATATATATATATATATATATATATATATATATAAACTTAACAACACACATGAATTGAAAATATAGTTAAAATATATCATATAGTTGTTCTATTCTAGAGTGCCTATATTATGCAAACGGATCCCTCTTGTACTAGTACGAAAGCACCCAATTTGACACCACAATGCATCTCTATGGCACAATAGTCTCTATATGCATGGTGATTCCTCTACAAATCAAAATACGCATTAAATAATGTATGGTATTAAATATCCTCATTCCACTTAAGTGTAGTTTGAGAAAAAAATCAAAATTTATCTCAGGCCAATGTTGATCATGAGTTCATTACCATCTTTCATAGTTACAAGAAGATTGCTTAAATATTTCACTAATGTATCTTAGCATAAATCATTTTTATTCATTATCATTTGAAATTCCCTTTAGTTTATAGATCAATAAAGATATTGAACATTGACTGATAAGGTACAATCAACTAGTTCAGTAACTAACTTGACGCCAATTACCAGTACTTCACATAAATGGTAAGTGATCTATACAATAACCATTATATATATATGTATATATATACATTATTTACCATACTAAGTGTTAATCATCATATCCGTCCATCCATGTATAGAGTCTGATACTTCTAAAACTTGTCTTCAATTTCATTTCCATAATCCCTTGTATACGGTAACACCCAAGATTTAAATAACATATAAGATACTGAGTGGTGTCACAAACATGATAATCATTGCATAAAATTGTAGTTCATTCAACTAACATGGTATAAAGGTAACATTTCTCATGTCTCAAGTTCCACAACATAAAACTTCAACTTTGAACTAAGTTGAACTAGTACATAATACTCAAACTAAACTAAGTGCCATAGGATAGTTGGCACCCCACCAAGGCTAAACTCCTAAATCATCCTTGAGATGTATGCTCCTTGGTTATGATACCTTATTATTTCTTCCTAAGAACATCACACCAGCAACCATGCATGAAATAAAAACCATGTTAGTGTAAGAATTATTGAGTATTGTTCTAACAAACGTAATAACTTGGCAATAAGGAAAAACATGAAACTAATTGAACAATAAATATAGGATATTTGATTAGTGGTTGATTATAGTTTCCTCCAAACTTATGCACCAACTATGCTCATAAGGCGCACAGGCTCAACTGATGTTCCACTTGAACTCATGATTCGCACCCTGAGTGACATTAGTTATGCTACAATTGAGCTCCCAATTTGCACATGAGTACCATTAGTTATGCTCCAGTTAAGCTCATGATTTGCACATGTGTGCCACTATGTTCCATTTGAACTCAAAAGGCCCAAGGGCTCAACATTAACATGATGAGGAAAAAATAATACAACCAATTACATGATTAATCATTAACTTGACAATTATTTACTTTAATTGAATTTTGTATGATCGTGATATAAATTCTTGAATAAATCTTGTAAGCATAAGAAGCATTGAATATCATTTATGTGAATGATATTCAAATTGGAGTACATAGATATGCTTATAATTTAACTTGATCATCATAATAGTCATAGAGAGATGAAAACCAATAATAAACACTCAAAGTACATGGAACCACTTACCTTTCTCTTCGGGAAATATATATTTGATCTTCTTTGGTTAAAGGAATCCTAATCACTTCCTTGGGTCGATAGAAACCTAATTACCATGTTCAACCAAATAATAATATTCACCTCAATTTCTAGGGTCTCATGTTTCTTTAATATGTCTGGGAAACATGGAGTCAAACAACCTTTGAAACTCATCCCATCATATACATCTCAAAAATTTGATCAAAATAAAAAAAACAATTCCTAAACCAAGCATGTCTCCCTTTTTGTATTGCTTTTTCAAAGGAATTACAAAATGTAGGAAAAAAGAAAGAATGAAAGATAAGAACAATCTATCAAACTATCTGTACTAAGACACCTATCTAAGAGGCAAGATGAAAAAACTATCTATTTACAAAACAAGCAGCAATCCATGAGAACAAGGGCCCAGATGTCGTCTTCCTTCTTAGATTGATTAGAAAAGATTCTGCAATTCCTTTTAGACCATATAGCATGAATCAATAAAGCAATAGTGATTCTAACTTTCCCACAAGTATCTATAAGCTCCTTCCAGTTACTAATCCTCCTTCCAAAGCTAACTTCAAAGAAAGACCAGAGCTTAATAGCAAAACCATAGGAAAAGAAAAGACGATCCTGATCCTCTTCCTTAGCATAGCATAGACTGCATCTTGACACAACATGAAAACCAAACGATCTCATCACCTCATGGGTCGAAAGCCTATTTAGAAAGACTTTCCAAAGAAGAATAGCATAATTCCCCGGCATTAGCTTCTTCCAAAGCCAATTAGACCAGCCACATTCCATACTTCTAACTATGATCGAGTCCCAGGTCTCCTTCAGCTTCATAAAACCTTAGCCATTAAACCAAACTTCATCATCAACACCTGAAGGTGCTTGCAGAGAATTGAAAAACTAAACAGCATGCTCAGATCCTCAGAATTCTGGAAATGTCCATTTACCATTATTAATACAAAGACTCACTTTACACTATTGGGGATTTCAAAATCTAATACATAGCTGATTTCTTGAAACATCAATAAGAGTCTTCCTGCCAGGACACCAAGGATCAAGCCATAGAAAAGTACTAGCTCCATTTCCCACCTTGATCTCAAATTTATCAAGAAATTTATCACGAATAAAAACCAATTTATTCCAAAACCAAGATTGGTTATTATTTTTCAATTTACAATTCTAGGTGGACTTCTTTCTTAAGTATCTCTCATGCAACCATTTTACCCACAAAGATTTTTTATTTTGAGCAACATTCCACAGATTTTTAATGAGTCCAGCCTCCATCCAATCAGCAATACATCAGATACCTAGCCCACCCTCCTTCCTTGGCTTACAAATGTTACTCCAAGAAATAGTGTGTATCTTCTTCTTCTCTTTAGTGTCTCCCTACATAAAATCCCTGAATAACTTCCCTAAGTCCTTAATTATAGCTTTAGGAATAGTGAATGATGCAGACCAGAAGATGTAGTATGAGGCCAAAGTACAAGTGACTAACTCCAATATACCAGCCATAGAAACTAACCTACTCTTCTAGGAATTTAGCTTGATCTTATCCTTATCAAAAATAGGCATACACATTTTTTTAGTAAGCCTACTAGTGAATAAGGGAAGTCCCAGGTACTTAACTGGTAATACACAAGCATCAATGTTAAGTAGAGAAACAATATTTTCACCTGTCAAACCTTTACTAAAGAATATTTGACTTTTGGAGGGATTTAAGACCAGTCTAGAAATTTTTCCAAACAAAGAAAGAGCTTCCTTAATAGCTCTAGCATTCCCTTCATCACCTTTGGCAAAAATTAGAATATCGTCATGAAAATTAGGTGTGAAACCCCAAATTCCTTCGAAGCCTTCAGAGGGGCGATCCTTCTTTCATTCACAGCAGCCTTTAGGATAGAACTTAGACCTTGCATGGCTACAACAAACAAATAAGGTGCAATGGGGTCACCTTGTCTCACCCTGTTACTGCCAACAAATGGTTGGGAGGGAACTCCATTAATAAGAATTTGAAAGGAAGTAGATGCAAAACAAGCATCAATCCACCTGAGCCAAAATTCAGGAAAACCCATCTTGAATAGAAGAAAGAGAATAAAATTCCTATTCACCATGTCATAAGCTTTGGATAAATCTACCTTCAAGCAGATTTTGGGTCCACCATAAGAATTTGGAAATGTACTAAGAATTTTATTAGCAAGTAGAAGAGCATCACTAATCATCCTCCCTTTAATGAAGGCAACCTGATTAAGATCAATTAAACCACGGAGAATCCCTTGTAACCTATTAGCCAAGACCTTAGTAATTACTTTGTAGATAGTGTTACATAGGGATATAGGCCTCCAATCTTTAATAGCACAAGGATCCACACATTTCCAAATAAGTGTAATAAAGGTACTATTACTTTATTTCAAGAGCTTAGAATTATCAAAGAAATTAAGAACTGCCTTTGTTACATCATCTTCAACAATAACCCAAGAAGACTTGAAGTAATCCACATTATATCCATCAGCCCCCAAATCCTTATTACATTTCATAGAATCAACCACCTCCTTTATTTCTTACTTGGTCACCCATCTACTAATATGATTAGCTTGATCAATAGAAATACGAGGCAAAGACCATTCATCACTCCATCCTTTAATTGATGCATTATAAGAATTAAAGAGATTTTTGTAATATGCAACAATATGTTCTTTAATAATACCTTGATCAGTAACTTGGACTCCATCAATATATAATAATGAGATGTTATTCTTCAATCTCCTAGTCTTCAAAGTAGTATAAAAGAACATAGTGTTACGATTTCCTTCAGTTAACCACAAGGCTCTGGACTTCTATTTTAGAAAGATCTCCTCAGAATAAACCGCCTCAAGAGCATTTGCTAGCCTCAACAAGCTTGTTATGAATAGATTCATCAAGGGGGTTATTTTCAGCTTCATATTGTAAATATCACACAAGTTTCTCTAAGAAATAGACATTATAGGATTAGTTACCAATAACATATTTATTCCACTTAGATAGCTTCCCTCTCAAACAATTCAATTTATGGTACAATCTGAACATAGGGGGCCCTTTAATATCTGCACATTCTTGCCAACAGTTTTTAACAACATCCTAAAAACCAGGGTGCTTGATCCACGCATTGATGAACCTAAAGGGATAACCTTTCTTCACAAGTTTAGATAAGTTCAAATTAATGATTTTATCGTCACTGAACAAAGAATGGTAGGACTGAACCTAGGCTTCATTATAGCAGTCAAGGAAAGGAATATTGTAGAAAACTCTATCAATCTTAGAGTAAGTAGGTAATCCTTTCTTCTTTATACTATCACAAGTAAAGAATGACCCCTCAGTAGGAACTTCCAAAATTCCAGTAGCTACTAAAGCATTATTGAAATCCTCCATGGACATAGCAGATGGTGGATGCTTCTCCATTCTCTCAAAGCTGAAATGCACTACGTTGAAATCCCCCAGAATACACCAAGCACCATTAATAGAATAAGAGATGTTAATAAGGTCAGCCCATAAGTCCATTCTCTCCTTATCAAAATTCACCCCATAGACAACCGAAAAAAAGAAAGATAGACTTCCAATCATGACTTCACAATGAATAAGTTGAAAGCTGGAAAAAATATACCTTATTCTAATAGCAGAGTTACTCCATACGATATAAATTCTTAAAAATGAATAGAATTCTCGATTCATGATGAACTAAGCCTCTCTCCACATAATTTGAGCATCATTACCAAACCCATCGGCCTGAACATGCGTTTCCAATATAACAAAAAATATTACATCCCATCCTTCTTAACTCCTCTTGGATATGAAAAAGTTTTGTATTTGCTCCCATAACATTCCATGAGGTAAATATACATTTACTAGTCATGAGGACTTCTTAATTTAGTTAGAGCCTCCTCCCTCATCTCCTCACTACCTTCAAACACCTCATCAAGATTGAGATTACAAAACCTATTCTTAGAAAATTCAAAATGCCTATAAGATACATTCGAGTGTTTGGAAGGGCCTGCTCTCCTCCTTGACGATTTAACAATAGTAAAATCATCCACGATCAAGTGATTAGGAGTACTATGTGAGATAGGAGAGATCACCTCCTGAGTAAGAACTCAAACAGAAGGTATTTCTTGTGAAGAATTGTTTTCACCATAAGAAGGAATCATCACCTGGTTAGGTATATCCAACACACTAGGTTCAGCAACATCAACATGGCCAGGAATAATTGAAACTACCAGAGCAAAAGGGACTTGATCGTTCCTCTGGGGAACCCATATCAACTTTCCTTCCTTTCTCTCCCTATCAAAATGGACTTTTGTTTTCTTAGGGAAAAATCTATTTTTGTGACCAAAGTTCCCACACGATAGACACTTTTCAGGATACCATTCATATTCAAAGGAAAACTTATTTTCAAAGTCATCATCACTGAGGATTCACAGTTCATTATAGAAAATAGAATCAATCGACATCAAAACCTGTATACAAGAAAATCTAGTCTACTAAAGAGCTTCGTAGAAGAGTCAACCTGAATTGAATTACCAAGGAAAGAACCAATGTAGCTGAACATTTACTCATCCCACAGTTCGAGACACAAATCAAAGATTCTAATACATACATGAAGTTCAATCAAGCATAGCTTCTCTCAAGGTTCTCCCCTTTCCCATTTTTAACATAAGAGGTTTACCATATATGAACCAAGGACCTCCCTCAATAGTGTCTATCATATCCTCATTGTAAGAAAAATTAACAACAAAGAAACCCTTGCCTCTTGATTTGGTTTCGATCATACCTTAGATCTTCCACAGGAAACAAAGAGTATCATATAAGGACAACTAATGAAATTTATCTCCGATGATATAACACGCTACTGATCTACTCCATCTTTCCAAATTCTTGATGGTGATCTCTTTCAGATACAGTAATTTCCCTTTCTCCATGGTAATTTCTTTCACATAGAGATCTAGATCATTACCTTTCTGACTCCTCATGAAGAGATCTACCCACACCACATGAAAATTCCCAGTTTATGTAACATCCCTGACCTGGGTTATGAACTAACCCTGGGTGTTTTTCTTAAATATGTGATTTGATGCTTGTGGTTAACTTTTGAAATGTAATTAAGGCTCTTGAGGAACTCATATTTCAATTTCAGTCCTTTTTGAATAATGTTGAAACATTGTTTTGTTAATTTTGGACTAAAGTGGAAATTACCCAAGTTGAGGGGTTAGATTGCAAATTGTGTATGATAATAAGTTCCTCATGTGTTGATGCATCATAAGAATGAAGATGATGCAGAGGTATGGCTTGTGATAGCCTGAATACCAAGAAAGTGCTGATAAAGCAAAGTTTGTACATTAGACCTAGTTTTGGTGTAAAGTGCAATTTACCCAAAACCTAGGGTTCAATATGCAAATTACCACTTCAATAAGGTCCCTAATAATCTTTGGCATCAAGTAGAGCAAAGAAAATGAGATGGGCACCTCATTTGAATTATCTTGGAGGAGAGAGAATCTTGACATTAAAATAATCAAGATTTAATCCTAATTGAAACCCTAATTCAATTTAGGGCAAAAATGAATAAAAATAATTGAAGGGCTTTCAACCAAAATGTTTTGGGTTGATTTTGAATAAGGATGGACGTTTCTTTGCCAAGATAAGGAACGAAAATATCCTAAGTAGGTGAAATTCCACTCACCATTATTATAAGGAAAAGAAAACCCACTCACATATGGATATTAATATAATAAGGATTAAGGTGCTTAATTTCTTTTCCATTAATTCTTGGATAATGAAGAGCTTTTACGAAAGTTTGAAGGTAGTTTCTTGATCAAGTAATGGAGTAGGATTAGGGGGAAATTAGTATGGAATTTATTTAAGGAAAATGATTCATTTTCTCTTTCATCAAAGACCCATATACATATTCTTTATATATACCTTATTTCAATAACACATAAAGAACGTTTCCCTTAGCCTTTTCCTTATTCCTTTTGCTTTGGCCGACCTAAGGAGAGCTCAGGAGCAGGAGAAGGACGAACACCACCTGTAGGTAAGGTTTGATCATCTTCTACCTTGGATTCATGGTGAAAACCCTAAATCAATGATTGATTCTAGGTTTTCTTCACTCGATTTCCATTTCTAGCCATCCATTTCATCCAAAAGCCCAAGAACGAACCTTGGATAGGTGCTGGAGCTCCATCCACCATTAAAGCCACGGATCTTGGAGCTTGGAGATCAAATTTGAGGCGGGTTTTATAACTTAAACCCTCAAACATTGCTATTGCATCAATCTTATATGCTTTGTTGATTGATTTCTTCAATTTGATAAACTTTTGCTTCTTTGCTGCAAATTCCATCAAGAACGGTTTCTGTTCTTGGGTGCACGAAGGAAGATGATGATGACATCATCATAAGAAAGCACCTCACCAAATATCTTGGGAGCAAATGATCTCATTGGTTGGGACCAAACGGTTTCACCAAAACCGTTTGGTGACCAAACGGTTTGCAGACCGTTTGGTAGAAAACGGTCTCAAGACCATTTGAGATGGTTGACCAAGCGTTGACCGTTTGGGAATCTCGTTCATAATTATGTAGGCTAATGACTCTCCAAATTTGAGGGGTTAACTCCAAAGGAATCATAGGTTGAAGGCCAATCAATTAGGCAAATCGAACTGAATTAAGTGCTGATTTTCAACCTGATTAACTTGACCTGGTTGAGAAAACGGTCTCAAGACCGTTTGAGATGGTTGACCAAGCATTGACCGTTTGGGATTCCTGTTCATAATTATGTTTATTAATAACCCTCCAAATTTGAGGGATTAACTACAAAGGAATCGTGAGTTGAAGCCTAATCAATTAGGGAAACCTAATTGGATTAAGTGCTGATTTAATTGAACTTTTTGGGCAAACGGTCTCAAGACCGTTTGAGTGCGTTGACCAAGCGTTTAACGTTTGGGATTACTGTTCCTTATTATGTGATATAATGACTCACCAAATTTTATGGATTACTTCCAAACGAGTCATGAGTTGAAGGACAATAAATTAGGCAAACCCTAATTGAAAACAGTGCTGAAATTCCAATGAGTTAAGTTGAGATTTTGGGTTGATTAGCCCAAACGATCTCAAGACCGTTTGGGGATCACCCAAAGACCGTTTGGAGGTCTGGGTTAAAGTATAGTTGACCAATTGAAGGTCCAAAGGTACTAATCATATTGCAAGGTAGTGCTGATTTGTTGATCAACTTGATAGACCAATCCATGATGATTTTTCACTAAACTCCAAAGGTTGGATGGGAAAACGGTCTCAAGACCGTTTGGAGGTCATCCAAACGACCTCAAGACCGTTTGGTGGTCACCCAAGACCGTTTGGAGGTCTAGGGTTGGGTATAGTTCAGTGGTTGAAGGTCTAAAGATATCAAGTTGATCTGCAATAAATTGCTGATTTGGTGAGCACTTCGATGAACCAAACCCTAAGTGGATTGCTTGGTTTTGAGTGATATGATGGGAAAACGGTCTCAAGACCGTTTGGAGGTCATCCAAACGACCTCAAGACCGTTTGGGGTCAGGTCATACCCCATTTGAATGGTGGTTCAATAATTATGAAGTAACTAGTCACACATTGATGAATATTGAAGGTTCATTGATTCTAAACCCTAATTCAATTGATTCCAACCCTAATTGAGGATCAATTGAGGGTCAATTGAGTGTAAAATCAGTTGAGGGTTGATCTAATTAACTCAATTGATTAGTGTCTAACATGTGCAAGATCGATTGAAGGGTTCAACATTGAAAACCCTAATTCAATGTGATTGATGGAAACCATATTTGGTCCTTTCGGTTTTGAGGTGGTTTGGACCAAACGGTCTCAGGACCGTTTGAGTCCAAACGGTCTCAAGACCGTTTGGAACCAAACGGTCTCAAGACCGTTTGGGACCAAACGATCCCAAATCAGTTGAGGCTTAAACAGTTTCAGAAGTTCAATTTTGTTAAGTGGTTTCAATTACTATCCTACTAAATGGTTTCACCTATTCCAAGATCACTTGGAAGGTAATCAACCAAAGAGTATGAAATCTCAAATTGGATGAAGGTCAGTGGTTTATGTAATCAATCACATGATGTAATCCAAGAGAGATTGAGTTCTTAATGATCTTGATATAATAACATATCCTATGATGTCAATTCTTCTTTCAAAATTGAGTTGACTTAGATTAATCAAGGTTGAAGTAACTTCATCTTATAGAAGATGAGGGATAAGATATTCTTCATGTATGAATGCCTAGTAAGGGCATGATTTTTAATAGTGAGATCATGAAACCCTAGTTATGAAGGTTAATGAATCATAACCCTAATTGAGGGCATTGATAGATGAAGTTCTATTATATGATGATGATATAAACCTAATTC
Source organism: Alisma plantago-aquatica (assembly GCA_963693085.1). Classification (NCBI taxonomy): domain Eukaryota; kingdom Viridiplantae; phylum Streptophyta; class Magnoliopsida; order Alismatales; family Alismataceae; genus Alisma; species Alisma plantago-aquatica. Next base: position 1,228,148,489 of record OY856409.1, on the reverse strand, counting down.
ATGATGATGACATGGCAAGCTTAAAAATTTAAAGGTACTTATTAATCATCTTTACTTAGGGATAACAATAAACCCTAATTGGTTTGGAGTATTAAATTCACAAATGTAAAATAATTGGGATCTGCTGTAGCACGACCGTGCTAGGCAGCACGGCCGTGGTGGATAACTCTTGCACGACCGTGCAAGGTAGCACGACCGTGGTGATTCCCCTTTGCACGACCGTTTTTGGCAGCACGGCCGTGGTACATTACTCTTGATATGAAATTGATGTGTTGTTATCATCTGTACTAATCATGCATGTTTCATGAGGTATTGAACATAGTCAGGTATGAGCTATGATGCCTTGTGTATTGAAAACACCTTATAAGTTCTATAAGCAATGATATGCCATGTTGCCTAGTGAAAGGTAACAAAAGAGTTTGATAGGCTTTAAGAGCCATGTGAAATACCTGCATTACATTTATCATGTTTACACTGTTAGATGACTTGATGGCATTAAGTTACCTGCTAAAGTGGTAACATGTGTCTTGATGATTTAAGGGTTTGAACACCCATATTCTTGAATCATGATGATGAGATGATAAGGGATTGAGATCCCAATGGTAGCAAAGCTGTGAAATGAACTTGATAGAAATATTACTCATTCTTTATAGCAAATGTTATAATGTTATATGATTGACAACATGCCTGATGCTAAAAGAATGCTGTAATGTACTTAAATAATCAAGTGAAATGATATCATGTAGAGCCCTGACCATAGATCCATCATCGTTAGTAGTCAGGTGATTGTGAAACAGGTTTTCCTAAGGGAACTCCTGGAGAGCATACTTTTGAGTATGTGGGGGTTATGGGCGCGAATATCCTTACGCCCTAATGAAGGAATTGATGTGAGATAAACACTAAATCTCTCAATTCTTCATTATATGTATATGCCGGGATGATGTATCACTAATCTCCCGATAATGTTGTTAATGCCGCATCGATGAGAGATAAACAAGAAATCCCTCGATGGCGAAGAGAGTACAGAATGCCACTGTAACTCTAATAGCGAAGTTTCCAGAATACCCTGGAAAGCTATTATAGTAGAGACACGAGATGTCCTGTATTTTGTTCCTCACACTGACTGAGGAGGATGAGGTCATAGAAATCCGGCTCTTCTGATGACCTATGTATGGTACCGATTTCGACTTCGCAGTGGTCGGTTGGAGTATGAGCGGTATATCTCATCTCCTCAAGGCATAAGTATGTTTGTAATATGTAATCAGCCGTGTAGCATATTTGCTTAAGGTTGAACTATGAGAATCAATGGTTGAGAATACATTGATTAACATGTTCTAGTTGGATAAATGATTTACATTATCTTTATATTTCTTCCTAAATGGATAACTTGTTACTTATTCAAGTTACAACTGAAATGATTGCATAGAGAATGCTGCTCTATTTAGTTTATCTAATGCATTACCTGCTGATAAATGTTTATATTTCTACTGCTCAGTGTTATTCTATCATTTGCAATAACAATGTTACTAGCGGAGAGTTATATCTCTCGCTGGGACAATTTTTATAATTGTCTCACCCCCGTGGGGTTAAATTTTTAGGTAACCGCCGATGAAAAGGCAAGGAACCTATTACAGAGGAAGAGCAGCAGCAGCAATAGCAGGGACAACAGTAAATCCCAGGTGGGGATATGAGCTGTCAAGTTGTATATAGAAAGTCCTATGAGTCGTCTCTGTAGTCTCAGGTCCTAGGAGTCAGTAGAGTGTTTGATGTTGATCTGAGATTTTGGCTTGAAGCCTCGAGACTTTTGTATCCTGCTCATGCATAGTTTAACAGGGCTGACAATGTTTTGACTCTCGAGATGAAATGATACAGAGATGTAATGATGAATCAGTTTGTAAATAACTTACTTTGGTTCTTTATGTCAAAGTTTCACAGTTTGTGGATCTTCTTGCAAAAAGTTTTAATTTTTAATGATTTTCAGTAATCCGCTGCAAATAATTCGCTTCCGCATTAGTTAATCCTGTTTTCGCGATACGGTCGTCACAATTTAGTGGTATCAGAGCTCTAGGTTCGCTGAGTCTACAGAGACATAGGACTAGGGTTGTTGAGTCTGTTCTAGTGTCTTCCAGTATATCTGAATAGTGTCTTCTACTCATATAGGAGGAGAAGAGAAAATTAAAGATGTCTGGATCACACGAGGAACATGTTGCTGAAAGTAGTGTCGCTGCACACGGAGGAGGTGCAAGTGACCATCATAGGGAGGAGCATGTACCTGATCAACCCCAGTTCAACCCAGCTGACATGGGGAATCCAGCATTCCAAGCTATGTTTGGGCAGTTCATGACTGCCATGACACATATGACTGATAGGATGCCCATGCCTGCACCCAGGGCACCTACTCATCAAGAAGGACAAGGAGTCGGCAAGACGTTTGAATGACTTCGCCGAGTTGGAGCCACAGAATATGCTGGGACAGCTGACCCAGCAGATGCTGACATGTGGCTAACTGAGCTAGAGAAGGCCTTTAGAATCCTTAACATCCCATAAGCTGAGAAGGTCAGGCATGCTGTGTACCTTCTTAAGGGGAGTGCTGGTCACTGGTGGACCATAGAGGAGGGAAAAAGGCCAGGTGTGGAGATTGCATGGGAAGTATTTCGACGAGAATTTGTCAATAGATACTTTCCTAAGACCTTTCTGGATGAGAAAATCTCTCAGTTTGAGAGATTAAGACAAGGACCAATGAACATTAGCGAGTATGAGGCTAAGTTCATGGAGCTTTTGCGGTTCTGTCCGCATATGGCAACCACTGATGAAGAAAGGATCAGACGTTTTGAGAAAGGATTAAATGCTGAGTTGACCACCCCTGTGTCTGCTCTGGAGAACAGGGAAAGATTTGCTACTTTTGTAGAGTCTGTTAGAAGGATAGAGAGGTCTGTGACTGAGAAGAGACAGACCCAGAACAAGAAGGTGTACCCCCAGTTCCGAGGATCTTCATCCAAAGGTTTCAAGAAACTGAGGTTTTCTGCACCAATGGCACCACCTAGATTCAATACCCAGACGCAGTGGATGTCAAATAGGGGTAGAGGACAAAGTTTACCACCAGATAGAGCTCACAGCTTAGCATCTGTATCGGTTACAGGACCATCCAGACCACAGCAGGGGATCAGAAGTTGTTTTATATGTGGAAAGGTGGGACATCTGATGGAGGATTGTAGAGCCCGAGAGGTGAGTGTGACTCAACCTCAAAGGCAGAGTCAGCAAGGTTCTCAAAGGAGGCAGTTTCCAAGTGGAGATAGAGGATGTGGACAAGCGTCCCAAGCTGGATCATCAACACCTAGTCATCGGGCACCAAATCAACCACAGGCAACGGCGAGATTTTATGCGATGAATCCACCTGATGCAGTGATCAACCCTCGGGTTGTGACAGGTCAGATGAAACTATTTTATTCTGATATGTCTACATCCTGCATCGTATCTATTTTAATTGATCCAGGAGCTACTCATTCCTTTATCACTCGGAGAGTGATTCTTGACTGCAACATGACTACAAGTCATAGAGCAGATAGTCTGTTGTTAGAAACTCCTTTAATGGGATCTGCTATGTTGTGGGAAGTATGTTCTCCCTGTATTCTTTCCTTTTCTGAACATTACATCCAAGTGGATCTTATACCACTTGAGATGCATGGGTTTGATATAATTCTTGGGATGGACACCTTAGAAAGGTACAAGGTTGTCTTGGATTGTGAGTCCAAGCAAGTTGTGTTTACAGATAACAGTGACACATGGATCTTTCAAGGAGACAGAAAGATCCTTCCAACCTGTCTTGTGTCAGCCATGGTAGCTGAGAAGATGATGAGGCAAGGATGTTATGCATTCTTGGCCCATGTGGTAGATACCACCATGGAGAGTCCTAATCCTGCTGAAGTTCCTGTAGTCAGGGAATTTCAAGATGTATTTCCTGAAGAACTTCCAAGTGTACCTCCACCCTGAGAGATTGATTTTGAGATTAATCTAATCCCGGGCACACAACCAATAGCACAAACACCATATAGAATGGCGCCTGCTGAGATGGCAGAACTCAAGAAACAACTACAAGAGTTGCTTGAGAAGGGTTTTATCCGACCAAGTACTTCACCCTGGGGTGCTCCGGTCCTCTTTGTTAAGAAGAAGGATGGGTCAATGCGGTTATGCATTGATTACATACAACTTAATAAAGTGACTATAAAGAATAAGTATCCTCTGCCAAGGATTGATGATTTGTTTGACCAGTTGCGTGGTGCAACCATCTTCTCAAAGATAGATTTGAGGTCGGGATACCATCAATTACGTATTAAGGAGGGTGACATACCTAAGTCTGCCTTCAGGACAAGGTATGGTCACTATGAGTTCACAGTTATGTCATTTGGACTAACTAATGCACCAGCTGCATTTATGGAACTCATGAATAGAATCTTCCGACCTTTTCTTGATCAATGTGTAGTCGTCTTTATAGATGACATCCTGATCTACAGTAGAGATGCTCAGCAGCATGAGCACCATCTTCGTCAGGCTCTGACTTTGCTAAGAAAGCATAAGTTATATGCTAAGTTTAGCAAATGTGAGTTCTGGCTACCAGAAGTTTCTTTCCTTGGACACGTAATATCTGCTTCAGGTATTCGTGTTGACCCTAAAAAGGTAGAATCTGTTCTACAGTGGGAGCAACCGAAGACACCAACGGAGATTCGTAGTTTCTTAGGGTTGGTAGGCTATTATCGAAGGTTCATTAAGAACTTCAGTTCCATAGCCTTACCCTTAACCAAGTTAACCAGAAAGGATGTTCCTTTTGTGTGGAATGACAAGTGTCAACAATCGTTCCAGTTGTTGAAGGAAAGGTTGACTAGTGCACATGTATTGGTGTTACCTGAGCAAGGGAAAGGGTATATAGTTTTCTGTGATGCCTCTAAGAATGGAATAGGATGTGTGTTAATGCAGGATAAGCAAGTGATTTCTTTTGCTTCCCGACAGCTTAAGAAACACGAGGAGAATTATCCAACACACGATCTAGAACTAGCTGCTGTAGTTCATGCCTTGAAGATCTGGAGACATTACCTCTATGGAGAAACATTTCAGATTTTCACAGACCACAAGAACCTAAAGTATATCTTTTCTCAGCATGAGCTTAACATGAGGCAACGCCGCTGGATGGAATTAATCAAGGACTATGATTGTACAATTGATTATCATCCAGGGAAAGCCAATGTGGTTGCTGATGCATTAAGTAGAAAATCAACAACACCATCTCTAGATAAAACACAGTTGTACTCCTTAGTGTGCTCTAAGAGAGATATGCTTATCTACTTGAGGCAAAACAACATACAACTTAAAGTATCGTTGTTAGCCGGGTTGTAAGCTGAGATGCACATAAAACCTACTCTGAGACAACAGATTAAGGAGGCACAGCAATCTAATGCTATAGTTCAGCAGATTAGATCAGAGTATGGTAGTGAGAAATGAGAAGGTTTCTATGATTCAGATGATCAGGTAGCCTGTTATCATGGTAGAATGATAGTACCTGATGCTGATAACTTAAGGAAGTTAGTCCTGGAAGAAGCTCATTCTTCTATGTATGCTATGCATCCAGGAAGCACCAAGATGTATCATAACTTGAAAGATATGTATTGGTGGCCTGGTTTGAAGAAGGATGTTGCTGAGTTCGTGATGCGGTGTCCAGTGTGTCAACAGGTTAAAGCTGAACACCAAAAGCCTGCAGGAACACTGCAGCCTCTGCCTATACCACAGTGGAAATGGGATCATGTGACCATGGATTTTGTGGTTGGTTTACCCAGAACAGCCAAAGGTCATGATTCCATTTGGGTAATAGTTGATAGGTTGACAAAGACAACACACTTATTACCTGTCAAAACAACCTATTCTGCTGAGAAGCTGGCACAGCTATATGTAGATGACATAGTGCGGCTGCATGGGGTCCCAGTTACCATTGTTTCTGACAGAGGTCCCCAGTTTACAAGTCATTTTTGGGAGCGACTTCATAAATCCTTAGGCACACAATTAAGGTTTAGTACAACCTTCCATCCTCAAACAGATGGACAGTCTGAGAGGACAATACAAACCTTGGAGGACTTGCTTAGGGCATGTGTCCTTCAGTTTACGGGAAGTTGGGATCTACATCTAAGCTTGATAGAGTTTGCCTACAACAATAGCTATCAGCACAGCATTGACATGGCACCTTATGAAGCTTTTTATGGTAGACGTTGTAGATCTCCCCTATGTTGGTATGAAACTGGTGAATATCAACTTTTGGGCCCTGATCTTGTGCAACAAACCACCGAGAAGATTAAAATAATACAACAACAGTTGAAGACTGCACAGGATAGGCAGAAATCCTATGCTGACAAGCGTCGTAGACCTTTAGAATTCCAGGTTGGAGACAGAGTATACCTCAAGGTCTCACCTTGGAAAGGAGTCCTTAGATTTGGAAGGAAAGGAAAGTTAGCTCCTAGATTTATGGGGCCTTATCCAATTATAGAACGGGTTGGAAAGGTAGCTTATAAGCTGGAGTTACCACCTGAATTGCAAAAGTTACACCCAGTGTTCCACATTTCCATGCTAAGGAAATGTCACCCTGACACAGAAACGGTTCTACATCCTATGGAGGTTGAGCTTAATGATGATATATCATATGTTGAAGGACCTGTGTTGATTCTTGATAGAAGAATCAAGAAGCTGAAAAAGAAAGACATAAGTCTTGTGAAAGTCCTCTGGAATCATCGTGGTACTGAAGAAGCCACATGGGAACTAGAGGAAGAGATGAGAAGGAAATACCCTGCTCTTTTCTCTTAATATGTTTTGTAATGATTTCGGGGACGGAATCCTTGTAAGGGGTGGATAATTTGTAACATCCCTAACCTGGGTTATGAACTAACCCTAGGTGTTTTTCTTAAATATGTGATTTGATGCTTGTGGTTAACTTTTGAAATGTAATTAAGGCTCTTGAGGAACTCATATTTCAATTTCAGTCCTTTTTGAATAATGTTGAAACATTGTTTTGTTAATTTTGGACTAAAGTGCAAATTACCCAAGTTGAGGGGTTAGATTGCAAATTGTGTATGATAATAAGTTCCTCATGTGTTTATGCATCATAAGAATGAATATGATGCAGAGGTATGGCTTGTGATAGCCTGAATACCAAGAAAGTGCTGATAAAGCAAAGTTTGTACATTAAAACCTAGTTTTGGTGTAAAGTGCAATTTACCCAAAACCTAGGGTTCAATATGCAAATTACCACTTCAATAAGGTCCCTAATAATATTTGGCATCATGTAGAGCAAAGAAAATGAGATTGGCACCTCATTTGAATTATCTTGGAGGAGAGATAATCTTGACATTAAAATAATCAAGATTTAATCCTAATTGAAACCCTAATTCAATTTAGGGCAAAAATGAATAAAAATAATTGAAGGGCTTTCAAACAAAATGTTTTGGGTTGATGTTGAATAAGGATGGACGTTTCTTTTCCAAGATAAGGAACGAAAATATCCTAAGTAGGTGAAATTCCACTCACCATTATTATAAGGAAAAGAAAACCCACTCACATATGGATATTAATATAATAAGGATTAAGGTGCTTAATTTCTTTTCCATTAATTCTTGGATAATGAAGAGCTTTTACGAAATTTTGAAGGTAGTTTCGTGATCAAGTAATGGAGGAGGATTAGGGGGAAATTAGTATGGAATTTATTTAAGGAAAATGATTCATTTTCTCTTTCATCAAAGACCCATATACATATTCTTTATATATACCTTATTTCAATAACACATAAGGAACGTTTCCCTTAGCCTTTTCCTTATTCCTTTTGCTTTGGCCGACCTAAGGAGAGCTCAGGAGCAGGAGAAGAACGAACATCACCTGTAGGTAAGGTTTGATCATCTTCTACCTTGGATTCATGGTGAAAACCCTAAATCAATGATTGATTCTAGGTTTTCTTCACTCGATTTCCATTTCTAGCCATCCATTAGATCCAAAAGCTCAAGAACGAACCTTGGATAGTTGCTGGAGATCCATCCACCATTAAAGCCACGGATCTTGGAGCTTGGATATCAAATTTGAGGCGGGTTTTATAACTTAAACCCTCAAACATTGCTATTGCATCAATCTTCTATGCTTTGTTGATTGATTTCTTCAATTTGATAAACTTTTGCTTCTTTGCTGCAAATTCCATCAAGAACGGTTGCTGTTCTTGGGTGCACGAAGGAAGATTATGATGAAATCATCATAAGCAAGCACCTCACCAAATATCTTGGGAGCAAATGATCTCATTGGTTGGGACCAAACGGTTTCACCAAAACCGTTTGGTGACCAAACGGTTTGCAGACCGTTTGGTGGAAAACGGTCTCAAGACCGTTTTAGATGGTTGACCAAGTGTTGACCGTTTGGGAATCTCGTTCCTAATTATGTAGGCTAATGACCCTCCAAATTTGAGGGGTTAACTTTAAAGGAATCATAGGTTGAAGGCCAATCAATTAGGCAAATCGAACTGAATTAAGTGCTGATTTTCAACCTGATTAACTTGACCTGGTTGAGAAAACGGTCTCAAGACCGTTTGAGATGGTTGAACAAGCGTTGACCGTTTGGGATTCCTGTTCATAATTATGTTTATTAATAACCCTCCAAATTTGAGGGATTAACGCCAAAGGAATCGTGAGTTGAATCCTAATCAATTAGGGCAACCTAATTGGATTAAGTGCTGATTTTCAATCTGATGTAATTGAACGTTTTGGGCAAACGGTCTCAAGACCGTTTGAGTGCGTTGACCAAGCGTTGACCATTTGGTATTACTGTTCCTTATGATGTGATATAATGACTCATTAAATTTTATGGATTAATTCCAAACGAGTCATGAGTTGAAGGCCAATCAATTAGGCAAACCCTAATTGAAAACAGTGCTGAAATTCCAATGAGTTAAGTTGAGATTTTGGGTTGATTAGCCCAAACAGTCTCAAGACCGTTTGGGGATCACCCAAACGGTCTCAAGACCGTTTGGGGATCACCCCAAGACCGTTTGGAGGTCTGGGTCAAAGTATAGTTGACCAATTGAAGGTCCAAAGGTACTAATCATATTGCAAGGTAGTGCTGATTTGTTGATCAACTTGATAGACCAATCCATGATGATTTTTCACTAAAGTCGAAAGGTTGGATGGGCAAACGGTCTCAAGACCGTTTGGAGGTCATCCAAACGACCTCAAGACCGATTGGTGGTCACCCAAGACCGTTTGGAGGTCTAGGGTTGGGTATAGTTCAGTGGTTGAAGGTCTAAAGATATCAAGTTGATCTGCAATAAATTGCTGATTTGGTGAGCACTTCAATGAACCAAACCCTAAGTGGATTGCTTGGTTTTGAGTGATATGATGGGAAAATGGTCTCAAGACCGTTTGGAGGTCATCCAAACGACCTCAAGACCGTTTGGGGTCAGGTCATACCCCATTTGAATGGTGGTTCAATAGTTATGAAGTAACTAGTCACACATTGATGAATATTGAAGGTTCATTGATTCTAAACCCTAATTCAATTGATTCCAACCCTAATTGAGGATCAATTGAGGGTCAATTGAGTGTAAAATCAGTTGAGGGTTGATCTAATTAACTCAATTGATTAGTGTCTAACATGTGCAAGATCGATTGAAGGGTTCAACATTGAAAACCCTAATTCAATGTGATTGATGGAAACCATATTTGGTCCTTTCGGTTTTGAGGTGGTTTGGACCAAACGGTCTCAGGACCGTTTGAGTCCAAACGGTCTCAAGACCGTTTATAACCAAATGGTCTCAAGACCGTTTGGGACCAAACGATCCCAAATCAGTTGAGGCTTAAACAGTTTCAGAAGTTCAATTTTGTTATGTGGTTTCAATTACTATCCTACTAAATGGTTTCACCTATTCCAAGATCACTTGGAAGGTAATCAACCAAAGAGTATGAACTCTCAAATTGGATGAAGGTCAGTGGTTTATGTAATCAATCACATGATGTAATCCAAGAGAGATTGAGTTCTTAATGATCTTGATATAATAACATATCCTATGATGTCAATTCTTCTTTCAAAATTGAGTTGACTTAGATTAATCAAGGTTGAAGTAACTTCATATTATAGAAGATGAGGGATAAGATATTCTTCATGTATGAATGCCTAGTAAGGGCATGATTTTTAATAGTGAGATCATGAAACCCTAGTTATGAAGGTTAATGAATCATAACCCTAATTGAGGGCATTGATAGATGAAGTTCTATTATATGATGATGATATAAACCAAATTCATGATGATGACATGGCAAGCTTAAAAATTTAAAGGTACTTATTAATCATCTCCACTTAGGGATAACAATAAACCCTAATTGGTTTGGAGTATTAAATTCACAAATGTAAAATAATTGGGATATGCTGTAGCACGACCATGCTAGGCAGCACGGCCGTGGTGGATACCTCTTGCATGACCGTGCAAGGTAGCACGACCGTGGTGATTCCCATTTGCACGACCGTTTTTGGCAGCACGGCCGTGGTACATTACTCTTGATATGAAATTGATGTGTTGTTATCATCTGTACTAATCATGCATGTTTCATGAGGTATTGAACATAGTCAGGTATGAGCTATGATGCCTTGTGTATTGAAAACACTTTATAAGTTCTATAAGCAATGATATGCCATTTTGCCTAGTGAAAGGTAACAAAAGAGTTTGATAGGCTTTAAGAGCCATGTGAAATACCTGCATTACATTTATCATGTTTACACTGTTAGATGACTTGATGGCATTAAGTTACCTGCTAAAGTGGTAACATGTGTATTGATGATTTAAGGGTTTGAACACCCATATTCTTGAATCATGATGATGAGATGATAAGGGATTGAGATCCCAATGGTAGAAAAGCTGTGAAATGAACTTGATAGAAATAGTACTCATTCTTTATAGCAAATGTTATAATGTTATATGATTGACAACATGCCTGATGCTAAATGAATGATGTAATGTACTTAAATAATCAAGTGAAATGATATCATGTAGAGCCCTGACCATAGATCCATCATCGTCAGTAGTCAGGTGATGGTGAAACAGGTTTTCCTAAGGGAACTCCTGGAGAGCATACTTTTGAGTATGTGGGGGTTATGGGCGCGAATATCCTTACACCCTAATGAAGGAATTGATGTGAGATAAACACTAAATCTCTCAATTCTTCATTATATGTATATGCCAGGATGATGTATCACTAATCTCCCGATAATGTTGTTAATGCCGCATCGATGAGAGATAAATAAGAAATCCCTCGATGGCGAAGAGAGTACAGAATGCCACTGTAACTCAAATAGCGAATTTTCCAGAATACCCTGGAAAGCTATTATAGCAGAGACACAAGATGTCCTGTATGTTGTTCCTCACACTGACTGAAAAGGATGAGGTCATAGAAATCCAGCTCTTCTGATGACCTATGTATGGTACCGATTTCGACTTCGCAGTGGTCGGTTGGAGTATGAGCGGTATATCTCATCTCCTTAGGGCATAAGTATGTTTGTAATATGTAATCAGCCGTGTAGCATATTTGCTTAAGGTTGAACTACGAGAATCAATGGTTGAGAATACATTGATTAACATGTTCTAGTTGGATAAATGATTTACATTATCTTTATATTTCTTCCTAAATGGATAACTTGTTACTTATTCAAGTTACAACTGAAATGATTGCATAGAGAATGCTGCTCTATTTAGTTTATCTAATGCATTACCTGCTGATAAATGTTTATATTTCTATTGCTCAATGTTATTCTATCATTTGCAATAACAATGTTACTGGCGGAGAGTTATATCTCTCGCTGGGACAATTTTTATAATTGTCTCACCCCCGTGGGGTTAAATTTTTAGGTAACCGCCGACGAAAAGGCAAGGAACCTATTACAGAGGAAGAGCAGCAGCAGCAGTAGCAGGGACAGCAGTAAATCCCAGGTGGGGATATGAGCTGTCAAGTTGTATATAGAAAGTCCTATGAGTCGTCTCTGTACTCTCAGGTCCTAGGAGTCAGTAGAGTGTTTGATGTTGATCTGAGATTTTGGCTTGAAGCCTCGAGACTTTTGTATCCTACTCATGCATAGTTTAACAGGGCTGACAATGTTATGACTCTCGAGATGAAATGATACAGAGATGTAATGATGAATCAGTTTGTAAATAACTTACTTTGGTTCTTTATGTCAAAGTTTCACAGTTTGTGGATCTTCTTGCAAAAAGTTTTAATTTTTAGTGATTTTCAGTAATCCGCTGCAAATAATTCGCTTCCGCATTAGTTAATCCTGTTTTCGCGAGACGTTCGTCACAGTTTAAGTTTAAGGTTGAGAAGGATTAGGAAAGACAATCTACCCTTCCTCAGTTACTCTACCACACAGATCCTTGACTCGAGATTGAGAAGGCCCGATTGATCTACCTGTCACCACCGTAGATACACTCGAACTACCACTCTGATTCTGATTAGAAGGAGGAGGAGGAATCTCCAGATGCACACTGCACTCTTCTTCACCAGAACATCTGTCAAACCCATCAGATCTGGAAAAGCCATTCGTCAAACTAATAGTCTCTATCACCACTCTAGAGGATCCATGGAGAAGCTGAGGTGAGAGAGAAGAGACAGTCAGAGAGACAAGGCCCCCATCATTACCACCACCCTCATATCGACATAGAAAGGATCCTGGTACCCTACCATTCACCTCTGTCACTGTCGCCGTCGCCACACGCCCATTCCCGCTCCCATACATTTCAAAAGTTCAATTAAAATCAATATATTATTTGACCTAAATAGAGTTGTACTTCAATTACTATGATTGTTCAAAGATTTTGACCAATCACAAAGCGAGATAAAACCATGTTGGAAAATTATCCAAAAACATAGCTAGTTGTCCTAGGTGGACCAATAAGAGTTGGCTATTGGGTATTACTATCCCAAGCAGAAATCATGTCAAAGATCATAGTGAGAGCAACGAGATAATTCTATAAATACCCTAGCGTGCATGACACTATAACCAAATAATCAGGGGTAAAATTGTATATTTATTGTCTAGCTTTCATCTCCTACCTCATGACAAATAGGCAGCTCATGAGCAAAACTTTGGTAGAAAACTTGTGAGGAAACAAAAACCTTGAATCTAGCTTTCTCAATGGAGATCGAGGTGCTAACCACCATCATCAAGCTTGACCAAACCCAGTGAGCCCAAGAATGGGTTGTGGGGTGGCTAGAGGTTCCTAGAGTAACCTCTCTACCATGGTATGCTGGGTGGTGTGGTTAGAGATCAGAAAGGAAGTGAGAATCGGAAAAACTAGTAATGTGTAAGGGTTCAAAAATTCCAACCAAAGTCAAAAGCAAGAAGACAAGACCAACATAGGCTTGGGGGCGAGTTGACATGCTGGGTAGTTGGAATAGTAGTAAAAGGAGGATAAAAGGTGAAAATGGTGATTACTAGTTGTATTTCTAAATTGGTGGCTTCAAAATCTTCTCGGAGGATTGCGGACGGCAAACAGAACCTCATGTATGAGCTTTGTGGTTGTCATTACTATCACAGGCCACTGAATGGGTAGTAGGTGAACAGGTGTTTGGGGATAGTATTGTAGTAACAACCACATTCTAAGGTTGCTTTCGAAAGCTTCATGTCTTCCCCTGGTCATTAGTAGAAGTATATATATATGTTTTTCTTGGATTTGGCGAGGAAGATTGTCATTTGGAAGCCCAATTCTATTCAAATAAAGAGTCTGAGGTTGTTTTGATTCTCTGGTGTATCAAACCCCAACAAATTAGGGATCTACTGAATCTCCATGATATGAGAAACATGGAGGAAGACTCTATTTTTGGTTAAATACCACAACAAGGGAGATCGAGGGTTGTAGGAGGGAGAGAAGCATGACTTCTACAGAGTCCTAGAGACAATAGGAGTTGGGAAGACAACAAGAGTCGGAAAAAGGAGGAAGTCTTCCCACACATGGTCGACTTCAAGTCTGAGTCTGACCCAGACTAGCGAAAGATGCCACATCACAGTGGCATTTAAGCATGGCATTATGGACATGTAACACATTATATGAATTTCTTGAATATATATGCTTACAAACAATATACTTATATCTTTATTAAATTGAGGGGTGTAGACTTATCCATTTGAAACCTAACCTCGTATTTTAACAAATTGGACCCTGAGGGTTCCAAAAACCCAGTTAATTTGTTGATTTGAGAATCACAACTATTTTTCCTTGCCTTTTTGTATAACCATGTATATAATATTTAGATTTATCCAAAAATAATTGGAGTCTCAAAATTGAAGGAAAGCAAAATATTATTGTATTTGACACATATAACTTTTATTGGATCATTACAAAGGCATTAGTTTGGCTAATTTCATTCAGAACCCCAACATGTCACTTAATTATCATTAAGGCTATAGTTTGTGTAAAAAAATTCCAGAGACCCAACTATTATTCTGGGAAGGATAAATTTCTATGTATTTTAGTTACTCTATACTTTATTAGAACCAAATATAGACACAATTTATCCATTGTCATGTTTGAAATTTACTAAGAAAATTAGGGTTTATCATGTCAATCTAGGGTAAAAAAATTGAACACATGGTGGATTAAGATTGAAAATTCTTAGTTAGAACTTTATTGCTCATACATGATTTTTCTATGTCAAAAATTTTGGATGTTACATATACAACCGTGTACTTCTAAATTAAAGTTAATTTTGTTAGTTAAGTAGTTGATAGAAATTTTGTTTTTATTTAACAAAAGAAACAAGTAGGAACACATTAGATTGTACCTACCCAATCATCCAACAACCATGGTAGCAATAACAATGACGAGGACTCCTATTCACACAAGAATGCAATATCAAGGGTTAAAAGGAGGTGTCATATCTATTAATATGTGAACCAAGTGTCATAACAAGAAGTGTCATAACAAGAGTCTATTTACTATGTAATGATTGTTAGGGATGATGTTGGGTACACAATTGTCCTCCCATTATTCCTTCCATCACACGTTGTTTTCAGATTTGGTGGTACCATGATCTCAGCTTTTAGAATAGAAACCCAACAATGACTCCATGCATGTCAACTTCTTAAGCGTGTGGGAAGTCGCAAACTTGGATCTAAACAACTTGTTTATTTTGCAATACTCTAGGTGGGATATGGTTCAGCTCGACACCCTAGACCAAGACTCCCAAAAAATATCTGGGAAGGTGCCTTCAACTCCTCTGATGCCAACATTCCATACAAATAAGACAAAATTTCCAGTCACCCAACCACTGATAACATTTGTTGCAGATGCTTCATGTGTCATTACCATCCACTGACTACAATGACAAACAAAATCATCCATCATCATGATACAATCACATCTTTGACTATATAGTCTTCCTTGTCACCGACCATCCATCCATTCATCATCTACATGTTGATGAATTCAGTAGACCATCTTCTATTGCGTGTTGATGGCTTCAATGTTGAATTTAGAAAGTTGTGGCTATTGATTTTCCTTTTAGCATTTTTTCTTCAAAAAAATGTATGACCACCAACATGACAATAGGTTCCTCACGAAGAACTAAGAAGATATACGTTTCCATTGTAAGTAGCAGTCGATGTTACTATAATAGATTATGTATCTATCAAATATAGTCAAAAAGATATTACGTTCTTTTGCTTAATGAAAAGAGAAATAGGATAATACTAAAACCTTACTTGAAAGATTTCTCTTTTAAACTTGGTACCTTCCATAAACATCTTAAGAAATGGTTATTTGACCCATGGAACAGGGAGAACTATATGTCTTGACCACATTTACAATTAGATTCTCATTCTTACTCATTTCCCTCAAACTTCAAATCAACAATATAGTCAAATCACCTCGAACATGAAACCACATGATTTCCATCTTCAAATCAAGATACTAAACTTTATTTTTCTATTATTTATACTACATGTTTCAAACTTGGAAACAAACTTAATTTGTAGCATTATTAAACATGCAACATAAAATGTATTTTGGTAATGTATACTAATCTCATTGGAAATTGATATATAACACATGATATATGGAACAACCAGAAATAAAAAGGCAAATTCATCATTAATCACACCTTGCATGGAACCCATATACAAGATATGATCACCCAAACTCCAATCCTTCACTTATACCTTCCAATTCCATTCACTTGCACATTCCATTCCA
The DNA here is from genome assembly GCA_963693085.1 of Alisma plantago-aquatica. NCBI lineage: Eukaryota > Viridiplantae > Streptophyta > Magnoliopsida > Alismatales > Alismataceae > Alisma > Alisma plantago-aquatica. The sequence goes on along the minus strand of OY856409.1, from coordinate 1,228,132,249 downwards.
ATCCTTTCCTGTTAGCCTAACATGTCGTATGACATCATGATCCTTTTCAATGAGCCAGAAAGGTCATAAGACAAACTGGTGTGTATTCTATATATTTAGCATTCACTAGGACATTGGATAGTTTTTTCACGAATATAATTGAGGACATATAGAAACTAATGAATGTGAGGAACATGGCTTTACTTTTTCCCTCTTCTCATTGTCCCATCCACCTAGCTAGAGTGCAAAACAAACGGGTGTTGTTTGCATGCCATCCTCTCCCAAGTGCCTCTACAACTACCTACTTTTCATTGAGCAAGGAATGGACAACCTTATCTTCATGGATCTATGCTACCAAGATGTTTCCATTGTCCAAAGCATGAATGCACAAACTCAAGGTTGTTGTGCACCCGTAGGAGGACTCGACATGTATGGTGATAGTCCTCTCTTGTATCATTTTCTATCCACTATAAGTTTAACCCTTCATTGATGCAACTATTCTATCCATTATCTGAAACAAAAGATATAGAATTTAATGCAGTAAATATTGCAATCAGTCACTATTTAGAATTTCTCCCACCTAAAAGTCCAATGTTGGTCACTAATACATTCATTAACTTTCCATTTGAATGAGCGATGTCATTTCCATGGCATTCATCATTCAATCTACAACCAACTCTATATCATTTTGATACCATATGATTATTTATCCAAGTTGTACTACTCTTTATTTTTCGTCAACATTTTTGTTCCACCAGCTTGACTGGATCATATTTATTACATAAACTTGTCATAATTAATCTGCAACTCTTCTTATATGCATCCACTCCATTAGACTCTCTTTCCTACTTTTGGTAATGTGGAGTGTGTGTAGTTTTTTCACTAACAAAATAACTCTACCACGACCCATATTGTATTCTTTCATTATTCAAAAAACCATGATAATCCTTTCTTTGGTTGTCTGCAAAATCCACCTGTGATGAGGCCTCCCAAAATGTGATTTCTATTGCCAAAAACAATATATGGGCATACATGTTCTAAGCATCTAAATTATGATACTCTTTATTTGCTATAGTGTTGGTTCTTGGATGGTTATGAAATCATGATGTGTGGTCAAAATGGTCTCTCCATCTTGATCCATGATCCAATTCATGATAGCATTTCCCATAAGTGTTTGAGTAACCTTCTTTTGTTTCTAATGTTGTAGTAGAAGTACCAAACCAGTTTCTTGACCCCACCACCTCCCGTCAATATTATTAACAGCTTATTCCTAGATACATACATTGAAACTATCATTGAAGTGCATTTAATTTAAGAATGAAAAAGTTTAATGGACAGAATATACTGCTGCATAATACTACTTACAAAATGCTTTTGGTCGTAGCATATTTTGAGGAAATCACCAATTTGGTTGTTTGTTTTGTGTACTTTGATATGAAAACCACTTGAGTTGATGGTTTTAGACAAGTGTATATATATATATACATATATATATATATATATATATATATATATATATATATTATATAATATAAACTAACTCGCAAAAGGTGGAGAGAGCATACTTCAAAGTTTACAAGAATAGCGTTCGAGATCTATATGGATACCTAACTATGCATTTGTCGAGAGTTGTTTTTGAATTCTAATATAATGATGTTGAGTGGGAAAAAGACGCATTATGTTAATAGCATGCATTGACACATATGGAGACGTTTAGACCTACAAAATCTATATTTCAATCCCAGCAACAAATGTGTGTATAATATTTTTCAAAATATGTGTACCACATATAAATGTTATGTATTCTGCAATACATAGGAAACACTCTAATTTATAGTAACATGATCAAACAAAATATTATAGACAAGAGAGTTAATTGTTGCACATCCATATTGTAGCCATGTTGAATTACTTTGATAGGCAGACCCATCATATGATATTTTGGAGACTCTCCAATAGTTATACAAGATAGTACAAGGATCTAATCTGAACTATTCAGAGCACGCACGAGACATGGATGCTAGGCCTCACATATTATAAGCTTTTGTCTAGAACCATATTCCAGTGACAAATTTTAGGTTGGATTGGCAATGAGATTCATACTAGGTGAATCTAAATGTTCTAAATGTTTTGTCTGTAAACTCAATCTACATGTAATACATATGTTGGGTTTTGACCTAGTATGACTTGGAAAATAAATAAAGATAATAAATACACGTCAATAATCTTGTCATGTATAAGACAAGACCAATCGTAGAGGTTTACACCAGTCCTATCTAAGAAGGACTAAGATCGTTCATACAAGGGCACTCCACTAGGACTAATGAGCCCCATAACTCCATTACCATGACCATTCAAGTATGCAACCAATGATCCAATTTTAGATACAATTTTATCAATTGGGCACAGGAGTATCTGGATACAATTTTGTCAATAGGGCACAGGAGTACACAACATATGTTTTATTCCTAAACCAAATAGGTACTAATCAATGGAAGCAGGTTGGGTGTATACCTAAAGGATTACAAATCAACACTAAAAAGATAGATAGCGGGATTGGAAGTGGGGTGTTAGGGTGAGTGTAGTGACGAAAGGGACGATATGGTGGAACAAGGCAGCGATGTGGTTGGTCTGGCCATCAAAGGAGCAAGTCGATGTAGTTATGGTGGAGTTGGTTGTAACCCGTCTAGAGGGAAAGGAGAGGTCCATGTGAACATGGCAAAAATAGGGTTGCAATTGTAGTATAGTGAAATAAGAGCCTCCTCTATCATTATCGAGGAGGTAGCAATGGAAGGTATCATACTGCATACCAGTGGTGATGATGGCAACCCAATTTCTACAGAAGGTATTCCAAAAACAACAAGGAGGAGCTACAAGGATGTTTCTATGAAGACATGAGGTGGAGGAAAATACTATTTCATTAAAGATGAACCATAGGAGGTTCTGATCCTAGATGATATTGAGATGATTTAAGCCAGAGGGTTTCCTAAGATCTAAATTTTTCCAAGTGAGGACAAAATGCTAGCAAAGCCTTTTAAGTATGTAGTGATTGTTATAGCAGTTGATAGAGATGTTGGGTGCCTCGTAATGGGAGAAAGATTGAAGCTTCTGTGGAAGCTGACATATCAACCACAACTTTATGAGTTAGCCAATCAATTCTATGTGGATAAGTTCTCATGTAAAAGGGGATACGAACATGTGCTCACTTTAGATACTTAGGCCTTGTTTGGGAGTTGCTTGATGGTTTGGACGTGGTCCATTGCTTTCCAATTTCTCGAAGGAATGCCAGACCATTGGTTACATGGATAAGATTGTTGAACCTGCCTATTCACAACTATAACCAAGTATTTCATAAGATTGGGTCTGTTGTGGGTAGGTGGATAAGGACCGATGCCCATTCAGAGTTGAGAAGTAGGAGCAAATTTGCTAAGTTGGCAGTCAAGCTAGATACCAAGAAGCATGTTTTGTTGGATATACTCATCAATGGTATAGAGTATAAGATTGAATATGAATCTCTTCTGGAGTTGTTCTCTAGCTATGGGTTAGTGGGGCACGTGAAGGAGATGTGTAAGGAGACGAATCAAGGTACCTTGGTAAAATAGCAAAGCAATGATGGAGCACAGATTAGGTGGGTGGAATACAATGATAAGTGGGAGGTTTTCTTCGAGAGGAACTCCACACCAAGACGGACACAAAAGATCACACAAAAGCCATCAAATAGTGTCAAAGGTCAGATGTGATTCTAGGTTTTTGAAAGTGATGAACAAGGGAAAAAAGAAAGGGAACAAGAATAGGAGGAAATAGAGGTAGTGAGTGATGTACCATTGATTCCTAAAATTTGGAGGAAAATGAAGACAAAACATCATGAGGGGGAGACTTCAAAGAGCATTCAGAAGGATGTGAAAAATATCAAGTCGGGTCCAGACATGACTATGAGCAAGGGGAACAAGGATCTTAGAGTGGTGGAGAATCAAGCTAGCAACCAGACCATCACGACACTTGAGGGGGATATAGTAGTAGATGGAAGAGAACTTGTGGATAACCTATTCATGAGTCTCAAGGAGTTGGTACATAATGAAGATGGAAGTATTGCAACTAGGAGGAACAAGAATACATGGGAGAAGATTAAGGTGAATGTGGACATTTATAACATGAGGATCCAAACTAAGAAGACCAGTGTGGAGCAGGAAGATGAAAGTGGGGAGTTGGAATTGGACCATGGTTATTAGACGTGGGTCCCTTCCTTAATCCTTATTTAATAATTAGTATATTGTGTAGGAGTGTAAGGGCATTGGGAACAATGCCATGGTGGATTGTTTAAGGCATACATTGTCGAATGCAAGACTAACATTTTGGCAATTCTGGAACTGAGAATTCTAGAAGGGAGGGCCAGTTCTACTATTTAGAGACTAGGGTATAAAAGATCCCATAGAGTGGAAGACCAAGGGTTCTCAAGAGGTATATGGGTTATGTGGAATGATTGTGAGCACTCGGTTGAGATCATTACAAGCCAGAGACAATTCATTCACTTTAGAGTCAATAATAGTCATATGGTCATGGTTGTTTATGAGACTCCTAAAATGTCCCTTTGTAAATAGTTGTGGAATCATGTTGAATAGTTGAGATCATGTATTGTTGAGCATTAGATATCTATCATTAATTTTAATGTCATGCTCCATTATGGAGAAAAAGTGATAGTAGTCACTTCAATTCTAGAGATGCAGAGAGATTTCAAGAAGTCCTTTTAAACATTATACTTTTTGATATGGGCTTCTTGGTGTAGAATTTTACTTAACAAAAAGGCAAGAGTTTTGTTTTCAAAATATTAGACCATGTTGTGTGTACTAGGGAGTGAATGCAGACCTTCACTACTAGTTTGTGGAGAATCAACCTCATATTAATTTGTCCATTGTCCTCTTCTTATCTGCAATGTCAAAATTGGAAAGAGAAAGAGTGTGTTCAGATCCACACCAGATAGAACTACAATATTCAGTTCCATAATATTCTTACATGGAACTGGGGAATGAAGCTACCATTTAATGTGATTCTTAGGCGGGTTTAGAATTCTATCCTTGATTGGAATGCACAACATGTTAAAGATCAAAATAGATTGATGGAGATACATTGTAATGAGGTTGTTATAATTCAAAAAGAGCTAGTGTCTGGGTATAATTCAAATCTAAAAAAGGATCGTATTGAAAATTTTGTGATGGAGAAGTAGGAAAAATAGAAGAAACAAATTCACATTAATTTGCTTGAGAATGGGGATGACAATATGAATTTTTTTCATGCTTGGGTGAATACCAGCTAATCTGATTATGAAGCTGAAAGATGAGAAGGGGAAGTGGATTACCATTGATAACCTTCTGACAGAACATGTTGCCAATTACTTAAGCAGTTGTTCAAGGAGGAGACAAGGTCGATCCAAGAGGATATCGATGCCATAGATGGGTATTTTCAACCCCTTACCCACTCTCATGTGTGTTTTATTAGTAGTCAGCAATGTGAGACTAAGATCTATCATGTGGTCAATAAGTTGCACCCAAACAAGGTTTCTAGCCCAGATTGTGAAAATAATCCATCTTTCTAGCATAACTAGAATACTATTAAAGACTCAGTCATCTTGTCAATCTGTAAAACTCTGGTTGTCTACAACTTACCCATTGGCATGGAAGAATTGATGATAGCGTGTATATCTAAATTTGAGGGAACAGTTCACTGTAACGAACTGAAACTGATATCCCCTAATAATTGTTTTCATAAACTTGTGTCTAAGATTGTTGTGGAAAGAATTAAAAAGTTCATGCGAAGATTGATTTCAAGGAACAAGAGCATCTATGTCCCCGGAAGGAAGATAACTGATAATATCATCATCATTCAAGAGATTATTCATAACATGAGGCGGAAGGGTGCAGCATGTTGATGGCTATTAAAATTGACCTCACCAAATCATATGATATAATGTCTTGGGATTTTATTCATGATACTATTACTAGATCCAGGTGGCCAGAGAACATTGTCAACTATGTTATGAATTTGATTACCATTGGAGTAACTAGTATCATCTAGAATGTGGGTTAGTCGGAACCCTTCAATGCCAGTAGAACCCTAAGGTAAGGAAACCCTTTGTCTCCATATTTGCTTCTGATGTGTAAGGAGAGAATGTGCCAGCTAACTGAGGGAAAGGTGCAGGATGGTAGATGGAAACCTTTAAACCTTTCTAATAGGGGTCCCATGATTTCTCACATTAGTTTCATTGATGACAATATTGTGATCCAAATGGAGGAAGTGGTGGAATTTTTCAAGACTTTTGAGAAAGCATCAGGCCAACTAATCTCCATGTCCAAGAATAAAGTATACTTCTCCAAAAAAAGTCGATATACAACTACAAATTGACATTTTTGATGTAGGGGGGTATACCAAGACTGAAGATCTTGGGAAACATTTGGGGGTTCTTGGCCTTCATAAACTGGTATCAAAAGAGACTTATAGTGATATCATTACGAAGGTGGAGGGTAGAGTAATTGGGTGGGTAGCTTGATTGCTCTACTTTTTTGGGAGATGTGTCTTACCAAGTCTGTGTTGACAACCCTCCCAAATTATGTTATGCAAACTACTATTTTATTGGTCAATACTTGTGAGTTGTTTTGCGTGGGGAGGTAGTCATAATTCTAACTCAATTTTACTAGTTAATTGGGACGTAGTGACATCCAATCGAACTGATGGGAGTCTAGGCATCCGCAACACGAGAAAGTGAAATAAGTCCATCATTATGAAGAGATCCTATGAGTTAAGAGGAGGTGGATAGAATGTATGGAGGGAAGGATTAGAGAACTTATATAAGGGGTTCTCTACTGTGGGAAATCATGCTACACCTTTTTGGATAGATACTATGAAGCAGAGGGAGGTGGTGGACTCGTTATGTAGTACAGTGGTGATTATTTGGAACAACTTTAATGTCTAGACATACCAGTGGGTTATTGGACATAACAAGTTGCTAAAAGAATGTATTGAAAAGCTTCTGCTTGATTTTTTAGACTTGAAGGTGGGGTCGATTGTACAACTGGATGGGATGAAGGGTTTCTAAGAACCTATTTGACTGAAACTATAGTGCCAAACATTATGTAGATTACTTGCCCTTCAGAAGCTTGACCTTCCCAAATTCAAAATATTTCTTTGGGTGCAAAACAACCAAAAGATTCTGGGAGAAAGGGAAAGAATAAAGTAGAAAAGGTGATGAAGTAGATCACATGTGGAGAAGGAGGCCACGGTGTGGATAATTACATCTACACCCAACCAGAAGAAGATGATCAGGAATAGGATATATGAATGTTTCTTATGTTTACTTCAAGAGGTTGTATCATCCTAGGTTCTTCTATGGAAACACAGATAGTGAAAAAACTACTCACCAACTGAATGACCTACCTAAAAGACCGCCAGGCTTTAGTAGCGGAGGTGGACCACCGATGTTCACATGTAACACAACTTATCAGTAGAATAAAAATAATTACAAAGGAAAGGCCAGAACCAAAATAGAAATTCAAGTGGACCAAATCAAGTCTAAGGTCAAAATGAAAACTCTACTCAACCAGATATGGTTTCTGAATTATTTGAATTAGTAAAAAGGAAAGCATCTATAAATGAGAAATTGAGCCAAAGCACTATCAAAAACACTGGCCTATTGAGCAAAATGCAATCCCATCTAGGGGGCGTGACTGATCAGATGGATGCCATGCAAGTCCATGCCAAACGAATTGAGTCAACAACTTGCACAATTGTCAGAAATGATAAAGAACCCACATGGGACGACAACTATAAATACTAAAACTACAAATAATGGTCACTCTTAGACCAGGAAATGTACTAGAAGAATCAATACATAAGATTATTTTGATGGATGCTCCTATTGTTGAGTCCCAACCTAAAATTGTCCTAATAGAAGAAGAACCTAAAGTACAAGTTGTCACCAAGGAGGTTAAAGCAAAGAAAAAGGATAAGGGAAAGAAGTGAGTAAAGGAGAAGAAACTAGAAGTAGCTAAATAAGTTTTAGCAGGTAGGGACCCTTATTCACTAAGGATTCCTTTTCCATACAATTTGATCAAGGTCTATTTGAAAAAGAGATATGAATCATTTATGGAAGATGTTAAGAAATTGCACCTGGATGTTCCCTTCCTTGATGCCATTTAAGAAATGCATGCATACAAGAAATTATTCAAAGAACTTATTAAGAAAAGAAGGAGAGGAGATCATGTTGAAACTTTTAGGCTAGCCAAAATATCTAATGCTTTCATCCAAGAAAAGATGTCTTCCAAGCAGAAAGACCTAGGCACTTTCACCGTCCCGTTCACTGTGGGAGATAATGAGGTAAGACAAGGTCTAGCCAATCTTGGAGAAAGTATTAGACAGATGCCTCTCACACTGGCACAAAGTATGGGACTTACTAACTTGGTCAAAATGAGGATGTGAATTTAGTTAGTTGACCATTCTTTTATGAGACTGGTAGGGATTGTAGAAGATGTTCCTATCTGCTTAGGACAATTTTTCATACCATGTGATATAGTTGTGATAGAAATAGTAGAAGACCTGACATGCACAATGATATTTGGGAGATTGTTCCTCTCCACCGGGAGAGCCTTGATAGACATTGAATCTAGAATTATCATTATAAGTGTGGGGAATGGTCATATTGATTTTCATGTTCAAGACTCCATGAGAGGACCATCACTTTTGAGTTGGTCTATTTCATGCATAACTACAACCAGTTCTATGAGGAAGTTCAAGAACAAAATTCTATAGCTGGCGCGCTTACAAGAGAGATGAAAAATCCTGGTCCAACTATAGAAGACCCAGAAGTGGTCAAAATTCTTGACTATTTCAATCAACCTGAAGAGGACTTCAGTGCTGAGGAGGATGTAGATTTTGAGACCATGAATACATCTCTCTGGCACAAACTCTAGAAGAGAACACAACAACAAAACCTAAGCCAAAGCTGAAGAAACACCCTGAAGGCTTAAAATATGAATTTCTTGGCATTGAAGGATCCAATTATTATAAATTTTGCCTTGACAAAAGACCAACAAGAAAGATTGTTGAATAAACTCAAGCTTATAAAGAAAGCAATAAGGCATTATGTAGAAGATATAAAAGTCCTAATCCCATCTATTTGCATGCACATAATACACCTGGAAGAGAATGTAAAACCTCTGGCCCAACCTAAAAGAAAATTAAATCAAAATTTTAGAGAGGTAGTCAAGAAAGAGGCTACAAAGCTCCGAGATGTGGATATAATATACCCCATAAGTGGAAAGAATTGGGTAAGTCTCATACACATAGTGCCTAAAAAAGGAGGTATGATAGTGGTGAAGGGATAAAAAGGTGATGAACTGAAAATACATGCAATAATAGGTTGGAGGATGTGCATCCACTACTAGAAAACTCAATGGAGCAACCAAGAAAGATCACTTCATGTTTCCATTCATCGGCCAAGTTCTAGAACGCCTAGCCCATCATATGTACTTCTATTTCCTAGATAAATATTTGTGATTTTACCAGTTCCCATTTACCCAAATGACCAAGAGAAGACAACCTTGAGTTGCATTTATTGAACATATGTCTTTTGAAGAATGTTATTCAGCCTATGCAATGCACCAACAACCTCTCAAAGGTGTATGATTTTGGTGTTTCCATACTTTCTGGAAGACATTATTGAAGTGTTCATGTATTATTTCTCTGTATATGGCACTAAGTATGATAGTTGTTTAAGAAACCTATCCCAAGTGTTAAAAAGATGAGATAATTGCATTTTATGCTCTAGGAAGGTATAGTACTTGGCCACAAATCTCTGAGAAAGGAATTGAAGTCAGTTTAAGCAAGGTGAAAGACAATTCTAAGCTCCCACCTTCTAAGTCTATGATAGGAGCAAGAAGCTTTCTGGGCCAAGAAGGCTACTACAGGAGATTCATTAAGGATTTATCAAAGATATCCAAATCCATGTCAAATATGCTTGTCAAGGATGTTGTGTTTGACTTCATAGACAAATTTCTTAAAGCTTTTGAAACCCTAAAAAGTGCTCTAACAACCGCCTCGATTCTCCAAGCTCTAGATTGGGAGCTTCTTTTAAAGTAATGTGTGACGCGGGTGACTATGCCATTGGAGTTGTACTTGAGAAAAAGAAAGACAAGAAGCACCATGTAATTTATTATGCAAGAAAAATGCTCGATGAATGTTAGGTTAACTACATCTCCATAGAGAAAGAATTTTAGCAATAGTGTTTTTGTTCAACAAGTTCAAGTCCTACCTGATCGGATCAAAAGTGAAAGTATACACGGATCATAGAGCTATAAAGTATCTCATGTAGAAGAAATACACCAAACCCAAGCTCCTATGGTGGGCACTATTTCTACAACAGTTTGATCATGAGATTATTGACAAAAAGGGACATAGAATGTAGTAGATGACCACTAGTCACGAATCATTTTAGCTGACAACAACTCACTATAGGTCAATGACAATTACCTAGGTGAATCTCTAATGATGAAAAGGACTATCTACCCCAACGTACCATGGTTGTCTAATATATACAATTACCTTTCTTGTTGACAATTGCCATCAGAAATCCATACACTAAGAAGAAGTTGTTTTCTGATCTAAAAAACTACTACTGAGATTATCCTCTTCACTTCAAGAGATGCATTGAGAATTTGTATCACCGATGCATTCCAGAAGAAAAACTGTCACAAATCCTTCATGAGTGCCACTCTTCACCTTATGGAGGGCATTTAGGCAAAGATAGGATGAATGCCAAGATTCTGCAATCTGGATTTTATTGGCCTACTTTGTTCAAGGACCCACATGCCTATGTCAAAACCTAAAAAGAGTGTAAACACACTGGAAACATATCAAATAGGAAAGAGATGCACATGTCTGATTGGATTGAAGATGAGGTTTTTGACATATGGGGCATAAATTATATGTGACCCTTCCCATCGTCACGAGGCAACCAATACATATTGGTTGTAGTGGACTATGTATCCAAGTGGGTGGAAGAGGTGGCTAACCCCACTTCTGACTCAAAGGCCATGATAAGATTATTTAAGAAGATTATATCTCCCAAAATATGTTGTCCCACACAACGTAATTAGTGGTAGGGGATCCTACTTTGCATAACGATAATTTGTAGTGCTAATAAAGAAATATAGAATGAGGCACAAACTTGCCACCCCTTTACACCCACCAACCTCTCGCCAAGTGGAGGTTTTAAAGATAAAACAAATTCTAGAGAAGGTGATCAGGTGCACCCGAAAGATTGGTCGATGAAGTTGGATAATGCTTAATGGGAAAATCACATTGCGTATAAGACTCCACTAGGGACCACTCCCTATAGGTTGATTTATGGCAGGGCATGTCATTTACCAGTCGAATTAGAGAACAAGGCCTTTTGGGCAATCAATTTTTTAAGTACGAACCCCAAGCTAGTTGGCAAGCAAGCATTTTTACAATTACAAGAATTAGAGGATCTTATGCTCCATTCTTACAAGAACACCAGGATTTATAAACAATGAATTAAGGTGTGGCATGATGTCTACTTGAAAATAAAAGATGTGTCTGAACAATACAAGGTCCTCTTGTTCAATTCAAAAATTAGACATTTTCTTGGAAAGTTAAATTCAAGATGGTCAGGACCCTTCACTGTGTCAAAGATATACCCATCATGGATGACAAATATTTTCAATATAAAGATAGTGACTTTCCTTATTAATGAACACATAATGAAAATATATAATGAACATGAAGAATTTACTACAAGGGCGAAAGTTCAATTGGATGAACCACCACTTGAACCACCCAAAGAAAAATTAGGAAGCTACCAATAGAGAGTCAAGATAAAAACTATAAATTAGCACTTCTTGGGAGGAAACCCAAGGATTTCTTATCATGCTTTCTTGAATTATAGCTTGTTTTATTTCTCACTGACTGGATTTTACTCATTTCTATTCTAGGTTTTATTATGTTTCTATTAGGTTGCTTTTGTTTCCTAATTTCTAGTGTATATAAAATAAAGTTAGTAAATAATCTAAGAAATGTGCCTTTATTGCAGGTACGATCAGTTAATAGAGGAGAAGAGAACCTTCATCTTAAGACCTTGTGGAATAATCAGTTTCATGAGGGTGAGGACCAACAAAAATCATTAGAAGGCCTATGAGTCCATCGGTAGCTAAGGCACAAGAGTAACCATCGATTCTTGAGTACCATCAAATCCTCTAACTCAGTGAATCCATTGGATGACATGTTTTGTTGAGCCATGAAAAGGACCGTACACTGGGAACCATCAACTTTGTGTTGGTTTCACTAACCTTCCATCAGATGACTTTGCTCTTGTTAGACCATGAGAAGAGAGGCATCTCGTGAAATCATCAAAAGACGCAGTCTCTCTAGCCATCAGATCATGAGGTCTGGTAATCCATCAGAAGAGATGTGCTCATTGAAAACCATCAGAAGGTGTAAAGCCGCATCTGATGTCTCCATGGCTCCCACTACAACTACAGTTGTTTCTATAAAAGCAATAGGGGGACCTGGAACTATGTACAATCATACATGAGTAGTAAAAGCCGAGTAAACCCTAGCAACCTAATCTGGTGTGTTAAGGTAGTTCACTGCATATTTTTTAAAACCATAAAAAGATATGAGTTGCCTTCAACCTCAGATTATCAGAAGGTGGCCAACTGGAGAAGGATTGTTTCGATGATGATGCTTCCTAGCCAAGGTTAGAAGCATGCCACAGTGGAGGGAGAGCTCCATCAAAGGTGACACATTAATCAGGCAATTGAACCAGGGACAAAGTCAGTAACCATCGATGACATCAATGATGGCAACAACTGGTAAACCTATTGTTGAACCTATTTTACTTTCTTGGTTCTTCTTCCTCTTTGTCGAAACCGTCGCTAGAACCACTATTGTTTCAGCTCCTAGCCTTCCATTTTCTAAAAAAAGTTTCCTTCCTAGTGAAAACCATCACAAGGTGTCTTCTCTACAAAAACCATCAGATCACTATCTTTGTTCTTCTCAAACCATGGGTTTACAATTTTATTCACCATCAGGTTTTAGACTGCCTTTGTGAATCACCGGTTCTTTATGCTTCTATAGAAAACCATAGTTTTGCACCATTTCTTAAGCTACCTAGTAAGACCATTGGTCTGCAGTCTGCGTAGGAAAACCATTGGTTGTTTTCCTCCTAAGTAAAACCATCGGTCCATTGACCCTCTATGAGAACCATCGATTTCTTGACCTATCAAGATAAATTATCATTTTACACTTTGAAGGCTTACCGTCAATCTGCTTAAACTGATACTTGGACTTAATCTTTGAAGTTACCTGTTGGCCTAACCTTTTAAGAGATATACTTATATCTACATCATAAACAAAGGTTGAAATGGCAGGTAATGTGGGCAAAGAACATAGTGTCAACAAGGGACTAGTTAGTCAAGAGAGTGCGTCCAGTAGGATTAGAGACACCATGACTCATGAGGAGATAGATAGAATGGAATAGTTAAAAGATGAATCCAATGCTTATATCAAGCTCAATGGGGCCCTACCTTACTAAGTATCAAGGACATGCTAGAAGAAGACAGACTCATAATGTTGGTTGATCCAATTCCTGAAGTGTCCTCTAGCTCTGAAGAGTCTACAAGGACTAAGACTTATGAATATGCACTTTCTGTCGAATTCCATAATCCCAAGAAGAGGAGGGCACCAAGCCCCCCTCCCCAAGATAGATCAAGAAAAGTGACCATGACATCAGTAGTGGACAACACCAAAGAACAGGAAGTACCACATCAAGTAGTCCCCACTACTACAAAATTTCTTTACAAGACTGTTCCATCAACAACAAATTGTGTTTACAAGGAACAACCTGAAAACTACTTTCATCTTAGAGATGATGAACATCTAAATGTATGGGACCAAATGTTCATAAAGAAAACCTTTAAAGCCACAAGGTTTGGAGACGTAGATACCCTAGAAAAGTTGGGAATATATTAGTGAGTAACAGAAAGCTTTGACAAAATTGGGATTTACAAGGTGTGCTTCAACAAACATATCTACTACAACAAACTCACTTTGGATTTCATCTCTTCCCTCAAGAAACTTCTGATTACAAAATAAGAAGAAAAAGAGTGGGGGACATTACAAGTTGATAGTTGGAATTATTAAGGAGTTCTTTGTAATTACCAACAAATGGCTCAATTCTATTTTCACTTATTGGATGAACAAGCAGAAAGAGGCAATAGATTGAAAGGATACATAGAAGTTTGAGGCTTCATAATGCATTATGAAGAGTTCGGGGTAGTTGAAAGCTACCATAATGCATTATCGCTTCATGCAAGTGGAACAAAAAAATTTAACAACACCCTATTCTTTAGGACAGACATAAGGAACATGACTGAAATGGACCTCCACATTATGTGGAGCATAATGGAAAACAAGCCACTCAATATCAGACTAGCACTAGTAGATAGGAAAGCAACAGTAGTTGGGCTAGAAGGCTCGCATGACTTCCCAGAAGAAAAGAGGATCTCAACATTCGTGCATCTGTTCTCTTGCTTGCAACTGAACTTCGTGATACTATATATGCGCATAGTGAGCGCGCATTATGTGCCCATGTGCATGGGCCCATGCAACATGAGATGCATTGTCAAATACATTGCTCATTGTCTAGGGTACCCCAGTGAGTTGAAGTTCTTCCTCAGGTCTACTGGGGAAATTCTAGTTGATGCCAAGTATCTAACTGCCACAAATGCCTTGAAATGGCAGAAGTATAAATACTTCTACCAATTCTGTAGATCCAACAAATTTCTACTCCTTTCATAAATGTTCAATTATGATTATTAAAAACTCATATTGGGGGAATAGGAAATTCTAAAAATGAAATATGGAGCCAAACCCCTCTGACTAGACCTATCAAATTGGGTAAAAATTTGTGAGCACCCATGGGACGGCCCGTTTAAGTTAGATTTGTGTGATAAATTCTCCACCTAATTAAAATTACCCAAACCCACCCATTTAGTTAACAAGTTTCATGGGTGGCTTGCGGGTGACCTGGTTTACAAAATCAATTACATAAAAATAAATATAGTGATCTACTACTACTTAAAATAAATATGGTTATCTACTACTATCCATTAGTGTTAAGGAGTTCCAGTCAAAATTGAAACTTGTCCAATAAGATTTGATATCAGAGAGAGATATTGGGAAAAAATAAATCTATTTCTACTACTTTATTTAATTACTCTATCAAAATTAATACGGAGTTGTAGTACAAGTTGCAACTTTTACATTATAGATTTTTATAAAGAAAGTATGTGATTGAAGGGTTGTAAAACTTGAACATATTTTTTCTTTGGTTTTTTTGTGCTATAATGGTCATCTTTCACCATTAGAGTAGCAACTTGCAAAATATTTTTTTTATTGAGAACATATTATATGGGCACCCAAGGGTGACCCACAACCCGCTGGGTTGGGTTTGGGTTGTCTTTGTTGGAACCGTTTAGAATTACATCTTTTTGACCCACACCCACGAGATCCAAACCCACACTGAACCAACCCAAACCCAACCCACCCACCCATTTGATAGGTTTACTTCTGACCTATCAACGAATGAGCATCAGTTGAGCAACAGTAAAGAAAACTAAAGACACTAATACAAAATCGACACGGAAAAGGGTGATAATATGCCCCCTAAAGAAGATGACGACCAAACAAAACAAGATGAATTCCCCCACACTCAAAGCAGTAAATCTGGAAGAGGACGAAGTAGAATCTTCAATGATTATACCTACCAGCATTATTCCAAAGGCATCAACAACTACCCCTTCTACAAGTATCCTAGAGATAATGAGGCACTTGTCGGTATTAGCCCTATAACTGAAGCAAAAAATGTTATACCGGATATACCAGTAGAACCAGAGCATGAGGGAATGAGAGAACCTCCCATTAATGTGAGTGTAGCATCACACCACAAAGCTAACATCAATGTCCTGGCAGATACATCATCCAACAAAGGGGCTCATAAGGAAATAACTGATACAACCACAAACGAGTCCCTATACAACTACAACACTAAAGGAGGGATGCCACATTATGAGATTTTAGAATAAGAATAGCCCAAACCCAGATATGAGGGTGAACAAAGTTTACATATGAGAAGGGGCCACAAAGAGTCACTGTAAGTAAAGGAAGTTGAGCAGGAGTCAAGCTCAAGAAAACATAAAGAGCAACTATGATGTGCTCCTGCTGTAATGAAATTTATGGAGATAGGGAAAGAGATTGTCGACCTCTACTATATTGTCTCTAACTCTACCCTAAATATTTTAAACTTACTTCGAATATTTCTACACTAACTATAACACCCTTGACCAGGGTATTGAGGTAACCCTGGATTTTTTTCCTAAGTAAGATATTAGAACCTGATCTTAATCTTTTGAAAAATAATTAAGACTTATGGAGAACCCCAAGTCTCAAGTTTGTTCCTGTGTGAAGGATGTCTGAACAATGTTTGTTTGTTTTGGACCAAATCACAATTTGCCCAAGATGAAGGGTTATGTTACAATTTATCATATGAAGGGTGTTCTCTTAGTGTTTTAGCATCATAACAGGAAGCATGATGCTAAGGGGCACCTTGCGGAAAGCCTAAGTTCCAAAGTTGAGCTTGAATGGTTGATGTTTTTGCCTTGTGTACCAATTTTGGTGTAACATGCAATTTACCCAATATATGGGGTTTGTGTGCAATTTTCCAACTCTAGAGTGTTCCTATCTCTCTTTATATCATCTAGAGGAGAGATAAAGGAGAGGACACCTTGTTTGAGTCTTGGTTGAGTGATGACACTCTTGGTGATGTTAGAATCATAGAATGTTGAGTACCTTGAACCCTAGATAAAGTTGTATTGAGTTGTGAAGGTCATATGGGGGTGCCTATTGGTTTAGAAGTCATGGAGGGGGTCCCATATAAGTTTGGAAACTCCTTGGAGGCATCCATATCGGAATAAACATCTCAAGAAGGTGAGGTCTATTGGTTTAGGACTTCCTTGGAAAAGTGGCATGGGATTGTAAACTTAGTGATGTCGAGTTGTAATATCTTGTCAAGGAAGATATCCAATGGCCGATATCTCACCCTTGGGTTATCAAAAAGAGCCTTTCATGTCAAGCTACACATGTTGCAAAATATCATCATGCATGAAAACATGTGTCACCCATGTATATATGGTGATGACAACTTGTATGCACTCTCTTTCATGAGCCTCAACTATATATACCTCTCTTTTCACCTCCTAGTAAACCTTTCAATCCCTTTACCTTATCTTTCTTGTAGGAAGATCCTAGGAGCTCAAGGAGGAAGAGGAAGGCTAAGATACTTGCCCAAGGAAAAGCCATGATCATCTCCTACCTTGGAAAGATTATGCTTCTCGGGCCATGTTTTCTTTCTTTCCTTCTTCACCTAGTTCTTTACTATGATGTCTTCTTTCCATGTAGAGGTGTTGTGGTCGAAGTCTTGGACTTTTATAAGTCATCTTCAACCTTAGGAATGTGGATATTGGAAGCTTGGAGATTTAATGGTCATCTTGAGGTGGGTTATTTAACTTGAACTCAAATTTATTATTATGAACCTTTTATCATGTAGTACTTGGTGGTTCCTTCCTTACTTTGACTTTTTTTGCTTGGATGATGGCTCTATGAGCTCTAATGGACATCAAGGGTTTCTCTCCATTAACTATAGTGGTTATGGACAAAAGGCTAGAGCTTGAAGATGATGAAACTGTTATGCACAAACAGATATCGGTTTGTGGGAAACCTTAGCCCGATACACATAAGTATGTAAATGGATACACATGAGTAAATCGATATACATGAGCCCCTAAACCTACCCAAAGGTTTGTACATGCATAGGACTAATTTGCATGTAGTTTTCGAGTCTATCACTCAAGGATAAGATAAGGGATGGATGATACCTTAGAAATAATTAAGTTAACACATTCCTTTACTCATAAATGGGGGTGGTCATCATGACTTGAGATGTTCTAAATGACATGTTGCTAATCTGATATGACCAAGAGGGAGCTAGGCCGATATGCTAGACCTTATAAACCGATATGCCTCTAATGATATTGGCCATTATTAATCTAGAGATGTCTAGTGAAGGAAGTGTATGAAACCATGTTTAGTTGGTTGAGTGTGGTGGACAATATGGCTAACCCTAATCCAATACATGTTCAATCTGACACACCTTGCCATCTGATATTCCCTAGCCCAACACATCGTGTTTAGAGGTGAGAAAACTTCCCTTGAGTTTCAACTGATACTACCAAACCCTATTAGCAAATAGTTTATGGAGGTCTATGTGGCCGATACACAAATGGACACCTAGGCCGATACACCTTGATGAACATAAATTGATGAGTGTAAATTAGTACACTTAGATATAATTAATTGATACTTTATGAAGTCATGAGATGAATTCAATTCATTAGGTATGGGAACGATAAACCCTAAAGTGAGCTCAACTAATGTGATAAGTATGTTGAGATCAATATTCTAGTAAAAATGAGAGAGAAACTTGTACATCTCATACGAGAAAAGTAATACTTCATGTTGATAATAAATTTATGATGATTAATGAAAGTATTAAGTATGTTTGAACACTTATGGAAATATTATAACTCTTATTATGAGAATTAAGGTGTGATTAATAATCATAAACTTGGAAACCCTAATTAACAATAAGAGGAAATCCAAACCCTAATTAAGGGAATGATGGAAGTTGATTAATTATCCATGTTATATGGTGTTGTCATGAAACCCTAATCGTGTAAAGGATGAGTATATCTAGAGTTGAGCGATGAAGTAATAACATGAAACATATTATGTGAGGCTTTATGAGCCATATGGAATGGTTGCATAATAACATGATATGTATGGGTCTAATGACCTAATGATACTTGTTTTGTAATGACCCCACCTCACGGTAACCCCAAATTAAGGGAGACTCGAAGGTCAGAGTCGTTATCCCAATTAACAGGATCAAAGGTTCGAAAAATAATCGATAATATTTATCAAATTCTACCAAACTAAACTGAAAGGCTGTAATAAATATAAACTTTGCATACCTTTAAAAAAAACTTTGGTAATCTACTACTATCTACAGCTTAGATCTATTCTATCTAATCCTCCTTGCACTTTATTTCTTATTTCCAGAATGTGTCACTTTACTATTTGTTCTTTTCAATTGTTGTACCTAAAATGCCAACAAACAAAACGTCAGTCAGCATATCAAAATATGCTGGTATGTGGGGGCAACCAAAATTTCACAAATATGGCTAACAATCTAAATATCACAATCAAGTTAATTAACAAACCAATTTACACTTTCAATGTGACATTCTCCACCGCTTTTTCCCTAACCCTGGCATACCCTCCTTAGGGTTTCTCTTTTGCCAATGACTTAAGGCCACCTTCTCAATCCCGAGCTTGGTGCCTGGGGTCACCTCTCATGGTGCCAATTGGTCATGCAACATAGACCACCTTCTCATTCCCGAGCTTGGTGTCTGGGGTCACCACTCATGGTGCCCATTGCTCTTCCCTCCTGGGCTTGACCTTTTTTCATCATCCATTAGGGTGGCATGTAGGTGTGAGAATACACACTTATTTTACAATTGTGATAATCATAGTGACTTTATAATTTGCAAGTATGAACATACAAACTGATAGGTTGCATTTTATGTGATTAACCATCTGGAAAACCATCGGGAAAACTAATGTGATTAACCATAATTAACCACATACTTGTCCAGATGACTTGAGTGCAGAAATAATTCAACTAAGCAAGAAACCAAGAAAGCACACACAAGTTGATCCTGAAATATGCATCCCATTTTCCTATCATTAATCATGCCATCATGGTCTTTTAAATCTAGCTCGCTTCCTAGGGCTTCTAATCCACGTTTAGGGTTTTCATTGCAATTAGGGTTTTTCTTTTACTTTTATTACTACAAACCCTAATTAAGAAAAATAACTCACAAACCCTAAGGATCATAACCTATCTCATCTAACAGGCTTAGGATCACCATTGAACAACATATTTTCACATATTTCAAGTTAAATATGATCTTTCCTCTTTTACCCTAAATTAGGGTTTCTAAACACTTTACCATTCATAATTGGTGAAAAACCCTAAACCATGCAATAAATCATCTAGATTAGGTTCAAGTTCATCATTAACATTTCAACAGGTTACTTATTACTTAATTTCACCAATTAAGCATCATGACTTTAACCATTAATTCTCAATTATCTTCAGTAAGGATTCTTTGATCCATATTATGTTCAATAATCATTATATTACAATTGTATACTAGAAATTTTCAAATTATAACCATTAAAACTCGTGTTTTCCCAAATTAGGGTTTTTATCCCATTTAACCATGTATATGATCACAAAACCCCTAAAAGAAACATATTAAACATCCTTTTATGATTTTACCCTTTCCTTTACTCTTAACAGTTTAACATTGATCAAAAACAAAGTCAAGATTCATCATGATTACTTTTATCCCTTTCTAGGGTTTTTCTGTCATTTAATGCATTAAAAGATGTAAAACCCTATACTTTTTTAATATCATTTACAATTAGGCTCTAGTACCATTTTTATCATGTTCTACACATTTTTTTGATCAAAAAGCACTACTTGCTTGCATTTTTCGGCCAAAGGATCTATTTTTAGTAATTTATCCAAGATTCAATACTTTTCTTGAATATTGCCCAGAGAGGCGAGTTACCTTGATAATTTCGGTAAAACTGGAGCCGTTGGATCCTCATTCGTCTTTAACCGAACGAGATCGTGCGTCTTGTGACAGTCGCGCCCACTAACAGTTAGTTTGAAGTCACAGGTGACCAGGGTCGTCGATCCGCGCCTTGGGTCCACGATAGACTTCGATCAAAGGGCAATTGCTCTTCGTCCTCTCCAGATCTAGTAGTGCCACCCGTGGTGGTGCCGCAGCCTAAAGCTCACCGGAGCAAAGCAAATCCAAGGTTCTGGGACACGAGAGAAGAGAGCAGAAGGCTAGTTGCGATAGTTAGGTCCTTCCTAAGCCGAGCGGGATCCTGTTTATAGGATCGAGGGTCGATTCTAGGGTTTCCTAACCCCCGTTGTCACCTACCTTTTAAGGCAATTAGGCATTTGCTCTAGAAGCATCCAAAGCACGAAGAACCTAGGTATAGGTTGCGCGGAATCCTCTCCCGAACTCAACCATGCACTTTCCTTATCCGCAGATGCGAAGATTCGTGAGTAAATTGAGTGGAAAGATCCCACTGCCGCCAACCTATTCCTAGTTCAGCTAGAACTAGATGACAAGTAGCCCTCGTTGGATCAGGATCCAACGATCCTCATCACTCGTGCCCGAACAAAAGAAAAGCCTGATTTCTATTTTAAGGAAAATCCTTTTCATTTTAGGATAACTTGGAAAAATCATAACTCTCAAACCATGGCTTCATTTAATCCCAAATTTTTAGGAAAACTTATTAATGACTTAATAGACCTCTCTGCCAAATTTGGGCTCATTATCTAAAAGAAAACGTGCCTTTTCTTTAGGTGTAAGATATTACTCAATTAGGCTTATTTCTCCCATCTTTTCTCTTTCTTATTTTCTTATTTCCCATTATTTTTATTCCTTGTGATCCAAGAAATCAATTGGGGTTCGAATTATCACTCATCATGACCAAACCCTCACTTCTCTCTTTATTTATTGCATTATCTCTCTTTATTTCAAATATTCTTGATTAATTATTTATCTCTAGTTTTTCTTTTGATTTTTGATTCCTTTATCCATTAGAAACTATGTGGACACGAAATCTCATCCAAGATGGGTCCATTATCCAAATATCCACATATTTCTTGTAATATCATTATTATCTCATATTTCCTTTAATAAAGCAATATTTAATTGATCTTTTCTTTTCTTGTTGCATTATCTTTGCAACTTTGGAGTCCTTAGAACCTATGAGGCACGAAATCCAACTTTGGATAACATTTATTTGCCTTCTAGAGGTTTCTACATCTTTCTTTTCTCCATTTCTCAATTATTCATTTACTAATTGGATTTCCTTGTTATTGGGCTCAATAGCCAATAAAGCCCACTAAGCAACCATCAAGGCTATTATAAACGAAATTCATTGATTCAAATCAAATCACACCATTATTTGCTCATTTATCTTTATTAAGAGAAATCACATTTCTCATCAAAAGAACCCAAAAATTGGGGTTGTAACATGTTTCCCGGTAAAGGTAACATTGTTCAATAATGAACTAAAGGTTTGATAACCAAATCAAGTGTAAATAGTATGAGACCTAATTCTGATTAGAAATCTCATGATATCATGTTTGTATTAACTAAAGGTGTTTAAAGGTATTTTAATATACCCTCTTTCTGATTATAATGATTACATGTTGTTATGGCAAGTTAGTATAAATGATGTAACATGAGTAATACTAATATGTTTAATTAGGCATCATGAGATGATAATAAATCACCATGTGTGATGTAATGGGTCTTAGGACTTAATAAAAATGTAATGCCTAATGGAGGTGATATCCTCTGGAACTGACACAAGGAAGTGATATTCCATGATAATACGTGACAATGATAGCCTTGTGAAGCACATGTGTGATGATATGAGAAGGAAAGGAATAATTGGTCTTATGACCAGATGATGGTCTACTTTCTTATGTGAAAAGATAGTTCTCTTATGATGAAATCAGGGGTTGTTACCCCAAGGTATGTGTTCCTGGTGATGGACATGTGATGAATTATAAGTATCAAATAATAATGTAAAGAGATTACACTATGTATGTTCCTATATGTTTTGCTAATAAGTTATGCCCTTTTCTTTTATAGAATTTTCTTGTGGGTTGTATGTTGTAACTTGATTGATGCTAAAAGACATTCAATTGGTCTAATTAATCAAGTGAAACTAAGAAAGTAATTTCCATGGCCATAGATCCATTCGGTGTCAGAACTTCCTGAATGGTGAAACGAGTTTAACTCAGAGTGCATATTGTTGAATATGCGGAGTACACTTTGTATCCTGATTTCAAGAAAGAGTGTGGTCAAGACCGTAGCTCCAACACCAAGGAAGATTATGTTGTAGGCCATGACTCAATATATATAGAAAGCAAGAATGATAGAAGAAGGTCATATCCTAAAAAAGAACATGCTACACGTTGTATCTCTATAGTGGAGAGCCTCTATACGTCATGCTAGTTAAAATGCAGATTGACTCATTTGTCACTGCCAATCTCATACTGACTGAGGAAGGTGAGTTCGTGGATTATGGCTCTTCCATAGACCTTCATGGCACTGATGAAGTGTAGAAGTGATCAGTTGGAGATGGAAGGTATATTCCCATCTCCGCAGGGCATAAGATTGATTGAAAATGTAATCAGTTGTATAGTGTATTTGTTTAAGGATCAAATACGAAAATATTGGTTGAATCTTTGCTTTGCTTTTATACTATTTAGTTTATAACAGATATACATGTTCTTCATATTCCTTTTAAAAGTAAATAAATGATCTACTACTCAGTTGTAGATATCTAAACTAATAAGAAGATGAGATTGCCCTGCTTTGCATATAATCAATAGTTATACTTGTTTATTTCAATGAAGGTTTCTCCTGCTCTCATTCATGAAAGTTTAACTATGATAATAATAATGTTGGTGGAGAGATATATCTCTCACTGGGACTTGTTGTCTCACCCCGTGGGTTCCACAAATGTTTAGGTGGACATGTACCAAGAGGTAGTGATCGTGTAGTAGAGAACGAGCAGCAATAGCAGGAACAATAGTAATATCTCAGGTGGAGTGTGTTGTTATAAGTCTAGTAGAATAGAGTCATATGTATTGTCCATGTACTCTCAGGTCCTTGGGAGATAGTTTTTATATCCGGTTTCACGATCGATCTGAGATTTTGACTAGAAATGCCTTGATGTATGATGTTGCTTTTGTTTACATTTTTTATAAAGCAACTACTTTCTCATATCCTTTCTAGATGAAAGGATGATGTATGTATGAGCTCACAATGATTCATATGTAAATATGTCCTTGGGTCTTTTGGTGAAAAGTTTCTAGTAGTGGATCTTTTTTAAAAAAAAGGGTTTTAATTTTTAGTGATTTTGGTAATTCATAATCAATGGTTGTTTCCATGAGGTTTTGCATGATTGTTATCATTGGATACCAGTTTTCACACTAACTACACATTTGTAGAAAAATTACAACAAACATGCAACTAATGTTGACCCTACCACAACAAATGCAGTTGTTGCTACAAATCAAATGCATGTCATGAAAGCTTTAGAGGGCATGGCTAGAGAGTTTGCCCAAATGTGTTAGGAGAGGGATGACCTGAGATAAGAGAATGAATGACTATGAGACAAAGTGAGGAAGTGGAAAGAAAAACCTACACAATCATCTTCCCAAGAAGAGGCAACATCAAAGCAATGAGGAGGCCTCATCATCGGTAAAAGATATTGATGTGTAGCTAAAGGTGGGCTTATTGTTCATCAAACTACACACCGACAAGGATGCACCACCCCTAGAATAAGAAATGACAGTAGAGCTATCTGATGGATAGGGATGAAGACTCTATCAAAATATGGAAGTGCCTGTTAGGGAAAACAATGATTCCAATTCCCCAGCCTTGCCAGGGAACTCCACCAACAAACGCCTATTGGAGGAAATAATTCAAGAGAAGGGAATTCAAGATTTCCTAGATATACCTAAATAAGGAATCTTCAACCAAGCTAACAAAGCAACCAATGAAAATGAAATCATAGTAAAATCAATAAAGTAAATAGAGAAGGAACATGAAAGTACTGAGGAGGTGATGAATGAGCTAAAACTTCTATTTGTATGTGATGCTTCACCACCTCCATTTGATTTCGAAGACTTCATCAACGACTTACTACTTGATGAACCGCTCAAAGGAGGAGTTCATCCAAATATTTTTGAGGTGGAGATGGGGAGAAAATTGTAGACCAAGATGAGGATAGCATGCCCTAGATGTTTGATAAATCTGCAAAGAAACTAGACAATCCATTGTTTTCTGAACCACCATCAATTGATGACATAAATTCGGTAGCATCACCATCACTACAATGCAAAATGAAGGATATTGATATGACATCAATGTAGGGGATGTTACTCTGGGACATCCATGTTTTGGAGGATATCCTATATGATGATAAACAAGGAGAAGAAATCATCTACAACAATAACAAATATTGTATGAAGAGAGACAACTTGCAGTTAGCCATTCAACATAAGGAAAATATAAGAAGGGTGTTCTTCAAGGTCCTATGTGGAACTATAACTGAAGATTATATGTATACAGACAAAATAGGCCCCATTTTCAATGCCACATCAACTCTTGTTTCTCACATGTACAAAGAAAACAATAATGCACCTTTAATTGAAGATCTACAAGATACACTATACAAAACAAAGAAATTGTATTTCATAACTTTACCATTCACTACTTTCAATCACTACCTTCTAAATAGGAACATCTTTCCACAAGGTGGGCCATTACTTGCAAGTACAATGTAAAAGGCCTACCATGTGGAGGGATGATTTTTGAGAAGCAAAAACATAGGATGATATAAGAAATTTTGACACGCTTGAAATGTTTGCTACAGGGGTAAGTGGGTGGTATGGTCCCAACTGCATGGAGATTTACATAGATTGCATCGTACTCTAGGATATGCAAGATTCAGGGGACAATAGATTCTTGGTGTTGAGAATGATCGAAGCAAGAGCATATTACACCATGAAGACTTCCATGATCTACGAAGAAATGTCGTGTTGGAGGTCATCCATGATAGAAGATTCTTCTATCATGAATGCATGTAAGACATTATCCGTAGGATGTATTCACTTGTAACCCTCCCTGAAAGGACTCCATGGAGGGAGGAGCTAAAAACATATGGAGAAAGAAACATAAGCCCCTCCTAATGAAGAATGTATAACTAGACCAGTGATTCCTCCTCCTCAATAACAATTGTGATCTCCTCCTCAACTAGAAACATCCATCCCTCCCAACCCACCCTTAATAGAAATGGAAGTTGAATCAGTGGCTCTAGAAGTATATCTTATATATCTTAATCCACCCCTAGTTTCCCCCTCCAAAGAACCTGCTTCTACTCTTATAATTATAGGACCTACTTCCCCACCTCAAGATAAGGCCCTTGAACCAGAGCCACAATAGGAAGTAGCAAAATATGAAGAAGCTAACACCCCTATCCTCTCCAACCAAAAAGTAGAAGAACGACATATAACGACAATGCAACCAACAATGAAGATGAAGTGGTTCCAATTAATCTGGTACAACCTACCTTTGAAAATTTTAATAGAAACACTTGCTATGGGTTGCTGGTTAAAGAATCGACTTCTATCGTAGAAAAGCTAAGGCTATAAGATGATGAAATTGTTACCATCTTTAAAAAGGACAGTGTTCAATTCCTAGGGCTAGACCTATGTGAGATACTCACAACTGGAGGTTATATGATAGTCAATGTAATGTCGTACTTCCAATTACTCCAAATGATGGACTTGATGATGGGCTTGATGACATTTACATGGCCTTCCACGACATAGTTGGGGACATAGTTCATAGGGAAGAGTCCAACAAGCTTCAATGACTCATCGATCATCTGAAGTATAAATTTTCATGCTTAGAATTCATCCCTATTCTACACAGTGGACACGACACTTGTTGTCACTTAATATAAGGGTCAAAACAATGATCTTATATGACATCTTAGATGCTATGTTTAGCATGAAAAAACCACTTATCACAAAAGAGCTAACAACGTTACTGGACAACAAGTTGTTGAGGATGCTACAAGAATCATCAAGCTGATAAGAATGCATGGCATGGGACTTCCAGATGAAGGTATGATGTTCAAGAAACCATAGTTCTATCATAGGAGCCCACAACAAGAATTGTGCTCTAATAACTATGAATTCTATGTATTATTGTGGATGCATATGTTGGCTACTTCCGATCAGAAGGTGGAGTACTATCAAGAAGATTACTATGACCATCTTCACAGGACATACACACTTTAGATCTTAACATCAAAATGGGCATTGACAAGCTCATGAAATTAAATTTCCTATTCTTGATCAACCTCATTTTGACACTTGAGGACAGGGTGCATGATAAGTTTGGGGAGGGTCTGAACAAGCGAGCTAGATACGTTTATTGGCCCAACATCAATTTTCTACATTTTCTCATTCTATTTCTTTCATGATACATTTATTGCTAATGTTTTTCTTAAAATTGAAGGTGTCAGACGACAATTTTTTTGCCATATATATATATATATATATATATATAGAGAGAGAGAGAGAGAGAGAGAGAGTCAGGCTAGAATACACTCGAGTGTACGGATCGCACAAATACACTCAAGTGTGTTTGCATATCAAGACTATTTTTCCAAAATGTAAACTGTTAATATTCACTGTCATACTATAACTAGGCTACATACAAATTGTGAGCCCATTTGGATGAGTGTAAGTCACTCATCTAAGGGCAACAAAATCGAGATGTTTACGAGATGTTTAAGAAGATCAATGGATTAGGTTTTCAAAAACAATATTGCATCATGAAAAACTACTTGAGTGTATTCTGCTCTGGATACACTCGAGTGTATTCCGCTCCAGATACACTCGAGTGTATTCTAGCCTGACTATATATATATATATATATATATATATATATATATATATATATATATATATATATATATATAGAGAGAGAGAGAGAGAGAGAGAGAGAGAGAGTCAGGCTAGAATACACTCGAGTGTATTCGGAGTAGAATACACTCAAGTAGTTTTTCTTGATGAAATATTTTTTTCAAAAATCTAATCTGTTGATCTTCTTAAACATCTTGTGAATAGCTCATACACAAAATTTGAGCACATTTGGACATTTATAGGTCATGTTAAAAAGACCGCAAAAATTATATATTTCAAATTAGTTTCATGCGTCGACTTTGTTGCCCTTGGATGAGTGACTTACATTCATCCAAATGGGCTCAAAATTTGTATGTATCCTAGTTATAGTGTGACGGTGAAGATCAATGGTTTACATTTTGCAAAAAATAGTCTTGATATGCAAACACACTTGAGTGTATTTGTGCGATCTGTACACTCGAGTGTATTCTAGTCTGACTCTCTCTCTCTCTATATATATATATATATATTTATATATATATATATATATATATATATATATAGTCTTAGAAAGAAACACACTTATAAATAAAGTTTTGAAAGAAAATTTTGAATCCAATTTTCTTGGGGGTTGTCATCACTCTTATATTAGATCTTCTTGTCTTAAAGTTAATTCTTAGCATAACCATTCCAAGAGTGATGTTGTGGGCTACTTTTTCACCTAATAAAAATCTACTTGATGATGTCTTTACATCATTTTTATCTCAAGATACTACAAGTGGAAAAAGGGATGACGTTGTTCTAATTGAAACCCTAAGAAAGAAGGATAATCCCGTCTGGCATACTCCGGATGGATCACCTAGTTTCTCAGTACAAGTTGGAAAGTGAAAATGACAATAACAGAGGAAACAACTACCCCTTCCAGTGCTTAATCCCCACTATGGGAACAAAGGAGGCTCGACATCACACTTTTTCTTAAAAATCCCATCACCTAAAAGGCTTTGTGAGCAAGAATAAAAGTCAAGCATGAATAAAAACATGACAGTTGTGCCCAGTAAGATGTAGATTGGCTCTTCTCGACCGGTGCAGCTGAACTCAAGAATGTAGATAGGTCGTGCCTGGTAGTGGAGCCTAGAAGCCCAAAAAAATCCACTTGAATTTCAATGGCTATTTTGTACAACCACTTGAAACTATATCATGACTAACAATTGACTGACACTATCTTACAATAGTAGTCATGGTTGATTAACCCCTAGAATGATAGGAAATACAAGAAGCCTTAGCCCACCTTTACACCATTAGCTAGGATTGTCCAAAAAATAAAGATCGGGTGTGAAAGCTACCTCTATGACATTTTGCATAAGTACGGTTTGGAAATGAGATTGGATATGTTTTGTGAAGGGGACTCTCCTCCTGAGAAAAGGATATGCCAGTCAAAGGAGGTCATGCAATTGTGGATTGATGAGGTAGGAAATTGGGGGTATAGTAAGCATCCTAATATATTTTACAAAGGTATTGACTTAAGGATGATATAAAGATATGGTCAACAGTCACAAAAAAATAAACAAATCAAGCCCTTAGCATTTACTCAATTCCTTGATTCTATTTATTAGCTTAAGGACAAGATAGACTCTACGTCTGGTGGGGGTTTATAACATCCAATTTTTTTAATATTTCATGCCTTATTTTTTCCTTAGTTTCCTCCCATTTTATAATTTTAGCTTTAATTTCTCATATTTTTCTCATTTTTACTACTCATGCCTTGATTCAAAGGAAGCCACATGTTTCTATGTAGATAACTCATCAAAATGATGGTTTTAACCCAGAAGCAGAGCGCCTATCAGTTTTCACAATCAATGGTGACCATCCACAATACCAAAACAAAGGAACTGCTACTGCTGAACACCCATCAGTCCCTAAATGGATGGTCTGTTGCAACATTCAAAGCTACCATCAGATGTGGTCCATCAAAATGACCATCAGTTCTCAAAGTCAATGACCTCTGGTCATGCTTGTGTCTCGTCAAAAGTAGTCAATCAAGAAATGATCACCAACCAAGCCAGTATACAACCATCAGTTCCCAAAATTGATGGCTTGCCTGGACCCAAGGTGGATCACCTATCGATGGCGCATCTATACGCATGGCCGATGGATACACAAGACAATCCAACTGATGGCTAACTAAAGGAGGACACTCGATGGTCTGCTTGAGGTTGACCAATGATCATGTAGATGATGATTCACCTATGTGACATGCTAACCGATGGTGCCACTGGACACAACAGTCTTTCGAGATCATGATGCATGTGCCCGAAGGTAGATTCTTATACTTATAGTGCAATAAAAGTACATCCTTGAGGGCCTCAAGCCCCGCTCTGAGAGCTATAAATATGAGATCCCATGCAATGTTGAGTATGTAGTGATGTAAGGGATTATGGAGTGTTGTTGCATATCCACCTCACTATTGACCTCCGAGTTACACCTTCCACCCATCGGTAGGTAATCTCCAAGGATGATAGTCTAAGGGGCAGCGTGCCTCCACCTTCTTCGAGTAGTTCCAAACTTCTTCTTTGTGAGAATGAGGGAGACAAAGAAACCATCTTCATTGTTGATGCCAGATTTAGAATGGAGAAACTCTCCATCAACCTTAACTAGTATGTGGTCATTGTTGGTTTATCTTTCTCC
Source organism: Alisma plantago-aquatica (assembly GCA_963693085.1). NCBI lineage: Eukaryota > Viridiplantae > Streptophyta > Magnoliopsida > Alismatales > Alismataceae > Alisma > Alisma plantago-aquatica. The sequence goes on along the minus strand of OY856409.1, from coordinate 1,228,101,810 downwards.
TTCTCCTCTAAATATGTTCATCCCTTTTCACTCCCTTCCATCTCCAAGCCTCACCATACTTGTAAGTTCGATGATCTACTCATTATCATGAGTGACTAATCATATAGCTTGGGTTAGGAGTATCCACTAAGGCTCTCCCACCATGTATTCACTTATATCCATTGAATATATAATCTTAGCAATGTTATCTTCATACTCTTGTTCTTAATGATTCACTTGCATGATTAGCTACTATAAGGAGGCAAGATCACCCCCTTACTAAAAAAAATTGAAGAATAAAACATCCATTCCAAATACACTCAAAGGTATTATAGAATAGGTGCAAAATTTTCAAACTTCAATAAATGGTATTCAAAACAACCAAAGTATAGCAGCAGAATAAAAATAATGACTATATTCAATTTTCACAAAAGATTACAAAAGTACATCGTAATATCCCATAAGGGTTTACACGTAGGATACAACATAAGGATCTAAGTAAAGGGAAATATAAACCATAACAACTTTGTCTCCAAGATTTAACTCCTTAAGCTAGTCCAAAAAGTTCATGCCTTATCATCCAAGTCCTTCACCTAGGGTTGGAAGCATGCCCCGGCAAGAAGAGAAAATAGATGACATCAGCGAAGGCTGGTATGTACATACTAAATAGGAAAATTGAGCTATATATGGAATAAATGAAAAAAAAATATAAAATCCTTCCCATAGAAAGGATAAAGACCACCCAAATGGGTATCAAGAGAAAAGCAATTGAAATCATATAATAAAAAAAGAATACTTGCCATTAATTAAACATAAATATTGTGCCACACAAGCACATGTAAATAATTAAGGCACACACCCCATATCATCAACCTACATGCATGTGAGATAAACATAGCCCTAGAACAATATAAACATAAAGGCGACCAAGTATCATAAACTTGAAACCTGATAGTAAAAGGAATACTACTAATATCCCAAATATATAAAACATGGGCCAAGAATCACTCATATTTCCCTGGGTATGAGGTTCCTTTGCATCTCAAAAGAACAGGAAATATCACATCTGCTCGGCAGGAAATAACACATCTTCCATAAAAGCCAATGCAATTACACTACTCTAGTGCTATTGAATCACATAGCATGTTAAATGTAGAGGCAATTAGACAATATAGTCAGAATATATAAACTAGTCACCACATAAGTGACCAACATATACATCCACCTCATAAGTGGGCAAAAGACATCACATGCCATCTTTTATAGTTCCATCATGAACAAATCATAAGATAAAAGTTCAAAAGAATATCCATGATCACATAATAAATATCAAATAAGGTAGTTCACATGAACCATGATTTTCAAAAGAAAAAACATTATGTATAGGCTAATGTCCATAGGACAAAGAGAATGAATAAGCATAGGTGAATTGCTCAACATTGTAGAATAGGGGATACATCTTAGCTCAACTGTAGAGTCTAAACAGTCCAAGTCAATCCTAGATCCATGCCTAGGCCTCCAAAGAACCTCTAGAGAAATTGGATAGGTCCAATAAGTAAGGTTCCCAAGCTTAGAGAGGGTGGTTTTGTCCAACAAAGCTCCTATCTCAAGCAAGAAGCACCTTCTCCACTTTCGAGGTGAAAACCCCTAACAAAAGAACATGGAGATGAGGTGTTTATGGGTTATAGGTGGGGTTTCACCATGTAAGGACATGGTTCCGACCTGGAGGAAGGTGGAATGAATACTAACAACATGCAAATAGGAAAGGAAATGAGAAAACTTACTAGTTTTGGTCAAAATAACCAAGGATGAGCTTTAGCAACCCTAAATAGAGCAAATTTGGAACCCTGGGAGCCTTCTTCACCAAGGTAGGTACATTCTTTTACCTTGGGACAGCACCTTCATGGCCAAACAGAGTAGGAATGATGCTATAAGCTAGAGGAAATAAAGGAGATCAAGGGTTTCTGAATTGGGAGTTGGGAAGGGGTAGATATGGCTTATATAAAGAAAGAGGTCAAGTATGAGGTGTCTATGAGACTTTCCATGTGTCATGTACAAGGGTGTCCATGAACATGCAAGCCTTCTTGGATAAGGAATAAGTCAACCACGATATTTCAAGTTACTTTCCATGTGTCCAATGCTAAGGGTGCATATGGACATGCAAACCTTTATGGATAAGGAAGAAGTCAAGCATGAAGTGTCCATGGAGCTTTCCATGTGTCCTTAGCCTAGGGATTTCATGGCCATGCAAGAGGACAGCTCATAGAGGCTTCTTGAATATCAAATTTTGGTTTATGGACACTTATAGGCCATCCCAACCAACGTCCAATCAAAGAAATAACCCCATTGGTTGATAGCTTCTAAAGATAAGCTCATTTATAACGAGAGTAATCCCTAAAATGCCCTTGGAAAGAAACACCTTCAAACTAAGGTGAAACTAGGAGCCCTATGGTTCAAAAACTTGATAATGGTAAGGTAATATATAACGATTATAATGCATGTGAAAATTTTCAAGAAAACCTCCCAATTGGGTAAATTATAGAAAAGTCCAAAATGTACCTAAAATTGCATAACTTGCACAAACAACATCCAAATTGGACCAAACTTCATACACAAGTTATATTTGATGTGTTGAATGTGAATTTTCCATTATTTCCATATTTTGAAGTTCTATAATCACATTATTCATTACTTGTGCCTTTTACTCATTTTCTCTCCCCAAAACTTATCCTAATATTTCAAGGTTGTCCAAATTAGATGAAATTTGACATGTAAGATAATTTGGATATGTAGATTTTGAATTTGAAGTTTGTTTACACTTTTGAGACTCATTTTGATGAGATATGTCATATGGCCCATTAACGGCCCATTATCTAAATTATTCATCCAATTAAGTTCATTATCTTCATATTACCACCCAAATGAGTTATGTGGAATATTTTATGTATCCATTATAAACCTAAGATTAATGTTAGAACATTAGGTTTCATTAAGGTGATCTATACATGCATTAGCTTATTGGGGTTATACTAAACATCTATTTAGGTCTAACCTTCAACCTTGTTTGGCTAAGTCCAAAATGTCAACTTCCAGGGTAGGGTATGAGATCTAGTATGTTATAGCTACCATCTTGTGTTGTTTGCATTTTAATACCTAAAGAGAGTAGTAGTAACCTATATATCAGAGCTACGTAGTTGTATGAATGCATGAGAATGTTGGAATAGTTAAGCTATTGATCATATGGTTTGTTAGTTATTCTTTGTTTGCTATCTTGCGATAAAGATGACCTTATAATCTAGATCTATCCTAAGCTCTAGATAGGAGGGAATAGACACTTATGATGATTGTTTGTAAACTTGCTAAGTGTATACAATGGGTGTGAGTATTGCATGTTGGTGAGAGACCTTAGATGGTGAAATCCAATCCAAGTTCCCTATCCAGACTTGTTTTCTCATTCTTAGACTTTCTTATTCTATTATTTTACTTATTGATTTGCTTTACATACTTGTTGCTTATTTGTTGAAGTACCACTATTCCATAAGGAACATGGAACTTTATCTCACCCCTTGTTTGGTATAACTAAGCTAAGGCTCTCAATTCTTAACACATGTCACCCGTGTCCATGTTGATCGACCCCCATATACTACATCAAACCATGTTATTATCGATGCAGGGGCCTGATTGTCGAGTTATAAATTTAAAAATCCAATTACTCTAGTTCTGCTCCATTTCAGACATTTGATTTAGGTTGATCACAAATAACTAGACAATCCAGGTTGTTTTATTCATGAGTTTATTTGGATTATAATAAGGATTTCCCTTTTCTTTATATTTTGTTTTGTTTTGTTTCTTAATAGGTGAATTAGTTTTTTTCCAAGCAAATTGACAATAATAAACCTAAAAACACAAAAGAGAAGTCATTATTCTTGAGAAATACTTTTTTCCTTACACACTCGTGATTTCTTGCTTAAATGATTGTCTTATTTTGAGGAGCTAGCAGTACACTTGCATGTCCACTTGGAAGTTTCCCATTTGCTCTTAACTTTTTTTATTTTTTTATTTTATGAATACCTTTTGAAATAATAAAATTTGCACATCTGTATTATAAACTTTTACAACTCCATACATTTATAGAATGGGTGCCAACACTTATGTTGATCTCTAGATGAGGAACAAAAATGTTAGTAAGGTAGTGTCACATTGTAATGATAGATGTAAAAATCTTGGAGGGCACTCCCTCTCCTAGAACTAATGACTAGTTATAGTCTTTGTAGTCATGAGGTGTACTAAGAATAGTACTCAAATCCTAGGTTACCTACACATGAGTTCTGTCAAACCATATAAAAGTTGTGTACCAATCTCTCCCATACAGGTCATGTTTGAGTGTGGGCATAAATCACATATATACTCTTGGGTCATAGTAGAGCCATGATTCTTGGGTGGGTGAGGTGCACACACAAGAAACTATTTTCTTCAAAAAAATATTGTTATAAAATTAAAACTCCAAAAATATGCATTGTCTATATAACAAAATAACAAGATTTTACATGTATATCCTGAAGTCCTTTGTTGATACCACAAATACTTCAACTGTTGCACTATAACCTTCATGTAGAAATTATTTTTGTATTTCTTTTTCAAAAAGTCATCATAATTTCATATCACTCAGCTCCAACCAAACGTAATCCTAATTAGACAAACTCACTATAAAACTATGTCTTTAGATATGAAGCTTGTCCATCATAGTTTATGGCGACGTGGTTAGCTGGGATATATAATTCATAGATTATGACATGCTAATGACACCCTTGATATCATGTTCATTCAAAATTTTGACTCCTGACATGTTTTCCACTCTAAACCCATCAAGTCCTTCATTGCCATCTTGAGATGTAGGTTGACTCATATTTACGACATTGCCTAGTTAAGTAATAGACCACTTTCTACCTCATAAATGGAGAATTTTAATGTTGCTAATTGATTTTTAAGAATATCAGAATCTGGAAATGTTGTAACATAAAAGCTATGACAAATTGTAGAAGAACTAATAAAAGTTCATGGAAGAAACTATAAATCAATAAGACCTAGTTTGGGAGATAAATTTTAAAATGCGACATTCTTGTGTTGTTGCTCCCGTATTATATCTATTAGGTAGTGATTATAAGTATCATATACTTTAGATTTAATAACCAAAAATGACATTCCCAAAACTCGTCAAAATCAACGGACTTTTAGATCACTACATTTCTGTCAGGCGGGGGTGTCAGCGAACATGGTCGGGCTCATCAACTCTGTAGCAAGAGCAGCTTAACGGTGGAAGTGGGATTTCACCAGCACATGATTTAGGCATAAAATATCGGTACTCAAAATGTTGGAACACAAACGGCACCTAAGTTCATTGTAAACTTGAGAAAAAAATATATAACAACAATCTGAGTTAGGTTATGTAGAGAGAGTTGGACTTGGATCAATGTAAAATGTCACCAAAACTCGTATCTCCTTGTAGATGTGACATAGTGCGACTGTAAGTTTCACCCTTTTAAAAAGGCTATGTCAACTAAACATGTTAGTCCTCTTTGAATTTTTGAAATCTTGATTTTTTCTAAGGTTGCATTTGGCATGAGATTGGACCCATATGTGTATGGATCGGAGTCTGTGTTCTTCAATAAATGTACTTGTGTGTTCGCCTTAAGCGTTTGGCAATGTAGATAGAACTTTATTAAAATTTGACTAATGGAATTTTTTTTCAAGTTCCAACCCTCATTTGAAATTAATCCTAGAGTACTCTAGGCAAGAATTTAATAGTCTGGTACAAATTATCCTCTCCATTCTAATGTTGATGTGACATAAAACTCTAATTACAACTAAAAGGAAACTACATAGAGTTTTTTGGCAACGTTTATCTAGTACTATGCCAATCACAATAGTAAAACAATAACAAGGCCCTCAATCTCGTCCCAAACTGAGGATACATGCCCTATGTTGTTAATATGATCCAATAAATATAAAAATGGACATCTAATGGAGATAGCCATCTATTGGTAGAAAACATAAAAATGAAATAAAGAAGTGATGCAAAATTTATATTTTTAACAAAGTGATATAAATTAATAGAAATCCTTGCAAAGTAGGTTCGTTTAGATAGAAAGAGTGACGAGAAAGTTATAAAAATAGTGATGCATAGGACCAATGATGTCATAAAATGTACCAAGATATATTAGTTTAAGAAACAAAGATGAACAATGAAAGCATTGACTGATGTATTGAACCAATTTATTAGATTCCAACTACTACTAGATAAGATCTACATAATGGTTGTATATGTCATCCAATTCGTGCCTTCCATTTTAGGTATGAATTTCCGTCTATCCAATCACACAACTTGAAGTCATCTAGTAAATTGACTCTCTTATTTCACATAATGGAAGAGTTAAAACCACGATGTTAAATAACTATGTAGCATGGCCTGTAGGTAGGCACATTCTTGGCCAATTCACGCTTAAGAAATTTATATGGTACACTATTTTATTATTGAAAGTCAAGTGAGGTATGTTCCTCATGCGGTCCTCACCTGGGTCCTCCATTTCTCTAGGACTAAAGGGGCAGGCATGCTTTATCTTCCACGATCTATCATTTCTCGCTTTACATTCTAAGATTTTTCTTCTCTTTATATCTTGAGATTATTGCTTGTTAATCATTATGCATAGATTGTTCACTGCTTGCTAAGATGTTCATATTTACAAAACAATCATGCCTACCATTATAAAAATTAGATTTTAAGCTACTTTCTTAGATGTTCATATTTACAAAACAATCATGCCAAGTGTTACATAAAATATTCCAAAAATCCAACAAACCTACCAAATTTCTCATATTATCCTACATTGTTAGGCTGCTAAAATTTACCCCTACATAGTTATTACTTTAGGCATTTAGCTAACTTTATATCTCAGCCTAATTTAACAATTGAAACATGTTTAAATTAACTCTTAAAATATCTCATACTTTGGAAACCCTTTCCAAAGGTCCTCGAACGTGATCCATGTTGGAAGGATGTCTGGTTTTTAGTATCACCTGAGCTCACCATTTGTATCAAAACTCTAGGTATCTTTGTAAAGGCTACTGATGTTACTTCAAATCTTGAGAACCCTTTTCAAGGATATACATACCAATTTAAAGACGCCTCTTCAGGAAACCTTATCCAACTAAAAATCAATATCAAACCTTCATGTTCATGTTAGAAGGTTGTCTATACTTGTCATGTGTGTGCTTTCATAAAAAGCCACATTCTTCTTCATACAACCACATGATCTAGCCCTAAGATTCACAAGCATGTAGGCATTATCCTAGACCTATACTTACAATAAGTATCTATTTTGGAGAATCTTTCACTTATCAAAATTATGGGCTCCTGATCACATTGTAATATACTTACTCCTCAGTGTAGGGCATGAGTTCTGAATTGGGGTCAGTTGTCAATGCATGCCCAACAGATCCAAAGGGTCTCCCACTTGATGAAGATGTCACCCAATAGCATGATGGTCCACCCATATTCACTTATGAATGACGTTCATGGACCATGAACGAAATCTATATCACCCCTCTTAATTTTCATATCAAACTGTCCTATACAATGACCTAAAATTGGACCATGTAACATTTTTGTCATATCATTTGGTCCTGGATTATGACCTTGTACTACACCATTTGTTCCTAATTAGAGACCCCTAAAAGAGCCCCCCAATTTCATTTCTTTAACTAATCTTTCCCACATTTTCTTCCAACATTACCTACCTGTATCATGGACTAATAGAAATGGAATCCAAATCAAGTAGAATCTATATTAATACTTAGTTCTTCTTGAGGATAGCAATGCATATCTAGAGGGTGTATCTCTCTTAATGGTTATATTAAACCCAAGAGGCGGAAGGTTAATCAAAATCGATCCATGGTATATAAGAGACCACAGTAAACTTTAACATCATTAATACACCTAAAGATGTTTCTCATAAAGACATATGCCCTATGCAATTGTCCTTAAAAGAGGAAGAGATCATCCATGATGCTCAAACCCTTTGTGCTAGTGGGAACATCTTGTAATAGCTGGAAACACCCACCATCCCATCTATATTAGGGGCTGGTGCAGTCTATCTATCATGTACCCCAAATACCTGTAGAAAGGTGGTTGTCTTGGAATAATGGTCCACATGAAGGACTATAGAGGGTCAAGAATATCATTCTTCATGCTCGTAAAAAAGAAAGAGCAATTTATTTTTATACTATAAATGTGTAGGTAAGGCGCGAACCAAAATAGATATATTCTTCTAATCTTGGACTAAACATTGTGCTTGACATATGTTTTCAAACTTGAATATTACGAGGTGTAAGAAATATGTACTTTACTCATTCCTACAAACACTTGCTTGAGATGGTCAGATCAAGTCTACAGCCAAGAAACCTAAGGGGACTTCCTAATGAGGTATCACCTTTGATAACAAAGATAAGACTATTGGGCATAATATCCTTAAATGAACTTGTCATGCACCAGAGATACCTAAAACTTCCTAGAGGCTTTTCACCATGCTCCTTTCATGAAACCTTTTGAAACTGCATTCATGCACCCATTCCTCTTCAACTACCAATCAATCATTTATCATACTAGATAATAAATCTCGAGAGGACCCTATGAATTCTCATTGCAACAAATATCTCTATAAAGTTAATGGAACCCTTATCTAGATCAGTCCAATCTCATTGATTTGGGGTTGTAACAATGTCCACCAGATACAAGCTCAAACAATGCTTCGGTACAAATACTAAGTGAGAAGAAAAACCCAATCAATATCCCTATGGGGGGAACTAAAGATGAGGCTAACATTGAAGAGGTCAAAGGTGTTGAGGAAGACTCTAAACCAGTAGGAAAAGGCAACCACTCCAACAACATTATCCATGTCCATCATGAGAGCACAAGCAAAGTCAACATCCATAGTCATGTTTTTTAATCTTCTACCTACTCAGTTTAAATATTTTTTAATCCATAACTAAATTGTAAATTTATAAAGATATAGACATTATGCAACAAACAAAATTAGTGTTCTACAATGCCTTTGACCATATGGATACATGTTTCCTTTTCTAATCTACTACTATATGTTTTTCTACATCAATTTTTCTATGAAAAGTAATTCTTTCCCACACCCTTCTCTTACACAATGTTGGCTAAATGAAGCAACACTAAGATTATAGTATGAGAAGAATCCATCATTGTTGGAGGTACTCACAACTCTTGTTGTTGTTTTGTTAGAAAATACCATTGATTATATGTATAAGTTGTTCAAAAGGATATACATGACTCTCTTTTTGGTTAATGGTCTCTATTTGACAATAAGAAAAGGAACTAAAATGTATGCATTTTAATATCTAGACTTATATTTATTATCTATGAGTTGTGGATATCTCTCGTGCTTGCGCTATTATATACATCATTTTTATTTGTGATATCTATGCATTTGGATGATATAAATTTTAATTATTCTCTATATATATTTGATTAAAAGTAATACTTCTTCATTTTTTTCCAGTTAATTTTCTTCATATCTAGTCTCGAAGGTTAATCTAGTGTCATATTCTTTCTTAATCTATGAGAAACTCAATAGTATCTAAATTCTTGTTTTCATTCATTTTCTCTTGAGTTTTGTAAATACTAGGCACCAATGTTATAATCTTCTTATGAACATATCATTTTCATAAAAGTGTGTTTGAGAATGCAAATGGGAGTATGACAAGAGGAGGGGTACTTGACGTGTGCAGGAATTCCAATATACATAGTTTCTCACTATATAGCTAGTTAAGTTTTAGTTAGCTTATAAGGTTAGTTTTCTCTATAAGAATTTTATTTGGGAGGAACCTTAGTTCATTAAGAAATTTCATCATGTTGGAAAGAGTACACCTCTCAGTTCATGTTGTTGTGGTGGTTAATCCTTTTCGTATTGAAACTTATTCTTGTTTCATGAATGATTACTTATAGATATGTCAATTCGTTTTAAGCTTAGCTTTGTAAGGTCTTGTCTAAAAGTTTGTGTTGGTGCATGACATCACGTTTACTTTCATAAAATTACATACCCTAGATTTTCTTGTATCTATCTTTTCTATCCATTCTATTTGTATTTTATCGTACAATGTAAATCCTATAATATAATACCTATTTAGTTTGAAGTTTTGTCAAGAAAATATTTTAGTGAGGTAGTGTTGCAACCACCTCTTGTTAGTTTTCACATTAGTAACAAGCACAATATAGTATATCCTAATATGCTAGCATTACTCTCATGTTAAGCGACTTGTCGATATTTTAAATATTTCAACCGAACATATACTCTCATGTTAGTTCTCTTTACTATCTGTTTGAAATAAGTGAGTTGTTGTTTGAAATTTATCGATTAGATATAATATCAAATTGAATAATCCATTATCAATCTTAACCCATAAGACTAAAACTTGGAAACAAAAGAATAAAAATTTGCAGAAAGTGATTGATGGTGGATGTTCAAAGTACATGACGGGTAACATGACATCAACTGTTGCAATAGAATAAGGGAAGCACATCTGGGACAACAACAAAGGATTGATAATAGTGACACTTCAAGTATAATCAGAATAGTGAAATTCCTTCACGGATGAGAGTCAGGAGTATAATGACATGTAAGTTTAACATAAAAGTTGTACTACGAAGGACAATAGTGAAACTCCTTGACGCATTTATGTCCTAGTTTTAAATAGGGTGTTATTAAGCTCCCTCAAGATTTGTTGTTCCTTGTTTAACAAGAAGTAGGCTACACCATGTTTAGATTATGCAATTTGTGATGTCAACAAAATCTAAACCCTACAATTCGATAGGCAGGCCACGTGCAGATTGATAAGAAAAGGGGTAGCCTACTCACAAAAAGAGGAACAGCAAATCCGGCCTATAGAGCTCGGCTCAAGTACATGTCTAGTGGTAATTTTCTTATCTGTTGCAGACACAAGCGCATGGGTCACAGAAAGTAATATATATTTTTAGTAGGAAGATCATTTGCCACAAGGGACTATGTTTTAAAACACCGCATGTCTATCAGCTGGTAGCTGAATCATGTGTAACATTTGAACATGCAATATATAAGTGTGAAAGCAACAGCTCATAACCTTCTTTTTCCTAACTCCAACCATGATGAAAGGTACTATGAATGAACTTAACCTGTTGGACAAGGTACTATGCTTGATGAATTTAACCAGTAGTCCAACTGGTAAAGCATGTAACTGGTAGAGCATGATCGAATCCGTAATCTTACGACATGAGTAAGCCTTAACGCTCTTTTACGTGTTTGCTATAGGCTGCTACCTCTTGGGAAAAAACTTACTATGTTTGATGGTGGAGAGATTTCCTTGGCATATTTGAGTAGTAGTGGGCTAACGGATCGATTTGTTTATTCTAGGACGAATAAGAAGAGGAGCAAAGATTGTGCCTCTGACAAAGTGGATTCGGTTCAAATATTACAGACATATGAGAAACAAAGCCTAAATTTAACACAATCAGCCAATTTACAATGCCAAAACCAACATGTATGCAGTACATAACGGCTTAAAGTTCCACGTACGCGTGTCTAATGAGGCCCAACAATCAATCCAAGGAAGTACCGCCACCGACACCCCCACCTGAAGGTTAATTGACCATAGCATCCAATAAGCTGACAATGCCATCTAATATACTGGTCCAAGTTTATACGTTCATGCTTCTGAGATGCTATTTCGGATGTGTTCCATCTAATGTCTGTCGTAAATACATTCAATTATAGTATTTAGAGGTGAGTATTTGGGATAGACGTGCAGCTAGGGTTAAGTGGAACATAGTCGGGAACGACACAGCAGATTTGAATTCCTAATAAACACCCTCAACGGACCCAACATCCTACAATGCAGGTTTCCGGTACCACGAACCACTTGTATACTGATCAACGCTAACAGTTATCCAGAAGTACCGTCCCACTTGTATAATGATCAAAGCAAACAGTTATTCAGAAGTAATCATCTATTAAGCCTACTTATATGCGACCCCATCTAACACCAGCCACCCAACTTCCCCAAGGAGATACAATGCAATGCCTATCTCCAACCAAGCAAACCGCGGGCACGATAGTACTGTACTCACAGACAGACATATCATCAGTCTCCATCCACGATAGGCACCCATCAGGCATGTGATGTGGGCCCGGGGGAGTGGGCCGATCGCCTTCCTGCCGTTCCGCCTCCACTCCACATGTAAATTTGGAAACCCTGTAAGATATCCTTTTCTTCTTTCTCCTCAGTTGGGCCAATTTTTATTGACACCGGATGTAGGTGATGGTGGGGCTTACGAGCAAGCAAGCAGGCCGGCATCAACATCGATCTGGTTTTTATTCCATACCAACGCATGCAGTGGCTTCGGATTAGAGAGAATGCCGCATTCGTTTGGTGCCAGATCCAATGCCTCTCCCCATTTGGCATATAAATTTAAGCATCAACCAGAAGCAGATGTTTCTGTGCGTGGCGCCCGAGAAGATTACGAAAGCCCAAGGCGGTCCTTATAGTTCCCCAGATCCGCTGACCCTGATTATGCAGCCCTGAATGTTCTTGTGAATTGCAGTAAAGGAGCGTGTAGAAGAAACAACGCTATACAGAGACAACAACTTTATCCACTGAGCTGTGAGATCCTGACCTACTGGCTGCTGTTTAATGTCTGCTGGCTGAGACTGACAGAGAAAGGGTGATATTTGCACCAGAAAAACTCTGGCCGCCACAATGTATAGAATTCATCTGGCAAGTTCGTAGAACTTGATTCCTCAAAGTCAAAGTTCTATTTTAGTACATGGCATTGTGGAACTGTTCAAGAGTCTAAGAAGTTATATGTCATAGTTTCGTTGTTTCCTTTATTAGCTTATAGCTAATTAGGTCTTACATGGGTAAGCCGAAAGTAGGAGGACATGTATATTGTGATTTTGTCTTTTTAGAAATGAGAGTAAACTTTAGTTCAGATTACCAACTTCTAAGATGAAGCACTGTATTTTGTATAGGAGTGCATGCCACATGGTTGTCCAAAACATCTATTAAAGGATACCTTGTGATTAGTATGGTCACCACAACACAAGCAAGTGTGCAATAGCGTGCCTCGCATCACACGCTGGTTGTGGGAAGCCTTATGTCCTTTTTTCACATAAAACAATAGTTGTTAATTGCATTCCAATTAGGATTGTATTAATGTCCTAAATGATTTTGCCAAATCGGATAGGAAAGTGTCTCATCATATTATATATATGGTGTGAAAGTGTGATCATATCTTTTTAGAATTTTTTTCAAGAGTGTGGGAATTGTATATATAAGGCCCGTTGGGAGCTAAGAGCTAGTCAATCTCCGCATGGTTAATTGTGCTAGGGATAGTGTCTCTCGTCTACTCTCTTCTGAAATCACTAGTCTGTTGGGTGATAGCACCTAATAGTCTTTGGATCGTCACCAGATCAACTAGGAGAACATCACACATCTCAAAGTAAAGTGTATTTTCTAACTCTTATTAATTTTTTGTTCTCCCGTTCTCTTTGATTTTACAATAAAAGTAGACATGTTAACTTCGACTAATAAAATTGTTAATCTAATTTGCAATGGCAAGTATAGAAATATGATTTCAATAAACATTATGAACTCTAAGTCTGTGAATGTAGTACTTTAGAGAGTTAATTTTCCCATCCAAAAAGAATTAACTGCACATCTAGTTGATTACCTTTCTTTTCAATACAAATTAGTATAGTTACATACATTATAGCGAGGAGAAATCAAAATAGCATAATTCTCAAAGATAATTACCAAACTAGTATGCCTTCAAAACAGATTTTTGAACTAACACCTTTTCAGTTTGAATGTGCCATCCGTCTTGGCACGTCCCCTTTATAGATGCAGAAAAACGAATGGCTCATTCGTTTCTACAACAATTAATAAAATTATTTGGAGTAACTATTATATGAATGTGGCATTAAATGCGCCAAGTTAGATGGCACATTCAGGTCACCATGGATATTTTAGAAAATGACCACTCCAATGAAGTAGTGGTTTTCACCGGTGTAGCTGACTGAAGATGTCGTTTAGTTTTCGCATTCACTCAAAGAACTTTTATAAATACAAGTGCTCTCTACGTTTCTTCGTCACAAAATTCAATTGGGATCTCACTTCGTTCTAAGTATTAGCATTTAGATCACTCTCTACTCAATTTTTCCAAACTCTAGTAATTTTGATCATTATTGAATATCTGAGGAGATCTACACAGCCTATTCTTGGAGCTTATATTCAATGCTTCGGTTATCTCACCTTCAAGTGACTCTCGTAACAAATTGCAATAAGGAATATCATAAAAGTGAGTCAATTTTATTATCTTACATGTGAGTGAATTTGCTTATATCCATGGCTCGTAGATACATTTCACGTAGCATGTCACAACACAACAAACTGTATGTCGTGTAGCTAGTCATGACAATGGCAAAAAAACCTATCAAACAAACTTGTAAGCTTATCACTACATGTATTGTTAATTGATTATCTTAGCTATCAAATAACTATAAATGCAACGTTACACCATGTTTTGACTCACTCAATAGAAACTCGTGATTAATGTCAAATTTCTGACTAATGATGAGTCATTTTCACATTTTTTAACATTTTCCCACATATATTTTTCCAAACTTTTCCATATTTTCCATATATAATGCTTGTTCAGGTCATTCATTTTTACCAACCTTCACCTAGTTTGTGGCATCTTGGACAGAAGCACTACCTTCCAGACTCAAGTGTGATATGTGCATCTATTCTACATTTTATAATGTTTTGTTCTAAGCTGCTTACTTGAATTAGTCCAAAATAATATTATTTTTAGTGCATGTATATTGAATTGCATTTTTCTTTGATAATAATGAGGAATACTCCTATATTTTCTCGTATTTTATTATTTTATTCATTTTTATTTGAAATCTACATTTTTATGATTTTCCCAATAATTTTTCTAAAATATCTAGAAAATCATGCGACATGCATTGTCCAAATTAGGGCACGCGACAGATTAGAGTGATTCGCCAGTGAAAAATTGTAATACCTAGACCCACTATATAAGACTCTAGTAAAATTTTAGAAATGGTGACTGACCCCACAAACCAACTAGCCTTAACTATGAATTTTGTCATCACTCACGCACAAGTCAGGATCAACTTCTCAAGTAGTCACACATCCTAGTACTACTATAGGTTGAGCACGTTTAACCATAAAGTTCTTAGTCATGGGTTTCCTAAAAAGGAGGTGCACCTTTATGATATGGGTAGTTCCATCATTCCTTTTGACATCATTTTAATGGAGGATTTAAATCTTATGAATGTTACAATCTCCCCCACATAGACTCTTGACGTTATCGTCAAGGTTCAACTATATGGCCACACAATATTTATCCATTACATCATACACTCAGAACGGCACCTGGACACCCAACTCTTGATCGTGTCTTGCAGCGTAGGGGGGATACTTCACCATGGATAACCCTTTCCAACATGCCTAGATCACACAACTCAAGGTTGGCATGCCACATGCTCATTTGGGCCTCACCTACTAGATGGTTTATGGCTCTGATACCAATTGTGACACATGGGCCAACTATCTAAGGCTCCAATAGAGTTTCAAGAATGATGAATGGCCCCAAAACCCTCACTGGCCTTAACTACATACTTTGTCCTCACTCGTGCACAAGCTAGGATCAACTTCTAGATTGGTCACCCATTCTAGTACTACTCTAGGTTGAGCATGGTTAATCACAAAGTTTTTAGTGATGGCATCCCTAAAAAGGAGGTCTATCTTGGTGATATGGGTAGTCTGATCATTCCTTTTAAGATCACTTTATATGAGGCCTTAAATCCTGGAACATTACACACGTGACTAATATGCATGCCACACCTTTGAGCACATTGTTAATGTGTCATTGTTTCTGGAAACTTCTATCTAGAGTCTCGAACCCTAAAGTCTACCTATGAATCACCACTGTATCCATTGTACTCTGGGATCTTTTGACCCTCTAGAAGCTAGATAGTGACTATCTTCCTATATATTTTGTACATTAACAGTGTTAATAGGATCCTTCATCTCACATCACCTGCTTATTGAGCATTGTTAGGCTACAAGCTACACAATGATAATCAAGGCGTGCTCTTAAATGTTACTTTTAACTATTATAATTAAATTTCTCATAAGTGTTCATATCTACATATCTTCTTATTTGAATGATCATTAATCTCATGAGATATGTTTACATATCTTGATTTAATTGATCATGGAAAGATTAGATCTTTCTCCTAATAAATCCTATTCTCATCTTTCTCAAATTCTTCCTACGCACTGATCCTAAATATGGGTAAGGGATCTCTTCTATGGGAGGTTCTCAGGTGATTAGAACCCCAATGACATGTATGTTTGGACCATTAGGGCTATGAATGGAAAGATGTGGTTGTCTCACCATACCCAAAAAAGGGGAAAGCGAGATATTTAGGGAATAAAGCTCCATCCTTTATTAATAGTGAAATGTCGCATAAAAAACTTGTTCAGAGTCGACACCACATTTTTTGTGAGAAGTGAGGGAAAAGGTGTGTCGATGAAGCGATGAAGGATTATAACTGATTATCCTTGTGGGATAAAAAATAGGACATAAAAGTGACACCAGAGATTGGATTCGGCTATTTAATAATTAGCAGTGAAGCATTAGCACCCCAACTCGCCTGATAAATGGCTATCAAATGCAATCATGTGATGAAAGATTGAGCAATATAGGATTTATTTAGTTAGGAAAATAAAAGAAGATTAAAGAAATCACTTTTATTGTGGGCAAACTCTTAGGGCTAGATATGTTTGTGTCTTTCCATTATTGCTCTGAATGTTCTAATTTTTGTGTATGTTGTGGTCATAATCACCTCAGGACCTCCCACGGTGGGGATCTGTCATTGGTGACTAGGACCAATGTGTAGGATGTTAGAGGATGACTGGAAAAGGTGTGTTTGTAGAAAGTAGATCTGAGTATTCAAAAATAGTACAAAAAGAGACAGCTATAAGAGCATCAAAGTAGTTATAGAAGATCATAGATCAGATGCATCGATAGGTCATGTCAGGTGCAATAGTTATAGATCAGATAGAAGATCAGTTGGTGCAACAGTTAGAGAATTTTACCATTGTATAGATCTAATAGAGCAGTGGGTATTAGAGGAAGGATCCTTTGATCACAGGAAATACAAAAATAAAGAGAGAGGTAGTCATTTCTCTAGATTTAGGAGAAACAAGAAGGGCCTAGAAAATGTTAGGTATGGGTGTCTATTTATAGTCCACGATTAGGGTTTAGCATTTTGGGAAGAACCCTCAGGAAGATGTAGCAAATTATGTTGATGCGCTACACATGGCACACAAATCTAGGTGATCCACCGATGTAACACCAATAGATGACTTTGATCCACTCATTGTTTTAGGGTTTAAAAAAAGGTAGTTTTTTGGTTTTTCAAGTAATTTTAGGAATATTCTACTGAAAATTGAAGAAATTTGCATAGAAAGATAAGTTGAGGTTTTTCTTTATATTTGCTAAAAAAAATACAATTTGAAAGGGAATATTTAATTCTAGACAATTCAATTGGGCAACTTATCAAAAGATAGCATGTTTAAGGTAGAATTGACGAAGAATTGCACTTCCAATCGAGAGAAGGTTCCTTTATAGAAGAGCTCGAACTCGGAAAAAGTGGACAAAAAGGATGTTTTAAATAAGTGGAAATTAGGTAGGGTGTAGAACAAGTTTGATCATTAGCTAGAGAATTGACACTAATTGTGAATTCATATGTAGCGAGAAAAAATGGGGTGTTAACCGTTTGCCCCTCTCAAGGCAAGGTTCGAGATAAAAGTGAGAACCACAGGCTTGAGCCAAGTGTAACCCCCATTTTTAGTCATAGATGGCCAAAAGGTTTGGACTTGTCAAGAATGTTCTAATAAACCTAGTGGAGGCTGAAAAGTGAGTGTGATGGTTCTTCCTTGTGAAGTTGAACTAGTGAGGAAAATATTGGAAATAAATGATTTTTTTATAATAAGGGAAGCCTATGACTTAGGCAGTTTCATGCATCTTAGTCCATCACTTGTTCCCCTGAAGTTATAATGATCTAGAATAGATTTATTGGCCTCAAAAGTGTCTGTTGTCATTTCTTCAGTTTTTGAAATCAGTATATGATTTTGCCATTAATTTGTGCCTTAGTGAGAAGAAGGTGAATGTGAAAGAGCAAATTGTCAGTTGTAGTTTGTTAGTGAGACATTGAGATTAGGAGTATGTGATCATTGTAAAATAGTGCAACTACTCTGCCTAAAAATAGATCTTGAAGAAAAAGAGTAGGCATCCCCTTTCCTATGCATCTTTAATTTTTTTTAGAGTGGCCCCATTTAGATTCAGGACTAAAACTCTTAAGAGGAACAATTTGGAGATTTTTCCTATTGAGATAGGGCTTGGATCGTCAAGATTTGGTAGTTTTGGTGTTTATACAAGCTTTCAGATCTAAGGTGACCATATAGGTCGGTGACTATATTGATTAGTTGTCAGTGTGATATAGATTTCTGAGATTTGTGCCATAACACAGGGTCATGAGGCGGGGTTGGTAATCCTAATCAAGTCATGATCTAAAATTGTTAGAAGATGTGTACATGGAAGTAAAACTTATAATTGTGGTCTTGATCTGGTATTGCCTAAAGATTCTACATTGAGAGGCAATATGCATTCCAATCATAGGTGATGAGTAGAGACTTAGATGGTAAGATCAAAGAGGATCAGAGAGCTTGTTCAAGACAAGGCTCATGGTCTAGTTTTAGGTCTTGGTCTAGGATCCAAACAAACAAGAAAACAGAAATTTGTGTCAGTTATGTGTAAGGCGCGTGATTCGGGACCTAGAAAGATTTGAAAAGAAAGGCTTGATGTGGTTCAGTTTAAGGTTGTCAAACTAAACCCTAGAAGATTCTATGTTGAACATGTATTTGGATTTATTTAGGGTCATAGTCCAGGACCCAAATAGATTTGGAAATGAACGATCATTGTATTAGTTTAGGGTAAATGTCTAGGACCGAAACAAATTTGGAAATGAACTAGTTTAGGGTCATAGTCCAGGACCCATATAGGTTGTAGCTAAATATGTAGAACATTTTTAGAAAAATAAAGGTTTTTTTTATTTTGGAGTCAAGATTTGACATTTTGTGATTTATACTTATTTTTTGGTATTTTTCTAAATTTTTTATGGTTTTGAAATGTTGTTGAAAATCTAGGGACCTATTTGAAAATTTTGCATTAGTTTTTATCTTTAAAAGAGGAAGAATGGGAGGAGGGTCGAGCATTCTTCCCATCACTTCTTCACTCATGCAAGCAGCAATAGCGACAATTAGCTCAGGGAATTTTAGAGCGGTGGTAGCGGCTACGAGAGGAGAGAGAAAGAGTTTAGTAGATTGTAGTGATTTGCCAACTCCAGCACAACAAATCATGATCATTCACCAACATCAAGCCAGCAGTTTCTGGGAGTGGCCCCATGATAGTGAGATTCCTCTGGTGGTCTTCTTCGGTGGCATTTCGGTGTAGTTTTCGGCTACATCCTTCTCAAGGAAGGTATAGCTTTCCTTTTTGTACTTTAATTTGGTCATTTTGTCCCTCAATGGCGAGATGCAATTTTTTTCTTCCCAGCCTTCTTTTTGTTTTATAGGTTGGAGACGACCTAGATGCATGTTTTATTTTGTGATCCAATCAATTTTGTTGTTTAATCATTTTCTCAATCGTCCTTTATTTGATCGAGCTGATTTTAGGTGATGTAGAAAGCATTTGACCTTGTCATTGTTGTTATGCAGATGGCTTCTTGTCATTGGATGAGGTAGACCCTCTTATTGACGAGAAAGATGGTGGCATGATGTTGTAGCCAAAGCATATTTGTGATACATATCTGCAATATGGACTGCATTAGTATCTACCGTTTGAATATTCTGACCAAAGTCCTCATCGAACATATGTCATGATGGTGCGAGCAGGATCAAGGGGGAATTTCTCCCTACAGTTAGATTCATCTATCATCCAAGCATGTTGTGGATGAATATATATCACCAATTTTGTCAAACATGCGATGAGTTATAACTTGGAAACTATGCTTCTTGTTGTTTTCTTTCTGCTTTTTCGAGCGTGAATTGTGATTTTTGGCCATATAGCATTAATCTTGACTTTGTTTCCCACGTTATTTATTTAAGGAATCATCTTGTCAAATGTTTAGTGGAGGATCCATCGGAATGAGTTGGGGAGAGTTGATTATGACTATCATATAAAGGTGCATGAATCACTCTCAAAGGGTGTTTTCCCAATACTTGTTCTCTAACAAGTATGTGTCTAACTTGGTATCCAATACATATGACCCATGAGACATGGCCATCTGTCACCACACATACTAGTCCCATGTGTATTTTTGTTGTCTAGTCCACATAATACTTTACTAGGGATGTTTAAAGAATGTCTTTATTAGCATACATTAGGATCTCATGTTCAAGTCACACACTTGATTTCCCATGGCTTTGAGTCGATCATTCTAACGATACTTGTTCTATACATTAATATCATAGTAATCAAATGTGCATCAATGATTTGGAATGGCAATTTTTAATCAAATTAGAAGTAAAATATATCCCTATAGCCATCATCAAATAATGGCGTCGAGGGCATATATATCAATAGTCTCCAACTTGTACTAAACCCAATCACTCACTTATCTATTATCAAGCTATATAACATGACCATCATGCTTCTATTGTGATAACATCTTTGTTGTGAACAGTCATCCCCCTTGGTTGCATATAAGAAAAAGTACATCATCCTTTAGATGTTGCTTTCAGGGTCCAGGAAACCTAACAATGACACTTACGATTTACTTCAACCACTAATTGATGACTTGGATGAAACTATAGGAAGAAGGCATTATGACTTATGTGATTCCCATGGAGATACTTCATTTGTGTGCTATGTTGTTTCACATTATTAAGAACTTTCTAGCTTATAAGAATTTGCCTAGATGGATCGTAAAAGGATCCAAATCATGTCCTATGTGTGAGGAAAACAATGATTCAATCCGATTGAAATATGATAGAAAGACTGTATATCTTGGGTCATCGAAGATCTCTTCTACAAGTTATCCTCAACGAGGGTAGCTGAAAGAATTTAATGGGTCAATTGGGAAACAAAGTGCTTCTAAACCAATATCAAGGGATGATGTATATGAAATATTGAAAGACATTGAATGTAGTAATCCCACATGTGAAAAATATTTATAAATAAAAGGTCAAAGTTTTGGAATCTTCCTTATTAAAGTTCATTGACAATTAGACATTATATTATTTCGTGCATGTGCAAAATGTTTATGACAATATCATTGGTATGATATTGAATTTACTAGGAAAGATCAAAGATGACATCAAATACATAATAGATTTACAAGCAATCAGTATAAGGAGAAAAATATCAATAGACATGAGTGGTATCTGCATATATTTACTTCCTTCTTGTTATGCTTTGTCTAAATAGGAAAAAACCTTTTTGAAGTGCCTGTATAATGTCAAGGTGCTGCAAGCATACTTTTCCAATATCTTTGGATTCATGTAAACAAAGGATCTAAAGTGGATACTTCATATATATCATGATTGGCACACCCTAATGCAAAAAACATTATGTGTGAACTATTCAATGTATATTGCTGAAACATGTAAGATTTGTAATCACAAGGCTTGTTTTCTTCTTCAATGAAATATGCAACATAGTGAGAATGTTGATAAGTTGCTAAAGAAGTGATCATTACATTGTGCAATCTTGACATGTATTTTCCTCATTCATTCTTTGATGTCACAATTCATTTTGTTATCCATTTGACTAGGGGGTGAAGATATTTGGTCCAATATTCTAATAGTGGATGCATCTTCTTTTAACATTACATGAGCATTTTAAAGGGTGATGTTTGAAATCATTACCATCCCAAAGAGAGTAAATATTAATGGTTATGTGTCTAGGGAGACAATGGAGGTTTGTAATGATTGTTTGAACTATAAAAAAGCTTGTGGCGATACAAATTGTCATCACAGTGAAACTTATTGTGGCAAGGGAACTCTAGCAGCATGAGTAAAATGAAATATTTGTGAGTTACAAAATTAAGCATGCTTGTATGTTTTACCCAACATTGACAAAGTGAGTATTTATATTACTAAACACACCAATTTTATCAAGAACAATGTCCTCAATTAGTTCAATGTGGCTTTGTTGAGAGTATAATTAAACATTTATTAGCTTTAAAGCTAATATTTCATCAAGTATCTCAAGCACCAAATGATGTTTCTGAGAACATCAAATGGAGTGCCTTTCAATCAAAAAATGAATGTCATATCATATGACCGGTAAATAAGTAGATTTTTGTACTACATATACGTTCAGATGACAATAGTGTACTCTAATACAACAAGGTCATTACATAAGTGTCTTTGTTGTATTTTGCTAGTGCAAAGGATAAGATACCATGAGAATCTATAATTTCATATTATGATGCCCTTGAAGAAATATGTGAATTTGATTACACGCAGTTCACAGTTCCTATCTTTAGGGGTAGTTGGTTTTGATTACAATAAAGGAGTTCAAGTGGATGAGTTGGGTTTCATATTAGTGAATTTTGAGAAGATTGGTGAGAAGGGTGAGCCATTCATAATGCAATCACAGAAAAAGCAAGTATTCCATATCGACAATCGAAAAAATAAAAATTAGTTTATCATTCTTCAAGGTGAATGGCAGTTCATTACCAATCTTATAGACAAAAAAGAGTAATTTTACAAATATGATGACTCCAATAAATTCTAAGTCAGTTTCCGAAGTGTACCTGTCAAAGTTAACATCAATGAATACTATAAGTGTTGAGATCATACTACATGATACTACAAGAATATGAGTTTACTCTAAATCCAACCAATATGAGAGACGTGTTTTCTCACTTATGTTTTATTATTAGCCAGACTTGAATATTTGTAAATCTACATTTGTAATAATACATACATTTTCATTTGTGTTTCTCTTCACCTATAATTTTTCATCACTTGTCCTAGACGCATGTGTTTTTTCACTTATGTTTATATTATCACTATATTGTAGACTATTATAGCATGAACATAGAAGAGGATCACTCTTAGCCTAAGTACTAAGAGGTGGTCAGTGATGATGCTTTTGGTAGTTGTGATGCTTTGCATACTAGATGGACCAAACTCGTGCACATGTTATAGAAGATTAGGGCCAAAGGAAAGAAGTTGGCCATTTAATTTTATGAAACAATAACACCTATGATGTAGAATTCTAGTGCTTTTAGACACTATTTTAGGGTCATTGTATGAAACAAGGTACCAATAGATATATAAAATTTGCATAAAGTTGATGCTTCCCTAAATAATCTCTTGTGGAAGAACATATTTGTGAGTTGTATGACTTTATACAAAGTTTTTCCAATTTTGAGTTCTTATTTCATTTGCCAATTCTGATAATAATCACTATTTTTGCATAGCCTTTTTCACTGAGATATGAAAGATCATTGAAGAAAGGTATTGAAATAATGTTATAAGATGTGGAGGGGGGTTAAGATCGATCTCACAAGAAATTATATTATCAATACAAAACATTTAAAAAATTACCCATGAATAATACACTTTTGTTGACTCTGTGATGTGGTGCAAGTTTCTCTCAACTATGATATCATATGAGGTCAATGTACATTTTAATATACTACATGGTTTTTATTGTTATAAAAAGTGTAATATATATATATATATATATATATATATATATATATATATATATATATATATATATATATATATATATATATATATATATATTGAAACAATTAGACTACCGAAAGTCAGAAAGGAAGATGGGCAAAGAATGTGCATGATTATCGATTAGGGTCTGGTGATTATGCCTTGCATAACCAAATTAATGAAAACCACTGACTTTTGATGAATCGAGAACTGTTGCAACTCCATGTCCAATCTTACATGAGGTGTAAATGGATGCTAAAATAAGCATCTTAGGAGAAATTTTCAGCCCTACAACCAGGTAAGTGGCACATAAAATGGTGAAGTTCAACCATCAAAATGGCATGAATTGTTTTCTAATTGTTATCAAATAGTTGCATTAAATGTAACTAGCAAGACCTCAATGAACAAAGACAAAAAATAAGTTCATCCCTCAAAAGTTCATCCCTCAAGGCCAATGGTATGTACCGTCAATTTATCTTTGTACTCTAGAGTAATTTGGCCATGTTAGGGGAGTAGGATTTGGTGTGGGACTAAAATATTAGTTTGTCTCCTCCCAACATCAACCATGATCTTATCAAAGAGGTGGTATGAGATAGGAGGAAATAGATGATTTAGTACAATTGAAAATACAAGAAGCAATGATAGTATTGCAGTCTTGTCAACCTCCTCAAACTCAATACATGGAATGTTGCTCTGATGACATGATACAAGAGAGTATTTGCATTATTGAAGGCCATGGAGTACTCATAATGGTCTACCAGACCATCTTGATGTAAGTTCGATAGTGTTATAATAGTATCTCAATTCTCTCTCTCCCTTTATATATAATTATATATATTTTGTCATTGGTATAATACTATTTAAATTATATATGGGCACAAACTACCAACTTGCCAACGCT
Source organism: Alisma plantago-aquatica (assembly GCA_963693085.1). Classification (NCBI taxonomy): domain Eukaryota; kingdom Viridiplantae; phylum Streptophyta; class Magnoliopsida; order Alismatales; family Alismataceae; genus Alisma; species Alisma plantago-aquatica. Next base: position 1,228,077,032 of record OY856409.1, on the reverse strand, counting down.
TAGCCTAAATTTGATGTTATTACATAGGGAAAGGTATATCACCATGAAGACACATTGCAATGTGATCTAATGCCCTTTGACATAATCTGTGTATCCATAGTACTTGTATAGGAGGGAATGGGAGATCCACCACTTCTAATACATCATTGTAAACACAATATATCATGAGAAGTATACACCACTGTGGTGGGTTGTCCTAGAAACCTGGTCATCAGTAAAAAAATCTAACAAATTCTTATTACATTTACTTTTTGATTTTTTTAATTTGTATGTATATGTTTTCATTTTATACAAGAAAATTTGAGCATATCAAAAAACCAAAGAGAAAGAAGCTGCCTATAAGTTTTACTCCCTGGCCTAAACCAAGTCTTATTCTAGAATCCATATTCAAGGGGATAGGAAGTAAATCTAAAATCTTATCTTGATACTTAGATAATAAAAAAAAACTAGAGTTGAATATGGTATTCCATATGCTCAAGGACATTATGAACCAAGATTTGACATTAGTATCTTCCTTCGTGATATTATGGAGATTCTCCAGTATGATTGAAAAAATTCCTCCATAATAGAAGTATGTATATGGTAAGCATTTATCAATGCAAAAAGTTCATGTGAATATATATATATATATATATAGCTTTCGTTGATTTCTATATATCAAACAATTACTATTGATCTTACAATTACCAATTACTTACATGTGGAGACTATATATTTTCAAATAAGCAGTGTGACATGTGTAGTTCCTTCAATAATTAGCACGATGGAAACAAAACACAGTTTCATAGTTGAATCTTTCTCATCTTCACTAAAGTTTTTTGCTACTATGGGAATGAATTTCAATTTAGCTCCTTTTAATGTTGGATAAGTTTCCATTATGTAATTGTATTTCTTAACTTGTAATTTTGACTATGAATTATCCTTGAATATGAACTTTATTTTTGTTTTGTTTGCCTTGTTCTTGCTTATAACCTATCATTATCAATTATTGAGATTGCCACAAGCTCAATTATTGTCTATTATCTTACCCACCGGGTAACACATCAGGGCATCAAATCAAAATTCCCAATTGTGGAGTAGGTATAAATCTTCATCCATAAACACATCTATTAACATGTCTTCATCATGATATCTCCAGTTAGTCAATTGTCTTATCATTTTATGTATAGTTGTTGTAAAGCCATGGGCCCACTGCCCAAGGCTCTAGCAGAGTTTCAGGAATGACAACTGACCCCACAGACCACCACTAGCCTTAACTATGCGATTTGTCCTCACTGACGCGCAAGCTAGGATCAACTTCCCGACTGGTCACCCATCCTAGTACTACTCCAAGCTGAGCACGCGTAACTATGGAGTTCTTTAGTGATGGGCTCCTAGAAAAGGAGGTGCACCTTGGTGATATGGGTAGTCCAATCATTCCTTTTCAGATCATGTTATCCGAGGCCTCAAAATTTGGGACGCTACAATCTCCCCCACTTAGACTCTTAACGTCCTCGTCAAGGTTCAACTATATGGCCTCATATTCTGACCTCATTTCAGTGCAGACCCACAATGGCCCATGGACACCCAGCTCCTGATCACGTAATACCAGTGCAAGGATGGCTACGTCAACCATGGACAGCCCTTTCCTACATGCCTGGACCTCACAGCTCAAGATTGGCATGCCACATACCCATGCGGGCCCCACCTACTGGAGGGGTTATGGCTCTGATACCATTGTAACACATGGGCTCACTGCCCAAGGCTTTAGTAGAGTTTCAGGAATGACGACTGTCCCCACAGACCACCACTAGCCTTAACTGCGTGCTTTGTCCTCACTCACACGCATGCCAAGATCAACTTCCCGACAAGTCACCCATCCCATACTACTCCAAGTTGAGCACGCTTAACTATAGAGTTCTTTAGTGACAGGCTCCTGGAAAAGGAGGTGCGCCTTGGTGATATGGGTAGTCCAATCATTCCTTATAAGATCTTTTTATCTGAGGCCTCAAATCCTCAGATATTACAATATCCCCCACATAGACTCTTGACGTCCTTGTCAAGTCTCAACTACATGGCCTCATAATCTGACCCCATTTCAGTGCAGACCCACAATGGCCCATGGACACCCAGCTCCCGATCACGGAATACCAGTGCAAGGGTGGCTACGTCAACCACGGACAGTCATTTCCTACATGCCTGGACTGCACGGCTCAAGACTGGCATGTCACAAGCCCATGTGGGCCCCACCTACTGGAGGGGTTATGGCTCTGATACCATTTGTAACACCCGATCCTACTGCCCAAGGCTCTAGTAGAGTTTTAGGAATGACGAATGTCCCCACAGACCACCACTAGCCTTAACTGCGCTTTGTCCTCACTCACGCGCATGCCAGGATCAACTTCCTGACAGGTCACCCATCCCAGTACTACTCCAAGTTGAGCATGTTTAACTATGGAGTTCTTTAGTGATGGGCTCCCGGAAAAGGAGGTTCACCTTGGTGATATGGGTAGTCCAATCATTACTTATAATATCTTTTTATCTGAGGCCTCAAATCATCAAATGTTACAATCTCCCCCACTTAGACTCTTGACGTCATCATCAAGTCTCAACTACTTGGCCTCATAATCTTACCCCATTTCAGTAGAGACCCACAATGGCCCATGGACACCCATCTCCCGATCACAGAATACCAGAGCAAGGGTGGCTACGTCAACCATGGACAACCCTACATGCCTGGACCGCACAGCTCAAGACTGGCATGTCACATGCCCATGTGGGCCCCACCTACTGGAGGGGTTATGGCTCTGATACCATTTGTAAAGCCTTGGGCCCACTGCCCAAGGCTCTAGCAGAGTTTCAAGAATGATGATTGGCCCCACATACCACCACTAGCCTTAACTACGCAATTTGTCCTCACTGACGCACAACCCAGGATGAACTTCCCGACTGGTCACCCATCCTAGTACTACTCCAAGCTGCGCATGCTTAACTATCACTACAACAAATATTAGATTTCCCGGCATAATAACATGCTGTAAAAACTGCATAACTATGTCGTTAGTGTATTTATTCGGCATTTTCCAATATGCCGGAAAAATGCCGTTGAAAAGCGTGCCACCAAAAGTTTGACGGCATATTAAGAGTTGCCGTAAATAGTATCAAAATCGGCATTATGCCCATGCTGGGGATAAATGGTTATCGCCGGAAAATGATGCCAAACTCGACATTCTAATATGCCGGAAATGTACTAAAGTGTCAACACACATGAATACTCACCGTAGGCACTACAACAAATATCATTTTTTCCAGCACAGAAAAATGCCTATTAAAATCTAAGGTCGTGCCGGTACAACTTTTTTCCGATATTTTTTAAAGCCAGAAAGATATCGTTTATAGACGTGCGTGCCGCTACCAGATTCTTAGCATTTTCAAATTTCCTGGAAATAATGCTACACCCGACATTACATTATCAGTATCACACATCAACATCGGAAGCACCATAAATGATAATTAAAAGAGAGATTATTTCATTGATAAATATATTATAATTTGACAGAATCTTCATTTACACCTTGAACCCACGTACATACAAAACATCCTATGAAAAAAATACATATAATCCATTTACAACATTGAAACAAATCTCCTCGAGAATCCCTTGTTCTCTTAAGATCAAACTGGGAACAATTTCGCATCTTGACCTCTTTAGTTCACCCTATTCATTAATCATCACTGATCATGTACGTGTTGAACTTCTTGTATCCACTTCACCTTTCGTTAGCTTTATGGTCATGACCACCTGTAGCTCCAGATTATAAGTCCGTGTCTGCCAAAAATGTCTATGTGATCACATCAAAAATATCAGGCAACATAGAGCACGGGGAGATGGTGGCTTGTCTTTGTCATTCGTGTACATTCATATTTCTTTACTGTGCTTTAGAACTCACTGCAAATGTAAGAACCAGGTAGGTTTTAGAAACAGAGGACCCCCTCCATGATTAAATAGATATCAATAGACTAGACAAGAGTTATTTACTCACTTTCAAGACTTTTTCCCATCCATTCTCATGTCACTCTCATCATTGGTGTTGATAACTTGCCAATTTTGAATTATTCCAATAAGCTCCCCTTGAAAGCTGGTCGAAAATCTCCTCCCGCTTGCAGAGGAGATCATCATAGACATTGAGTTGGATTAGATCAATTGCCCTTCCAACATCCATACCATTCATATGAACCTGTCGACCAAATGAACATGTTAATATATTAATAAATCAAAGCCAATCACAACCACTTAATTATTATCTCTACAAGCATGAATAAAGAAACTATAGAAGTGTAACAAAGTAACAAATCAATACAAAAACTATTAGCATTCACCTTGAGGTGACCCAAGGACCTAAATAACAATTCAATTCAATCATTAACTTTTAGGAAAGTCACCCTTCTGGAATGACCCGCAGTTCATTTTCCCCTCTTTAAGTTTTTATAATACACGCCATTTTTTAGGGCCCAATGGGACCACTGTTGAACCTTTGCATGGCTTATAACCAGCTCAAGATGCAAAGCTAAGTACCTATGCATTCATTCATAGTTATGCATGAAAACAACTGTCCACATCTAAGAGGTAATTGCATACCAGAAAGCAACACTAGAACCACATATACACCAACCAAAATTAGAACTTGTAATGTAAAATCTGCAGAAAGGTCTGAAAGAGGTACCAGAATGGCAAGGGGGAAAAATGGTAAGAAGTTCATCTCAAAAAGCACTAAGCTCAAGGCTTGCAAGCAACCGGGATCATTTGCTTTCATGATAATCAGGAAAAGCTGGTATTGCAACAAAACCTAATGCAAACATGTATGGAAGAGGAATTAGAACAACAAGAGGCAATAATTGGTCAAGAAGTTCTGTTCGAATTACACTGAGCTCAAGACTTTCAAGCAAGCAGGATCATTTAATTTCATTGATCATCAAGCAACGCTGGTAATACAAAACCTCCTACAAACAGGTCTGAAAGAGGCACCTGAACAACAAGGGGGAACAACTAGTCAATAATTTTAGCTCGAATTTTCTTTCAATAATCATCAAGAAAAGATAACTGTTACTAGTTGCTAAGATCAATCTAGTAGTCCACCTAGAAACATTATATAAAAAAAAGGTAGCAGCTAGAGAGAAAAGTAGTTCAGAAACTTCTTAGAACCTCATCAAAGATCACGACTAAAATCCACCAAGAATATTTAGCAAAGCTTCAACTACATTTTGAAAGGAGAACCAATGCAGCAGACAAGCACTTCATAACTGATCAAGTCTAGGGATTAGAGAGGCAAAGACTTTTGACATCAACATTTAGTACTGCCAATGTTATTAGCACACAACCAATCAAATCAACCAAGGCTACTGTGTGAGGTGTATGATTAGCAACCTCAAGATAGCATATGAGAAGCAAAACCCAGAAAATGAAAGACTAGATATATACATGAATTTAATTTTTCAAGACATTAAAATGGATATAAAACATATGTAGTCTCATACATGCAACACCAATAAGAAACATCATACTGACACAATAGCTGTCATCCAAGTAAATAAGCCTTCTATAATAGTTATAATTTGACTAAAGACTAATTAAATCATGCATGATAGACTCAAGACCCATACTGTAATATATTAGAATATGAAAACTTGTGAGCTGCCTCTCCCAAAGTCAAAAAGGTAAAGAGATAGCCAATGTGAGTTTAGGTAATTGACCTTACTCTTAGACAACAAATCAATGAAATTTATTCACTCTTGTGCTACACAAAAATTTAGGGTCAAGGATGTGCCTATATGCTTCATTGACCTCAACAAGTTAGGATGATAAGCATGAAGACAAATTCAAGGTTGTTGCATAATACTTTTTGATCGGTAGCAATTATAATCAAATACTTAATTATATATCATAGAAAACATATAACAAAAGCAAGATCGTTGCATACTATTTATTCTTGAATAACTAAATAAAGAAAAGAAAAGACATGCCAGCTGCATCCGTTAGTTGTGCAACATAGTAATTCAATAGTAATCAAATTGCTAATACACGTACCGATCCATGTCGTGACTTGCAATAGCTTAATAAAAGGGTAACTAATGGAGCAACTTAGGTTTGTAGTCCAGGAAAAATATATTCAAATTCCTTCCCTGGCACATCTTGAGATTTTGTGTACACATTGGGGCAACAAGATATGGTTCTTTAACAAAATATAAAACATTTTGTCTTGACCACAAACTTATTTATATCTGATTTTTTTTATTAAAAAGATATTTAAAAGGGAGAAATATAGACAAAGAGTACTACAAATTCGTACCTAATAGAAGAGTAAATGACCGCATACCAATGTCAAATGGAAGTTAAACAATGGATGCCTTCCACTTTGGTCCTATACAAATTCCTAGTAACTTTTCAACAAGTTTTGATGGCTAGAATCAATTATACATTGGATTGTTCTAAATGATATTGCATTGAAAGAAAGCAACTATAAGAAGAAACATAACAATCATAATATATATATATATATATATATTGTTACAAAGTCAAATAAGATAACTATATGATGTCTCAACAAATAACATATTCACTTGCAACTCTAAAAAACAGATAGGAAAAAATAACAAAATAATAAACAGCATATAGGAGAGACTAATAAAAAAAGGCCAAGAACAAATGTAGTGCACCATGTGCACTACATTTGGATTAAGAATTCAGAATAGAGTAAAAAGCTAAAATGTGAACTATGTAATCATTTCACAAAAGGGCACTGAACTGTGAGTTACTACACAAGACATAGACAAAGGAAGAATTTGAGTACTGTTTGATAGGTTGTACCTATCTGTGATGACTTGTCAGACCTACAACTTGTACCATTACAACATAGGTGTTTAGTGAGATTTCAAGGAATGTAAGCATTCTAGATATGGTATTACTTCAATGAACTTAAGGTTACTAGAAGCAAGAAATAAAGATGGGCGGTGTCACTGTAGCTGAGACAAAGATTCAATGTTGCAATTATAGATGTGTGATTCAAAGAGTCAGAGAAGATTGCAACTTTCTCATTATCTAATGGCTCTGAAGTATCAAATATGAGAGCATTTAGATGGGAAATTGCAGTCATGGAAACCATGTTTGCAGCGTATCCAGTTCGACAAAGGAGGCAATCCCTTCGATTGCTCTCAAAAATTGAACTTTTCAGTAATATAAGCATTGGTTGGAGCCATTGACTGTTACTATAGAAGGGGAACAAACAAAGAGGTTTAACACAAACACCTAATTATATAAAAAAATAGTCAATCTGTTGATTCACTTAGCCTCAATTCTTGTACTGATTGTTAATAAATTATTATGACAGATATAAAAAGATTGCATGCTTGCTTCTTCTTCAACTCGGCCAGCAGGATCCCAACATCTTGTGATAAGTAGCGTACCCACATACAACTCTCGACACTCTTGGACCCATTATATAGGTTTAAGCTGTCTGAATGGAGCACTCGGTTAAACACATATAGATTATTTCAAGTTGTCTATTATAAAACCAAGGCAACTAACAAGTTTAGTACAGATCTGCACTTCGGCCCTCCGGACAACAGGATATGTATGGAGCCCAAGGTAATCATTTTATGAAAACAAGTGCTCTACAACTTGTGGTGTTGGTTATGAGAGGACCACATAAATGTGAGGAGGAGGGAGAAAGATCTCCCTAGTCAAGGAAAACATTTTAGTTATTTAAGAATAATATTTAATTTATGTTCAAAACATTACCTAAAGGTGTTGTATTCAACAACTTTGAGCCTTTAAGAATGTAATCAGCCTTTGGCTGGGAGGATTGTTTCATCCTTTGAGAGTTGATGCCAGATAAACCCAATTTTTCATCTCCTTTATCATTTAAAGGATCAAGTTACAGATCAAAATGACAAAGGACAGTTTAGAAGTGTCACTATTGTTCTCACTTTTACATCAGCAAGTAAGTTTTTACCTCTTGAAGGACTGGGAGTGCATTGTAGCCACTCCCTTTCCTCTTGGAACATTGAGAAAATGTATCAAATCTGCCATATAAACCAGGATGACTGAAATCAATATATAGTAGAGTGGAGAGGTGACTAACTAGGAAAATTTATCTAGAAATTAACTGATGAGCTGAAGAGTTCAAGACTTACCTTTTAAGTAGAGCCCTTCAATGGAGGAAATTGTGACCTCAATGAAATGGGGGTTCTTCAAATGGTGATTCCTGCACAGGTAATACATGAAAACTATTTTAGTCCCTATTTAATGCCCTTCTTGCTACTACTGATAGTCATGGTGGTATAGTTGATAATATTTTAGCTGATTTAACACTTTGACCTTGCTATATCTCCACTTCAGTGACCACTTAGTGCTCCTTCAACCCTTTCTCCTCAACTAGCTTTCTATCCTCCATTGAGAAACCTTCCTTAAAACATAAGTGTCAACCTAAGAGAATAACAACCACTTGGAAGAAATAGAAAAGGGTGTGCTAGTTTGTATGTGTAGATCCTTAGAATAAGGCAACAGAAAGGATGGGGAACCTACTATAATCGTAGGTCAACATGGGGTACTAGTCATCTAGCAAAGGAAAATTATTCAGACTACAACCTCTCTCAACTACAATGTAAGTCGAAAAAAATCAACAAAGACAAGCAACTTTTCAGCTCCAAATTTCACTTTTTCATCTCCTGCATTTGTTGCTCTCGCTAAGTCTTATTTCATCATCTTCCCTCTTTTTCTTTAGAGTGCAATAATGAATTGTAGCTTCTGATTGTTGTAGAACAAGAGATTGGACCATCACTTCCACATAGAAGAACATAACTTTTCCCAGTCAAAGATCTTTTTCACTCCTAAGAAAACCACAATACAGAAACGTGCAATCAAATTTAACAAAATAAGACTTGGGTTTCATGTAAAAGGTAAGATACTTTCAAGTATTGATTATATTGTGACGCCCATGCATGTGTAGTGACCATCATGGGTAACACCTTGTAGCTACCCCACTAGATCAACACCTTGTTGCGACCGTAACACATAGGTAGCGACCACCATGATCAAGGAAATTGTTGTGATCGGACTAGGCAGGTGTAGTGACCCATCAAACCAAACCATGTGTTGTGACTGAAATACATCCACCAAGCTCATCGATCTGATAGCATCATGGTATTGCGACCGCAACACACTCACCCAAGATAGCGACCATCACAACTCACACATGTGTTGTAAACACACTTAGGATTAAGGTTTGTCCATACAAGATTAGGGTTTGTTGCGCTCGCAACACATCAACCATCAAAAGAGAAGAGGAACTCCAACTTGGATCAAATCCACGGCTACAAGGTCACCTCAAGAAGAGAAGAAAACACCAAGGTTAAAGGAGCTCAAGAAGAAAAAGCTCAAACCCTAGGCCGAACAAGAGAGAAGAAAGAAGAAAGGGGAAATTTCATCTCAATTAGGTACCACCATGGTCAAACCACAGTCTCTGACCTTTGTGAAGAGAAGCACAACACATGGTAGCAATGACAACACAACTCAAAACACATGTATTAGCCACAACAAAAGCCAACCAAGAGAGTGTTGTGGTCGCATCACATCACCAAGGGCAATCCCTAGCGGCCAATAGTTGGAATATGGTGAAGCTCCTAGGACCTCATTATTGAGATTGACATGATGCAAAGAACACATAGGAAAAAGACCTAGATCTAAAATCATGATCAACATTGATCATGGAGTAGAGAATCAGTCCATTCGATTACTATCAATATAGTACCACTTGGACTGTTGAACCACCAATCATACAACAAAGCCTATTTGTCAATCTTCAAATAACAAATGAAATAAAGCACCTAAAATGAGTAACAAGCAGTGCAGTTGCCCTTTAACAAGATGAAAAATGTTAAGATCTTCGATTGGAATGGAGGATTTTCCTACCAGTTTGAGACTATGGAAATCATGTCAGATTTGAGGTATCATGGCGAGGTGGTATGCAAGTTGATGTTTTTGCTTTATCCTAGAGTTATAATTATTATTTTTGATGAACCACTATGTAACTATACAACCAAATCTTCACATTTGGAGTTTGCTAGCTTGCCCACCAAATTTAGGCGATAAAATAATGCCCATTTAGGATTTTTTTGTTCATAGCTATAATGGAAATCCAAATACCAATTGCATGCTCAACAACTTTGGGGTAGGGCATCATCAGTCACTTTGTGTGACCTCCACGTCTTCACCACAAGTGGACTGACGCATCAGGTGCAATGTCTTCTTGTTGATCATATCGGCTCCTTGCACCATGTAGTCATCACCACTTAATTCCAACACCATGGCACCAACTACTGGAAAGTCACAACATAAAAGGGTGAAGCCAGCTTCTAGAAAGGGTCAAGACATGAAGTGATGCACTGGAACATAGGTGTGTGTGTCAGCTACTAGTGCCATGCAATTGTCACCACCTTAGTCCAACCCCATGACATAGGCTATTGGAAAATCAAGTCATACATGGTGAAGGTGGCTTCTAGAAAGAGTCTGGACACAAAATAAATATCTGGAACATGTTTGGACCTATGTTCTAGTTCTTTACTTCATGACCATGCCCTTGTAGGCAGCCACCTTCACTGATTGTGTCATGCCACTTCTAGGCCCTTATTGCATCAATCAGATAGTGGGGACAAAGATTGAGCTTTGCACAAGGAGAGGCAAAGTAAGGAGGAGACGACAAATTTGCCTTTGACTATGGTCATCATTGACGTTTAAGAATTGTGTCACGAGAATGGGTTATTGTTACAACATGTAGGAAGGGACCAGAGAAAGATATGGACATTTTTAGCTACAAGAGGCCAAACGTCTCTTTGGCCAAGGGCGAGTAGATTTTCCTCAAATTCTGTTTTGTAGTTTTTTGCCTCAATCCTCTGCAACAAGATCAAGGGAGGTGATGCTAAGGTTGAAGAATAGATAGATCGTAATGGGCTTCACATGGTGGTTCTAATAAGATCCATTAACGACATCCCCATTAAGATCCATTAAGTGATGGAGACCCATTAAAAATGCATCAAATCCAACTGGATCTCATTGGGTATGGGTATGTTGGGTCAAATATTCATCCCTAAATGGCCTATAATAAGTGTAGCTAGATATGACAATGTTTTGCAACAAAATGTGGAAAATGAGTTGAACCATCTGCGCTAATTTTATAGATGACCAAAGTAGTGGAATGCTTGGCATGATTCTTTATAATATTATGATTTGTTGTTTCTTATATGGCTAACAAATCAATCACGGTAGTGACGTATCTATATATTTAATACCTCTTGAGCCCCTAACTTCACCATCTGTAACGCAAGACATGCATCTCAATAAAACCATATTAATAAGTTATGAATCCCTAGTTGGCGGCTTCCCTATAACAAGAAGTAAGTGATACTACTAGAGGACATATGCATAAACAAATATGGGTACCATTGCAGAAAAGCCATTGCATCAGGTCTTACTTTCATAGAGTAATTTTTTTTTTATGTATGTTTACAATATAACAAAAGAGCTCCCACAGATTTACCAAAATGGATTATTAAGCAACTATATTATCTTTCAATCTTACTTCATAGATTTCCGAGGAGTGGGAAGGCCACTCCAACAGCCCATTTGGTTATTGTTTATCAATGATCGATACTTACAAGGTGTTGCTTGACGCACACATTTATTGTTTACTAATCATTTTCAAATAAACACTTATCGAAAAATCAAGGAGTCAAATATAATATAAAATGAATACTTCTCGTACCCATCACTTCACCCATTAATCGAACATTCAGAATTTCAGATCAACATATTACTGCAATATCAAACAAATGGGATACCTTGTCTCTTAGTTGAACTATCCGTAGTGCCCAAGATAGTATCAGCTTGGCTTCCTCTCAGTCGAAAAGTCCAGATCTTCCGCTACAATTGCCAGTCTTTATTGGTTGCGCTCATTTCTCTGCCTTCGGCTTCACCCCTCTGCCCTGGCCTCCACATATAGTATTGTTGCTACGAAAATCACAGAATGTGATCAGTGTATACTAAGTTCTTTCGGATATGAGTATAAATATGAGACAATGACATTTTAGTTTGGGGGAGTAGGAATGCAAATGTATTTCTTAACCTCTCCAATACAAATAATCAGACGTCAAACCTGAATGACGACAATAACATTTGATGATTAAGTTTTGTACCGATCGGGTGGTCTCTCAGGATGAGATTTAATCATGTCGCTGCTCTGGCTTTGGCAGTGGCCTCTGAAGATGAGATTCGATCATGTCGTTGTCTGGCTTTGGCAGTGGCCTCTGAAGATGATATGAGATCACATCACTGCTCTGGTTTTGGAAAACACTCCATTTTTTACAAGCTTTTTGGAGATGAAGTAAGAGAGCGGCAGGGAGATAGGAGGGTTTGGCAGTTGACGGAGAAAACGAGGGGTTTATGGGACGAAAAGGGATTTTTACGATAATGTGGTTTTTCACTAACCACCCAATCTCGCTTCACAGGAGATGGAATTTTGGTGGATATATCAAAGCCCGCCGAGGCACGACTCATGAGTCGTGTGCTAGCCGACACTTTGCTCAAAAATGCCAAAAAATACGCCATAAATGATAGTATTTGTTGTGGTGCACGTTCTGATACCCTCACAAATCTTATTTTCATAAGTAATGTAAATAACAATGTCATCATCATTTACTTCTTTTAATAATCGATTTCCTTTTTTCTCATATTAAGTAACAACCAGAGTGTGGTCTTTTGACGTGAATCATTAATCAAATAAGTAAATAGAATAGAACCAAATTGACGTGAAGAGACACTGTAAACATACAAGTACGACTAGAGGTAGACAACAAGATGGCTACATCATATGGCCCATAAAATTATTAAAATGGTATGCCAACCCACACATGGTGAATTATTCTTGGTCAACCACACCATATGACAACTCATTACATTCGATCCGCACAATCTAGATTCTCTATTGAAAATTTCCCAATCAGCTAGGAATTCCAATGGGATTTTTCTAGTCTTCTAAATTGAAAAGGCAGGATGACTGCTTGTGAATTGGGATGCATTTTAATAGCAGCAGTGAAGACCTTGTGTGAAAAGATATACACGTAGCATCTTTATAACACAACATGATAAACACATCATGAGATTAGATGTGTGAAATATTATACTAGTTGAACTCAAAGCACATGTTCTAAAGAAAACAAAGCACAATAACGATGTACCTTGAGCTAGATCTGTGCCCCTTCAAGAAAAAAGTAAACTACGTCTCTGCAGATTGGTAAAATGGAGAGAAACATGAATGTCATTATATATGCTTGGTGTTTACAGATTGAAAAAATACAACCATTCATAGCAGCAACATGACCAAGATGGATGGAAAATTTCTTTGAAGGACATCTCATCGTCTTTTCAACCACTTATACTCTTGCATAATTAATACCTGTTGTCATTATCCTTCCATAAAAGTTGTTACCAACCTGATGTGTCTTGGTGGATAAGTAGCAAAAACCTTCTATCTAATGAAGGTTTTCAGCCAATGGTGGTTGAGGAGAAGTCTACGACCATTATGATCCAAAACACGACGGCTCTCATAGGAGTCCAGTACTAGAAGGACCCAGTTACTTGTTTCAGTCACACTCAAGGAAGGATCCTACTCACCAGATAGTGGAGGGAGAAAAGCCTGCCTTATGGAGGGATACTGTAAAACCGCCAATGAGAGTTGTGATGCTTACCCAAATTTTGAAAAAAAGGACCCTACAACTCTGCTGGCTATATGGACTACCTTGGAAATCCTCACGGAGAAACTCATATCCTTGAAGCTGACATCAACCAAGAAAGGTAGATCTTCAGTGTGAGCCTTGATGAGCACAATGTGTCCTATCTTTTCAACAATAGTTCTGTTCCAGCTAAAAATTACTTTCACCTTGCCAATGCAGCTCACATGTTTAAGTGATTGATCCAACATCCCTGTAAACATACAGAGCCTCACTCTGCCAGATTCACACCATGGTCCGGTGTAGCTTCCTCTGCAGTCAGTATTAGTAACTATTAGTATTTCTCAAACCAGCATCCAACAAATTACTACTGAATCTACTAAAGATCAGAGAACCGTAAGAAAACCAATTAGCGGTTTAAGTTATTTACTTGTTTTGCAGACCACAGTGGAACATGTTTCCATATGGAAGGAGCGTATACCTTAATCATGCAGTTAAGAAGAAAGGGAGGATTCTTTAGAACCAGAATAATAACATGAAACACCAGAAGTCAGACCACACACTAAGGATGCATACATATGTTTTGGGAACTCATAACTAAGGCACAAGGTTTTAAAAAGCACGAAGCGGGAAGCGTGTGGATGAGACCTTGTAGCTGATTAATCGCCAGGCTGGCGATTAAGCGGGCACTTTTTAGAAAAGTAGATTTCTAATTCCTATAAACTTTTATGCAAAATTACATACATATGTATATGAATACTATATTTTTTAAATTTTTATACATATCTAAACATTGTACACGACATTATAAAACACCCAAATAGTTTATAAGACAACTATACAACAAATATTGTATCTATATTAATATAGTAAACAATATACTTATCATAGATAAAGCACCCTACACATAAAATAATAAGTGTATATACAAGATGCAACAACAATTATGTATAACATGTTTACATAGCTAAACAGTAAACAATAAACCTATCATAGCTAGCTTACAAACGTATTGTTACATTTGTGCATCATCAAATATTCATACGTTACATCAGTACACTTACTCAAAGTATGAATTCTAAATTAGATAATATTTACCTATAATATACTTGGATACATCACAAAATCATCATATCATTACAGCTTACTAGTGAGATTAGGTATTCAAGGATGGGATAGGTGGTACACATTTATTATATATAAGAATGATATCACATGTGTTTGTTTGCCTTTTTCTGGTTAATACAAATGCTAAATGTTTGCCTTTTTCTAGTTAATACAAATGCTAAATGTTTGCCTTTTTCTGGTTAATACAAATGCTAAATGTTTGCCTTTTTCTAGTCAATACAAATGCTAAATGTTTGCCCTTTTCTGGTTAATACAAATGCTAAATGTTTGCCTTTTTCTAGTTAATACAAATGCTAAATGTTTGCCTTTTTAATGACATTTTCAGATGGCTGACCATGATGAGCATGATGTCCATGATGAGCATGAAGTCCATGATGAGCATGCTATCCATGACGAGCATGGTGAGGATACCAATGTAAGTTCTAAAAACATATCCTGTATTTCTATAAAATTCATTATCTTCTAGTTATGTCATATATCCCATATTTCTATATTGCGCTAATTCAGTGGGTTTATTTTTGTCAAATTTTAGGTTGATGATGCACATGTACCCACTGAAGCACTGGAGCAACTTGATGCACAACACCAAACACTTAACAAGAAAAGGGGCATCACTCTGTTGAAGAAGTTAATAGCGCTGTGTGGTAGTGGATCCAAATTGGTTGTGGAGTTTGATAATGGAGGAAATGCAATTGGAGTGAACCGCAATAATTTTGTAAACTATCTTGGTGTGTCACTCGAAGCCATTGTGGTGTTAAGTATGATAATTGGCATAAAGTTCCTCAAGGGAAGAAAGACTTGATATGGAAGGATTTATGCGTGAGTTATTATTATTTGCAATTCTATTTTGTAGATTACAAATTATATTATTTGCAATTCTATTTTTGGATACTAGTTAATAAGAATTCTATTTTACAGAATCTGTTTGCATTGGATGAGAAGCTGCATCGTAAAAGCGTGATGCAATGCGCTGGAAAGATGCTTAGGAACTATAGGACAAATCTGAACAGAGAATACATAAAAGATGGTGATAAGAAGAAGAAGTTAGCCATTGAGCAGTGGAACTTCTTGGACAAAGAAGATTGGGACGATTTTGTTGCTTCAAGAAAATCTGAAGAATTCAAGGTATTATGCATCACTCCCAATTTAATTAATATATGTTGTATTCACCTATTCAAGATTAACATTTAGTGCTACTAACCAAATCATTAATGTACATACTAACTAGGCCCTCAGTGACGCGCAAAAAGCAAGGCGTGCACTGAATGTGCATGACCACACTATGGGTCCAAAGGGCAATGCAAGCGTTTGCCAAAGAATACAGGCGAAGTCTGCAGCTACTTAGGAGTCTGCTCCTACTCAGGAGTCTGGCACACCCATGCCTCGCCATGATATCTGGATAGCTGGGAGGAAAAACAAGAAGGGTGAAATAAAGAAGCCCATAACTAGTGAGGCGGCTGTGAAAATGGTAAAATACAACTCTTAGAGCAATCGTTTGAATATTGATTATTTGTGGTGTTAACTTACCAATTTATGTTGATGGTGATTAGCAGGAGCTGCATGAGCAGAGGAAACAAGGCACGTTCATCCCTCAGGGCACACGGGATGAATTGACAGTTTCTCTGGGTAACCCAGAGCATCCTGGACGTGTTAGGGGTGCAAGCACTGGTGTGGGCATCAAAGCATTCTTTGGGCCATCCCAACGCAAACCCAGAGAGGGACTTTCACAAGAAGAGGTAACCTATTCTTTTTTTAGAATGTTACTGCAAAAGGGAATTCAATAATAAGAAGCTAATGTTTCTTTTATCTATGTATAGGAGAATAAGAGAGTCGAGGATATAGTTGCTAAGAAGGTCAATGATATAGTTGCTGAGAAGGTCAAGGAAGAAATAGTGCGGTGGCAGGCATCTCAGGCTTCCAATCAGGCTATGGCGACCCACTCTTCTCCTGATGCACAGACTGCGAGTAATCCTGGAGACCCATCGCCTAGCACGTCTGCTGTAAGTATTGTTTATGACATTGTAGCTAGTATTTTCAAGATGATATGTTCGAAAGGTGATATGTATATATGTATAACATTCTTTACGTAAATTTGTAGGCATTGAAGCCATGCCGCTTAAGAATGCAAGACTATGTTGATGCAGAGGCGCAGGCTTACCAGTCCCTTCCTGGGGCAATGTTTCATGGGACTCCAATGCCGTAGGGCTACGTTCGTGTGAGCCCGATATGTGTATTACCTGATTGGAGGGAAGCTGCATTGCCATATGCCCACCTAAATATTGATACACTTGGTGAGGCAGAAGGTGGGGTGATATTGTGGCCCAAAGCAGATGTCGTCTACACTACTGAAATTGTAAGATAAATTTACATTACTTTTGATTGTTAATGTGTATATATGAGGTCAACTAATCTGAAATTATATATACAAGTTAAAAAGAAGACACCCGGAGCACCTAGGCCTCCACCTCCACTTCCTGTATTACCAAGTTGGGTTCCAACTGACCTAAAATACCCGTTAGGTACTGCTTGTAGGGGAATGACATGTTGGCTACGGGCACATAATATACATTGCCCTATAATTGTTTCTTTAGAAGCAGATTATGCAAGTCAATCATACGATAGCTCTTTATTTATACAAGATATTATTGAGCTATTTATGTTAGATTGGCTGAATACATCAATGATAGAGACATGGATAAGGTGAGATCTTGTTTATACATCCATATACCTTGTGTAAGATCCGGTGATCTGGTATCTTATATATTAATGCATACGTAATACATGTTTTGCAGCTACTTAGTCGAAGATCAATGCAAACAATTTGCATTTGATCATGTGGGATTTTTGATTCCATCATTGATTAGTATGGTAGGTAAAGACCCTGATAGTGTTCAACAATAGATGCTTTTACAATTTTCGGTCAGCAAAAGAAGACAATAATAATAGCTCCATTCAATGTCAAGTAAGTTTACTTTATTTATAATTTGGACTTAAGAAAATTCCATTTTTATTGTGCATTTTGAGTTATTAATTTTTAACTTTTTTTACCTCTAGCGGTAGACATTGGGAGTTACTAGTTATTGTCCCCGGGACGTTCACTGTTTATTATCTAGATCCAGCGGGAAGTACATTGAACACTAAAATTGGACACATTGAGAATGCCATTATTCTGGTGAGAAATATTTCATTTTTATATTCGTTAACATCTGTTATTACATTACCATTTAATTATGCAATTTATAGTGTTACATTAACATGTAGGGGTTTAGATGCATTCAAAAATGCTGGAGGAAATGTCCCAAGGAGAAAGAACCAACCAATAATTTGGGAGAACGTAAATGTAAGTTCCCGACTCCAATGTATATATTATTTATGTGAACTGTGGTTAGTTGTATTTTTTAATATTTTGTATGTTTCAATTTATAGTGCGCTACACAAGACAACGACTGGGCATGCACATACTATGTGATGCGATTTATGCAGATGATTATCCGACATGCCGCATTGGATATTAATACCATACATGAGGTATTATATATAGTTTCATTAGTTAGTATGAAATATATCAATCTTATTTTTATATTATTACTTATATATATACATCATTCTCTTTGCAGGTGTTTAAAACTAACCACACTATAGGTAAACACTTAAAAAATGTACATGCTCCATATACGATGGAAGCATTAAATGAAATAAGAGAAGAATGGGCAAAAGCCATACAAGCAGTGGTGATTGTAAGATATAATTGGGATGCTGATAGCGATGTTGAATGATATTTTGTAAATGAATATTTCTGAATGTTTATACATGTATGAATGTTTCTACATGTATTTGAATGTTTCTACATGTGTGAATGTGAGAATTGAATTGATGTCTGAATGTATCTACATGTGTGAAAAAATATTTGTTGATTTTGTAGGTTTGTGGCCTGTTTGTAGGCTGATATCAATGGATGTTGTAAACCTACAGTTCAAAAAACTGAACTGCAGGTTCTCATCCTGCTGACCAGCCACAACAGGCCTGCAAACTAATAAGAAAAAAAAATAAAGTATAGGCATCGGTTATTTATAGAACACCGTCATCAAAGGCCTACAACGTCGGTTATTTGATAAAAACTGACGCCTAATAGGACAAACAACCCAAACGTGCAGGAAAGCACAACCGTGGTGGAAAAGGCATCATTTATTAGTATTAAATCGATGCCTATAGTACTAAACACGGCCGTGCAGCTAAGCATGGCCGTGCTTCGCCGTGTCGTCTGGGTGTATGGCGTCGGTTGTTAAGTTGTTAACCGACGTAGAAAGTGTCCTAGGTGGTGCTCTTTTTTGTGGCACGAACCTTATAGACGTCAGCCAACTATATATAACCGACGCCTATATGTCATATAGGCGTCGGTTAGAAAACCGACGCCGAAGAGTTTGACCTTTAGCGGCACCCACATAGGCGTCGCTTGAAAACCGTCGCCAAAGGGGGTTAAACAACCGACGCCAAAGGCTGTTTCTGTAGTAGTGGATGTACAATTTCACTAGTTTTAGTCAAATATTGACTAGTTTTAGAATTGATCCTGATAAAGCATGTGATCAATTTTTTTTATTTTTATCTAATTGTAGAAAACTGATTATTGACTGCTAAATGTTTGGAGCGTGGTCAGAAATCCATTTGACATTGAATATTTTTTGGCACAACCTTGGCATGAAATCAATTGTCACTTGGAACAATATTCATCATGTTCATCTTAGACCTCTTCTCAAATCTAGACTAAATATCCTATCATACCTAGATGTTTTCATATCACTTGATACACACATTTTATATGATTGTTGTACACATTGTTGCATCTTCTAGGACCTACTGCGAATCCATTTGTACTTGAATC
This sequence comes from Alisma plantago-aquatica, assembly GCA_963693085.1. NCBI lineage: Eukaryota > Viridiplantae > Streptophyta > Magnoliopsida > Alismatales > Alismataceae > Alisma > Alisma plantago-aquatica. Next base: position 1,228,057,267 of record OY856409.1, on the reverse strand, counting down.
AAATTTGTCCTGAATAACTCAACATTTACATGCATATTAACAAATAAGTTTGGTATTGCAAAATTACCGTGATTGTTTTGGAAGGAAAATATTTGTACAAAAGGGGACTTCTGACTAGGATTAGCTTTGCATTGTGTTCCTCAATTTTGGGTAGATGAAAGAATGGTTGGTACTTTTAGATCTAGATCATGGTCCCTTCATCTTTATCATTTAAACGTTCTCTTTGTTTCAATATAACTACTCATGTCTGTTTATCATTTTGTTTGAATATCCTGTAAATATTACTAAATTGCATGAGAACCTGTCCCATTTTCCTATTAATGATGAGTAGTATACCAACAATACTCATGATAACACTCTCATAAGTTCATTTGGATGACTTGTACAATACTGATGCTGTATTTGTGGGTACATGTGAAGGATTAGAACACTACCCCTCTCATGTTAGTAAAGACCAGATTTGGTGGTCATAATTTTGAGGTACATTTGAAGTGGTACCAAAGCTTGAAGACCATAATATTATCTGTAGATAATAGATATCTTATGAATCATTAAATAAGTTAAGGAGCACATATTTTGATGTATCTAGGTACCTTCCTAGGTGAGGATAAAAATTGAAAAAATGGGGATAAATGGGGATACTTATCTTGCCATCTTTTACATGCTTGATTGATGTACAATTCATGTGGTTACATAAGTGTCAAAGCAATCTTCCCCAAATCATAAAAAACTTGGGTTACGTCAAATCTTGTACAAAAACCCATTTCTCTCAATTTGGATAATTCTCCTGACTATATTTACTCAGTTAGGGTGTTGATTTTATATGCACACATCTGGGCCCATGTTAGATATGCTCTAGATTGAGTGCAAAATCTTTTTGCATTGGAATTATCCCATATAAAATCTATCAATTAATGAGAATCAACACAAAAAATATTGCATTGGTTGTAGAAAGTAAATAAACTAAGGCTACTAACTACACATGGCATCCGTTTTCAAACAAAAACTATTGATATAGTCTCCATTTTGCTCACACTTACTATGTTTGTATGGATGTCTGTAGTGTCACTTTCCAAATGGAAACCAACATTGAGATATGTAGCCTTGTTTCCTAATTTGCACCAACATTGCAGGCTCCATCTTATCAGTAATTCTCTACATAGGTTCCAAACATTGATTTTCTTTATAGAAAATTGGTGCTATAGCTATGATTTTACATGATAATAGTAGTTTAGAAAGTATCTATTCACTAGGCCACCTGTAATCCTGTAAAACCTACAAGAAAACACATATACAAACTAAAATTACATGCATTCACATTTAAATATGATATTCACTTGCTTTCACATGAATTGACAAAAAGATACACATATTCATTTGTATTGACATGACTCATTCACCAAATCAACACATATTCACTTCTATTCTCATGATTCGACATTTTCAGTCATGCATGTGTTCAAATATCATGCTTCCTTCACATATCACACATGCATTTTCTTTACTAACCCAACTTAAATTTAAATAGTGAATTTACTTATTATTCACGTAAAGAAAAATGTAACTCGGAGTTGTAAAATGCATAATATGTCAAATACAAAGTAAAGTCTTTAGAAAATAACTTTCCCACTCTTTCTATATGTCATCTAGAGTTTTTTGTGTACACGCCTGAGTGTTAAAAACCTACAAATGGAATGTGTGTAATTATATGATAATATTTATATATAATTATTACATTCAATAAAATTTTAAAGTTATTGTTATGGTATTCATTACTTGTTGTAAACTTTAGAGTTCATGTGACACTACCTTGATAATGACATGCATATGTGTCATAACATACTATATGTGTGCCCATCCTTTGTTTTGTATAGGGTACTAAAAATTAGGAGTTAAGTGAAATGGTAATAAACTAAAAAACTAAATTGGGCATATATTAATCCATCAAACAACATTTATATTCTTAAAATTTATTTATTTTATTTTTTATCTATCTATTATCCAACTTCATTGGTTGATTTTATACCCCTATACATAAAATGATAAGATAACTGTAACATCCCAGGATTTGAGGCCTCAGATAACATGATCTTAAAAGGAATGATCGGACTACCCATATCGCCAAGGTGCACCTCCTTTTCTGGGAGTCCATCACTAAAGAACTCCATACACTACAACAAAATGCATATAAACCGGCATTTTTTTCCGGCAGTTTTAGAAGATAATGTCGAAAAAAATTCGGCCAACAACACGCGGGGTCCCCGCACCCAACCTCCCCACGCGCGGGGACACGTTTCCCCCTTCTTCTATTTTTTCCCAAAACTGAAAAATAGCGCAGCCGATGCCCTCTCCCTCTTTCACATTTCTCGCCCAATTTTCTTTTGCCGTAGAGTCGGGGGTGTGGCCAGCGAGATCGTCGGCTGCTCTTCACCTTCACAAACTGTAACTGCCTCATGTTCACCTTTGGAATCCTGGGACGGCCATCTTCGTCTATCACTGCGGCCTGTGCGTATCCTGTGTCAAGATCGTTCTGCGTGCTGCTTCGCATGCCTCTGCGTAACTCTATGCCTAGTTCGTTCGCGGTGCTACTTCATTTCACCTCAGTGTGCCTCTGCTTCTCGTTGCCCCTGCGTGCTCCTGCGCCCAAAAGATATCTAATTGTTATTTGACCAGGTAGAGTTTTTGTTTACTCTGTCCATCTCAACTATCGATCATACGTCTGTGTAATATCGAAGCAAGATTTCGTCATAATTTTTTGTTGTGCATCCACAATGCATTTTCAAATATTTCCGTCTATCATCTCACAAATATCTGCTGACTCTATTAATTCTAGCATTCTCCATGCCAAATATTCAAAGTTGATAAAGAAGACAGGTTGCAGGAGGACTGAAAGCATCCTTGTGTCAGAGTTTTAAACTGCCGTCTTTCACAGATATGTGTCGTCTCCATATGGTATATATCTTGTCAGAGTTTTGAATATTTGATCGTTATCTTTATGTCCAACTTTTAGATAACCGTCTCCATTTATTTTTTTACTTGCCTTATCTGCCGACATTGACATAGCAGAATATCTCTCAACAGGTGTATCTATTGCTTTCTTATTCTACTATACAAACACTTGCTATTAGAACATTGATACTTGTGTATTTAACCAGTGATGTTTTTGTAGGCTTATTGCATCATGATTCTAAGTGTGCACGATTCTTGTAGACAAATTTTTCTGTAATCATTATATCTTGAAAATTAGACGGTGGTTCAAGCTAGTTCCATAGATTGATGTGCTTATATGCACACATTAACATTATGGGCATGTGTCATACTCATTTATCTAAAAACCTAGTAAATTGAACTAACAAAATGGATTACTCTTCCATCAAACTCAACACAAATGCTGACTCTAAATAATATTTGTGCCTTTAGACAAGTCATAGGACATATGTCACGCGTTCCCATATTCATATTTCTCGCCTTGTCATTTTCCCCATCAATATCCCACTATCCTACATATTTCTCCAGCTTGGTAGTATTTTCTAATGCATCTTCTGATATTCACAGTATTATTTTATATACATTTTATACATAAACTCTTCTTCTTAGACAAGCATTGTTTCTATGTTTGATTGTGGTTTATAGGATATTTCTGAAATGCATCCCTCCCTTCATCTATGCAAAGAGCTTCAAGAAATGTTATTAGGCCCGTTGTTGCCAAGAAAACAAGTTTTAATATTGTGTATTGAGTTGCAATCAAGAAGATTGATATGTATATGTAATTATTCATAATTCATTTGACTAACCGAAACATTCCGAACCTTACATAATCTACGGTAGCATAAATTGTCAGTTTGTGCAACTTTCTAAGACATTTTTATTTTCACATACTATTTTTTAGTTAGGTTTGTTGTATGTAACATATGCCCATCATGAGGAACAATAACATATTTGTGAAATTGTAATATAATTAGTATAATCATTCACGTATTTTCTTGTGTTATCTTATATAGATGGTTTTGAGAGTTTTTGTTGTTATTTTGTTGTCTTCGTCATGATTTGAGTCAGCTATAATAAACAGCCCATTGTTTGCTTATTCTAAACAAGATGTACTTTTGGCCTAGCTCAAATTAGATCTATTTATATCTATTGCAATTGTGGTGACCATATTGATTGTCTCCTTCCCTTGATTGAAAAGAATATATATTGAATTATCCTCTGACTAATGATGCTCCTTATCATCTTATTGGAGACACTCTTAATCCTCTGATTGGTGGGTCCTAATTCCTTATAATGACAGGGCTATGTATTTTCTTCTATAGGTAACGCTGGCTACTGATTTTCTATAGTTGGTGGTAGTCTGTATTACTACTGATCATGTGGTGGTTGCTCACATCTCGACCAAACATATAGAATCTTATTAAACACGGTCTCCAGTATCTGTGGCTTGGGGTGAGTTCTATTGTTTTCCTCCTAACAAGATATGCATTAATAAGAAAGCCCCACATTTATTTTCTTATGTGGCAATATCAATTATATCTTATAATGCATGTAATAGGTACAATTATACTCATTTTTGTTCTTTTGTTTCAGGAGACAAACTACAAATTTTGAAAAGGTGCTTGAATTGTATCTAGAAGGCACATGTTTGGGGAGCCTATATATGGGTGTGTCATTCTTCAACTTTGTGTATACTTTTATTGTAAGGCTATGCCAACTGCATTGTGCTTTTCATTTCTAGAAAGTAATTTTTGAGGGAGTTGAGGTGCACCACCCTTTTAAACTATCATTGTGTATCCCCATATCAGTATATTGTTGTGGGTTGCTAATAGTGTAATAAAAGATACAATTTCATTTTTTGTGGCTAGTATGAATTTCTATTATAAGATATACAATGTGGATTGCCTATGATTTTGATGAATCAGAAGTTATGACATATAATCCTTTCTAGTTTCTCTGAATATTAAAATAAAACAAAGTGAGCACCTATTATGAATCAAATGAATTAATGTTCCTGTGTAGCTGAAGTAATTCTTATCATAGATATAAGGAGCTATAAATTGATAACTAGTACAACTATTTCCATGTGTTGGGCAATCATATTTTTGAATTAGCATATAAATTGATACATGATGTTTATGGTATACTATTTTTACATCGATTAATTTCATTTATGACATGACCTATTCATTTTACAATCTGACATATGAACTCAAACCAAGGGTGCTTAGGCGTTGTAGGTTATGAAGGAGGCTCCCATATTGAGATGCTCAACTCATCTGGAAAGAGGAAGTTTGTAGATGTTCGTCATCCACAAGATTAGATCTCATGTGTTGAATATTTAAACATAGTAGATGCCAAGAGGAAGTTTGTAGTTCCAATTAGTGGTAAATTTGAATGTAGTTTGGTACAGGGGTAGTGGTTTAGACCATGGTCATGTTTTCTTTCTTGAAGTTCAAGCGACATATGATTTTTTGTCTTTATGGTTTAGAATCATATTGTCAGTGTTGTTCTTATAACAAACATTGATACTTTCCAGAGCAGTGTTTTAAAAAGCATCCTAGGCGGCCTCTTAAGCGACCGCTTAATCGCCACAAGGTGATGGCCGATTAAAATGTGCCATAAGCACCTCTTGAGTGAATTAGAGAAAAGCGGCTGCTTTTTGCCCGCTTAACTCGCTTTTTCCCGCTTTTTTCCCGCTCGCTTTTTCCCACTTTTTGACCTCTTTTTAAAAAAAAACTACAGTAAGCATATAACATTAAGTACATTACATCACCCGATTCATATTGAATATAATATTATTAAACCAGCATACATTAAATGTTCTATGATATACTTAGTTCTAATTTAGAATTATTAGGTTTTCAAGAAAATTTTGGTAGCATTTCCCCGTTGTTCTCTAAGTACATATGTACTTAGAGAACAAACGGGGAAATGCTACTGAAATTTTCTCGAAAACCCAATACACATTATACACTTACATCCTAAGTGAGATTAGGTGTTCAAGAACAGTCCCAAACTGGGGACTATCCAAGATTTACTCCTAATGAGTAAATCTTGGACGGGTTTCTAGGCCAACAAACACATGTGATGTCATTCTTATATATAATAAATGTGTACCACCTATCCCATCCTTGAACACCTAATCTAACTAGTAAGTGTATAATGTGTATTGGGTTTTCAAGAAAATTTCGGCAGCATTTCCCCGCTGTTCTCTAAGTACATATGTACTTAGAGAACAAACGGGGAAATGCTGCCGAAATTTTCTCAAAAACCCAATACACATTATACACTTACATCCTAAGTGAGATTAGGTGTTCAAGAATAGTCCCAAACTGGGGACTATCCAAGATTTACTCCTAGTAAGTAAATCTTGGACGGGTTTCTTGGCCAACAAACACAATAATAGATATGTACATGTTAGTATTTCATCACAATTAATGTTAGGGTTTTCATCACAATTGATGTTAGTGTTTCATCAATGTTAGGTTTAATCAAATCAAATTAGGATGCTAGAATTGACAAGTTTAAATCTTATTTCAACATGCATCAAAATTTACTGAATTAAGTCAAACATTAGGATTAGAAGCACAAATATATGCAAGCAAAAAATTTGTTCATATCCTAGGATTTACATAAAGAATTACATAAAAATTTGTTCATATCCTTACCAACAGCAAGCACGGCTGTGGTTGTGTTGGCCTACCACAACCGTGCTGGACAGCACGGCCGTGGTAACGGCCGTGGCTGTGTTACCCTACCACGGCTGTGCTGTCCAGCACGGCCATGGTAGGCCAACACAGCCATGGTCGTGCTTGCATGTTGGTAAATAGCTAGGGAGAAGGAAGCAAAGAGGTAGCGCTACCTCGAGCTAGCGTGGAAAGCGCGGCGGCGAGCGGCGGCAGTAGTGGCGGGGGAAGAAGAGAGAGCAGAGCGGCAGGCGGTGAACCAGTAGCAGCGGCACCGGGAATGAGCAGAGTAGAGCAGAGCAGTAGCAGCAGCGGCGAGTAGAGGTGCACCAACAGCAGCGGCGCACCAGCAGCAGTGGCAGCGGAGAGCGGAGAAGCACCAGCAGTAGCGGCGGCGAGTAGTAGCGGGGTCGTCGGGCGATTTCAGGAGAGCGGCGGCAGCAGCACAACAATATTGCGATGAAATAGGAAGAAAGGGGGAAGAGTCGGGTGATCGGGATTATTAAGTTGGTCAACAGCGTCGGTTATCTATAAAACCGACGCCTATTATGATTTAGCGTCGGTTGATAGTAAAACACTGACGCCCAACTAGACAACCTTTACCCTAAATTATTTGGCGGGAACCATTATCAGCGTCGGTTATCGAAGGATAACCGACACTGAAAGAGGGACTTTTTGCGCAAATTTTCATTTTAAATAGGCGTTGGTGAATTGTTAAAAGACCGACGATGTAGGTAACCTAAAATGTTTTCGCTCGAAAATTGGATTTCGCGGGCGATTTTAGGCGTCGGTCTGTTATAACCAGCCGACGCTGAATACAAAGCGGTACCCGTGTCTGGCTGGTCTTTGAATATAGACGTCGGTTTGCATAAATAATCGACGTCTAATATTATAGGCGTCGGTTTTCCTAAATAACCGATGCCCAGAAAAGTGACACTGAACGTTGTTTTTGTAGTAGTGATCGATAGTATTCTAGGTGTCAAATTTGTTTGCACTGAGAAGTTAGCATTTTTTAATTTGACATAAACACTACAAATACTAGATGGCATGCTTAAATTAGTCTATAGAATTGTGCATGAATAGAGCCTCAATCATCAAACCATTTTGCACTCAGTAGCAAGGATTTAAAATTGAAGAAAATAAGTCGTTTACCGATCAGTTTGTTATCTTGCTCATAAATATCTTAGACGTGAACAAAATTTGTGCCTAATCAGTATTGCCTAAAAAGGGAGAAAATGTTGGCGTGTCAAGTAGACTTGTATTGAGCAAGTCAGACTATTAAAAAACAAGTGTCAAACATATTTTCATTGAGCAACTCATACAAAATATTTTGTACATATATTTTGATAAGATTAGGAACTGCTCAGTCAATTTTAGATGGTAATACATATTTAAAGAACTAATCCTTTTTTTACTTTGTTATTAGGGTTTCAAATCAACAACATGATTATTAAAGACCTAAATGTTATCTAGTATGCAAAGATACTAGACATGAATTTGTGTCTTATCAGATTTGAACCTAAAAAGGAATTGTTTTACATGCAAAACCCATTTGCACATACCATTTTTTGGTTTGAAATTCACGAAAAGTAGTTACTCATATATCTAACTTTTACCTCATGTAAAAAGATATAGATGTGAATAAATTTTATTCTATATCAAAATGTAGCTTAAATATTTCTAAATAATAGAAGCATTGTTTAAGTGACGTAGATTTACTGGAATACTACCATAGTCTTAAATCAGTAAGATTGAAGAAAGACAAAAAAGGCAAAACATTATTTTGGTGCCAAATAGAATTGCACTTGAATAAGTTGATCCAAAATATTCATGATGACCAATATAAAAAATTTCACACGCTCCATGAAAGGGTCTGACATATAAAGTATATTTCTACCCAATTAGTATAACAAAAAAATTGATGATTGTTCCATGTGCAAAAATGATTTGGATTGACTCAAACATATTGGTATTGCACTAAGGCCGATAAAAAAGAATGGAATTTGAGTGTGATGCTTATCCAGCAGAGTCATCATCTGAAAATTCCTCATACACGTTAGAGAAGAGAAGTGGATTGTTTCTTTATATATGAAACTCAAAGAAGTAGGAGAGATTTTGTTCTTCCGTTGTAACGTCCATGGATTCTGGCATCTCGAGACATAGAAGGCCCGAGAAGACAAATTAGAAAATGTTAACTAATTATTTCAGAGAGCGATGCGGAAGCATAATATGCATACATGAACATTCACTAAAAGTATACACATGCACAATCTCAACATTCAACATTTCTACTTACAACATGAATTATTAGAACTTACATTTACATAATTTAAAGAAAGTTTACAAGTCTATGAATATGTACACTAACTAGGATCTACACAATAGGTACAACATGTACACTACTCACTTCCCATCTTTCTTCCCATGCTAGCTTTGAACTTAGAAAATATGTGAAATAGACAAATCAACATAAAATTGGTACATGATTGAAAATATATAGATACTATGTTAGCATATTTAAAATAATTGAAGAAAGAAGAAAACAAAAGGGAAAACATTATTTAAGGAGGAAAATCAGGTAAACCCAAGTTATTAGCCATATTTCAATGAACATGCATTACTATGGTGGACTTAGCACAACATCACATATATTATTAGGCCCTTTACTTGCATACCTTGTACCATTAGGGATCTCCCCATATACCATGTACCGTTAGGTAGGTGCTAGTCAACATCAATACTTTCTCTCTCTAATAGGGAGATTAATGAACACCATTGATAAATACATCTTATTTTATTTCTTTGATCTTCTTAGTGTTTGAGGAGGAGGTGTTCCATAATATTCATACATCCAAGCAAATTTATGCAAATAGTACAAGCAAGTATTCATACATGTATCATCCAAAAACAATTGTCATATAATTATATCCACATACCTGAGTTCAGAGATTCATTATACATCCATGATCATCTAGCAATTTGTCCATGACCTGATTAAATATAATTGAGCATCATTACTATATGATCATCATTATTCATAGAATTTTTAGGTCCAAATTAGGGTTTAGATAAATGCAGGTCTGACTAATCTACAACATGTTTCTATTATTTTTCTACTAATCATGATATCATAATAAGGGTTTGGTACGATTTTCATATTTTTCTAATACTTGGTCTATTTATAGAATTAATATGAGGTTAAAAACTTCTAACTATTCATGAATGAGGAAAGACCTAACAATTTGGAATAATAATCTAATCATAGTTTATATTTGGTTGCAACACAATGTTATGGTTGAGAAATATTTTTCTCAGGTTTGATATTCATCATATACTAACTATACCATTTAAATGGAGCGTTCTCATCCAAATTAAATATAATTAATATCCATGTTTCAAAATTCTGATTTGAAGGTTTTATAAGAAAGAGGGTTTTTTTTATAATTTTGTAGGTATTTTTGGGAATTTTGGCAAGGGGGTCTATTTTCTATGAATTATCCAAAATTTGCATATGTTCACTGTAATAAAAAGGTATTTACCTGTACTTGGATTATCACAATCGTCAGATGTTCATGCCAGATGGTCCAGATGTGTGCCACGTATCATGGGATGAAGCTCCCAGCCTCCCACCCTGGCCAGTCTGTGGTTGACATGAAGATTAAAACTCAGTCTAGGTCGGACCTGATCCCGACCTCTTCCTCCCTTTCTCCGTCTCTAGGTGACGCACATGAGAACGCCGCCGCTGGGATCTCTATTTCTGGAGAGAAAAATTATATACAAAAATCTACTCCCAGCGCATACAGAGACACCCAGAAGCTCTATAGTATGCCCCGAAGCCTCCTCGACAAGCTTCTAGGGGGTGCAGGTCCTGAAAGATCAAAACTGCCATTTCGTGTTGGATAGTCAGTGGGGTTGTGTGTAGGAGAAGGAGGTCTTTATTCACTATGGCATCCATACCTCTACAAGCTATCGCTGAAGTTTTAGTATGAGTTTATAAACCCAAAGGCAAACCCTAAGATAGGTGAAATAGTCAGGTTTCCTGGTTCCTAGGGCCGCCCTCCATGGCTAGGGAAGTCGTATATGGGATCTCGTGGGAAGGCTCTATACAAGAAGATGTCTGCCCAGATGATGTATCTTCATCTTCCTCTACCTTGGGTGTCAATTTTCATCCACTCTTGTGTTCTCCTCAATTCCTACAAGTCTTCCCCTCCATTAGGGTGTTTCTGTGTGGCACAGTAGAGAGGGCAGAGAGGAAAAGGGTTGGCCTACTCTCATCTTCGATATGAAAATAGTACGGTACGGTCTGAAAGATAGATTATGATGAGGCAGAACTGATTGGTCTACTAGAATTGTGTATAGGTCACCATCTAGGGTGTTGTCCATTGAAGAGTGGTAGGGCCTAGTCAGCGCCCTTCTGTTCCAAAATGTTTGGAGGTTAGGGATGATCTCCCTACCCTTGGTCCCCTCACTGACGGTCAGATGTTTTCCATGCATCCCATTAATGTGGCACCCAAAATCCTTCTTCATAAAAGGACGGTGTGACATCTACTTTGTCAAAGGCCTAAGTACAAAAATAACCAAAAGACCAAGGTTTGATCACATTTATGGCATTCACATCCTCCACTTAAAATAATCATGTCTCTTTATAGCGATCTCCAAACAATCTAAAATACTAGACATAGGCTCATAATATACCAAAGTAGATTCTATCAAAGTTTAAGACTCAAAATCCATTACTTGTATATACAAATAATTCTTCAAACAATCTTACAAATAGGTGCATAAACCTTAAACTCAATTTCTTTGATCATCAAATCTTAATCCAACATTGTCCAAAAATGCTTGTTATAATACTAGCATACCTCGGGTATCATGCATTCACCACTTGTTCTCGCCATGTCTAATATGTGGACATATTGGCCTCCTACGAGCTCAATCAATTCATCATGATTGAATTCAATTATCTCTAAAATTCATCTATTGCATCTCTAGTTACACTTTTTGGGTGAAAATAATCGATAATTGAATAACCCATTCCTCAATTAAGCTTATCCACCTATTGAGCACTCATGGTCCTCAAATATCATATTGGGTATCAAAACCCTAAAACTGAGGTCATCATATTCGCCCCACCTTAATTAGAATTGCGTCCTTGAATTCAACTAATATCATACTTGAGGTGATATAAAAGAGTCCAACTTCATATATGTCACCAATTCTAGGTGCCACGGATATCAATATAAACCCTAAGTTATTATTTTAGATTTCATAGTATCTAGGGTGTACCCACCCCACCTTAAATAGGTTGAAGAACAATTTCATGTCTTACTCATAACATGATATTATTTTGAGTTAAGAATCACACACCCTATCTCCCTTAGAAATAGAATTTTATTTATACATATAAAGTTGAGAAGTATTATTTAAGGTGTCATGTTTCACCCTACTCTCCTATGTAAGGTGATATCAAGATTTTTTTTCATTTAATAATAGAACTTTCAAACTTACATCATAGTGTGGATTATGATCAACATCATATGAGGATTTCAACATTAGAGAATGGATTCTTTTACATACTTCAATGTTAGGGTTTTGACCCATTATGGGAATTTTTGTCAATTTAGAAATTTATATTTAAAAGATTTGAGGTTAAGAATTACATTTTGTGATCATGTATTTTGTAATCCAATATATATCTATATTTCAAACTCAAGATTTCGAACTTACAGCTTTCATCTATGATATGAAGCGGAAGAGAATATACTAAGGCAAGCTCATGGTTTAAACTTATACATACCACATATGTTGTAGAAGGAAGGGTAATATAGTAGGTCAAGCTTATCTGAGTGAATCTTCATACATAATCATCAATATTGTTCAAGTGAGGTTTCTAGCATCCTATATCAAGAAAGAGATAAGGAAGGAACAACATGTATGAGTATCTTATGCACCAAGCATTTTACTCTCAGAACTAGAATTTCATATATTACCTCATTTGCAGCTAATGATGAAATTTACAATCATACGTCACTCAATATAGGACCTAACTCAATCAAAATGATTCATTTTCTCACCATGAGTCACCTAGCCATCATTTCTTTTTACCCAACTCTCACATATAGGATTGAATCATGCTAAAGAATTCAACTCAGCTACTTAGGAGTAACCCATCTTAGGACACATCATTTCATATTTCATATCTCTCATATATTAGCGGTTAGGTCCTATGACTATATCTCTATGGGTCTCACTCTTTCTAGATTTTGCCCTTGTCTCTGTTGGATCAAGGGCTCTAGAGGGGGGTGAATATAGCTTCACAAATCTCACAAAACAAATTAGATCACTAAATTATATTAAGTGTAGAAACTTAAATATTCATCCAATTTGAAGTCTTAACTATCATGCATAGCCAGGGTGAGAGATAAGGAAGAACATACACTTGGACAAAGAGGTTTAGAGTGGTTCCACACTTCAAACGTGAAGTGAGTCAGTCCACTACCTAGAGGTCGTTAGGCTCTAGGACTTTGCAATTGTGGTACTCTTATATTCCATCATAAGATTACAAGACAAAACCACATTCATCCAAGGGCTTCGTACCTCAAGTAAAGATCTTCAACCTATAGAAGGAGCTTACCCACTTGAACCATGGAGTCTTCAGCCATCAACATGGACTTACCCACTCCTTCTTCAAGTCTTTGTCCTTCAAGGAATTACCTATCCTTCTTGAGCGTCTGCCTTGCCTATCTCCTTCACTTGGAGATCTGGAATACCATGCTTTCTTCAACCTTAAAGAACAACAACTCCTTCTCCTTCACTCATAGAATATCTTTATCCTTTTCTTTAATAGGAAAGGGGTAGGATAGATGGAGGTGGAGAGCTTTACATCAATACATGGAGTAGCTCTCATACAAGGGAACCTACCTCACTCATACTCACAAATTTGACTTCAAGGAAGAGAGAGAAAGTGGCTCAAAGGTTTAGAACACTCTAAACTAGGCTAGGACCAAGGATGTAGTGAATGACCAACCTTGGAATGAACTCTAAGAGGTCCTATTTATTGTTGAGGGTGCCCCTTTGGGTTGGGATACACTTTGGGCCAAAATGTAGTTGTTTTTTCTCAAAGCAACGACTCTATTTTCGATCAACTAACACACCAACAATCACAATCACTTTTTCTACAAATTTTGTACAGTGCAATCGCTCCAGTTTCAATAAAGGTAACTCGAATGATCGAATAAAAGACAAAGCCGATATTCAAACCATCGGTCGAGTTTGTCCTGGCAAAACTCAACCGACCAATGAAAATCAAATTGGTCAGTTACTCGATCGATTGAGTTCTGTGAAAACACAAGTTGACTGATACACTCTTCAGAGAATTGATCCAAGAGGATCAATCGAGATTGGAACTCGACCGATTGACTGCATGTGATCAATTTTCTAAAGTACATCAAAAGTGATTAAAACTTGGTGTTAAGTGTCCCAATCAATTTTCTCATCTTAGTTACAAGCCCATACGTCAATACAAGTGATTACAAAAAATTATTCTAAGGTCATTTACATGGATTTCCTAATTTGTACACTTGTATAGATTTTGACTTGAATTGTAGCAAATTAGGGCTTTTGATTTTTTATCCTTTTCATGTACATAACACCTGAAATCAATCTTGAATACTCATATTAGATACATATGAATGGAATGGTTAAGTCATTATCAAAATATGGACAATGTATAACCTCTAGGTCAACATTCTCCCCCTTTTTGACAATGACAAACCATTCCTCAAGCATATTGAAAAGGATATAGAGATTATACCTTTGCCTTGTGAATTAAGGGGATTCAAGATGTAAATAATGTGAATTTGCTCCCCCTCAATCTATGCTTCCTCTAACCTGCATAGTTAGTCTATCTACACAAAGAAATAATAGCATACATGTACTATATGGACCTTTGTGAGTTACATGATAAACCATTAAATGAACAAGAAAAGGATCTCATAATCAATGAACAACAATATAACAAGGAATAGCAATTTGATTGAGTTTCAAGACATTGAAATTTCTCTCCCCCTTTTGACATTATCAAAAAGTAAGGGGTAGAAGAGCATAAACGTAGGTCTTCTCCAAAACACAATCAACTAGATATACAAACAAGCAATCTCATATCATATATCAGCCAGAGACCAAAGAAACATACAATCTTAGTCATAATAAAAAATATGGTAGAATATGGCACCAACTCATAGGATATATCAGAGCAAAGAGCGAGAGTGCACATAACAGATATTATAACTTAGAAGCATGTTCTCATGAAAGAAACTACAAGCAAGAAGAGATGAAAAATATAAGATAAAATAGTACAGCTCAGATAATGTGCCCAAATGTTTCTTATACAAAATAGCCTAGAAAGATGTATATGATCAACATACTAGACTAAAAACTAAGAAACAAACCAGACATCTAGACTATCTATATCCACAGCGTCATCATCATCGGCTCCAAGCTCGTAGTCCTCGTATCCATCTGAAGGTGCAGTTGTAGTGCCTTCATTACTAGAATCAGCACCAGAACCATCACCGTCATTAGAAGTGTCCTCGCCATCACCATCGTCATCCTCACCAGCCTCAGCATCATCAGCCTAGTCAGACATCTCCTCATCAGTAGGAGAACCAAAACCACGACCGGGCCAACGAGCATTCAACTCATCCCAAGTCATACCAAGAGCATAGAGCTCATTGGCCTGAGGCAAGGATGGAGAAGAATCACCGAGACTGGCAAGCAGGGTGGCCAAGGGGCCAGTAGGCAGTGGTAGATAGGCGGGAGCAGAACCACCAATAGCAAAGGGTGGAGGAGCAGCAGCGGAAGGATCAGGGGTAGGATAGTAATGATTGTATGCATATGAAGCATAATTACTATCGGGGAAAGGCTGGTATGTGGGGTAGGGGTGTGCACAAGATATGTTCATGGTAGACATGATGGAACATAGATCCTAATGCAGGTTCTCCTAGACCTACTGGTTGTATGCTTGTTGGTGCATCATGTAGCCCATAAGGGTTTCATTGGATACACGAAACAAAGCATGGCTAGGTCAAGGATGAGGCTGAGGAGGTGGAGCTTGGGCAGAGGAGGCAGGGGCTCCAGAGGCAGAGGTAGAGGGAGAAGCACCAGGGGTGGTAGAAGAAAATGCAGGCACAGACTTTTGAATTGTGGTTTCACTAATACATACACCCTTCCTGGCTAACTTGTAATGAAAGTCAGCAAAGAGTGATTTCTCAGTAGCAAAATGAAACAAACCACAGATCAGAGTTGGGTACATGGGATGGGTGCCTCGGGTGTTCTTACCAGTGTCAAAACAAGTCATGTGGTGTAGAATGTATCTTGCCCACTTGACACTGATATTCTCGAGGATGCAGTACATGAGGGCTATAGTGTTCTCTGCAATATCCATTTGGTTTTTCTTCGAATGAATGTTGTAGTTGATCACTAGGGCCAAGATGTGCTTCATAAGATCGAGGGAGGAGGAAGGTAGGGTGCTCTTCTTCTTATATAGAACATCAGGTTTCTTCAAGTAGCGATGAATGTCAGGGAGAGTAAGTTCATTCTTCTTGTAGAAACCTTTAGGGTCCAAGAGATTGAAGTACTTTCCATAATCCTTGCACCAGGTATCATTTTTCTCATCTCCAGAAAAGAAGACATTTAAAATATCCTGAGAGATTTCAAAATGCTTACCGACGATCATAGAGGGGAGGATTACTGAGTATTCAGCAGGAGTATAAGGGTGTCGTAGTTCCAACGCAAATTAGCGTAGAACTCATGAACTGCTTTTGTGCTTGACATCAAATTAAAAAGCAGTCACACTCAACAGTGAAGGCAGAGAGGTGGTAAATGGCTAGCAACCTAGCAACTTGGTCTAACTGCTTGACATCTAGGGCTAGGCTCAAACAAGGCGCGATTAGGGAAAGGACTCCTACGAAGAAGGTCCTTATACCTATTAACAGCCTCTATTGAGACAAAGGAGTTATTGTCGAAAGGAATCAAGCGATTTGACAAATAAGACAAAGGAGCATTGCTAGGGGTAGGTCATTTTCTCCTATGAGAAGTCACGGAGACAATAAAGAAGAGGAAAAATGAACAAACGCACCAAACAAACTATAACATCCCTGACTTGGGTTAAAGCTTAACCCTAGAAGTTTTGCTTAAGTAAGTCATTTAGATTCATGTTTTTATCTTTTTAAAAGTAATTAAGACTAAAGGAGAGCTTATGTTTCAATTTTGATCCTATTTGAATAATGTTGAAACAATATTTTACCTGTTTTGGACTAAAGTGCAATTTACCCAATTTAAGGGGTTACCTTGCAAATGTTACATGTTAAATGTTCTTCAAGTGTTATATAATCATAATAATGAGAATTATGTTGAGGTGTGGCTTCCACAAGCCTAAGTTCCAAAAATGAGCTTGTTTGAATAATGTCTGTGCATTGAATGCTAGTTTTGGTGTAATTTGCAAATTACCCAAAATATAGGGATGAATATGTAAACTACCACCTATATTATGTCCCTATTGTTTCTTGGTATTATTTTGAGAAAAGAAAAAGAAAGGGGCGTCTTGTTTGAACTACTTTTGAGGAGAGATAATCTTAATAATAAAATAATCAAGATTTATGCATAATTGAAACCCTAATTTATTTTGTAGCAAAAATAAATATATTAATTGAAGTTCCCATCAACTAAAAAGGCTTTGGTTGAAATCCTATAATGGTAGGACGTCCAAATTCCTTGAGTTGCACCGAAATATCCTAAGTAGGTGAAGAAACCCACTCACATTTGTTAATTAAAAAGTAATGTCCACTAAAAATGGATAATAGTATTATATTAATTAAAGTGCTTAAGTGATTGATTTTAATTCAAGGATAAATGAGAGGATTTTGAGGAAAAGGAAGATGGCTTCGAAGGCAAGGAAGTGGAGGGGATGTGGCAAGAAAATGGATGAATTTCCTTCTACTTTCTCTCTCCTAGAAAATCAATTACATATATTCAATTTTCTCCTTACTTGAAAGGCTATTTTGCAAACCACTTTCTTTCCTTGCTTTGGCCAACGACCAAGGAGCTTAGGAGCAGGAGGAAAACGTTCCCCAATCTGAAGGTAAGCTCCATGATCATCTTCAACCTTGAATTGATGGTTGAAATCGGATTTCAACATTGATTTTCTTCTCTTTTCCATCCAATGTTCAACCTTGGCCATCTTTTGCATCCAAAGAGTTGGAAACGAGCCTTGGATAGTTGAAGGAGATTCTCTCACCATTAAAGACGTGAATCTTGAAACTTTAAAGCTACTTTGAAGTCAGGTTATATAACTTGAACCCATCAATGTTATAATTGATTCCAATTTCTCATCATATGTTGATATTTTGTTTTCTTTTTTAACAATTGATGAATTTTTCATATATATTACAGTAGATTTCGGAGGTCTGGAGCTTGATGATGAGGACATCATCTTAGCACACACCTCAAGAAAATCAGGAGAAAATGGTTTCATTTGGTTGGTCAAATGGTTTCAAAACCGTTAGAGACCAAATGGTTTTAAACCGTTTGGTGACCAATTAGTTTCAAAATCATTTATAGGTCAAACGGTTTCAATGAATTCAAAGATCAATTGGTCTCATGACCTGATAACTTCAAATAATCAAACTCAAT
The DNA here is from genome assembly GCA_963693085.1 of Alisma plantago-aquatica. Classification (NCBI taxonomy): domain Eukaryota; kingdom Viridiplantae; phylum Streptophyta; class Magnoliopsida; order Alismatales; family Alismataceae; genus Alisma; species Alisma plantago-aquatica. The sequence continues at coordinate 1,228,038,899 of OY856409.1, read as the reverse complement.
TGATTTCAGAACCCTAATTCAACTGGTTTTGAAACCCTACATCGATTGAAGTCAAAACCCTAATTTAGGTTCAATCGGTTTCAACTCTGATTTGACCAAATGGTCTTCAAACTATTTGAGGTGTTAGGGATCAAGATCGTTTAAGGTCTAACGGTCTTCAAAAGCATTTAAAGGATTTAGGGTAAGACTGTTTAAGGTCAATCGGTCTCAGACTATTTTGAGGTTTGGTCCAAGACCATTTAGAGGTTTGGTCCAAGACCGTTTGAAGGGTCAATCAGTCCAAGACCGTTTGGAGGTTAGATCCAAGACCGTTTGAAGGGTCAATCGGTCCAAGACCGTTTGGAGGTTTGGTCCAAGACCGTTTGGAGGTTTGGTCCAAGACCGTTTGGAGGCTTGGTTCAAGACCGTTTGAAGGTATAAACGGTCTCAAACCGTTTGGAGATTTGGACCAAGACCGTTTGAAGGTCAAGTAACCTCAAGACCGTTTGAAGGTCAAGTAACATGAAGACCGTTTGAAGGTTCATTTGGTTCAAGACCGTTTAAGAATGTTGAGACCAAGACCATTTAAGGTCTAACGGTCTTCAAACCGTTTGATGAGCTAGAGGTCAAGACCGTTTAAGTTCTAACGGTCTTCAGACCGCTTGGAGGTGCAATTGGTCCAAGACTGTTTGGAGCTTTGGACCAAGATCGTTTGAAGGTCAAGTAACCTCAAGACCGTTTGAAGGTCAAGTAACATCAAGACCATTTGAAGGTCTAATTGGTTCAAAACATGTAAGTGTTAATAACCCCATAAGTAGTTGAAGAGTATCTCAAGGTTGATTTCAATGGAAGTACCTCTAAAGTACTTAGATGATTATTATAATTAGAGTGATTATTACTCAATGCCTATGAAAGTAATAAATCCAATACTCTATGATAAGCATAGGTGTATGTACTTAGTGAAAGGTTAAGTCAACCTATTAAGGTATGATGATGATGTGTGTTCCTAACTACATAGAACAATGATAAGTATGATTTAATACTTAAATAATGTTATGTGCTCCAAGATATGTGGAAGCACTGACTTAGGGTTTGGATTAATGAGATAATCATAAAACCCTAACTAATTGATAAAGATGGGAAACCCTAACCCTAATTTTGGGCTATGGGTTGAGAAACCCTAATATAGGGTGATGTTATGTGAAACCCTAATATAGGGTGATGCTATCTGAAACCCTAATACATGGTGATGTTATGTGAAACCCTAATATAGGGTGATGCTATGTGAAACCCTAATACAGGGTGATGTTATGTGAAACCCTAATACAGGGTGATGTTATGTGAAACCCTAATATAGGGTGATATTATGTGAAACCCTAATTGATAAAGATGAGAAACCCTAACTCTAATAAGGGAATAGTGATGTTATCTTTGTATTTCATAATGTTGATATGTAATCGATATGGCTGATATCAAGTATACTAACCATGCAGGTATCATGAGATGATGAGCATAACCAGGTATGATTCATGATGTTAATGGGCCTTGTGAGCCATTATTTTATTTGTTGCCTAGTGAGAGGTGACAAGAAGTTGAATATGCCCGGTGAACTATGTGAGATGCTTGTGTAACAAGTATCATGAATACCTTGGTCAGATGACCTGGAGGTAATAGTTACCTGATAATGGTAACCATGTTCAATGATGAACTAAGGGTTTGAATACCCAGATTCAGAAAACATGATGATGATGTTGTTTAGGGATGTGAATTCCCAGTAAAGATACAAGGGATTGAGATCCCAATGTTTTATAATGTTTTGAAAAGTACTTGATAAGAGTATTGTTTCTTTGTAGCATTTGTCATAATAATTCTTGTTTGAAAACTTGATTGATGCTAAAAGAATATGGTAATGTACTTAAATAATCAAGTGGAATATTATCATGTAGAGCCCTGGCCATAGATCCATCATCATCAGTAGCTGGTGATGGTGAAATGGGTTTTCCTACTGGTTAATCTGGAGCGTATATTGTTGAATATGTGGGGTTACTCCTAGCTGAAAATAGGAGGATTAGAGTGAAAATTCAGTTGTAGACTCAAGATATGTATAAGAGCATGGTGAACATGCCCATCGCTCAGTGTGATAGATCATGAATGCGTTCATGGATCAGAGAGCATGGTGAACTGGCCTGTGGCTCAGATTTACTAGCGTCGGGACCTGTACCAAGGCGGGCTAGAGGATGGGTAGCCAATGAGAGCTAACCATGTGACTGGCGTCACTTAAGCAAGAGACATCGGTCCTACATGTGGTCTCACACTGACCAAGATAGATGAGAGCGAGGAGTCTGTCTCTTCCTTTGATCTTGTATGGCACCGACTTTGGGTTTCGCAACCGAAGGTTGGATTTGAGCGGTACGATTCACTTCCTCAAGGCATAAGAATGATTGTAAAATGTAATCAGCCGCGTAGCATATTTGTTTAAGGATGAATTAAGGAAATCATTGGTTGATGTTACATTGCTTATTGTATCCTAGATGGATAGATGTTATACATGTTCTTCATAATCCTTATTGAAATGAATAGATGATGTTTTTCTATTCTGCTTAATAATTATTTAATCTTGATGTTCAATAGAGATTGCTCTACTCTGTTTATTACTATTTATCCACAATAATAATGTTTCTGGTAGAGAGTTATATCTCTCATTGGGACAATTTCAATTGTCTCACCCTGTGGGATCCAACATTTTTAAGTGGACGCATATGAGGAGGCAGGAACCCTACACTAGGGGAAGGACATCAGCATCAGGGACAACAGTGATCTCTCAGGTGGAGATACTGACTGTCGTGTCTTGTAGATATGAGTCATATGTGTCATCTATGTACTCTCAGGTCCTTAAAGTCAGTAGATAGTGCTTTAATGATCGATCTGAGATTTTGGCATTGAATGCCTCATGGTTTTATGTTGCTTGTGTGTAGATTTAGCATAGCAACTATTGTATGTAATCTTCAAGAAAAGAAGGTACATGGTATGTACTTTGTGGACCAAAATGTATATATAATATTTTGGTTCTTGTTATAAGAGTTTCCTGGAAATGGATCTCTTTGTAAATAGTTTTAATTTTTAGTGATTTTCAGTAATCTGTTGCTAATGTTTTCTTCTGCATTAATTAGTAACGGTTTTGTGGTCGGGTCATCTCAGTTTAGTGGTATTAGAGCTTAAGGTTCTCTGAGTCTACAAAGACATGGGATTAAGGTCATTGAGTTTGTTCTAGTATCTTTCAGTTTATCTGATAGTGACTTCTGTTCTCAGGAGAAGAAGTAAAGCTTGAAGATGGTTGGATTACACAAAGAACATGCTGCTGAAAGCAGTATTGCTGCACCAGGAGGAGGTGCAAGGGATCAAGATAGGAAAGAACCAGTACTTGAACATCCTCAGTTTGACCAAGGTACACTAGAAAACCCAGCCTTCCATGCTCTGTTTGGGCAGTTTATGGCGACTATGACGCATATGGCGGATAGGATGCCACCACCTGCACCTAGGGCACCAGCTCACAATGAGGGACACGTAGCTGGCAAGACTTTTGAACGGCTTCACTGGGTAGGAGCCACTGAATATGCTGGTACAGGTGACCCAGCAGATGCTGACTTGTGCCTGATTGAATTGGAAAAGTCCTTCAGAATTCTTAATATCCCCAAAGCTGAGAAGGTTAGACATGCGGTGTACCTATTGAAGGGGAGTGCTGGCCATTGGTGGGCCATAGAAGAAGGTAAAAGGCTAGGTGTTGAAGTCGGATGGGAAGAGTTCCGATGATAATTTGTTAGTAGATATTTTCCCAAGACTTACCTGGATGAGAATATCTCTCAGTTTGAGAGGATAAGGCAAGGACAAATGAACATTAGTGAGTATGAAGCTAAATTTATGGAGCTTCTACGATTTTGTCTGCACATGGCTGCTACAGATGAGGAGAGGATTCGGCATTTTGAGAAAGGTTTAAACTTTGATTTAACCACACCAGTATCTTCTCTAGAGAATAGAGAGAGGTTTGCCACCTTTGTGGAGTCAGTTAGGCGGATAGAAAGGTTTGTGACTGAGAAGCATCAGGCCCAAGTAAGAAAGTATATACCCAGTTCCAAGGATAGAGGTCTGAAAGCTTTAAGAAACCAAGATTTTATGCACCAACAGCACCACCAAGGTTTAATACTCAGACACAGTGAACATCCAGCAAGGGTAGAGGTCATAGTTTACCACCAGAGGGAGCCCACAGCTCAGCCTCAAAGTCACTAACAGGACTGTCTAGACCACAGCGGGAGAACAGAGTTTGTTATAAATGTGGGAAGATGGGACATCTGATGAAAGATTGTTTAGCTAGAGATGTGAGTGTAACTCAACCACCGAGGTAGAGTCAACAAGGCTCTCAGAAGCAATAGTTTAGCAGTGGCACTCGAGGGCGTGGATAGGCATACCAAGTTGGATCATCTACATCCAACAACTGGGCAAGTGGTCGACAACCATCAACGGCAAGATTCTATGCTATGAATCAGCCGGAAGCAGTAGTCAACCCATGAGTCGTGACAGGTCAGATGGAATTATTTCATTTTGATATGTCTTCATCCTTCTTTGTATCTATTTTGATTGATCTGGGTGCTACGCATTCCTTTATCACTCGAGAAGTGATTCATGATTGCAATATGACTATTGGTCATAGAGCAGATAACTTGTTATTAGAAACTCCGTTAGTTGGATCTTTAGTGTTACGGGAGGTATGTTCTCCCTATGTTCTTTCTTTTTCAGAACATAGTATTCAGGTGGATCTTATACCACTTGAGATGCATGGGTTCAATATAATTCTTGGGATGGACACCCTAGAAAAGTATAAGGTTGTCTTGGATTGCGGTTCCACCCAGGCTATGTTCACTGACAGTGGTGTTACATGGATCTTTCAGGGGGGCAGAAAGATTCTTCCAACCTGTCTAGTATTAGCAATGGTAGCTGAGAAGTTGATGAGACAAGGATGCTTTGCATTCTTAACACATGTGATAGATACCATAATAGAGAGTCCTAGTCTTTTTGAAGTTCCGGTTGTTAGGGAGTTTGAGGATGTGTTTCCTAAGGAACTTCTAGGTGTTCCTCCACACCGAGAGATTGATTTCGAGATTAATCTAATTCTGGGTACACATAAAGTAACCATAAAGAATAAATATCATCTGCCAAGGATAGATGACTTGTTTGACCAGTTGCGTGGTGCAACTATCTTCTCTAAAATATATCTGAGATCAGGATACCATCAGTTACGTATCAAGGAGATTGACATACCTAAATCAACCTTCAGGACAAGGTATGGTCACTATGAGTTCTTAGTTATGTCGTTTGGACTAACTAATGCACCAGATGAATTCATGGAACTCATGAACAGAATCTTTTGACCATTTCTTGATCAATTCATAGTAGTCTTTATAGATGACATTTTGATTTACAATAAAGATGCTCAACAGCATGAGCACACCTTCGTCAAGCCCTGACTTTACTGAGAGAGCACAAGCAATATGCCAAATTTAGTAAGTGTGAATTCTGGTTATCAGAAGTGTCTTTCCTAGGACACGTAATATCTACCTCAAGTATCCGTGTTGATCCTAAAAAGGTAGAATCTGTCTTGGAGTGGGAACAGCCAAAGACACCAACGGAGATACGCAGTTTTCTAGGACTGGCAGGCTACTATAGGAGGTTCATTAAGAACTTTAGTTTTGTAGCATTACCCCTAACCAAGTTGACTAGGAAGGAGGTACCTTTTGTCTGGAATGACAAGTGTCAGCATTCTTTCCAGCCATCGAAAGAAAGGTTGACCAGTGCACCTGTGTTACTGTTACCTGAGCAGGGAAAGGGATATGTTGTTTTCTGTGATGCTTCTAATAATGGTCTAGGATGTGTGTTGATGCTGGGTAAACAAGTGATTTCTTTTGCTTCTCAACATCTTAAGAAACACGAGGAAAATTATCCAACACATGATCTAGAACTAGCTGCAGTGATTCATGCGTTGAAGATATGAAGACATTATCTCTATGGAGAAACATTCCAAATTTTCACGGACCATAAGAACCTAAAATACATCTTTTCACAGCATGAGTTGAATATGAGACAATGCCGCTGGATGGAGTTAATCAAGGACTATGATTGTATAATTGATTATCATCTAGGAAAGGCTAATGTAGTGGTTGATGCACTAAGTAGAAAATCATCATCACCAACCATGGACAAGGCACAGTTGAACTCTTTAGTGTGCTTTAAATGAGACATGTTTGTCTCTTTAAGGCAAGACAACATACAGCTTAAAGTATCCTTGTTAGCTGGACTGTTAGCTGAGATACACATAAAATCTACTCTAAAACAACATATTAAAGAGGCACAACAAGCTGATACTGTGATTCAGCATATCAGGTCAGAGTATGGTAGTGAGAAATGGGATGGTTTTCATGAGTCAGATGATGAGGTAGTATGTTACCATGGTAGGATGGTAGTACCTTATGCTAATGACTTAAGGAAGTTAGTCATGGAGGAAGCTCATTCATCTATATATGCAATGCATCTAAGGAGCACCAAAATGTATCATAACTTGAAAGATATGTATTGGTGGCCTGGTTTGAAGAAAGATGTAGCTGAGTTTGTTATGCGGTGTCCAGTATGTCAGCAGGTTACAACTAAACATCAAAAGCCTGTAGGAACAATGCAACCTTTACCTATACCACAGTGGAAATGGGATCACGTGACCATGGACTTTGTGGTTGGTTTACCCAGAACAGCCAAACGTCATTATTCCATTTGGGTGATAGTTGATAGGTTGACTAAGTCATCACATTTTCTTCCTGGTCAAAACAACCTATACTGTTGAGAAACTTGCACAGATCTATATAGATGAGATAGTGTGTTTACATGGGGTTCCAGCTACAATTATTTCTGATAGAGGTCCCCAGTTCACGAGTCATTTTTGGGAACGACTACATAAAGCTTTGGGTACGCAGTAAAGGTTTAGTATCGCCTTTCACCCACAGACAGATGGACAATCTGAGAGGACTATACAAACTTTGGAGGATTTGCTTAGGGAATGTGTCCTTCAGTTTGTAGGAAGTTGGGATATACACTTGAGCTTAATAGAATTCATTTACAACAATAGTTATCAGCACAGTATTGATATGGCACCATATGAAGCATTATATTATAGATGTTGTAGATCTCCATTGTGCTGGTATGAAACAGGAGAGTACCAACTTTTGGGTCCTGAAGTAATACAATAGACAACTGAGAAGATTAAAGTAATACAACAACAGTTAAAGGTTGCACAGGATAGACAGAAGTCATACGATGATAAATAGAGGACCCTTTAGGATTCCAAGTTGAAGACAGAGTATATCTCAAAGTCTCACCTTGGAAAGGTGTTCTTAAATTTGGAAAGAAGGGTAAGTTAGCTCCTAGATTTATGGGACCTTATCCAATCACTGAACGGATTGGAAAGGTAGCCTATAAATTGGAGTTGCCACCTGAACTACACAGATTGCATCCAGTATTCCATATATCCATGCTAAGGAAGTGTCATCCTGACACAGAGTTAGTTTTGCAACTTGTGGAGGTAGAATTAAATGAAGATATATCCTATGTAGAGGGACCAGTGTTGATTCTTGACAGGAGAATCAAAAAGTTGAAAAAGAAAGACATAGTTCTTGTGAAAGTTCTTTGGAATCATCGTGGCGTTGAAGAAGCTACATGGGAGCTGGAGGAAGAGATGAGGAGGAAGTACCCGTCTCTTTTCTCTTGATGATTTTGGGGACGAAATCCCTGTTAGGGGTGGATAATTGTAACATCCCTAACCTGGGTTAAAGCTTAACCCTAGAAGTTTTGCTTAAGTAAGTCATTTAGATTCTTTTTTTTATATTTTGAAAAGTAATTAAGACTAAAGGAGAGCTTATGTTTCAATTTTGATCCTATTTGAATAATGTTGAAACAATATTTTACCTATTTTGGACTAAAGTGCAATTTACCCAATTTAAGGGGTTACCTTGCAAATGTTACATGGTAAATGTTCCTCAAGTGTTATAGAATCATAAGAATGATAATTATGTTGAGGTGTGGCTTCCACAAGCCTAAGTTCCAAAAATGAGCTTGTTTGAATAATGTTTGTGCATTGAATGCTAGTTTTGGTGTAATTTGCAAATTACCCAAAATCTAGGGATGAATATGTAAAATACTGCCTCTATTATGTCACTATTGTTTCTTGGTATTATTTATAGAAAAGAAAAAGAAATGGGCTTCTTGTTTGAACTACTTTTGAGGAGAGATGATCTTGATAATAAAATAATCAAGATTTAAGCATAATTGAAACCCTAATCTGTTTTGTAGCAAAAATAAATATATTAATTGAAGTGCCCATCAACTAAAAAGGCTTTGGTTGAAATCCTATAATGTGAGGACTTCCAAATGCCTTGAGTTGCACCAAAATATCCTAAGTAGGTGAAGAAACCCACTCACATTTGTTAATTAAAAAGTAATGTCCACTAAAAATGGATAATATTATTATATTAATTAAGGTGCTTAAGTGATTGCTTTTAATTAAAGGATAAACAAGAGGATTTTGAGGAAAAGGAATATGGCTTCAAAGTCAAGGAAGTGGAGGGGGCATGTGGCAAGAAAATGGATGAATTTCCTTCTACTTTCTCTCTCCTAGAAAATCAATTACATATATTCAATTTTCTCCTTACTTGAAAGGCTATTTTGCAAACCACTTTCTTTCCTTGCTTTTTCCGATGACCAAGGAGGTTAGGAGTAGGAGGAAAACGGTCCCCATGCTTAAGGTAAGCTCCATGATCATCTTCAACCTTGAATTGATGGTTGAAATCGGATTTCAACATTGATTTTCTTCTCTTTTCCATCCAATGCTCAACCTCGGCCATCTTTTGCATCCAAAGAGTTGGAAATGAGCCTTGGATAGTTGAAGGATCTTCTCTCACCATTAGAGATGTGAATCTTGAAGCTTTTAAGCTACTTCAAAGGTGGGTTATATAACTTGAACCCATCAATGTTATTATTGATTCCAATTTCTCATCATATGTTGATCTTTTGTTTTCTTTTTGAACAATTGATGAATTTTTCATATATATTACAGTAGATTTTGGAGGTCTGAATCTTGATGATGATGACATCATCTTATCACACACCTCAAGAAAATCAGGAGCAAACGGTTTCATTTGGTTGGTCAAACGGTTTCAAAACTGTTAGAGACCAAACGGTTTTAAACCATTTGGTGACCAATCAGTTTCAAAACCGTTTAGAGGTCAAACAGTTTCAATGGATTAAAAGATCAATTGGTCTCATGACCTAATAACTTCAAATAATCAAACTCAATTGATTTCAGAACCCTAGTTCAATTGGTTTTAAAACCCTAGATCGATTGAAGTCAAAACCCTAATTTAGGTTCAATCGGTTTCAACTCTGATTTGACCAAACGGTCTTCAAACCGTTTGAGGTGTTAGGGATCAAGACCGTTTAAGGTCTAACGGTCTTCAAAACTATTTAAAATATTTAGGGTAAGATCGTTTAAGGTCTAAACGGTCTCATACCGTTTGGAGGTTTGGTCCAGGACCGTTTGAAGGGTCAATCGGTCCAAGACCGTTTGGAGGTTTGGTCCAAGACCGTTTGAAGGGTCAATTGGTCCAAGACCGTTTGGAGGTTTGGTCCAAGACCGTTTGAAGGGTCAATCGGTCCAAGACCATTTGGACGTTTGGTCCAAGATCATTTGAAGGGTCAATCGGTCCAAGATCGTTTGGAGGTTTGGTCCAAGACCATTGGAGGTTTGGTCCAAGACCGTTTGAAGGTTTGGTTCAAGACCGTTTGAAGGTCTAAATGGTCTCAAATCGTTTGGAGCTTTCGACCAAGACCATTTGAAGGTCAAGTAACTTGAAGACCATTTGAAGGTCAAGTAACCTCAAGACCGTTTGAAGGTTCATTTGGTTCAAGACCGTTTAAGGATGTTGAGACCAAGACCGTTTAAGGTATAACGGTCTTCAAACTGTTTGATGAGCTAGAGGTAGGGACCGTTTAAGGTCTAATGGTTTTCAAACCATTTGGAGGTGCAATTGGTCCAAGACCGTTTGGTGCTTTGGACCAAGACCGTTTGAAGGTCAAGTAACCTCAAGACCGTTTGAAGGTCAAGTAACCTCAAGACCGTTTGAAGGTCTAATTGGTTCAAAACATGTAAGTGTTAATAAAACCATAAGTAGTTGAAGAGTATCTCAAGGTTGATTTCAATGGAAGTACCTCTTAAGTACTTAGATGATTGGTATAATTAGAGTAATTATTACTCAATGCCTATGAAAGTAATAAATTCAATACTCTATGATAAGCATAGGTGTATGTACTTAGTGAAAGGTTAAGTCAACCTATTAAGGTATGATGATGATGTGTGTTCCTAAGTACATAGAATAATGATAAGTATGATTTAATACTTAAATAATGATATGTGCTCCAAGATATGTGGAAGCACTGACTTAGGGTTTGGATTAATGAGATAATCATAAAACCCTAACTAATTGATAAAGATGGGAAACCCTAACCCAAAATTTGGGCTATGGGTTGAGAAACCCTAATATAGGGTGATGTTATGTGAAACCCTAATATAGGGTGATGCTATGTGAAACCCTAATACAGGGTGATGTTATGTGAAACCCTAATATAGGGTGATGCTATGTGAAACCCTAATACAGGGTGATGTTATGTGAAACCCTAATACAGGGTGATGTTATGTGAAACCCTAATACAGGGTGATGTTATGTGAAACCCTAATATAGGGTGATGTTATGTGAAACCCTAATTGATAAAGATGAGAAACCCTAACTCTAATAAGGTAATAGTGATGTTATCTTTGTATTTCATAATGTTGATATGTAATCGATATGGTTGTTATCAAGTATACTAACCATGCAGGTATCATGAGATGATGAGCATAACCAGGTATGAGTCATGATGTTAATGGGCCTTGTGATCCATTATTTTATTTGTTGCCTAGTGAGAGGTGACAAGAAGTTCAATATTCCTGGTGAACTATGTGAGATGCTTGTGTAACAAGTATCATGAATACCTTGGTCAGATGACCTGGAGGTAATAGTTACCTGATAATGGTAACCATGTTCAATGATGAACTAAGGGTTTGAATACCCAGATTCAGCAAACATGATGATGATATTGTTGAGGGATGTGAATTCCCAGTAATGAGTCAAGGGATTGAGATCCCAATGTTTTATAAAGTTTTGAAAAGTACTTGATAAGAGTATTATTTCTTTGTAGCATTTGTCATAATAATTTTTGTTTGAAAACTTGACTGATGCTAAAAGAATATGGTAATGTACTTAAATAATCAAGTGGAATATTATCATGTAGAGCCCTGGCCATAGATCCATCATCGTCAGTAGCTGGTGATGGTGAAACGGGTTTTCCTACTGATTAATCCGGAGTGTATATTGTTGAATATGTGGGGTTACTCCTAGCCGAAAATAGGAGGATTAGAGTGCAACTTCGGTTGTAGACTCAAGATATGTATAAGAGCATGGTGAACAGGCCCATGGATTAGTGTGATAGAGCATGAATGCATTCATGGCTCAGAGAGCACGGTGAACTGGCCCATGGCTCAGATTTACTAACGTCGGGACTTGTACCAAGGTGGGCCAGAGGATGGGTACCCAATGAGAGCTAACCCTGTGACTGACGTCACTTAAGCAAGAGACTGTGGTCCTACTTGTGGTCTTGCACTGACCGAGATGGATGAGATCGAGGAGTTCAGCTCTTCCTTTGATCTTGTATGGCACCGGCTTTGGGTTTCACAACCGAAGGTTGGATTTGAGCGGTACGGCTCACTTCCTCAGGGCATAAGAATGATTGTAAAATGTAATCAGCCGTGTAGCATATTTGTTTAAGGACGAATTATAGAAATCATTGGTTGATGTTACATTGCTTATTGTATCCTAGATGGATAGATGTTATACATGTTCTTCATATTCCTTATTAATATGAATAGATGATATTGTTCTATTCTGCTTAATAATGATTTAATCATGTTGTTCAATAGAGATTGCTCTGCTTAGTTTATTATTGTTTATCCATAATAATAATGTTTCTAGTAGAGAGTTATATCTCTCACTGGTACAATTTCAATTGTCTCACCCTGTGGGATCCAACATTTTTAGGTGGACGCAGACGAGGAGGCAGGAACCCTACACTAGGGGAAGGACAGCAGCATTAGGGACAGCAGTGATATCTCAGGTGGAGATATTGACTGTCGTGTCTTGTAGATATGAGTCCTATGTGTCGTATCTGTACTCTCAGGTCCTTGGAGTCAGTAGATAGTGCTTTAATGATCGATCTGAGATTTTGGCATTGAATGGCTCGAGGTTTTATGTTGCCTGTATGTAGATTTAACAGAGCAACTGTTGTATGTAATCCTTGAGAAAAGAAGGTACATGGTATGTACTTTGTGGACCAGAATGTATATATAATATTTTGGTTCTTGTTATAAGAGTTTCCTGGAAATGGATCTCTTTGTAAATGGTTTTAATTTTTAGTGATTTTTAGTAATCCGCTGCTAATGTTTTCTTCCGCATTAATCAATAACGGTTTTGTGGTCGGGCCGTCTCACAAACTATAAAAATTGTTCAAACACCCCCAGGGAGAAACCGGGGAGGTCTAGGTCAGCATATCTAGGTCGGGAAAGGGCTAGGATAGGAATGGCTAGGGCAAGGGTAGAGAGCTTAGGGCTAGAAGAAGAGGAATCGGTCAGGTATTCTCTAGTTGAGAGGGAGAATAGTCGGTCAAACCAAACTTAAGTTCACTTCAGCCCGCGGATCAGTCAAGTTATGAGAGTCAAAAACTTGACCGATTAGTCCATATTAGAACAGCTCTCGACCACTAATCGGTCGAGTTTGTCCTGGGGAAACTCGATCGAAGGTCAACCTGACCTAAAACCATCGAACTTAATTTCTAGCCATATGAATGCTAATTAAATTCATTTTTCGAGTCAATTATGTATTTTGAACATACTTAGGCACATATCACTCATCATTGGGTACTATTTAGCGATAAAACCAAGCACTACTACAGAACCTACCTTTAGTGTCGGTTATTTAAGGCCTTTAGTGTCGGTTTCTAAGCGACACCTATGTGGGCGACACTAAAAGCTCACCCATTACACGTCGGTTCCAAAACTGACGCCCAAACTCTTCGCGCGCCACCGAAATCGTGCCTATTTCCTGTGGCACGAAGGTATAGGCGTCGGTTATTATATAAGAAACCGACACCATATACCTTCGCGCCACAGAAAGGGCGTCATCTTGGCCACTATCAGCGTCGGTTATTAGATAATAAACCGACGCCATATCCACTATCAGCGTCGGTTATTAGGTAATAAACCGATGCCAAATACCTTCGCGCCACAGGAAACAGGCGTCGGTTATTTATATAAAACTGACACTATAACTTTGTGTGTCGGTGTTATACAAATAACTGACGCCTATTGTTTTGTTTTTTTTATGTCAGTCTGCAGACCTGCTGTGGCTGGTCGCAGGATGAGAAACCTGCAGTTAACTGCAGGTTTTATGACATCCATTGATATCAGCCAACAACAGGCCACAAACCTGCAAATTTAACAACAAAAATATTCACACATGCATTTAGCAATACAACCTGCAGTTCCATTTTATTTTCACACATTTAGAAAGATTCATGTATCTAGCAATCTGTAGTTCCATTCATTCACATTCACACATGTAGAAACATTCATATAGCAACCAACACTTTCATTCATTTTCACTCAGACACATGTAGAAACATCCAGACATGTAGAAACATTCACACATATATTATAATTCAAAAATTCATTTACAAAATATCATTCTTTAGTCATTATTCGCTATCAACATCCCAATTGTATTTTAAAACCCCCACTATTTGTATGGTTGTTGCCCATTCTTCTCTTACTTCATTTAATTATCCCATCGTATAGGGAGCATGTACATCTGGTAAGTCCGTTCCTGTAGTGGGGTCAGCTTTAAACACATGTAAAGAGAATGATGTATATATATAATTAATGAGCTATAAATAAGATTGATATATTTCATATTATCTAATGAGACTATATAATACCTAAGCAATACAATCGATGTCCAGTGTGGCATGTTTGATAATCATGTGCATATATCGCATCACATAGTATCCACATGCCCATCCGTTGTCTTGTGTAGCACACTATAAATTCAAACATACAAAATATTAAAAAATACAACTAAATAAGCATTGTTCACATAAATAATATATACATATATTGCAGTCGGGAACTTACTTTCACGTTCCTCCAGCCTTTTTGAACTCATCAAAACCCCTACATGTTAATGTAACACAGAACATTGCAATTAAATAGTAATGTAATAACATATGTTAATGGATATGTAAAGTTCACATATTCAGAAAAATAAAAACGTATAAAACAAAACATACCTCTAATATTGCGATTTTTTATCAATTAACAATCCTTCATTGTGATCTCCGCGCACATACAAGTCATCATTAGCTTCAATATTTGTTGGTGTTGGCAACCCAACTGAGAATGGACTGGATTCATCATACTTATCATAGTACTGTTCTTCATCTATAGGATCTTCAATGAACTGTCTTTTACCATGAAGAACAACCGACCATTTATCATTTGCAGGATCATAGATATAAAATACTTGTTTCGCCTGTGATGACAATATGAATGGTTCAGCCTTCTCGCCAATCTTTTCAAAGTTCACTAAAGTGAAACCCAATTCATCCACTATAACTCCTTTGGTGTTATCAACCCAATTACATTTGAAGAGCGGAATTCTGAAATCTATGTAGTCAAATTCCCATATCTCTTCAATGACACCGTAATATGACATTTTAGCTTCACGTGGACTCTTATCCTTTGTACTTGCAAAAAACATAGTCGATGCTTGAAGGGTGACCCCACTATTTTGGACGACACTCTTATCATCTTGGCGCTTTGTGTAATATGTGAATCCATTAATGTCATACTCTTCATAAGACATAACAGTCAACTTTGGTTTAAAGGTGAGGCATTTGATAGTTTCAGTAATATCATATGGTGTTTGAGATAGTTGATGTAAGACTTTATCTTCAAACCACTTAATAAAAGTCTTGTTATGCTCTCTAGCAAGCCACATTGTATTGGCTCGAGGATATTGTCTTTTGATGAAATTGGTATGTTCCTCGATATAAACGTTCACTTCGTCCATGTTGTGTAAAATATACAAATGACCTTGTTCCAACTGCTCACGGCTGATTACTTTCACACGTGATCCCAAAATTTCTTTGCCAAATAGCTCGTCAATATTCTTGTCATTATCAGGAGTGTCATTACCACTGAGAAAGTCATTGCAGAAATCCATAACCTCTCTCGCCACATAACCTTCAATAATACTCCCTTCAGGCCGATAACGGTTTCGAACATCACCTTTAAAAACGCTCATGTATCGTTCAAAGGGATACATCCAATGCAAGAAAACAGGTCCCAAGATTTTCACTTCCCTAGTCAAGTGGACAACAAGATGTACCATGATATCAAAGAACGAAGGAGGGAAATACATCTCAAGCTGACATAGGGTAACAACCACTTCTCTTTGCAAATTATCGAGAGTCTCAGGGTCAATAACTTTGCTGCAGAGACTGTTGAAAAAGAAACAAAGTCTGGTGATTGCAAACCTTACATGCTTCAGCAATATAGATCGAATTGCCACGGGCAATATTTGTTGCATTAGAGTGTGACAATCATGAGATTTAAGACCTATCAACTTCAGATCTTTCATTGATACCAATCTATGGATGTTGGATGAGTAACCATGTGGCACCTTAACATTTACCAAGCATTCACAAAAAGCTTTCTTCTCCTTTCTAGACAACGTGTAACAAGCGGGAGGTAAGTATGTTCTTTTATTACCCATTTTACGTAATTCTATTAATTCTGACCTTATTCCCATTTCACGTAGGTCTAGTCTGGATTTTATCCCATCTTTAGTCTTACCTGGTATATTTAACAGAGTACCAATGATGCTATCATAGACATTTTTCTCAACGTGCATTACATCGATACAATGTCTGACTGTCAAAGAACTCCAATAAGGAAGATCCCAAGATATTGACTTCTTCTTGAATGAAGAATTGTCACTCCGTGTAGTACATTGTGATCTCTTACCAAATTCATTGACAAAGTCTTTTACTCTTTCATAAACAACCTCCCCTGTTATAGGTTTAGGTGCACTGCGTTCCTCATTCAATCCATTGAATGCTTTGTGCTTCCTACGATACGGATGGAATTTTGGAAGAAACCTTCGATGACTGAGATATACATTCTTACCACCATGTTTTAGTCTTGTTGAATCAGTGTTCTCTTCACATATAGGACACGCTTTAGCTCCTTTGACACTATATCTAGACAAATTCCCATATGCTGGAAAGTCATTAATAGTGCAAAACAACATAGCATGCAAACGAAATGTCTCTCTTCGTGAAGCATCATAGGTCATCACACCTTCACCCCAGAGTTTCTTTAAGTCATCAATCAGAGGTTCAATATAAACATCGATGTCATTTCCAGGTTGTTTAGGGCTCGATATCAACAACGACAGCATTATGTACTTATTTTTCATACACAGCCAGGGAGGAAGATTGTATATAACAAGCATGACTGGCCAAGTGCTATGTTGGCTGCTCAATGTCCCGTATGGATTCATCCCGTCTGTACAAAGCCCAAGTCTTAGATTCCTGACTTCTTCACCAAATTCAGGGTACAATACATCAATCTTCTTCCACTGTGGGGAATCAGACGCATGTCGTAGGATCCCATCATTATTTTTCTTAACATCTGCATGCCACCTCAAATTCTTCACATCTATCGGATTGGCAAACAAGCGTTGAAACCATGATATTATAGGTAGATACCACATCACCTTGGCAGGAGAACCAGTTTTGGACTCCCCCGAAGTCGTCAATTTATACCGTGACGCACCACATTTTGGACAATCTTTCAAATCTGCATAGTCCTTTTGAAATAATACACAATCATTCGGGCATGCGTGTATCTTCTTGGCATCCATTCCCATTGGGAACAACAATTTCTTTACCTGGTATGTTGAGATTGGCAGCTCGTTTCCTTCAGGAAGCATTTCTTTCAACAAAGACAGCAATGACGTGAAGCTTTTGTCGCTCCATCTATTGTTAGCTTTCAACTTATACAATCTCAACACAGCGTTAAGCTTCGTAAACTTAGTACAACCTGTGTATAATGGCATCTCAGCATCATGCACAATGTTTCTAAAAATGGGAGGTGGATCGGTGTGCTCTACCCCACAACTATCCAGCATCGCATCAACGATGTCTATTGGAACTGATTCATTCACATCTACGTCATCGTAGGCAATTTCTTCTTCCACACAAGCACTGCTATCGACATCCACTGGTTTCAGGTTTGAAATCTCTCCATGCCAGTGCCATTCTGTATAGCCTTGTATAATCCCGTTGCACATGACATGAGTTTTGATTTCGTCACCAGTGTTGACTTTCAAGTTGTTACCGCAATGCCTACATGGACAGTAGAACCTATCTCCAGGTTGTTTCCTATGTTCCTCGGAAAATCTAATGAACTGGTCAAGACCAGAAATAAACTCTGGGGTGCAACGATTGTGAATGGACATCCATGATCTATCCATTCTATGATCAAAGAGAAAACAAGTATATATTAGGACAAGATTAGGGTCTAGGGTTAACAAATACATGTGATGTCATTATTATATATAATAAATGTGTACCATCTATCCATTCTTGAACACCTAATCTCACTAGTAAGTGTATAATGTGTATTGGGTTTTCAAGAAAATTTCGGCAGCATTTCCCCGCTATTCTCCAAGTACATATGTACTTAGAGAACAAACGGGGAAATGCTGCCGAAATTTTCTTGAAAACCCAATACACATTATACACTTACATCCTAAGCGAGATTAGGTGTTTAAGAACAGTCCCAAACTGGGGACTATCCAAGATTTACTCCTAATGAGTAAATCTTGGACGGGTTTCTAGGCCAACTTTCAGTTCCATTCATTAATCTCTTTTTACATCCACACACAGGGGTGTACCCCTAAACAGTAACTAAACAAAGGGGTTGGTGTACCCCTAAACATGCGCATACTTAAAAAAACTATTAATACGGACAAGTCTAGATAGATAGACAACTAAATACTACACCAACATGGTCCCGCATCAGTAACTTCGAGGATTTATCATTGTGGCGATCTTCTCCTGAAGTTCCAGAATAGAAAGAAGCTATGAGTATTGATTGCTTTCAAACAAAAAGTGTAAACACAAATTTTTTGTGTTGACAATTATATTTGTTAATTGGACTTACCGTGGTCTTTTTGATGATGAAGCTGTGTCACGAAGCTCCTCACTGTATTTAGATGAATCTGAACTGACAAGGGCCTCAGATTCAAATTCCTCATAGATGATATCCGACGACGTGCGCTCATACCGCAGAAGGTGATCGGGGGTCTCGCAGTTGATGTTGGTTATCCAAACTTTGATGGAATTATGACCAACTGGATGGAGAAAAATCCTGTTGGAACAGACCACATGCATATCTCCAATCCAATCACGCCAAACGGATTTTGATACAAGATTTCCCGCCAAATCATACTCAACCTCGATAACATGTGAATAATTGCCAAAAGTTAGGGTCACTTTACCAGGCATGTAGTGTCTTCCTTTTAGAAAACGCCAATGTTTGGGTATGACCAATTGGTTTAAGGAACGATCATCTAGGATGATGTCCAATTGTTCTTCAATAGGGAACGTTAACATTGACATAGAGGCCCAGTTCATAGTGACTGTTATGGGTGGACAGAGACTGCACAATATTAGTATTAACAAAGTGTAAGTACATATAACGATGTTATATATTTTCAGAAAAAGTTGTATAACATCAGTTAACCTTTTATTTCTTTTCATAACCAACTTTATTGTGGTAGACATGATAGCTTGAAAAGAAGTCTACATATGTACTTAGAGAACAAATGAGGAAATGCTACCGAAATTTTCTCGAAAACCCAATACACATTATACACTTACATCCTAAGTGAGATTAGGTGTTCAAGAACAGTCCCAAAATGGGGACTATCCAAGATTTACTCCTAATGAGTAAATCTTGGACGGGTTTCTAGGTGCTTACTAAAATAGAACCATTATATGGAACTAATCCTACATTATACACATACTTTTCCTGAGTAAGATAATGTGCACTTCATGGAATTATTAAGATCTGAATATATATAAGTTGTTTCTACCTACTTTGATGGGATTTTATAACATTCGAGTCTTCCATTTAAGGCATTAGATGCATATATTGCAGTCCATTGTGTTGAGATAAGAATCCCATGTGATACACACGATTGAGAATCTTTCACGATATTAGGAAAATATACAACTAGATATTCATTTAGGTGTTAGACATTCATTTAGGTGTTCCTGATAACTCGCAGGTATGCACAACTAGACAACTGTGGCAGAGCAGTACTGGAGGAAGCATACCTTTCGGTAGCGGCGGCGGACAAGTAGGCGAAAATTGGCAATTTAGGGAAAAGTTCATCATTTACATTCCAAGCATGTCACATGTGTGCATTACAGTTCATCATTAAGCAAGAAGGGTGATTAGGATTCTCACCAAGAACGGGTTTTGATTTTCTATACAATTTTATCAAAAATGCACATGTATGCATATATATACTATACTTTTTGGAACCATACTAAACACCCAAATACTTTATAACACAACTATAAAACAATGATTATAGCTAAACTATTAAACAATAGACTTGTCACACATAAAACACCCTATACAACTATAAAACAAAAAAGTATTAAGATATGCATGATACAATAACTATTTTGCATCACATTACAGCAGACTTATCATTGATACCTTACTAACTTATTTCTACATTTACATATCATCACTTGATCAAAATTACATGTATTGTATAGACAATAGAGGATTCAACTCAGTAGAAGCACAAAATCAGTACCTAAACCCTAAACACAAATAAGTAAATAACTTTAAAAAAAATGCCCAGCAGTTGCTTGGGCGTGCCTTGGCACCGCCCAAGCAGCCGTCGGAGCAGAGGAAGAAGGAAGAAGGAAGGGTGGGCGGGCATACCTTGAGGGCAGAGGAGAGTAGCGGCCGGAGCATAGCAACCACCGGCGGAGGCGGCGGCAAAGAGAGGAGAAGCGACGGTGAGGACACGGAGCAGCGGTGGCGAGGGCATGGAGCAGCGGTGAGGGCACGGAGCAGGAGCACAGATGGCCGTCGGTGAGCACAGAGGGCAGGAGCACGGCCGCCGGTGAGCATGGAGCAGCGGCGAGGGCAGGAGCAGGAGCACGGCAGCGGTGGCGGAGGAGCAACAACCGGCGGGGGCGAGCAAGAAATCACCGGACCTAACTAAAATCGGGAATGAAACTGGGAAAGGGGAAGAGAAGCTCGCGCTGGTGAGCTATTAAGTTGACAATAAGCGTCAGTTATTCTAATAAATCGACAAATAAACCAACTGTGTCGGTTCTATTCCAAAAACCGGCACCTATACTAGATTATAGTCGTCGGTTTTTAACTAAAGGTCAACTGACAACTATTCCTGTCTCGCGAATACCCTTTAGTCGTCGGTTATTTATTTATGAACCGACGACATATGTCAAATTTTGGAGGTAATTTTTTCGTTGGAATTTTGGTTTTGGCAGTTGATTTTAGGTGTCGGTTTTTTATTAATTAACCGACACTTAATAAAAGTGGTACCCGTGTCTGGTCGACCTTCACAGATTGTATGTCGGTTTATGTTATAAACCGACATTGTAGAGTTTAGGTGTCCGTTTATGTATACAACCGACACCTTGAAAAGTGACTTTATAAGCCATTTCTGTAGTAGTGAAGAAATTAAAGAAAATCCCAAAAATAAGTGAAACTAAGCATGTCAATCAAGAAAAAATAAGCAATTTTAGGCAAGCAAGGTGAGTAAAGCATGAGCAAGACATATAACATATAAACAACTAGCTAGATAACATGTCAATATCATCTAAAGAAACAATGAGCAGCTTAGATCTAATAAAGTTAAATTTCTCTCTAGCTAGAGGTTTAGTGTAAATGTCTGCCAACTGATTTTCTGTATCCACATGCATGATATAAATATCCTTTTTGGCAATGTGATCATGAAAAAAGTGATGGCGAACCTCTATATGTTTAGCTCTACTATGCAATATAGGATTATAAGAAAGATTGATTGCACTAGTATATTCATAAAAGATAGGAGAAGCATCAAAATGTATGTTAAAGTCTTGGAGCATTTGCTTCGTCCATAGGACCTGGGCACAACAACTCCCGGCTGCAATGTATTCAGCCTCGGTAGTTGATAATGCCACGGTGCTCTATTTCTTGGAAAACCAAGACACCAAGCATGGTCCTAGAAGGAACCAAGTGACACTTGTGCACTTTCTATCAACCAAACAGCATGTGTAATCCACATCACTATATGCCACAAGAGTAAAGTCCCTTGACTTAGGGTACCATAGACCAAAGTTTTGAGTTTTGGCTAAGTACCTCAAAATCTTCTTAACAGCAATAAGATGTGATTTCCTAGGACTTGATTGAAACCCAGCACACAAGCCAACACTAAACATAATATCAGGTCTAGAGGCAGTTAAATAAAGTAAACTTCCAATCATACCTCTATAGAGCTTCTCATCTACCTTCTCACCTTCTTCATCTCTATCAAGTTTGGCGGTGTTGGAGATGGGTGTATCCATTGGCTTCATGTTCTCCATCCCAAAGCATTTGAGTAGCTCACTAGTGTACTTGCCTTGGTTGATGAAGTTTCCATATTTGGTTTGCTTTATTTGGAAGTCGAGGAAGAAAGTCAACTCACCCATCATGCTCATCTCAAACTCACTCTACATAAGAGAACTCCTTGTAAAGATCAAGATCATTTCTGCCAAATATGATATCATCAACATAGATTTGAATGAGAAGAAAATTGTTTGAAGTGTTTTTAAAAATAAAGTAGAATCAACTTTGCCCATGACATAGTCATTGTCTAACAAAAAGTTCTTTAATTTTTCATACCAAGCTTGAGGTGCTTGTTTGAGTCCATAGAGAGCTTTTTGCAAAAAATAAACATAATTAGGTAGCTTGTCATGGTTAAGTCATTATCAAAATATGGACAATGTATAACCTCTAGGTCAACAGTCTCATCCTAAAACTGGAGGTCCTCCTTTGTAAAAAAGCTTGAGGCTCATGTATATTCAGCCTAATCTTAATTTAGCTCATCTTAAGTAAGAAAAGTGTATGTACTTGCATCATTAGGTCTTAGCTTAGATTCTCCAAAGGAAACATATACCATCTGGTATTAACTTAAATAAGATTACATATGCTTGTATCATTCATCTTTCTATTGTCTATCTAATTATGTATCACATAACCTTACAAGGCTCTAGACATCTAATCTAGACTACTCTCTTCTAGACTACTGTCACTTCCTTTCACTTAGATTACATGAACACCTCCTACTCTCATATGTGAGTGACACATTTTTATATTTACATATATATAATAAGATATTATATAGTCTCTGAGAAGGCAGACGTCGGAGAAAACTTTCAAGGCTCGAGTTGATTGGAAAACAAAGCCAAATCAGCAAAATGAGTGTCTCGCATATAGTAGATAGTAGAGTGCCATGTTACCTAGTGAAATGGTAAGAACAAGGTGCAGGCTAGTGTAGCTACCCAATACATATGAGCTCTATATTGAAAGGGTTTCACACACCTACCTAAATCTAGTTCCCGAGCATCTAGGTTCTAACCTAGAGGCAAAGTAAAATCTATTTCCTATAGAATAGCTTACTAAGTTTCTAGGGTTTAATATGAAAGGTGAAATTTAGTTTTATGTTTCATGGTGAGCAATTATCATGTGTAGCTAATGTTCATGCTTTGATACCAACTGTAACGTCCCCGAATTTTAGCATCTCAAGACTTTGAAGGCTCGAGAGGACAACTCTGAAAACATTAGCTAATTGTTTCAGAGAGCGATGCGGAAGCATAATATGCATGCATGAACATTCACTAAAATCATAAACTATGAACAATCTCAACATTCAACATTTGTACTTACAATATGAATTATTAGAACTTACATATACATAATTTAAAAGAAAGTTTACAAGTCTATGAACATGTACACTAACTAGGATCTACACAATAGGTACTACTTGTACAACTACTCACTTCCCATCTTTTCTCCCATGCTAACTGAACCTAGAAAATACGTAAAACAGACGAATCAACATAAATTTGGTATGTGGTTAAAAAAATATAGATGCTATATTGACATACTTAATGTAATTTAAGAAAGAAGAAAAGAAAAAGAAAAATATTATTTAAGGCAGAATATCAGGTAAACCCAAGTTATTAGCCATATTTCTGTGAACATGCATTACTATGGTGGACTTAACACAACATCACATATATTATTGGGCCCATTCCCCATGTACCTTGTACCATTAGGGATATCTCTGTATAGCATGTACCATCTAGGAGGTGTGAGTCAACATTAATACTTTCCCTCTCTAATAGGGAAATTAATGAACACCATCAGTAAATACACTTCATTTTATCTCTTTGATGTTCTTAGTGTTTGAGGCAGAGGTGTACCATAATATACATACATCCAAGCAAGTTTATGCAAATAGTACAAGCAAGTATTCATACTTATGTTATCCAGCAAAACTAGTCACATAATTATATCCACGTACCTGAGTTCAGAGATTTATTATACATCCATGATCATCTAGCACTTTTTACATGACCTAATTAAATATAATTGAGCATCATTAATATATGATCATCATTATCCTTAGCATTTTAGTTCCAAATTAGGATTTAGTCAAACCTAGGACCAACTGATCTAAAACATGTTTCTATTATTTTTCTACTGATTAGGGAATCATAATAAGGGTCTGGTACAATTTTCATATTTTTCTTATGCTTGGTCTATTTTCTAGAATTACTATGAGGTTAAAAGCATCCAAATATTCATGAATGAGGAAATACCTAACAATTTGCCATAATAATCTAATCAAAGTTTATATTTGGTTGCCACATGATGATATGGTTTAGAAATATTTTTCTCAGGTTTAATATTCATCATATACCAATTATACCATTTAAATGAAGCATTCTCATCCAAATTAAATATAATTGATATCCATGTTTCAAAAGTTTGATTTGAAGGTTTTAGACTAAAGAGGGTATTTTTTTCTAGTTTTGTGGGTATTTTTGGGGAATTTATTGGCTAAGGGAGCTATTTTCTATGAATTGTCCAAGATATGCATATGTTCAGTGTAATAAAAGGCATTTATCTAGTCTGGGATTATCACAATCATCGAATCTTCATGCCAGATGGTCCATATGCATGCCACGTATCATGGGATGGCACTCCCAACTTCCCACCCTGGTTGGTCTGCGGTTGACCCGAAGATTAAAACTCGATCTAGGCCAGGCCCGATCTAGACCTCCTCCTACCTTTCTCCGTCTCTACGCGGCGTACAAGAGAATACCGCCGCTGGGATCTCTATTTCTGGCGAGTAAAAATTTGCACAAAACGTCACTCTCAGCACGTACAGAGACACCCAAAAGCTATGTGGTATGCCCCTAAGCCTCTTCAAAAGGCTTGTAGGGCGTGGAGGTCATGAGAGATCAAAACCATCGTTTAGTGTTGGATAGTCGGTGGGGTTGTGTGTAGGAGAGAGGGATTTGTTCACTATGGCATCCATGCCTCCATAATCTAGCTTTGAAGCTTTTGTATGAGTTTATAAACCCAAAGGCAAACCCTAAGAGAGGTCAAACAGCCAGGTTTCCTGGTTCCTAGGGCCACCCTTCATGGCCGGAGAAGGCATATCCAAGATCTCATGGGAAGGCTCTACATAAGAAGATGCCCACCCGAATGATGTCACTGCATCTTCTTTTTCCTTGGGGGTCAATTTTCCTTCAATCTTGTGTGATCCTTGATGCCTACAAGTCTTCCCCTCCATCAGGGTGTTGGTTGTGCGGCGCAGTGGAGAGGACGAAGAGGACAATTGTTGGCCTACTCTCATCTTGGATCTGAAAGCAATATGGTACGAAGTGCAAGATAGATTACAATAAGGTGGAACTGATTGGTCTATTAGAATTGTGTATAGGTCACCATCTAGGGTGTTAGCCATTAAAGAGTGGGAGGGCCTAGTCAGCACCCTTTTGTTTCAAAATGTTTGGAGTTTAGGGATGATCCCCCTACCCCCAGTCCCCTTACTGATGGTCAGATGTTAGCCATGCATCCCATTAATGTGGCGCCCAAAAGCCTTCTACAAAAAGGACTGTGTGACATCTACTTTGTCATAGGCCTAAGAAGAAAAATAACCAAAAGACCAAGGTTCGATCACATTTATGCCATTCATGTCCTCCACTTAAAATAATGATGTCTCATTATAGTAATCTCCAAACAATCTAAAATTTTGGAAATAGGCTCATAATATCCCAAAGTATCTTCTATCAAAGTTTAAGACTCAAAATCCATTACTTGTATATATATAAAAAAATCTTCAAACAATCTTACAAATAGGTGCATAAACCTCAAACTCAATTTTTGTGATCATCAAATCTTAATCTGACATTGTCCAAAAACTCTTGTCATAATACTACATACCTCAGGCATCATGCATTCACCACTTGATCTCACCAAGTCTCATATGTGGACATATTGGCCTCCTAAGGGCCCAAGTCAGTTAATAAAAACTATTCATCATGATTGAACTCAATTGGCTCTGATATTCATCTATTACATCTCTAGTTACACTTTTTGGGTGAAAAGAATCGATAATTGAATAGCCCATTCCTCAATTAAGCTCATCCACCTATTGAGCACTCATGGTTCTCAAATGCCATATTGGGTATCAAAACCCTAAAATTGGGGTCATCACACCTTTGATCCCACAGAGAGATCCTAAAACATTAAATGCAATAAGGACATTGACGAAGTGTAAGCTATGGTAAAAGACGAAGGCAGTAAGCGAAGCGAGAGTCTAGAAGTAGGCGTTTTAAACAAAAAGAGATACTCATCCATGGATAAATAAAGGTAAGCAGATATTTTCCAAACTCGACATACTCATTTATGAATAAGGAAAAGACTTTGAATTGGTATTTAGATTCTCTTTTTGGATTAGTGTTACAGTGGATTTTTCTAAAACTAATGGATGTATAAATATCATGAGGAAAAATGTGATTGAATGTTCCTCTCACCTTACCTTGCCTATAGGTGTGAAAGGGTTTTGTACTTCTAGGTACCAAGTGGATTTGCAGTGTACAAATCTAACTCCAAGCAGTGACAAGGGGTTAGGATATGATGGTGGTCTAATTGGAGCACCAATCCAACTCGAGATTTTGGTGATGACCACAAAGGGTTATGAGCAAGTGATAATTGGTTTTTGCACTCCCTAGTGCCAACTAGTTCTGCAAGAAGGAGTGGTTGTGCTTCCTCCTCATTCTTTTGGTTTATCATCAATTATCGTGGTCTCCCTTAGTGGTTTTTTTTATCTCCCCTAATTTTGTCATATGCCTTCCTTTTTAGAGTGTAGGGGGTTGAGGGGGTGGCTTTTCTCTCCCTCTCTTAGAACCAACACCCACTCTCTCTATAAATGGTCATCGGGTGCCATATGCTTCTATATTTTCCAAGATCAATGCAATTTATTGGGTGCAGATTTGGATGGTACTTACAGGCATAAAGGGTTTGGTGCCCAAGTGTCTTTTTAGGAAAAAAAACTAAAATCCATGCAATAAGGTTTGACACATCTAGACACAACTCATGGGTTTCATATGATATTAGCAAGGTCTGATCCAGATCCAGACATGGTGCTTCTGATCTGCGCTCAAAATTTACCAGAATGTCTTGTGGGCCCACATTGGACCTATGTCCAATAGGTGCAAACATGATTTGCGCCCAACTTTGTAGGGTCAAAGTGAAGTTATTGCAGATTTCATCAAACAATCAAGGGAATGTGGAAGTCTTGTCCAAAAGGGTCAAATTTTAGGATTTTGCTAAGATCAATATGCGTCCAGATCTTACCTAAATTGGCTGCAAAGTGAATCCTCTCAAGACCAGCTCAAATGTGTCTAGTGGCCCGACATTTGATTCTTTTTGTATAAGTTGAGATTTCACTAATATTTGTCAAAAACTATTCAAATTTTATTAATATTTTGGGTTCAAAACATCCAATTAAGGATTTGTAGTATTTGTGGGATCTAAAAGTGAGGTGTCAACGGTATGTATAAGGCTTGGGGCAAAAGTTTTAGGTTTGTGATTTAGAAGAACAAGTGTACCTTTGTATGTAGGTTCACTGAAAGGCCCGATCCAAAGAGGAGGCAGGCCAGAATTAAGCACAATTAGTACATATAATTCCTCGGGGCCATTATAATAAAGAAGAGGATAATACTTACAATTAATGTTGACGATGTGAAACCATCATGTATGAACATACCGGCTTCTTTCCAACTGTGTAACTACTGACCATTATTCCTAAAGTACGAACTGTCACCGACACGGAAACGGCAATCGATCAGAGCATCCAATACACCTACACTCCCATCTGTCCAACAAACACCCCCAAAACCTCCTAAGGAGATCCAATGCGATGGCGATCTCCAATCCAAGAAAACCGCGTGCACGAGGCATGTGATGTGTGTACTGTTACGGCGTCCCCTCCTTACCATATCACTGTACTCATTCATAGACAGACATATCAGCTGTCTCCGTCCAACATGGGCACCCATGAGGCATGTGATGTGCGGAGGTAAACCCACCCAGCTTGCTCCACATGATAATTAATTAAGTGGCATTTGGGGAACCCTGCCAGATCTCTTCTTCTTCTTGCTGCAAACAGTTGGGCCATTTTCTATTGACGCAGGTGGTGGGTGGTGGTGGGGTTTACGAGCAAGCAAGCAGGCCGGCATCAATAGTTTTCCAGATTGTACAACAACTCTCGCTGCAAGCTAGCTGTTGCTATCGAATTAGGCCAGGAGAACAGTGATCAATCCCACCCCAGTACGTACCCTTCATTCCGTGCCAACGCATTCGATGGATGCAGCTGGTGATAGGCTCCGTATTTGACTATTTGAGAGAATTTCGCATTCATTTGGTACCGAACCCGATGTTCCTCCCCTATTTGGCACACACATTTAGCACTGACAACCACCACCAGGTGTTTGTTCGGCGTAGAGAAAGGAATTAGGAAGCTTGAAGCGGTCCAGATCTGCTACCTCCTGGTTGGATGCTCCCTGCGCCCTGCATGTTCTTGTGAATTGAAATAAAGAAGCGTGTAGAGAAGAAACAACGCAAGCTAGACAGTGACAACAATTTCTCCCCCGGGGTTTGCTCTTCTGTCAGAACGATGATCAGGCTAGCTAGCTCAAAGTCCTTCTGTGTTCTGAAACTCTGACCTTTAGCTTAATGTCTTCCCCGTGCATGAACGTGTGTGCGCATGAATACCAGTAATTACGAGAATGGCAGAGCTCAGGGAGACGTGTGGCGAGGTCGGTATATACAGAGCAAGATGCTGGAGTGGGAAGAAAACAGTTAAAATATGTGTGTGTGTGTGTGTGGGTGGGTGGGTGGGGGGGGGGGGGGGGGGGGGGGGGGGTTTGCTTACACCAGAAAGAAAACTCACGCTGCACTGGGAATTGAGTTTGATTCGAGATGGATGCGCGATGGATCTACCATATAGTTGCAACGGTAAAAGTAAACCTCTTGACAAGTGAAACTACAATCTGTTGGTGTTGCCGAATATGCACATGCAGAACGCGGGGGAAGACAAACGCCAAAGTGGGTAGGAAGAGAATAAAAAACGGACGGCTACTCCGAATCACATAAAAACAAGATCCCCCCACCCCTAGAGATCTCCTCACTCTTAAAGAAATCCAGGAAAAACCTATTAGTCTTAAAACTCTTGAAAAGACCCAATCAAATTTGACAATTTCTTTCTGTTTTTCCTAATATCCCCCCCCCTTATGTCACTTTTTTCAATAAATGCTTAATTTATATTAAGTTTTGTATTACATTTTTTTCACATAAACAACGAGTTGGATCTGAGTAGTTTAGGTCGGATGAGTGTTTGGTTTCTATAAGCCCCTGTTTGGTACAGGATGCGATCCAGATTTGTCTTTGCCCTTTTTTGCTACTTGTGCTTAATCCAGTCCGGGTTGAGCAAGTAGGGTGTTTGGTTGTACTTTGTGTAACGGCCCCGTAACCAAGTAATTCTGGCTAACTCAACTCTATTTTTAATTAAAAATCTCAATTCTGGTTTAGTTTTGTCTTATATGCTATTTTATTTTATATGCAACACTGAAAATGAGACTAGTTCAATCTAAATGTCAATTAACTTAGCAAACACAACCTGACCGGATCACATATTTTGACTAACCTCGACTAACCCAACCCTGACTACAAAATCCCAATCTTGAATCAAATGCCCCTTAACAATTCACTCTAGTCATATTTGGACTCAAATCATCTGTACAATGTTGTATATGTAGATGTGTAGTACAAAATGTGTCTAATTACGGATTCAAGATTTTTTTCCAAATAAGCGGAAAAACAGTTTCCTATGCATGTAGTTGAATTTCTAAAATCCAAACATTCAATTAGCATACGTGTTTGATATTTTAGGAGAACAAGAAATTGAGATTAAAATGTATATGGGTTTTGGATGTCAGTTTTGTCTTTGAATATTTTCTGAACGGGTTTGGATACCAAAAGTAGTTGAAAATTTTAGATCAAATACCATATATTACTACAACATGAGTCTTGGTCGTTTGTTTTGGATTGTATTGTAAAACTCCAAACACTTGTATGAAATGAGGTGACGTAGATCCGGTTGTTTTAGGGAAAAATTAAAAATTTAGAAGTTTGTTAAAGTTAATATCTTGAAACAAAATGGTTTGAATTAAAGAACCCGGATATATTAGTTGGAAGGTGAGAGAGTAAAGACGTCATTTGATACATTCATTCTAATTTATACAAAAAGTCACTATATACCAATCCAGTCCCACATGGGCGCCTAGGAATGAAGATGCCAAATGATGTGATGTTTGTGTTCCGAGCTTGTTACATGACACAGACACATCACTAATCCTTTTCTTAAATGGCCTAGATACAATGCATCCAATTAGTATATCATACTTTATTTCAGTTAATCGACACAATTCAAATAGATGTATTCGTTGAATAAAAAACTAATATTAATACTATAATATGTGACATTTACATAAGTTTTAGATATACTACATGTTTATATTTTTATATTCTTTTTTGTATAAAACATTTAACGTTTTATGCATATGATTATTACATAAATATTTATTTAAAATTGGTATCTTATTATTCAGTATTAATTTTAAAAATATTGGTATCAAAAATATATATTATATGTATAATGTTATATTATAAATGCTTACGTAATATATATGTATACATTAATAAAAGTATCACATAACAAAAACTATTAATAAAGATAAAAAAATGTGGATCACATTTACTAAATGCTTATAAGTATTATCTTAATAGCATATCAATAATTAACTGATATATTAAAATATATATAGTAAATATATATGTATATATGTATTTAGCATATATATACAACCAGTATATAAATCTATTGAAACATAAAAATTCAATATAAATGAATAAGGACTACAAAATGTGTGCATTATTAATAATTAGAATTAAATACATTTCATAACATTATGAACTATGTTATAGTATATTTCAATCATTAAATGTGTATATCTCATATATCTAATCAGTATACATTATAGGAGTATATTATTTCATAGATCATGTTCACGCAAATAGAAACATGGATAAAAATGTATTTACTTTGTATTAGATTTATTACATTATGGATCACATTCACATAATATTATCGAATATTGCATAACATACATAAAAAATATAATACTTCTTAAATATAATTTTCGTTATTAATTTATATTGATCACATTCACAGAATGTTAAAATTTGTATATTATGCATTGTATGTTATTAATATATAGACCTTTAGTGTCGGTTATTTAAGGCCTTTGGCGTCGGTTTCAAAGCGACACCCAAGTGGACGCCGCTAAAAGTCGAAACCTTCAGCGTCAGTTTTAACACCGACGCCATAACCCTTCCCGCCATCAAAAATACACCAGCAAGGGCACTATAGGCGTCGGTTATTTAATAAAACCGACACTATATCTAGGTCAAAGATGTCGACGTTTCACAAAAACCGATACTATATAACCCTTCCCGCCACCAATAAAACGCGCCAGCAAGGGCATCATCAGTGTCAGTTTTTATATATAACCGACACCCATAGCCACATAGACGTCAGTTTTTTTCTAATAACTGACGTTGTATATCTTTGTTGTCTATTTTATACTAATAACCGACGCCTATGTTCTAGTTATTTTTTTCTTATCAGTTTGCAAGCATGATGTATGGTTGGTCAGTAGGATGCAGAACCTACAGTTCAGTTCTAAACTGCAGGTCTACAGCATCCATTGATATCAACCAACAACAGGCCACAAACCTGTAAAATTAACAAGATGGACAACAATTTATGATCACACACATTTATAAGAACATTTAATTCATATTATTTTTCATCACACACATGTAGAAACCAGTTGTTCCATTTCAAATTTCCTCCATTTTCACACATATTTAGCAACCTACAGTTCCATTCATTTCATCACTTTTCACATTCAGACACATGTAGAAATAATTATGTATTGATCATCTTCACATTCACACATATGACAATTCAGAAAAATTCATTCACATTCACACAAAAATAATTATGAGAACAAAGTTTAGAAATATCATTATTTATTCATCATCGTCATTATCGCCATCAGTATTTCAATTATATTTAAAAATTCCCACTACTTGTAGGGTTTTTGCCCATTCTTCTCTTACATCATTTAATTCTTCCCTCGTATAGGGAGTATGTACATCTAATAATTTTCCACCTATAGTCAAGTCAATCTTAAACACCTGCAAAGAGAATGATGTATATATATAATTAATAATATATAATAAGATTGATATATTTCATATTATATAATGAGACTATATATAATACCTTATGTAAAGTATCGATTTCCATTATGGCATGTTTGATGATTAGGTCCATAAATCGCATCACATAGTATGCACATGCCCAGTCGTTGTCTTGTGTAGCACACTATAAATTGAAACATATAAAATATTCAAAAATATAAATAAGTATAGTTCACATAAATAATATATACATTAGAGTCGGGTAATTACTTTCACATTCTCCCAAATTAATGGTTGATTCTTTTTCTTGAAGGCATTTCCTCCAGCTCTTTTGAACTCATTTAAAGCCCTACATGTTAATGTAACACAATAAACTGCATAATTAAATAGTAATGTAATAACATATGTTAACGGATATAAAAATATGAAATATTTCTCACAGGAATAATGGCTTTTTCATTGTGTGTTCATATAATGTATTCAATTTATTCCCAGTAGGATCTAGATAATAGACAGTGAACGTCTGGAGGACAATAACTAGTAACTCCCAATTCCTACCACTACAGGTAAGAAAGTTAAAAATTAATAACTCAAAATCCACAATAAAAATGTAATTTTCTTAAGTCCAAATTATAAGAAAAGTAAACTTACTCGACATTGAATGGAGTTATTATCACTGTCTTCTTTTTTTTTACCAAAATATTTAAAAGCAGCACAGCAATATAAAGTAGTTGAAGAAGGGTCTTTATCTACAAGACTAATCAAAGATGGAACCAAAAATCCCACATGGGAAAATGAAAAATTTGTACATATCGTGTGTAAGTAGCTGCAAAACATGTATTATGTATGCATTAATATATAAGAAACCAGATCACCGTACATAAAACAAGATATATGGATATATAAACAAGAGCTCACCATATCCATAGCTCTATCATAGATATATTCAGCCAATCATAATGAAACAACTCTAAAATATCTTGTATAAATAGCTTGTTATCGTATGATTGACCTGCAGCATCCTCCGTAATAGAAACATTTATAGGAAAATTTGGATCATGTTCGCCTATCCATACTGCCATACCGCTACAATTAGGACCTAACGAGGCATGTAGGTCCCTTGGAAGCCAACTTGGTACTTCAAGAGGTGGAGGTGGAGGCCGAGATGTAGTGGGTGTCTTCTTGTTGACCTGTATATATAATTTTAGATCAATTGAATCATATATACACACTAACAAATTAACTTCATGTAAATTTACCATACAATATTAGTATAGACGACATCCGCTTTGGGCCACATTATCACTCCGCCTTTTGCCTCACGAAGCGTTTTAGAATCTGGGTGGGCATATGGCAATGAAAGATCCCTCCAATTGGGGAGTAGATGTATCGGGCTCACACGAACCGTACTCTGTGGTATTGGAGTCCCATGAAACATGTCCCCTGGAAGGGCTGGGTAAGCGTGTGCCAATGCAACGATATATTCTTGACTTCTTAGACGGCATGGCTTCAACCCCAATAAATTTATGTACAGAATGTTATATACATATATACATAAACATATCATCTTGAAAAGACTAGCTACTATATATGTCATAAAAATACTTACAGCGGATGTGCTAGGTGGTGGGTCTTTAGGATTACTCTCAACCACCTCTACAGTAGGGGGGGGGGGGTTTCTTACACCACTACACCAGAAAGAAAACTCACGCTGCACTTGGAATTGAGTTTGATTCGAGATGGATGCGCGATGGATCTAACATATAGTTGCAACGGTAAAAGTAAACCTCTTGACAAGTGAAACTACAATCTGTTGGTGTTTCCGAATATGCACATGCAGAACGCGGGGGAAGACAAACGCCAAAGTGGGTAGGAAGAGAATAAAAAACGGACGGCTACTCCGAACCACATAAAAACAAGATCCCCCCACCCCTAGAGATCTCCTCACTCTTAAAGAAATCCCGGAAAAACCTATTAGTCTTAAAACTCTTGAAAAGACCCAATCAAATTTGACAATTTCTTTCTGTTTTTCCTAATATCCCCCCTTATGTCACTTTTTTCAATAAATGCTTAATTTATATTAAGTTTTGTATTACATTTTTTTCACATAAACAACGAGTTGGATCTGAGTAGTTTAGGTCGGATGAGTGTTTGGTTTCTATAAGCCCCTGTTTGGTACAGGATGCGATCCAGATTTGTCTTTGTCCTTTTTTGCTACTTGTGCTTAATCCAGTCCGGGTTGAGCAAGTAGGGTGTTTGGTTGTACTTTGTGTAACGGCCCCGTAACCAAGTAATTCTGGCTAACTCAACTCTATTTTTAATTAAAAATCTCAATTCTGGTTTAGTTTTGTCTTATATGCTATTTTATTTTATATGCAACACTGAAAATGAGACTAGTTCAATCTAAATGTCAATTAACTTAGCAAACACAACCTGACTGGATCACATATTTTGACTAACCTCGACTAACCCAACCCTGACTAAAAAATCCCAATCTTGAATCAAATGCCCCTTAACAATTCACTCTAGTCATATTTGGACTCAAATCATCTGTACAATGTTGTATATGTAGATGTGTAGTACAAAATGTGTCTAATTACGGATTCAAGATTTTTTTCCAAATAAGCGGAAAAACAGTTTCCTATGCATGTAGTTGAATTTCTAAAACCCAAACATTCAATCAGCATACGTGTTTGATATTTTAGGAGAACAAGAAATTGAGATTAAAATGTATATGGGTTTTGGATGTCAGTTTTGTCTTTGAATATTTTCTGAACGGGTTTGGATACCAAAAGTAGTTGAAAATTTTAGATCAAATACCATATATTACTACAACATGAGTCTTGGTCGTTTGTTTTGGATTGTATTGTAAAACTCCAAACACTTGTATGAAATGAGGTGACGTAGATCCGGTTGTTTTAGGGAAAAATTAAAAATTTAGAAGTTTGTTAAAGTTAATATCTTGAAACAAAATGGTTTGAATTAAAGAACCCGGATATATTAGTTGGAAGGTGGGAGAGTAAAGACGTCATTTGATACATTCATTCTAATTTATACAAAAAGTCACTATATACCAATCCAGTCCCACATGGGCGCCTAGGAATGAAGATGCCAAATGATGTGATGTTTGTGTTCCGAGCTTGTTACATGACACGGACACATCACTAATCCTTTTCTTAAATGGCCTAGATACAATGCATCCAATTAGTATATCATACTTTATTTCAGTTAATCGACACAATTCAAATAGATGTATTCGTTGAATAAAAAACTAATATTAATACTATAATATGTGACATTTACATAAGTGTTAGATATACTACATGTTTATATTTTTATATTCTTTTTTGTATAAAACATTTAACGTTTTATGCATATGATTATTACATAAATATTTATTTAAAATTGGTATCTTATTATTCAGTATTAATTTTAAAAATATTGGTATCAAAAATATATATTATATGTATAATGTTATATTATAAATGCTTACGTAATATATATGTATACATTAATAAAAGTATCACATAACAAAAGCTATTAATAAAGATAAAAAAAAATGTGGATCACATTTACTAAATGCTTATAAGTATTATCTTAATAGCATATCAATAATTAACTGATATATTAAAATATATATAGTAAATATATATGTATATATGTATTTAGCATATATATACAACCAGTATATAAATCTATTGAAACATAAAAATTCAATATAAATGAATAAGGACTACAAAATGTGTGCATTATTAATAATTAGAATTAAATACATTTCATAACATTATGAACTATGTTATAGTATATTTCAATCATTAAATGTGTATATCTCATATATCTAATCAGTATACATTATAGGAGTATATTATTTCATAGATCATGTTCACGCAAATAGAAACATGGATAAAAATGTATTTACTTTGTATTAGATTTATTACATTATGGATCACATTCACATAATATTATCGAATATTGCATAACATACATAAAAAATATAATACTTCTTAAATATAATTTTCGTTATTAATTTATATTGATCACATTCACAGAATGTTAAAATTTGTATATTGTGCATTGTATGTTATTAATATATAGACCTTTAGTGTCGGTTATTTAAGGCCTTTGGCGTCGGTTTCAAAGCGACACCCAAGTGGACGCCGCTAAAAGTCGAAACCTTCAGCGTCAGTTTTAACACCGACGCCATAACCCTTCCCACCATCAAAAATACACCAGCAAGGGCACTATAGGCGTCGGTTATTTAATAAAACCGACACTATATCTAGGTCAAAGATGTCGACGTTTCACAAAAACCGATACTATATAACCCTTCCCGCCACCAATAAAACGCGCCAGCAAGGGCATCATCAGTGTCAGTTTTTATATATAACCGACACCCATAGCCACATAGACGTCAGTTTTTTTCTAATAACTGACGTTGTATATCTTTGTTGTCTATTTTATACTAATAACCGACGCCTATGTTCTAGTTATTTTTTTCTTATCAGTTTGCAAGCATGATGTATGGCTGGTCAGCAGGATGCAGAACCTACTGTTCAGTTCTAAACTGCAGGTCTACAGCATCCATTGATATCAACCAACAACAGGCCACAAACCTGTAAAATTAACAAGATGGACAACAATTTATGATCACACACATTTATAAGAACATTTAATTCATATTATTTTTCATCACACACATGTAGAAACCAGTTGTTCCATTTCAAATTTCCTCCATTTTCACACATATTTAGCAACCTACAATTCCATTCATTTCATCACTTTTCACATTCAGACACATGTAGAAATAATTATGTATTGATCATCTTCACATTCACACATATGACAATTCAGAAAAATTCATTCACATTCACACAAAAATAATTATGAGAACAAAGTTTAGAAATATCATTATTTATTCATCATCGTCATTATCGCCATCAGTATTTCAATTATATTTAAAAATTCCCACTACTTGTAGGGTTTTTGCCCATTCTTCTCTTACATCATTTAATTCTTCCCTCGTATAGGGAGTATGTACATCTAATAATTTTCCACCTATAGTCAAGTCAATCTTAAACACCTGCAAAGAGAATGATGTATATATATAATTAATAATATATAATAAGATTGATATATTTCATATTATATAATGAGACTATATATAATACCTTATGTAAAGTATCGATTTCCATTATGGCATGTTTGATGATTAGGTCCATAAATCGCATCACATAGTATGCACATGCCCAGTCGTTGTCTTGTGTAGCACACTATAAATTGAAACATATAAAATATTCAAAAATATAAATAAGTATAGTTCACGTAAATAATATATACATTAGAGTCGGGTAATTACTTTCACATTCTCCCAAATTAATGGTTGATTCTTTTTCTTGAAGACATTTCCTCCAGCTCTTTTGAACTCATTTAAAGCCCTACATGTTAATGTAACACAATAAACTGCATGATTAAATAGTAATGTAATAACATATGTTAACGGATATAAAAATATGAAATATTTCTCACAGGAATAATGGCTTTTTCATTGTGTGTTCATATAATGTATTCAATTTATTCCCAGTAGGATCTAGATAATAGACAGTGAACGTCTGGAGGACAATAACTAGTAACTCCCAATTCCTACCACTACAGGTAAGAAAGTTAAAAATTAATAACTCAAAATCCACAATAAAAATGTAATTTTCTTAAGTCCAAATTATAAGAAAAGTAAACTTACTCGACATTGAATGGAGTTATTATCACTGTCTTCTTTTTTTTTACCAAAATATTTAAAAGCAGCACAGCAATATAAAGTAGTTGAAGAAGGGTCTTTATCTACAAGACTAATCAAAGATGGAACCAAAAATCCCACATGGGAAAATGAAAAATTTGTACATATCGTGTGTAAGTAGCTGCAAAACATGTATTATGTATGCATTAATATATAAGAAACCAGATCACCGTACATAAAACAAGATATATGGATATATAAACAAGAGCTCACCATATCCATAGCTCTATCATAGATATATTCAGCCAATCATAATGAAACAACTCTAAAATATCTTGTATAAATAGCTTGTTATCGTATGATTGACCTGCAGCATCCTCCGGAATAGAAACATTTATAGGAAAATTTGGATCATGTTCGCCTATCCATACTGCCATACCGCTACAATTAGGACCTAACGAGGCATGTAGGTCCCTTGGAAGCCAACTTGGTACTTCAAGAGGTGGAGGTGGAGGCCGAGATGTAGTGAGTGTCTTCTTGTTGACCTGTATATATAATTTTAGATCAATTGAATCATATATACACACTAACAAATTAACTTCATGTAAATTTACCATACAATATTAGTATAGACGACATCCGCTTTGGGCCACATTATCACTCCGCCTTTTGCCTCACGAAGCGTTTTAGAATCTGGGTGGGCATATGGGAATGAAAGATCCCTCCAATTGGGGAGTAGATGTATCGGGCTCACACGAACCGTACTCTGTGGTATTGGAGTCCCATGAAACATGTCCCCTGGAAGGGCTGGGTAAGCGTGTGCCACTGCAACGATATATTCTTGACTTCTTAGACGGCATGGCTTCAACCCCAATAAATTTATGTACAGAATGTTATATACATATATACATAAACATATCATCTTGAAAAGACTCGCTACTATATATGTCATAAAAATACTTACAGCGGATGTGCTAGGTGGTGGGTCTTTAGGATTACTCTCAACCACCTCTACAGTAGGGGGGGGGGTTCTTACACCACTACAC
This sequence comes from Alisma plantago-aquatica, assembly GCA_963693085.1. Lineage (NCBI taxonomy): Eukaryota > Viridiplantae > Streptophyta > Magnoliopsida > Alismatales > Alismataceae > Alisma > Alisma plantago-aquatica. The sequence goes on along the minus strand of OY856409.1, from coordinate 1,227,999,922 downwards.
CAGAAAGAAAACTCACGCTGCACTTGGAATTGAGTTTGATTCGAGATGGATGCGCGATGGATCTAACATATAGTTGCAACGGTAAAAGTAAACCTCTTGACAAGTGAAACTACAATCTGTTGGTGTTTCCGAATATGCACATGCAGAACGCGGGGGAAGACAAACGCCAAAGTGGGTAGGAAGAGAATAAAAAACGGACGGCTACTCCGAACCACATAAAAACAAGATCCCCCCACCCCTAGAGATCTCCTCACTCTTAAAGAAATCCCGGAAAAACCTATTAGTCTTAAAACTCTTGAAAAGACCCAATCAAATTTGACAATTTCTTTCTGTTTTTCCTAATATCCCCCCTTATGTCACTTTTTTCAATAAATGCTTAATTTATATTAAGTTTTGTATTACATTTTTTTCACATAAACAACGAGTTGGATCTGAGTAGTTTAGGTCGGATGAGTGTTTGGTTTCTATAAGCCCCTGTTTGGTACAGGATGCGATCCAGATTTGTCTTTGTCCTTTTTTGCTACTTGTGCTTAATCCAGTCCGGGTTGAGCAAGTAGGGTGTTTGGTTGTACTTTGTGTAACGGCCCCGTAACCAAGTAATTCTGGCTAACTCAACTCTATTTTTAATTAAAAATCTCAATTCTGGTTTAGTTTTGTCTTATATGCTATTTTATTTTATATGCAACACTGAAAATGAGACTAGTTCAATCTAAATGTCAATTAACTTAGCAAACACAACCTGACTGGATCACATATTTTGACTAACCTCGACTAACCCAACCCTGACTACAAAATCCCAATCTTGAATCAAATGCCCCTTAACAATTCACTCTAGTCATATTTGGACTCAAATCATCTGTACAATGTTGTATATGTAGATGTGTAGTACAAAATGTGTCTAATTATGGATTCAAGATTTTTTTCCAAATAAGCGGAAAAACAGTTTCCTATGCATGTAGTTGAATTTCTAAAACCCAAACATTCAATCAGCATACGTGTTTGATATTTTAGGAGAACAAGAAATTGAGATTAAAATGTATATGGGTTTTGGATGTCAGTTTTGTCTTTGAATATTTTCTGAACGGGTTTGGATACCAAAAGTAGTTGAAAATTTTAGATCAAATACCATATATTACTACAACATGAGTCTTGGTCGTTTGTTTTGGATTGTATTGTAAAACTCCAAACACTTGTATGAAATGAGGTGACGTAGATCCGGTTGTTTTAGGGAAAAATTAAAAATTTAGAAGTTTGTTAAAGTTAATATCTTGAAACAAAATGGTTTGAATTAAAGAACCCGGATATATTAGTTGGAAGGTGGGAGAGTAAAGACGTCATTTGATACATTCATTCTAATTTATACAAAAAGTCACTATATACCAATCCAGTCCCACATGGGCGCCTAGGAATGAAGATGCCAAATGATGTGATGTTTGTGTTCCGAGCTTGTTACATGACACGGACACATCACTAATCCTTTTCTTAAATGGCCTAGATACAATGCATCCAATTAGTATATCATACTTTATTTCAGTTAATCGACACAATTCAAATAGATGTATTCGTTGAATAAAAAACTAATATTAATACTATAATATGTGACATTTACATAAGTTTTAGATATACTACATGTTTATATTTTTATATTCTTTTTTGTATAAAACATTTAACGTTTTATGCATATGATTATTACATAAATATTTATTTAAAATTGGTATCTTATTATTCAGTATTAATTTTAAAAATATTGGTATCAAAAATATATATTATATGTATAATGTTATATTATAAATGCTTACGTAATATATATGTATACATTAATAAAAGTATCACATAACAAAAGCTATTAATAAAGATAAAAAAAAATGTGGATCACATTTACTAAATGCTTATAAGTATTATCTTAATAGCATATCAATAATTAACTGATATATTAAAATATATATAGTAAATATATATGTATATATGTATTTAGCATATATATACAACCAGTATATAAATCTATTGAAACATAAAAATTCAATATAAATGAATAAGGACTACAAAATGTGTGCATTATTAATAATTAGAATTAAATACATTTCATAACATTATGAACTATGTTATAGTATATTTCAATCATTAAATGTGTATATCTCATATATCTAATCAGTATACATTATAGGAGTATATTATTTCATAGATCATGTTCACGCAAATAGAAACATGGATAAAAATGTATTTACTTTGTATTAGATTTATTACATTATGGATCACATTCACATAATATTATCGAATATTGCATAACATACATAAAAAATATAATACTTCTTAAATATAATTTTCGTTATTAATTTATATTGATCACATTCACAGAATGTTAAAATTTGTATATTATGCATTGTATGTTATTAATATATAGACCTTTAGTGTCGGTTATTTAAGGCCTTTGGCGTCGGTTTCAAAGCGACACCCAAGTGGACGCCGCTAAAACTCGAAACCTTCAGCGTCAGTTTTAACACCGACGCCATAACCCTTCCCGCCATCAAAAATACACCAGCAAGGGCACTATAGGCGTCGGTTATTTAATAAAACCGACACTATATCTAGGTCAAAGATGTCGACGTTTCACAAAAACCGATACTATATAACCCTTCCCGCCACCAATAAAACGCGCCAGCAAGGGCATCATCAGTGTCAGTTTTTATATATAACCGACACCCATAGCCACATAGACGTCAGTTTTTTTCTAATAACTGACGTTGTATATCTTTGTTGTCTATTTTATACTAATAACCGACGCCTATGTTCTAGTTATTTTTTTCTTATCAGTTTGCAAGCATGATGTATGGCTGGTCAGCAGGATGCAGAACCTACAGTTCAGTTCTAAACTGCAGGTCTACAGCATCCATTGATATCAACCAACAACAGGCCACAAACCTGTAAAATTAACAAGATGGACAACAATTTATGATCACACACATTTATAAGAACATTTAATTCATATTATATTTCATCACACACATGTAGATACCAGTTGTTCCATTTCAAATTTCCTCCATTTTCACACATATTTAGCAACCTACAATTCCATTCATTTCATCACTTTTCACATTCAGACACATGTAGAAATAATTATGTATTGATCATCTTCACATTCACACATATGACAATTCAGAAAAATTCATTCACATTCACACAAAAATAATTATGAGAACAAAGTTTAGAAATATCATTATTTATTCATCATCGTCATTATCGCCATCAGTATTTCAATTATATTTAAAAATTCCCACTACTTGTAGGGTTTTTGCCCATTCTTCTCTTACATCATTTAATTCTTCCCTCGTATAGGGAGTATGTACATCTAATAATTTTCCACCTATAGTCAAGTCAATCTTAAACACCTGCAAAGAGAATGATGTATATATATAATTAATAATATATAATAAGATTGATATATTTCATATTATATAATGAGACTATATATAATACCTTATGTAAAGTATCGATTTCCATTATGGCATGTTTGATGATTAGGTCCATAAATCGCATCACATAGTATGCACATGCCCAGTCGTTGTCTTGTGTAGCACACTATAAATTGAAACATATAAAATATTCAAAAATATAAATAAGTATAGTTCACATAAATAATATATACATTAGAGTCGGGTAATTACTTTCACATTCTCCCAAATTAATGGTTGATTCTTTTTCTTGAAGACATTTCCTCCAGCTCTTTTGAACTCATTTAAAGCCCTACATGTTAATGTAACACAATAAACTGCATAATTAAATAGTAATGTAATAACATATGTTAACGGATATAAAAATATGAAATATTTCTCACAGGAATAATGGCTTTTTCATTGTGTGTTCATATAATGTATTCAATTTATTCCCAGTAGGATCTAGATAATAGACAGTGAACGTCTGGAGGACAATAACTAGTAACTCCCAATTCCTACCACTACAGGTAAGAAAGTTAAAAATTAATAACTCAAAATCCACAATAAAAATGTAATTTTCTTAAGTCCAAATTATAAGAAAAGTAAACTTACTCGACATTGAATGGAGTTATTATCACTGTCTTCTTTTTTTTACCAAAATATTTAAAAGCAGCACAGCAATATAAAGTAGTTGAAGAAGGGTCTTTATCTACAAGACTAATCAAAGATGGAACCAAAAATCCCACATGGGAAAATGAAAAATTTGTACATATCGTGTGTAAGTAGCTGCAAAACATGTATTATGTATGCATTAATATATAAGAAACCAGATCACCGTACATAAAACAAGATATATGGATATATAAACAAGAGATCACCATATCCATAGCTCTATCATAGATATATTCAGCCAATCATAATGAAACAACTCTAAAATATCTTGTATAAATAGCTTGTTATCGTATGATTGACCTGCAGCATCCTCCGGAATAGAAACATTTATAGGGAAATTTGGATCATGTTCACCTATCCATACTGCCATACCGCTACAATTAGGACCTAACGAGGCATGTAGGTCCCTTGGAAGCCAACTTGGTACTTCAAGAGGTGGAGGTGGAGGCCGAGATGTAGTGGGTGTCTTCTTGTTGACCTGTATATATAATTTTAGATCAATTGAATCATATATACACACTAACAAATTAACTTCATGTAAATTTACCATACAATATTAGTATAGACGACATCCACTTTGGGCCACATTATCACACCGCCTTTTGCCTCACGAAGCGTTTTAGAATCTGGGTGGGCATATGGCAATGAAAGATCCCTCCAATTGGGGAGTAGATGTATCGGGCTCACACGAACCGTACTCTGTGGTATTGGAGTCCCATGAAACATGTCCCCTGGAAGGGCTGGGTAAGCGTGTGCCACTGCAACGATATATTCTTGACTTCTTAGACGGCATGGCTTCAACCCCAATAAATTTATGTACAGAATGTTATATACATATATACATAAACATATCATCTTGAAAAGACTAGCTACTATATATGTCATAAAAATACTTACAGCGGATGTGCTAGGTGGTGGGTCTTTAGGATTACTCTCAACCACCTCTACAGTAGGGGGGGGTTTGCTTACACCACTACACCAGAAAGAAAACTCACGCTGCACTGGGAATTGAGTTTGATTCGAGATGGATGCGCGATGGATCTACCATATAGTTGCAACGGTAAAAGTAAACCTCTTGACAAGTGAAACTACAATCTGTTGGTGTTGCCGAATATGCACATGCAGAACGTGGGGGAAGACAAATGCCAAAGTGGGTAAGAAGAGAATAAAAAATGGACGGCTACTCCGAACCACATAAAAACAAGATCCCCCCACCCCTAGAGATCTCCTCACTCTTAAAGAAATCCCGGAAAAACCTATTAGTCTTAAAACTCTTGAAAAGACCCAATCAAATTTGACAATTTCTTTCTGTTTTTCCTAATATCCCCCCCCCTTATGTCACTTTTTTCAATAAATGCTTAATTTATATTAAGTTTTGTATTACATTTTTTTCACATAAACAACGAGTTGGATCTGAGTAGTTTAGGTCGGATGAGTGTTTGGTTTCTATAAGCCCCTGTTTGGTACAGGATGCGATCCAGATTTGTCTTTGTCCTTTTTTGCTACTTGTGCTTAATCCAGTCCGGGTTGAGAAAGTAGGGTGTTTGGTTGTACTTTGTGTAACGGCCCCGTAACCAAGTAATTCTGGCTAACTCAACTCTATTTTTAATTAAAAATCTCAATTCTGGTTTAGTTTTGTCTTATATGCTATTTTATTTTATATGCAACACTGAAAATGAGACTAGTTCAATCTAAATGTCAATTAACTTAGCAAACACAACCTGACTGGATCACATATTTTGACTAACCTCGACTAACCCAACCCTGACTACAAAATCCCAATCTTGAATCAAATGCCCCTTAACAATTCACTCTAGTCATATTTGGACTCAAATCATCTATACAATGTTGTCTATGTAGATGTGTAGTACAAAATGTGTCTAATTACGGATTCAAGATTTTTTTCCAAATAAGCGGAAAAACAGTTTCCTATGCATGTAGTTGAATTTCTAAAATCCAAACATTCAATCAGCATACGTGTTTGATATTTTAGGAGAACAAGAAATTGAGATTAAAATGTATATGGGTTTTGGATGTCAGTTTTGTCTTTGAATATTTTCTGAACGGGTTTGGATACCAAAAGTAGTTGAAAATTTTAGATCAAATACCATATATTACTACAACATGAGTCTTGGTCGTTTGTTTTGGATTGTATTGTAAAACTCCAAACACTTGTATGAAATGAGGTGACGTAGATCCGGTTGTTTTAGGGAAAAAATAAAAATTTACAAGTTTGTTAAAGTTAATATCTTGAAACAAAATGGTTTGAATTAAAGAACCCGGATATATTAGTTGGAAGGTGGGAGAGTAAAGACGTCATTTGATACATTCATTCTAATTTACACAAAAAGTCACTATATACCAATCCAGTCCCACATGGGCGCCTAGGAATGAAGATGCCAAATGATGTGATGTTTGTGTTCTGAGCTTGTTACATGACACGGACACATCACTAATCCTTTTCTTAAATGGCCTAGATACAATGCATCCAATTAGTATATCATACTTTATTTCAGTTAATCGACACAATTCAAATAGATGTATTCGTTGAATAAAAAACTAATATTAATACTATAATATGTGACATTTACATAAGTTTTAGATATACTACATGTTTATATTTTTATATTCTTTTTTGTATAAAACATTTAACGTTTTATGCATATGATTATTACATAAATATTTATTTAAAATTGGTATCTTATTATTCAGTATTAATTTTAAAAACATTGGTATCAAAAATATATATTATATGTATAATGTTATATTATAAATGCTTACGTAATATATATGTATACATTAATAAAAGTATCACATAACAAAAACTATTAATAAAGATAAAAAAAAATGTGGATCACATTTACTAAATGCTTATAAGTATTATCTTAATAGCATATCAATAATTAACTGATATATTAAAATATATATAGTAAATATATATATGTATATATATATTTAGCATATATATACAACTAGTATATAAATCTATTGAAACATAAAAATTCAATATAAATGAATAAGGACTACAAAATGTGTGCATTATTAATAATTAGAATTAAATACATTTCATAACATTATGAACTATGTTATAATATATTTCAATCATTAAATGTGTATATCTCATATATCTAATCAGTATACATTATAGGAGTATATTATTTCATAGATCATGTTCACGCAAATAGAAACATGGATAAAAATGTATTTACTTTGTATTAGATTTATTACATTATGGATCACATTCACATAATATTATCGAATATTGCATAACATACATAAAAAATATAATACTTCTTAAATATAATTTTCGTTATTAATTTATATTGATCACATTCACAGAATGTTAAAATTTGTATATTATGCATTGTATGTTATTAATATATAGACCTTTAGTGTCGGTTATTTAAGGCCTTTGGCGTCGGTTTCAAAGTGACACCCAAGTGGACGCCGCTAAAAGTCGAAACCTTCAGCGTCAGTTTTAACACCGACGCCATAACCCTTCCCGCCATCAAAAATACACCAGCAAGGGCACTATAGGCGTCGGTTATTTAATAAAACCGACACTATATCTAGGTCAAAGATGTCGACGTTTCACAAAAACCGATACTATATAACCCTTCCCGCCACCAATAAAACGCGCCAGCAAGGGCATCATCAGTGTCAGTTTTTATATATAACCGACACCCATAGCCACATAGACGTCAGTTTTTTTCTAATAACTGACGTTGTATATCTTTGTTGTCTATTTTATACTAATAACCGACGCCTATGTTCTAGTTATTTTTTTCTTATCAGTTTGCAAGCATGATGTATGGCTGGTCAGCAGGATGCAGAACCTACAGTTCAGTTCTAAACTGCAGGTCTACAGCATCCATTGATATCAACCAACAACAGGCCACAAACCTGTAAAATTAACAAGATGGACAACAATTTATGATCACACACATTTATAAGAACATTTAATTCATATTATTTTTCATCACACACATGTAGAAACCAGTTGTTCCATTTCAAATTTCCTCCATTTTCACACATATTTAGCAACCTACAGTTCCATTCATTTCATCACTTTTCACATTCAGACACATGTAGAAACATTTATGTATTGATCATCTTCACATTCACACATATGACAATTAAGAAAAATTCATTCACATTCACACAAAAATAATTATGAGAACAAAGTTTAGAAATATCATTATTTATTCATCATCGTCATTATCGCCATCAGTATTTCAATTATATTTCAAAATTCCCACTACTTGTAGGGTTTTTACCCATTCTTCTCTTACATCATTTAATTCTTCCCTCGTATAGGGAGTATGTACATCTAATAATTTTCCACCTATAGTCAAGTCAATCTTTAACACCTGCAAAGAGAATGATGTATATATATAATTAATAATATATAATAAGATTGATATATTTCATATTATATAATGAGACTATATATAATACCTTATGTAAAGTATCGATTTCCATTATGGCATGTTTGATGATTAGGTCCATAAATCACATCACATAGTATGCACATGCCCAGTCGTTGTCTTGTGTAGCACACTATAAATTGAAACATATAAAATATTCAAAAATATAAATAAGTATAGTTCACATAAATAATATATACATTGGAGTCGGGTAATTACTTTCACATTCTCCTCCAGCTCTTTTGAACTCATTTAAAGCCCTACATGTTAATGTAACACAATAAACTGCATAATTAAATAGTAAAGTAATAACATATGTTAACGGATATACAAATATGAAATATTTCTCACAAGATTAATGGCTTTTTCATTGTGTGTCCATATAATGTATTCAATTTATTCCCAGTAGGATCTAGATAATAGACAGTGAACGTCTGGAGGACAATAACTAGTAACTCCCAATTCCTACCACTACAGGTAAGAAAGTTAAAAATTAATAACTCAAAATCCACAATAAAAATGTAATTTTCTTAAGTCCAAATTATAAGAAAAGTAAACTTACTCGACATTGAATGGAGTTATTATCACCGTCTTCTTTTTTTTTTACTAAAATATTTAAAAGCAGCACAGCAATATAAAGTAGTTGAAGAAGGGTCTTTATCTACCAGACTAATCAAAGATGGAACCAAAAATCCCACATGGGAAAATGAAAAATTTGTACATATCGTGTGTAAGTAGCTGCAAAACATGTATTATGTATGCATTAATATATAAGAAACCAGATCACCGTACATAAAACAAGATATATGGATATATAAACAAGAGCTCACCATATCCATAGCTCTATCATAGATATATTCAGCCAATCATAATGAAACAACTCTAAAATATCTTGTATAAATAGCTTGTTATCGTATGATTGACCTGCAGCATCCTCCGGAATAGAAACATTTATAGGGAAATTTGGATCATGTTCGCCTATCCATACTGCCATACCGCTACAATTAGGACCTAACGAGGCATGTAGGTCCCTTGGAAGCCAACTTGGTATTTCAAGAGGTGGAGGTGGAGGCCGAGATGTAGTGGGTGTCTTCTTGTTGACCTGTATATATAATTTTAGATCAATTGAATCATATATACACACTAACAAATTAACTTCATGTAAATTTACCATACAATATTAGTATAGACGACATCCACTTTGGGCCACATTATCACTCCGCCTTTTGCCTCACGAAGCGTTTTAGAATATGGGTGGGCATATGGCAATGAAAGATCCCTCCAATTGGGGAGTAGATGTATCGGGCTCACACGAACCGTACTCTGTGGTATTGGAGTCCCATATAACATGTCCCCTGGAAGGGCTGGGTAAGCGTGTGCCACTGCAACAATATATTCTTGACTTCTTAGACGGCATGGCTTCAACCCCAATAAATTTATGTACAAAATGTTATATACATATATACATAAACATATCATCTTGAAAAGACTAGCTACTATATATGTCATAAAAATACTTACAGCGGATGTGCTAGGTGGTGGGTCTTTAGGATTACTCTCAACCACCTCTACAGTAGGAGAGGAGCGGCACGCCACAGGTACTGTCTGAGTGTTAGGTGATAACACCAATTTTTGTGATGTTTTTGCCCTTTATTCTATTATCAAAACTGCCCTTTTCTGCTGTTTTCCTCTCTTTTATTAGTACTTTCATAATAATTGGCCAAGCAACGCTCTTAATCCAATATTTCCATCTTTTGTAGAGTTTTTCCTCATTTTGGTACAATAAGGCCGTCTCGGCCCACAAATAAGTCCAAGTCGATATCGGCCTTCCAGACGCCCGATACGACCTCTGCCCGACAGGGTGGAGCGACACAATGACGCACAGCTAAGGGATGTCGCGCAAGAAGAAACTGACAGACGACACGCCTCTTACCCGATAGGGAGCCGAGCTCACCACGACAACCCAAACTTGTCGCGCGATACAGGCCACCCACCGGCGGGCGCCGCCCGTCACGTGACCGACAGCCAACATCCCTGTGCCGGGCGATATGTGTATCGGCCATCCATCAAAATCCGTGAATAAGGAGGACACGTGGCGCTTCGAGCACCATAACTTCCCCCAACCGCTGCATATAAATAGCAGCTACAGAAAGTCAAAAAGACAGTTCGGACAGGGGGGACTTTGAGCGATCTTCGGAGGAAAACTGCGAGAGCAAGAGTATCGTGCCCTAGTGCTCGTGCCGGGCAACTCTAGGTGAGCTCTTCCTCATCCCGAGAGGGAGGGGATGGTTCACTTAGGACCGTCCCGGGCGACACTGCGGGCCGATATCGGCCGACGTAGATGAGCGACACAAGTGCCCGACACGATATCGAACCTGATACGCTTCGCCCGTCATGCGTGCCGCCCGAGAGGATGTGCCGCCCGACATGAGCATATCGGCCAGGGTCCTTGAGCGATACAGTCGGCCGTCATAATGTGCCACCCGAGAGGGTGTGTCGCCCGACACTATTGTATCGGGCTAGGCTCCTGATCGGTATCGGGATGGAGGGTCCACTGTAGTCTATCATCCTTCTACATCAAGAAGGCGATACCTATCCTTACTTCTGTTATTTAATTCTTTAATTCCTGCATTGTAATCAAACCTTTATATGTTTATAGAAATAGAAAAGCTTAACTACTTGCTGCTCTATGCTTGGTGCAATGTGTTGGATGACTGCTATGTTTGATATCTGAACTCTAGCTTGCATGTTTGGATCGCGTTTCGCTTAGCTACCGAATTGTGTTTTTCCCGTCGTAACAACTTCGAGAGTTGGGTTGTGGCTCTAGTGTTTGGTACGATTCTGGAGTACGAGAGTGCTTGGAATGGAGTTGTTTCAGTAACATTCCGCTCTAACTTAAGTCCAGCAACCTCGAGAGGGGTGTTGATGATTGGTTAGAGGTACCCGCTCTGAGAGGAGGGGTGCAGGATGCTACTGTTACCGCTTATTTTACTAAAGTCTTATCCTTCGTACCTTGCTCTAGCTCTAGTTTTATCTTTCTGTTTCTGTTGCATGAAAACCTCTAAAAACTGCTAAATGACTAAAACCTTAAATCTTTCTTGTAGCTCCAGTTGGAGATAGTTTTTATCATTTTGTTTGTGACATCTTGCTGTTTCCCCTCAGGGAATTTATTCTCTCTTCATACCTGCCGGAGTGTAGCGTGTCGATTCTGGTTTTCAACACTACCCCCCCTTGTCCCTGTGTTCGACCCCGTAAGCAAAGTTGCGGGGGCCTAGAAGGGTTCGGGTTTATAAATGTAAAAGCTCGACTACCTCAAATCCGCCTCCACTTTTGGACGCGCGATTTAGGCCGGTCAACTTTTTGGCGCTGTTGCCAGGGACAAGGCAAAAAGGCACTGTTGACGAATCCGAATCCACTAACTACACTCACGTGCCTCAAGCTTAGAAATGAGTTTGACAGCACTCTTTTTCTTTTTCTTCTTATTGTTATTCTTTTCCTAAAAGTAAAAAATTCAATTTTCTAAACTTGATTTTTCGTGCCATTTCAGGAACCCTGAAGAACAGTAATCTGTTTCCCCAAGTTCCGACACCACTCGACTGTCCAATCAAGCGCAATCATCAATGCCATGCCTCCCCGCGTCAACCCACAGCACTCTAAAGGGGAACGTCAAGGAAGATCTGGGCATGAATCACCTCCACCAGATGGCAACGACCGCTATGACGGCAATAATTGGCTTGAAGATCAGGAGTCAGAACGCTCTGAGGAAGAACACCCTCAAGCTAGGCGTCGCCACCACCACAGAAACTGGAGGAACCAAGATCATGCACATCACCGACGAGATGACGACAGCAACGATTCTGAGGAGGAAGAGAAGACGTTGAGAGAGTTGGCATCAACAAAAGCCAACAACTCCAGATGTCCCGTCATCACCCCGCGGTTCAACGCAACCAATTTTGAGCTTAAGCCTTCTGTGATCTCTATGATTCAGAACAAAAGCTTCAGGGGAAGTTCGAAAAATGACAACCCCTACCATCCCCTCGATGCCTTCAAGAACATCTACGACACGATAAATATGCGGGGGTCCCCCAGGAGGTCGTATATTGCAAAGGCTTCATCTTTTCCCTGGAGGACAAAGCGATGTACTGGTATCTCGGGTTACCTCACCGGTCTTTAAACGGATGGGGAGCGTTAGCCGATGCATTCGTAAATAAGTTCTACCCCACCGAAAGAACGGTCAGAAACCGACAGAAAATAACCTCATTCATGCAAAAGTCGAACAAAAGCCTCCACGACGCCTGGGAGTGATTCCAGGAGTACCAGAGGGATTGCCCCCATCATAACTACAAGAGGGGCTTCCTCGTCACCACCTTCTACAATGGTTTGACTCCCAACGAAAGGGTGTCACTGAACGTGGCAGCGGGCAGTGACTTCCTAGGGAAGAAGGCAAAGAAGTCCGAGATGATTATCAAGAACATGGCCGAGCTAATGGCCGGTGCTGAGTTTGATCGATCTGATAGAGGACAAGCAAGGAAGGTAGGTGAAGGGTCCGCCCTTGAGTCTAAGGCACTGGAGTCAATCACTACGTAGATACAGAGAATTGCTACTGATGTTAAACAATTACGAGAACTTGGCAGTAAAGGTAAGAAGTCAGTTAAGAAAGTGATGAAGTGTGTTACGTGTGGAGAAGGAGGTCACGGGGTGGACGATTGTGTCTACACCCGACCAGAAGCAGGCAGTGACTCCGACTCAAAAGACGAAAGGACATAGAATGTCTCCTACATGAACTTCAAGAGGCCAGATCACCCTGGCTTTAATTATGGTAATAAGGATGCAGCCGAAAATTCGCATCAGCTGTACACCTCGGCCAAGCCAGTGCAAACTTTTGAGAAGAGGGGAGGATCCGGCCAATATGCCAAGAACAGCCAATTCCAACCAGCAAAAGGCAATTTCCAAGCACCAGGAAAGTACCAAGGCCCAACCCGAGAACAGGACAAAGGAGCAAGCCAATCTGATGTGATTGGCCAGTTGTTTGATTTCGTTAAGAAACAGGATACCATTAATAACCAACTAGCGCAAAGTGTGCTATCCAATTCTGGCATTTTGAACTCGTTGCAGGTACAGTTGACAGACATGCAGACACATCAATGCCAAATCGACCAGTACCTAGCTCAGCTCGCCGATATCATAAACAACCTGTCGGGGAAGATCCCGTCCAACACAGAACTGGCCAAGAAATCGGGACAGTGACTGTGGAGAAGAAGGATGATGAAGAAGCCAAAAGATGTCCAGTTGAGGACGGAAAACTCAGCGCTTCTCAGGATGCAACCCGAGCTTTTTTTAAATTCCTAGTATAGGGTGCTTTTACTTTCCAGCAAAACGAACATTACAAACAATATGGACTGTAATAAGGCCCGAGTCAGCGCATGCGCCACATGCGTTGACTCTTATGTTTTAGGGGTCACCGCTTCAGCTTTATTAACCAGGATGGGTAATACCATCTGAGGTCGGAACCTTAGTCTTCGGCCAATGATGTTTTACTCATCAGCCACAGTTTAAACCGCTTTGTTTTCATGATGGATCGGAAAGCAACCCAACCGGTGCTATGAATGCGCCCCTATCGGGCAGTGGAATTTCAGGGATTGCAAGGGTCGTGCCGACGGATGGACTTGCCCGACTTACGTGTTGCCCTAACGGCCGACGTGCGCCCCGATTTTACTTGTTTCACCCCGATTGAGTTTGGTATATAAAGGGGTGAGTTTTTACCGTGTCGGGCTCCTTGCCTTACTGTTTTCACGCTCCCATATCGTGCTAAGACCTTATGCTTTTGCTCCCATGTCGCGCAAGACTGTCTTTCTCTCATGTCGTGTGGAAGTTCAGATCACGAAAAGGTAAAGCCCGACAGACCCTATCGCCCGACACGTTCCTTTCTTTAAACAGATAGGTTGTCGGTCTTACGGTTCCTTTGCTGAGCATACCTTGTATCGCCCGACATGGATGTCGCGCAACGTACCTTTTATTCGTGATTGCCCGATACACCATATCGAGCGATATCCGTGTCGCCCATCTTTGCACCACCTCGCATGTTCTTGTTGTCGGGTGACATACTGCTTTCCTTTTATGAAGACCTTATCGGGCATCTTATCCTATCACCATTGTATCGCCCGACATGCCTGTATCAAGCGACCGACCTAACGCATGTTTTTTGCCTTATCGCTCTGTTCATATCGCGCGTTTTGATCTTCTGACGTAACGTGTGATAACACCTCTAGTATCGGGCACAGGACTTCACCTCTGAAACCCGTGTGTCACCCGATACGGAGTGCAGGACAGTCCTTGTACTAAGAAATACCTGGTCGCACTTTTATTCTTTACTTTTTCAAGGCATTAACACGTTTGATCGAGGTATTTTCTTATTATGTTACAGAAATGGCCCGCATCAAAACAACTGATGTCCCCGTTGACGCACAAGGCAGGAGAGTCTACTCAGAGACTGCTGCTGAAGGGAAGACTGCCAGGCCTAAGCGCCCAAACCTGGGACCAGGCGGGGCGTCAACATCAGAGAAGAGGGCTAGGGTTGGAGAAGTGGCGGCTCCAACCCCAACACCAGCAGCAGGACTCCCGAAATTCTTGTCAGGGAGTTTCGAGCCAAGGGACGACGAGCACGCTCGTCGATATGTTGAACTAGTGACCAAGGTCTACCGACCAAGCAGGTTCTATCATCGGGCCTCGTTTGCTGAACTAGGGATCGTGAGGAGGCTGAAGGGCGTCCTCGCTGCGGCAGGGCTGAAGAAGATCTGCTTCAGCCGATCTTCTTCTTACACCAAACTGACAATGGAGTTTATGTCTTCCCTCCACCGGGTGAAGAATTCTGCAGTGGAGAGAGAAGAATTTGGTGGGCCGGACAGACTCCAGGCCTGACTTTACAACTCAGAGCACTCCATCTCCGAGAAGCTGTTGAATAAGATCTTCTCTTCCAACGAGGAGGAGAGGAATCTCATGGACAACGGTGAGAAGATCACCGAGAGAGATGGGTTCAATCCCGTAGGACTTTGGAGCAAGCTAACCGGGGAGTCTTCGTTCAAGCCTGGAAGAAAGGTGGTGGCAGTGCACTCCTGCTTTTGGAGGATAGTGCAAAAACTGGTGGCATGTTTTCTGTTTAGCAAGAATGAGTCCAGTAATATCTATACTAAAGAACTCCACGTCATGTGGCACATAATGGAGGGCTGAGTGATCAACCTCGAGCGGTTCTTACTGAACAAGCTGCATCCGATTAAAGAAGCCACCAAGGAGTACTGCATGGGCGGCATCGTCAACCTAATCGCAGTAGGACTCGGGTACCCAAAAGAGCCGCGCAGCCTTTCAAGGACGCAAGGTGATGAGGTGATCGACACCAAGTACCTGATGAGGACCAGCATCATTAGGAAGGAGGGGAGAGACTATTTCTACAAGTTTTCAAGGACAGACATACTCCTTCTACTCCCTCGCTGCGCCGACTACAACGCATAAAAACTAGTCTTCACCGCCGCCAAAATTAAAGCTGTAGCAAATGACACAGCTCACACCATCACCACCAACGCCTAGGAGAGGGCAGCTCCAGGGTTACCGACGACAACTGCTGATAGGGTTGTCGCCACTCCATCTACATCAGCCACCGCCACAACAAGGACGGTGGTAGCTGAGAAAGAACCGGTGATCGTTTAGGTCACCGAGATAGAGACTACGGGAGCTGCTGCGGGAGAGACGGCCGCAGTCCTCGTCACTGGTTAAAGGCCTGCAGAGGAAGAAGAGGAACTTCAGCAAGACGTCAACAACAGGGTGTTCGACGAGATCCTGAGAAGGGAGCTCGGAGGAACACCGACACCGCCGCCGAAGTCCCCACCTGCAGCAGTTGAGAGATCATCGACAGTGCAAAGGTGGAGCAGAGTCCACCCTCACCACGACCATCTCCACCCAGATGAGAAGGCAAGGCGGCGGCAATTGCAAAAGCGCCGACGCCTTGCCTGGCGGCATCAGGATCGCGAACCATTCTGATAGATTCTACCTCGCCTGGTAGACCATCGTGCGAGCAAGATGTCGTGAGGACGGAAGGGAGACCCACCGGAGCTTCCTCATCACTTGGAAAGATGCTTGGGCACGAGCTCGATAATTTGCGGGAGGTAACGGATATCAACTCTGACGTTTGTATTTCCCTAACCCGCAAATTTGCATCTTTCCAAAATAGGCTGGATAGCCAAGAAAGAGAGCTGCTGACTCTAGCGAGCCTTCCCGGCGGACTAGAGGCCTTGAATGCGACGCTTCAGCAAGTTCTCCAATGCCTAGACAAGATCGAGGAGAGGCTGGATAGAAGTGACGACCATCCGCACCGAAGGCAGCCAAGAAGGTCGTCGTCACCCCCCAGTCGTGGTTCTCCTCCTTATTTGTCAGCTTCCCCTTCAGGAACAGCATCCTCCTCCTCACCTAGTGGGCGATCTTCAACGCCCGATGAGGGGACGCAACAAGGGTTAGCCTAAGGCTCTCCACCAGGGCAGGAGAGCTCCCTAGGCTTGTGAGAAGCAAACATCTTTGTTCCCCTAGATGAAGCCGAAGATGATAGTGTAGATATCAGCATCGGGGGAGACTCTTCTGATGAGTCTGAGGGAGAGAAGGGGATGTCTACACAATCAATAAGAGACATCTTCCCCGAAGCAAACGCTCGATGGCGGACAAGTTCCGTGATAAGTTCCATGAGCCATCCGAGATACCCTCTTTTGAGATGGCCGAATTCGATAGAAGAGCCATCGGACACCTGACGATCAGAGACCAGAACTTGCTGAATAAGGTCTTGAGATCGCAGGCAAATGAAGATGACGTCGTATGGACCGACAGCTACCTATCCATGCGATAGGGAGTTCTTCGAAACATGTTATGCATGCCGGCCTTCGTCGGCAAAAGACTATTCAGGGTCCTTGAAGAAGCGATAATAGAACGTATCGACAGCAGGACAGGTCGGAGAATGATATACAACGCCACCCCGACCTTGGCGAGAAGTCTGATGAAGGGAGATCCAGGCTCCCGTGCAATGGCCGACATGTTGTAGCACATTGAAGAGCATAGACCAAACCTCTTGTTGGCCCCGTATAAACACCGCAATGTGTGGTTCCTCTACGTGACAGACCTCAGGAACCACAACCTCCAGCTGCTGAGCTACAGCCGCAATGAGGTGCCACGCTCCGAGGGTGTTTTCTGCTGCCCGGAGGACAGGAAGCTGAGACTCCTGCCATTGCATCTGCTACGAGCTATAAAGCAAGGAAGCCAATGTCACCAAGGTCCTTGGAACATCTTTACTCTCCGAGACCTCCCCGTCCAGGCAGAAGAGGGGAGTGGAAACAACGCTATCGTCATCCTGGGTGCCATTGAGGCGCTCAACACATTTGGAAACTTGGGAGTCCTCAAAGGCATGTCCTTCTATCAATGCATGAGCATTTATGCCATGTTGTTGATCAAGGACAAGCACTATTTCCGAGACGTAGGGGTACCGGAGCAGCTGCTGGATAGTGACCTGGAAGAAGACTCTTCTCAATCCAGCAGCTCCTCATAAAAAGAAGAGGAGGTAGCAACCGATACCTATGGGGCAGGCAAGAAGTTGGAAGTCGTGAAGAAAATGCATGGGATGGAAGACACTGCTTCGCATGAAGCTTCAGAAAGGATGATCAGAAATTTCGACCATTTTTCGTGTGCAACTCTCACACAGGAGCAGGTCAACACAATCCAGCTGAAGTTAGCTGATTCTACCCCATCGGTTGTCGCCTTTCAGGCAGGCGATGTCGTAGTCCCGGTCAACGATCTAAGGGACATGGTGAAGGAAGGAGGGTGCTTGGCTGTAGCAGTTGCAGCTGCTTACATCTAGTATATACAGCCAAAGTTAGAACATGCATACATAGCCCAACCCATGCTATTCAACGACATCTGCCTCACCGACGAAATAGGAGCGAAGCACAATTTTCTGGAAAAATTGAGAGGCGGGGTCCCAGGCACTATCTTTCTGCCAATTCTGCATTACAATCATTGGACGCTCCTAACTGTGTACACCCGGCAGTGAGCAGGAATTTTCTACAATAGCTCGGACAGCAACAAGAACCATCCAGTACCATGTACATCAGAACCTTTGACATTCGTCGAACGCCTGGTCCGAAAATACTACGACGAGGTGGCAAAGATGATCCAACCATTCCTGGACATGCAAGGAGGCAAATGGCACGAACTCCAGTTCTGCCACCGCAGTCCGTAGCAAATTCCCTTATCCAACAACTGCGGCATATACGTCCTGGAATGGATAGCGAATAAAGAAACGCCTAATCAGCTCAACCACATCGGATATCACATCAGAAGAGGTGAATATGTGTGGGAGCTTCTGTCTGACGCAGGCGCAACCTCACTGGAATAAACATTACCTCACCTTATCTACTTCACAACTCTGGGACAGAGTATGGAGTAAGTTTGGGGGGGTACCATGTACCAGTGAGGGAGGTACAAAATTTTGAAAATTCTAACTCAATTTCTTTATGCTTTTGTCTTAAATTCGTTATTCTTTTGTTCTTTGTGTACATATATATGTTCATACTGAAGTTTCGAAAATTCTTTTTGTTTATATATCATCTCCATACATATGTACAAAGTTTCTATAATAGTGAAAACTTGTTGCAACTTCTTGCAAGGTTAGTTTTCTATGTGCTTAACGAGATACAAGTTCTGTTATATCTTTTTGATAATGCTGCCTCAAACGAATAAAAGATTATGTTTTGCCATGCCAAAAATTTCGAAAAATATAATAATCTCGCAAACAGCTAAGAGACGAGTATGGAGAAGGAAAAAGTTGTCCAAACAGCAGAAATCTCTTTGTTTTCCCCTCACCCGATGAAAATCCCAAAAAGAGAAAGAAGCCTTATGAGAGTGAATAAAAGCATGAGAGTTGTGCCCAATAAAAGAAAAGAAATATATATATATATATATATATATATATATACATACATATACACACTTGTTTTCCAAAAGTACCCATCTTTAGGCATGGTAGATCTGGGGCAGTGGTACGTAGGATGTGAAAACACTGCTCTAAAGCCAACTGGCTTGGACTGCAAGGACCACTTGCCCGCTAACAGACCCTTACCTGGATGGACTGATGGGAAACAAGAAAAACCCCAAAAAACCTTATCCTACCCTATACACAACCTTCTGTCCCAAAAATAAAGTTGTTTGGTGTGTAAGCTAACTTCGGAATCATACAACAAAGTCTCTCCGAAGTTGTAGAGAAAAATTTTACTGAAATAATAAAGCAAGGAAACGCATGGTCTTTTGTTTGCAGTGAGTCAGCATTATCTCTAAAGGCATTTCTATATTTGTTTTACCTCTTAGCCTGAAAGCTATACCAAGCAAGAAGAAGCATCACAAAATAAAGTTTAAATATTGATTAAGGACAATCAAAATGCTAAGTTTGGGGGAGTTGATAACACCAATTTTTGTGATGTTTTTGCCCTTTATTCTGTTATCAAAACTACCCTTTTCTACTGTTTTCCTCTCTTTTATTAGTACTTTCGTAATAATTGGCCAAGCAACGCTCTTAATCTAATATTTCCATCTTTTGTAGAGTTTTTCCTCATTTTGGTACAATAAGGCCGTCCCGGCCCACAAATAAGTCCAAGTCAATATCGGCCTTCCTGACGCCCGATACGACCTTTGCCCGACAGGGTGGAGCGACACAATGATGCACGACAAAGGGATGTCGCGCAAGAAGAAACTGATAGACGACACGCCTCTTACCCGACAGGGAGCCGAGTTCGCCACGACAACCCAAGCTTGTCGCGCGACACAGGCCACCCACCGGTCGGCGGGCACCGCCCGTCACGTGACCGACAGCCAACATCCCTGCGCCGAGCAATATGTGTATCGGTCGTCCATCAAAACCCGTGAATAAGGAGGACATGTGGCGCTTCGAGCACCATAACTTCCCCCAACCGCTGCATATAAATAGCAGCTATAGGAATTCGAAAAGACAGTTCAGACAGGTGGGACTTTGAGCGATCTTCAGAGGAAAACTGCGAGAGCAAGAGTATCGTGCCCCAGTGCTCGTGCCGGACAACTCTAAGTGAGCTCTTCCTCATCCCGAGAGGGAGGGGATGGTTCACTTAGTACCGTCCCGGGTGACACTGCGGGCTGATATGGGCCGACGTAGATGAGCGACACAAGTGCTCGACACGATATCGAACCCGATACGCTTCGCCCGTCATGCGTGCCGCCCGAGAGGGTGTGTCGCCCGACATGAGCGTATCGGCCAGGGTCCTTGAGCGATACATTCGGTCGTCATAATGTGCCACCCGAGAGGGTGTGCCGCCCGACACTGCTGTATCGGGCTAGGCTCCTGATCGGTATCGGGATGGAGGGTCCACTGTAGTCTATCGTCCTTCTACATCAAGAAGGCGATACCTATCCTTACTTTTGTTATTTAATTCTTTAATTCTTGCATTGTAATCAAACCTTTATATGTTTATAGAAATATAAAAGCTTAATTACTTGCTGCTTTATGCTTGGTGCAATGTGTTGGATGACTGTTATGTTTGATATTTAAATTCTAGCTTGCATGTTTGGATCGCGTTTCACTTAGCTACCGAATCGTGTTTTTCCCGTCGCAACAAGTTTGAGAGTTGGTTTGTGGCTCTAGTGTTTGGTCCGATTCTGGAGTACGAGAGTGCCTGGAACGGAGTCGTTTCAGTAACACTCCGCTCTAACTTAAGTCCAGCAACCTCGAGAGGGGTGTTGATGCTTGGTTAGAGGTACCCACTCTGAGAGGAGGGGTGCAAGATGCTACTGCTACCACTTATTATACTAAAGTCTTATCCTTCGTACCTTGCTCTAGCTCTAGTTTTATCTTTCTGTTTATGTTGCATGAAAACCCCTAAAAACTGCTAAATGACTAAAACCTTAAATCTTTCTTGTAGCTCCAGTTGGAGATGGTTTTCTTCGTTTTGTTTGTGACATCTTGTTGTTTCCCCTCGGGGAATTTATTATCTCTTCATACCTGCCGGAGTGTAGCGTGTCGATTCTAGTTTTCAACACTACCCCCCTTGTCCCTGTGTTCGACCCCATATATCTACTTCGACCCCGTAAGCAAAGTTGCGGGGGCCTAGAAGGATTCGGGTTTATAAATGTAAAAGTTCGACTACCTCAAATCCGCCTCCACTTTGGACGCGCGATTTAGGCCGGTCAGTAGGCTGAGACACCTGCCACTTACTAATTGCTTTATTGAGTCTCTTATCAAGTGCTTCATCGGCTCTCTTATCAATTAACTGATCTACCTATACATGGATAAAAGAAACGTTAGCTTCTGATTATTGAATTCTCTTCCAAAATAACAATCTAAAAAAAAGAATAGGTTACCTCATCTTGTGAAAGTCCCACTTTTGGGACATGTTTGCGCTGGGATGGCCCAAATAACACTTTGATGCCCACACCAGCACCTGCACCCCTAACACGTCCAGGATGCTCTAGGTTACCTAGAGCAACTGTCAATTCATCCCTTGTGCCCTCAGGGATGAACTTCCCTTCCTTCCTCTGCTCGTGAAGCTCTCGCTAATCGCCATCAATAGAAATTGGTAAGTAAACATAATAATAATCAATATTGATTGCTCTAAGAGTTGAATTTTACTATTTTTGCATCTGCCTCAACAGTTGCGGGCTTTGTTATATCTCCCTTCTTATTTTGCCTCCCAGATATCCACATAGCATGGCGAGGCAGAGGTGCGGGACCAATATTAGAGGACTATGCAATCTTCTAAGTAGCAGCAGACTAAGCAGTAGACTCAGCCTGTAGTCTTTGGTGAATGCCTGCATAGCCTCTTGGACCCATTGTGTGGTCATGCACATTCAGTGCACGCCTTTCTCTTTGAGCATCACTAATAACCTTTTTATTAAGCACATTGATTTGGTTAGTAACACTAAAGGTTAATCTTGAATAGGTGAATACATAAGAATGTATATTAATTAAATTGGGAGTTGCGCTTAATACCTTGAATTCATCCATTTTTCTTTGGGTAACAAACTCCTCCCAGTCTTTGGGGTCCAGGTAGTTCTACTGCTCAGTGGCTGCCTTCTTCCTAAATTTATTTTTTAAATAGAATACAAATAAAAATTATTAGTGTTGAGTTAGTCAAAAAGTGATCAATGTCTAGAATTAGAAATCAATCAAGAACATGTTCTCAGCATCACGTATGTAATCTCGGGTTAGATTTGTCCTATAGTTCCTTAGGACCCTCCCACAGCGTTGCATCACGCATTTACGATGCAACTTTTCATCCAGATCAAATATACTCTGCAAAATAGAATTGCTATTAACTAGTATCCTAAAAATTAGTAATCTACAAAAATAGAATTGCAAATAATAATAACTCATGCATAGTTCCTTACATACTAAGTCTTTACTCCCCTTAGGAACTTTATGCCAAGATTCAAAATTAGGATTACAATGGCTACGAGTAAGAACTCAAAGATATTAAATAAATGAGTTGCGGTTCACTCCAATTGGATTTCCTACATGATCGAAATCCAAAGCCAGTTTGGGTCCATTGCCCCTTTGTTGTAGTAACTTGTTCATCATTGTGATGCCCCTCACTTTCTCAATTTTTTTTGTTGCTCATCAAGTGCCCCAAGTTCTTCAGGGGATACATCATCAACCTAAAATTTGACAAAATAAACACACTTACAAGATATAACTATAAATGGACATATAGATAGAAATATAGGATATATTTTTAAAACTTACATTGTGAGGCGGCACATTGATATCCTCACCCTCACAGTAATCATCATGGTCATCATGCTCATGCTCAGCCATCTGAAAGTGTCATTAAAAAATCAAACATTTAGCATTTGACATAACTAGAAGATAATAAAATATTGTAAAGTTCACATTCAAAAAAATAAAACACTTCACAAAATGTAAACATGCATGCCTCTAATATTGTGATCTTTTATAAATTAACAATCCTTCATTGTGATCTTCGTGTAGCTACAAGTCATCATTAGCTTCAATATTTGGTGGTGTTGGCAACCCAACTAAAAATGGACTGGAGTCATCATACTTATTATAGTATTGTTCTTCATCTATAGGATCTTCAATGAACTATCTTTTACCATGAAGAACAACCGACCATTTATCATTTGCAGGATCATCGATATAAAATACTTGTTTCACCTGTGATGCCAATATGAATGGTTCACCCTTCTCGCCAATCTTTTCAAAGTTCACTAATGTGAAACCCAATTCATCCACTATAACTTCTTTGGTGTTATCAACCCAATTACATTTAAAGAGAGGAATTATGAAATCTACTTAATCAAACTCCCATATGTCTTCAATGACATCGTAATATGACATTTTAGCTTCACATGGACTCTTATCCTTTGCACTGCCAAAGAACTCTAATAAGGAAGATCCCAAAATATTGACTTCTTCTTGAATAAAGATTTGTCACTCTGTGTGGCCATGGTACATTGTGATCTCTTACCAAATTCATTGGCAAAGTCTTTTACTCTTTCATAAACAACCTCCCCTGGTAAAGGTTTAGGTGCACTTTGTTCCTCATTCCGTCCATTGAATGCTTTGCGCAACCTACGATACGGATGGAATTTTGGAAGAAACCTTCGATGACTAAGATATACAGTCTTGCCGTCATGTTTTAGTCGTATTGAATCAGTGTTCTCTTCACATATAAGACACACTTTAGATCCTTCGACACTATATCCAGACAAATTCCCATATGCTGGAAAGTCATTAACAGTGCAAAACAACATAGCGTGCAAACGCAATGTCTCTCTTTGTGAAGCATCATAGGTCATCACACCTTCACCTCAGAGTTTCTTTAAGTCATCAATCAGATGTTCAAGATAAACATCGATACCATTTCTAGGTTTTTTGGGGCCCGATATCAACAACGACAGCTTAACGTACTTATTTTTCATACACAATCAGGGAGAAAGATTTTATATAACAAGCATAATTGGTCAAGTGCTATGTTGGCTGCCCAATGTCCCCTACAAATTCATCCCATCTGTACAAATCCCAAGTCTTAGATTCCTGACTTCTTCACCGAATTTAGGGTACAATAAATCAATCTTCTTCCACTGTGGGGAATCAGATGCATGTTGTAGGATCCCATCATTATTTTTCTTAACATCTGCATGCCACCTCAAATTCTTCACATCTATCAGATTGGCAAACAAGAATTGAAATTGTGATATTATAGGTAGATACCACATCACCTTGGTAGGAGAACCAGTTTTGGACTCCCCCAAAGTCGTCAATTTATACCTTGACACACCACATTTTGGACAATCTTTCAAATCCACATAGTCCTTTTGAAATAATACACAATCATTCGGGTATGCGTGTATCTTCTTGGCCTCCATTCCCATTGGGCACAATAATTTCTTTAACTGGTATGTTGAGATTGGCAGCTCATTTCCTTTAGGAAGAATTTCTTTCAACAAAGACAACAATGACGTGAAGCTTTTGTCGCTCTATCTATTGTTAGCTTTCAGTTTATACAATCTCAACACAGTGCTAAGCTTCGTAAACTTAGTACAACCTGTGTATAATGGTATCTCAGCATCATGCACAATGTTTCTAAACATGGGAGGTGGATCGGTGTGCTCTACCCCACAACGATCCAGCATCACATCAACGATGTCTACTGGAACTGGTTCGTTCACATCTACATCATCGGAGGCAATTTCTTCTTCCACACAAGCACTGCTATCGACATCCACTAATTTTAGGTTTGAAATCTCTCCATGCCAGTGTCATTCTGTATAGCCTTGTACAATCTCGTTGCACATGACATGACTTTTGATTTCGTCACCAGTGATGACTTTCAAGTTGTTACTGCAATGCCTACATGGACAGTAGAACCTATCTCCAGGTTGTTTCCTATGTTCCTCGGAAATTCTAATAAACTAATCCAGACCAAAAATAAAATCTGAGGTGCAGTGATTTGGAATGGACATCCATGATCAATCCATTCTATGTTCAAAGAGAAAATAAGTATATATTAGGGTTTAGGTTTAAAAGATTAGGGTTTATGGTTAAAATTTTAGGGTTTAAGGTCTTATATATAATAAATGTGTACCACCTATCCCATTCTTGAACACCTAATCTAACTAGTAAGTGTATAATGTGTATTGGGTTTTCAAGAAAATTTCGACAGCATTTCCCCGCTGTTCTCCAAGTACATATGTACTTAGAGAACAAATGGGAAAATGCCACCGAAATTTTGTTGAAAACCCAATACACATTATACACTTACATCCTAAGTGAGATTAAGTGTTCAAGAACAGTCCCAAACCGGGGACTATCCAAGATTTACTCCTAATGAGTAAATCTTGGATGGGTTTCTAGGCCAAGAAATACATGTATGTTGTCATTCTTATACTTACAATCCTAGTATCATCATTCATATCCTAAGTTTTGTGTAACATTATTTAATCATGCTTGTCAATAAATACTAAATAGTAAATAAACCATGATTCCATATATCAAATATTTGAATCAAAACGAAGCCTAATGGCACATTGGGAGAGTGAGAATATTATACCTCACTTCAAGGTTGAAGAAGAAATATATGCAAATCAACAGCAAGTCAACAACACATGCAACAACACAAATGCACAATTCAATTCTGTTATAATGTATTAATTAGTGGTCAATCTTGAAGTTTTAACTAGAGCTTCATATATCAACATACATACTAGGTCATATTTCAAGTCAAGATTTAGGCATTTAATCACCTTAGGGCGCATACATGATTCACAAGGTATTTGGGTGCACAAAGAATAATATATGTTACTGATTTAGGAGTTCACATAATCATTTTAGAAATAGAAGACCCACATGTGAGTTAAGTTTGAGATTCAACATCAATGTATCTTTAACACGCATGTTTCAAGGTTCAAAGCACATAATCAAATCAAATTAGGATTCTAGAATGGACAAGTTTGAATCTTATTTCAACATGCATCAAATTTTACTGAATTAGGTCAAGCATGAGGATTAGAAGCACAAATATATACAAGCACAAGATTTGTCATATCCTAGGTTGATTTACAATAGCAACATCTTGTAGTCTTAATCATACCCTAGTCTAGGTATTGTATTCTATAACATTGATTTCAACATCTCCAATGTGCATGCATGTTCATCATCAAGATAATCATTACACACAAATATAGGTATCCTATCATTCATAATTGAGCAATATAGTTAATACAAGATTAGGGTAAAATGTGTACAAGATTAGATCTCAAATATAGCAACATGCACATTAGGTCACATTTCATTTGGATTAGTTAATCAAGAGAGAAAGCAAGCATTATCATCATCAATCTACATCATACAATATGGATTCACAGCATAAAATTAGCCACTACGGCTGTGCTACCCACCACGGCCGTGCTACCCAGTACGGCCGTGCAAACCTGTAATTTCACATAGAACAACCTCCACCTCATTTAGAGGATAGGGTGACACATCACTACTAAATCAGAGAACAAACATATATATGAACAAACCTAGCGGGGTTGGTTGTTGGTGGTTGGTAGCTGGAAGAAATTAAAGAAGGAGAAAGAGGACCGATAGCGGAGGAGGTAGAGTGGTTGGAGGCAATGGATAGAGTGCAGTGGTAGACGAGCAGGCATAGTGGTACCGGCGGCCAACTGAGCACAACTGGAGTTAGGTGGCAGTGGCGGCTCTGGCGTATTCTCAAGATGTGACGTTGCCTCTCAAGCGAGCAAAGGGAGCAACGGCGGTAGGGGCAATGGCGGCAGGGGAGCAATGACGGTGGGGGACCAACGACGGCGGGGGAGCAATGACGAGCAACAATAATCGTAGACCTAGCGGGTGAAATCACAATGAAATAGAGAATGGGGAAGAGTATGTTTTACACAGGTACTATTAAGTTTACCATCATTGTCGGTTGTTTCAGAAACTGACACCTAAGTTCTAAAAGTGTCGGTCATTACAAAAAACTGACGCCAAAGGGGGATAAAAAAATTCATGGAGACAGTGCGCAAACACACATTAGCGTCGGTTATTATAAGTAAATCGACAACAAAAATGGGGTCAATTTCTATCTCACAAAAAATATTTAGTCGTCGGTTATTTGGTAAACAACCGACGTCGTATGTGAAATTTTAGAGGTAATTTTTTTGCACTGGAAAAATTAGATTTTGCGGGTGATTTTAGGCGTCAGTTTGTTATTGCGCAACCGACGCTAAATAAAACGTGATACTCATTTCTGGTCGGTCTTCACATATAGATGTCAGTTTGTGTATACAGCCGACGTTGTAGGGTTTAGTCGTCGATTTTTTGGATACAACCAACGCCTCTAAATGTGACGTTATTGTTGGGTTATGGAGGAGGCAGAGAAGCAGCGGAAACAAAAAATTTCTACCCAAACCCGGAACAAAAGGAATCGCGTCAACATCTATATAATAGGAAAGATGGTTTGTGAATCATACCTTGTCTCGAGGCTTGCTTGGCGACAGTACCACGTGCCTTGCGCAGTCTTCACCTCCGGTCTTGTACGGTGTCTGTGCAGCTCCTGGTCGCACCGGGACTGAAGACTCCTCCTCCTACCGGACTGTCGGATGACAGTTGTCCTCCTGAGCGGCAGTGACCTCCCGCCTCTGAAGTAGTCCACACGGACCACCCGGAACTCCACTCTCCTTGTCCCACAAGGAAGTGGAAGGAGTCGCACCCTCCTGTTGACGTACTAGTCGCCAACACACTCTCCTGCTGTCAATTGCAACTGCAGTTGTCCTTCCCTTGCTGCACCTCCCTTTGCGGGAAGCACTTGCTCGGGCTCTCTCTCGGTTACCAAAACAGAGAGAATGACAACTTTGCAGAGTAATCAACTTGCACTGAGTTGTACTCTGAGAAGCCCCCAATACCCCTATATATATAGGTGGGTCATGGGACAGGGTTCTCTGTGCCCGGCAATACGGGACTAAAGCAGGAGTAGAAGGGTTCGGGATTTTCCACAAAAAGCAACCATCTCGCAATCTGAACCGATCGGTTCACAAGTGAACCGGTCGGTTGGGGACCTGAACTGATCGGTTCACCACTGAACCGATCATTTGGGACCCTTGAACCAATCGGTTCACTCATGAACCGGTCGGTTGGGGTTCCAGGTTGGTTCCCGGTTGACTTTCCTTGTTTCTTTCCCAATTGGTATCGAATACCAATATTATTCCCAATCGAATTGGGCAATTTGAAACGAAAGGAAAATTCTCACCAATCCTACTTTCCCAAGTTGCTCGATTGCACCAGTTGAACCGATCGGTTCAACACTTGAACCGGTCGTTTCACTCTGTGCATGAGCCGATCGGTTCAACAATTGAGCCGACCGGTTCAGCAACCTCAGCCGACCGGTTCATCACATGAACCGATCGGTTGGGAATGCAGATTGTGCAGAATCAGTCAAATGCGATTTCAATCAATCCGATACTCCAATCAATGCGTCCAACACCTTGAACATTATGATATTAAGCTATCGATTAATTGAGTGTTTAATTGAACTACTAAACTCCTTTAGTAATCAATCTAAACATTGCTTGTGGACAAAACTCCTCTTCCAGGTTAAATCCTATGTGTGTGACCCTACAGGTCCATTTCACGTTGGCAGTGAAAGTCCATAACACTTATGACTTCACAAGCAAAGAGCGGTGCCTAGTCACACATCAGTGCTACCCAAGTGAAAGTAGAAAGTTGGAGAACAACTTTCATCCTACAATCCGTGAATGGTGTTACAGTGAATGTATAATTCCTTTGTCACTGATATCCAGAATGAACTCGAGGCATGGAACAGTCATCCTGTCAATGTTCATTCATTTCCTTGATCTCATAGTAGACCGAGTGAGATGTGTATGACATCAATATCACATATTGATTCACACGTGCATGCGCATGCCTTTCTCAATCCTACTCATCAAGTGGCCAAGGATATCAAACTCCCTTAGAAGGGACAAATCCCATATCTATCACTCACCCCTCAAAAGCCCCATGTGTCAAAGCCACCCAATCATCACCTTTATAACAACCCATGTTTCAGGACTGTGTTTGATGATGTCAAAGTGTACCCAACGACATGTGTTGAGTGCAGTGATTTCAGGTCTAAGAATCACCCTCACCACCATCACTGTGAGAGCTGACTGTGACTACCGAGTCATGGTTCCATGTGTCACTCTCACGGTGGGTCTGTCCGGTACCTTGTTCTCTAACAAGTACCTATGTGCTTGGTTTGATATCACTATATCATGACTAATGAGATTCTATCATCAACCAACACACAATCTAGTCTTCAGTGTTATTGATGTCTATGGCTATTTCCACAATAACAACCGACTAGGGACTAAACAAGAATGTATACTCTTAACATCCATATGATCTCATCGTTTAGGTCATGAACCTAAAAGCATATGTCATTGAGTAAGACAATCTTTAGACATCTATCATGTTACACCATCATCTCAGAAATAGTTTAAACATATAGATTGGAAATTGCCTTTATTATTATTCAAATCATTTACAAAGTATCCCATTACAATCATCATATGACTTGCTCTATGGGCATACATACCAACAGACTCCCACTTGCACTTAGAGCCAGTCACCAAGGAAACGCAGTCCTTGTGACCTAGCATGACCATCATGCTTCTGCTGAGAAAGGGCCTTAGTCAGTGGATCAGCTATGTTGTCTTCAGTTGGTACTTTCCAAATCTTCACATCTCCTCGCTGTACGATCTCTCGTATGAGATGGAAGCGCCGCAGTATGTGCTTGGACCGCTGATGTGATCTGGGCTCCTTAGCTTGTGCAATAGCTCCATTATTGTCACAATAAAGCTCAATTGCATCACAGCTACTGGGAACTACACCAAGTTCAAAAATGAACTTCCTGATCCACACAGCCTCCTTTGCTGCATGCGAAGCAGCAATATACTCGGCCTCTGTAGTAGAATCGGCAACTGTTTCTTGCTTGGAACTCTTCCAGCTCACAGCTCCATTATTAAGGCAAAACACAAATCCTGACTGTGATCTGTAATCATCTTTATCGGTTTGGAAGCTTGCATCGGTGTAACCCTTTACAACCAGCTCTTCCTCGCCGCCGTACACAAGAAACTGATCCTTAGTCCTTCGCAAGTACTTGAGGATGTTCTTCACGGCTGTCCAGTGAGCATCCCCGGGATCTGACTGGTACCTGCTCATCATGCTGAGAGCATACGAGACATCTGGGCATGTGCACAACATAGCGTACATGATGGATCCGATGGCTGATGCATATGGGATCCCATTCATACGCTCCCTCTCTTCACAAGATTGGGGACATTGAGCTCTAGAGACGGTAACTCCATGTAGCATAGGGACGTTTCCTCTCTTTGAGTTCTCCATGCTGAACCGCTTCAGCACCTTGTCAATGTACGTTCTCTGACTTAGTCCGAGAAGCCTTCTAGATCTATCTCTATGGATCTTAATTCCTAGAATATAGGATGCTTCTCCTAAGTCCTTCATTGAGAAAGTTTTCCCAAGCCAAGTCTTTACCTTCTCTAAGGCTAAGACATCATTCCCCATCAAAAGTATGTCATCCACATACAATATGAGAAATGTGGTCGAGCTCCCACTAACCTTCTTGTACACACAAGGTTCATCTTCATTTTGAATAAAGCCAAACACTTTGACTTCTTCATCAAATCGAAGATTCCAACTCTGAGATGCTTGCTTCAATCCATAGATTGACCTTTGCAGTTTACAGACTTTATTGGCATTCTTTGGATCTACAAAACCTTCAGGCTGTGTCATGTACACATCCTCATGAATATTCCCGTTAAGGAATGCGGTTTTAACATCCATCTGCCAAATCTCATAGACATAATAAGCTGAAATAACAAGCATGATCCTGATGGACTTAATCATGGCAACTGGAGAAAAGGTTTCATCATACACTACTACAGAAACGGCCTTTGGCGTCGGTCGTTTAACCCCATTTGGCGTCGGTTTCCGACCGACGCCTATGTGGGCGCCGCTAAAGGTCGAACACTTCGGCGTCGGTTTTTTAACCGACGCCTATTTAATATATAGGTGTCGGTCGTTTAGTAGATAACCGATGCCAAAAGGGTTCGCACCACAGAAAACGGCGTCATCTAGGGCACTTTCTGCGTCGGTTATTTACTAAACAACCGACGCCTATATGGAATATAGCGTCGGTCTTTTAGTAGATAACCGACGCATAAAGTGCCCTAGATGACGCCATTTTCTGTGGCGCGAACACTTTTGGCGTCGGTTATATACCAAAAGACTGACGCCTATAGATTAAATAGGCGTCGGTTTGATACGAATATCCGACGCCATTTCCAGGACTGCTTTGGCCACATCAGGCGTCGGTTTTTTGAAAAAAAACCGACGCTGTAGGTCTTTGCTGACGGTTTTCTATAAATAACCGACGCCTATTTCTTTTTTTTTCATATCAGTTTGCAGGCATGCTGTGGCTGGTCAGTAGGATGAGAACCTGCAGTTCAGTTTTCTGAACTGCAGGTTTACGACATCCATTGATATCAGTCTACAAACAGGCCGCAAACCTGCAAAAGTCACAAGGAAAATTTCACACAAGTACATACATTCAGACATCAATTCAATTCTCACATTCACACATATAGAAACATTCAAATACATGTATTAACATTCAGAAATATTCATTTACAAAGTATCATTCATTATAGCTATCAACATCCCAATTATATCTTACAGTTGCCACTGCTTGTATGGCTTTTGCCCATTCTTCTCTTACTTCATTTAATGCTTCCATCGTATATGGAGCATGTATATTTTTTAAGCGTTTACCTATAGTGTGGTCAGTTTTAAACACCTGCAAAGAGAATGATGTATATATATAAGTAATAATATAAAAATAAGATTGATATATTTCATACTAACTAATGAGACTATATATAATACCTCATGTATGTTATCGATGTCTAATGCATGTTTGATAATCATCTGCATAAATCGCATCACATAGTATGCGCATGCCCAGCCATTGTCTTGTGTAGCACACTATAAATTGAAACATACAAAATAATACAACTAAGCACAATTCACATCAATAATATATATATTCGAGTCGGGAACTTACTTGTACGTTCTGCCAATTTATTGGCTGGTTCTTTTTCCTTGGGACCGTTCCTCCAGCCTTTTTGAATGCATCTAAACCCCTACATGTTAATATAACACAATAAATTGCATAAGTAAATAGTAATGTAATAAAATATGTTAACGGATATAAAAATGAAATATTTCTCACCAGAATAATGGCATTCTCATTACGTGTCCAATTTTAGTGTTCAATGTACTCCCCGCAGGATCTAGATAATAAACAGTGAATGTCCCGGGGACAATAACTAGTAACTCCCAATGTCTACCGCTAGAGGTAAGAAGTTAACAATTAATAACTCAAAATGCAAAATAAAAATGGAATTTTCTTAAGTCCAAATTATAAATAAAGTAAACTTACTTGACATTGAATGGAGCTATTATTATCGTCTTCTTTTGCTGACCAAAAATTGTAAAAGCATCTATACAGTATTGTTGAACATTATCAGGGTCTTTAGCTACCAAACTAATCAATGATGGAATCAAAAATCCCACATGATCAAATGCAAATTGTTTGCAATGATCTTCGACTAAGTAGCTGCAAAACATATAGGCGTATGCATTAATATATAAGAAACCAGATCACCGGATCTTACACAAGGTATATGGATGTATAAACAAGATCTCACCTTATCCATGTCTCTATCATTGATGTATTCAGCCAATCATACATAAACAGCTCAATAATATCTTGTATAAATAAAGAGCTATCATATGATTGACCTGCATAATCTACATCTAAAGAAACTATTATAGGGCAATGTATATTATGTGCCCGTAGCCAACATGACATTCCCCTACAAGCAGGACCTAACAGGTATGTTAGGTCAGTTGGAACCCAAGTTGGTAATGCGGGAAGTGGAGGTGGAGGCCTAGGTGCTCCTGGTGTCTTCTTTTTAACCTGTATATATAATTTCAGATCAGTTGACATCATATATACACATTAACAGTCTAAATCAATATAAATTTATCTTACAATTTCAGTCGTGTAGACGACATCTGCTTTGGGCCACAATATGACCCCGCCTTCTGCCTCACCAAGTGTATCAATATCTGGGTGGGCATATGGCAACGCAACTTCCCTCCAATCGGGTAATACATGTATCGGGCTCACACGAATGTAGCCCTGCGGCATTGGAGTCCCATGAAACGTTGCCCCATGAAGGGACTGGTAAGCCTGCGCCTCTGCAACAACATAGTCTTGCATTCTTAAGTGGCATGGCTTCAATGCCTACAAATTTACGTAAAGAATGTTATACATATATACATATAATCTTGAAAATATATCATCTTGAAAAGACTAGCTACAATGTCATAAACAATACTTACAGTAGACGTGCTAGGCGATGGGTCTCCAGGATTACTCGCAGTCTGTGCATCAGGAGAAGAGTGGGTCGCCATAGGCTGATTGGAAGCCTGAGATGCCTGCCACCGCAGCAATTCTTCCTTGACCTTCTCAGCAACTACATCGTTGACCTTCTTAGCAACTAAATCCTCAACTCTCTTATTCTCCTATACATGGATAAAAGAAACATTAGCTTCTTATTAATGAATTTCCTTTTGCAGTAACATTCTAAAAAAAGAATAGGTTACCTCTTCTTGAGAAAGTCCCGCTCTGGGTTTGCGTTGGGATGGCCCAAAGAATGCTTTGATGCCAACACCAGCGCCGGCACCTCTAACACGTCCAGGATGCTCTGGGTTACCCAGAGCAACTGTCAATTCATCCCTTGTGCCCTGAGGGATGAACGTGCCTTGTTTCCTCTGCTCGTGCAGCTCCCGCTAATCACCATAAATAGAAATTGGTAAGTTAACACCACAAATAATCAATATTCAAACGATTTCTCTAAGAGTTGTATTTTACCATTTTTGCAGCCGCCTCAGCAGTTACAGGCTTCTTTATTTCACCCTTCTTGTTTTGCCTGCCAGCTATCCAGATATCATGGCGAGGCATGGGTGTGGCAGACTCCTGAGTAGGAGTAGACTCCTGAGTAGCAGCAGACTGCTGAGTAGCCGCAGACTCCGCCTGTAGTCTTTGGCGAACGCTTGCATAGCCTTTTGGACCCATAGTGTGGTCATGCACATTCAGTGCACGCCTTGCTTTTTGTGCGTCACTGAGGGCCTAGTTAGTATGCACATTAATGATTTGGTTAGTAGCACTAAATGTTAATCTTGAATAGGTGAATACAATGTATATTAATTAAATTGGGAGTGACGCCTAATACCTTGAATTCTTCAGATTTTCTTGAAGCAACAAAATTGTCCCAATCTTCTTTGTCCAAGAAGTTCCATTGTTCAAGGGCTGACTTCTTCTTCTTATCACCCTCTTTTATGTATTCTCTGTTCAGATTTGTCCTATAATTCCTAAGCATCTTTCCAGCGCGTTGCATCACACTTTTACGATGCAACTTCTCATCCAATGCAAACAGATTCTGTAAAATAGAAATGTTATTAACTAGTATCCAAAATAGAATTGCAAATAATAGAATTTCTAATCTACAAAATAGAATTGCAAATAATAATAACTCACGCATAAATCCTTCCATATCAAGTCTTTTTTCCCTTGAGGAACTTTATGCCAATTATCATACTTAACACCACAATGGCTCCGAGTGGTACACCCAAGATAGTTTACAAAATTATTGCGGTTCACTCCAATTGCATTTCCTCCATTATCAAACTCCACCACCAATTTGGATCCACTACCACTTAGCGCTAATAACTTCTTCAACAGAGTGATGCCCCTTTTCTTGTTAAGTGTTTGGTGTTGCGCATCAAGTTGCTCCAGTGCTTCAGTGGGTACAGGTACATCATCCACCTAAAATTTGACAAAAATAAACACACTAAATTAGCCCAATATAGAAATATAGGATATATGACATAACTAGAAGATAATGAATTTTATAGAAATACAGGATATGTTTTTAGAACTTACATTGGTATCCTCGCCATGCTCGTCATGGACAGCATGCTCATCATGGACTTCATGCTCATCATGGACATCATGCTCATCATGGTCAGCCATCTGAAAATGTCATTAAAAAGGCAAACATTTAGCATTTGTATTAACTAGAAAAAGGCAAACATTTAGCATTTGTATTAACTACAAAAAGGCAAACATTTAGCATTTGTATAAACATACATGTCTCTAAAATTGTGATCTTTTATCAATTAACAATCCTTCATTGTGATCTCCGCGCACATATAAGTCATCATTAGCTTCAATATTTTGTGGAGTTGGCAACCCAACTGAGAATGGACTGGAGTCATCATACTTATCATAGTACTCTTCTTCATCTATAGTATCTTCAATGAATTGTCTTTTACCATGAAGAACAACCGACCATTTATCATTCGCAGGATCATCGATATAGAATATTTGTTTCACCTGTGATGCCAATATGAATGGTTCACCCTTCTCGCCAATCTTTTCAAAGTTCACCAAAGTGAAACCCAATTCATCCACTATAACTCCTTTGGTGTTATCAACCCAATTACATTTAAAGAGCGGAATTTTGAAATCTATGTAGTCAAACTCCCAAATGTCCTCAATGACACCGTAATATGACATTTTAGCTTCATGTGGACTCTTATCCTTTGCACTTGCAAAGTACATAGTCGACGCTTGAAGAGTGACCCCACTATTTTGGACGACACTCTTATCATCTTGGCGCTTTGTGTAATATGTGAATCCATTAATGTCAAACCCTTCATAAGACATAACATTCGGTTTTGGTTTAAAGGCGAGGCATTTGATAGTTTCTGTAATATCATTTGGTGTTTGAGATAGTTGATGTAAGACTTTATCTTCAAACCACTTAGTAAAAGTCTTATTATGCTCTCTATCAAGCCACATTGAACTTGCTCGAGGATGTTGTCTCTTTATGAAATTGGTATGTTCCTCGATATAAACACTCACTTCGTCCATATTGTGTAAAATATACAAGTGAGCTTGTTCCAACTGCTCACGGCTGATTACTTTCACCCGTGATCCCAAAATTCCTTTGCCCTCCTCAATATTCTTGTCATTATCAAGAGTGTCATTACCACTGAGAAAGTCATTGCAAAAATCCATAACCTCTCTCGCCACATAACCTTCAATAATACTCTCTTCAGGCCGATAACGGTTTCGAACATCACCTTTAAAAATGCTCATGTATCGTTCAAAGGGATACATCCAATGCAAGAAAACTGGTCCCAACATTTTCACTTCCCTAGTCAAGTGGACAACAAGATGTACCATGATATCAAAGAATGAAGGAGGGAAATACATCTCAAGCTGACATAGGGTAACAACCACTTCTCTTTGCAAATTATCGAGAGTATCAGGGTCAATAACTTTACTGCATAGACTGTTGAAAAAGAAACAAAGTCTGGTAATTGCAAACCTTACATGCTTCGGCAATATAGATCAAATTGCCACGGGTAATATTTGTTGCATTAGAGTGTGACAATCATGAGATTTAAGACCTATCAACTTCAGATCTTTCATTGATACCAATCTACGGATGTTGGATGAGTAACCATGTGGCACCTTAACATTTACCAAGCATTCACAAAAAGTTTTCTTCTCCTTTCTAGACAACGTGTAACAAACGGGAGGTAAGTATGTTCTTTTACTACCCATTTCACGTAATTCTGTTAATTCTGACCTTATTCCCATTTCACGTAGGTCCAGTTTAGATTTTATCCCATCTTTAGTCTTACCTGGTATATTTAACAGAGTACCAATGATGCTATCACAGACATTTTTCTCAATGTGCATTACATCGGTACAATGCCTGACTGTCAAAGAACTCCAATAAGGAAGATCCCAAAATATTGACTTCTTCTTGAATGAAGAATTGTCACTCCGTGTGGCCATACTACATTGTGATTTCTTACCAAATTCATTGACAATGTCTTTTACTCTTTCATAAACAACATCCCCTGGTATAGGTTTAGGTGCACTCCGTTCATCATTCCATCCATTGAATGCTTTGCGCTTCCTACGATATGGATGGAATTTTGAAAGAAACCTTCGATGACCAAGATATACAGTCTTGCCGCCATGTTTTAGTCTTATTGAATCAGTGTTTTCTTCACATATAGGACACGCTTTAGCTCCTTTGACACTATATCGAGACAAATTCCCATATGCTGGAAAGTCATTAATAGTGCAAAACAACATAGCGTGCAAACGAAATGTCTCTCTTGCTGAAGCATCATAGGTCATCACACCTTCAGCCCAAAGTTTCTTTAAGTCATCAATCAAAGGTTCAAGATAAGCATCGATATCATTTCCGGGTTGTTTAGGGCCCGATATCAACAATGACAACATAACGTACTTATTTTTCATACACATCTAGGGAGGAAGATTGTATATAACAAGCATGACTGGCCAAGTGCTATGTTGGCTGCTCAATGTCCCGTACGGATTCATCCCATCTGTACAAAGCCCAAGTCTTAGATTCCTATCTTCTTCACCAAATTTGGGGTACAATAGATCAATCTTCTTCCACTGTGGGGAATCAGACGCATGTCGCAGGATCCCATCATTATTTTTCTTAACATCTGCATGCCACCTCAAATTCTTCACATCTTTCGGATTTGTAAACAAGCGTTGAAACCGTGATATTATAGGTAGATACCACAACACCTTGGCAGGAGAACCAGTTTTGGACTCCCCCAAAGTCGTCAATTTATACCGTGACGCACCACATTTTGGACAATCTTTCAAATCTACATAGTCCTTTTGAAATAATACACAATCATTCGGGCATGCGTGTATCTTCTTGGCCTCCATTCCCATTGGGCACAACATTTTCTTTACCTGGTATGTTGAGATTGGCAGCTCGTTTCCTTTAGGAAGCATTTCTTTCAACAAAGTCAACAATGAAGTGAAGCTTTTTTCGCTCCATCTATTGTTAGCTTTCAACTTATACAATCTCAACACAGCGCTAAGCTTCATAAACTTAGCACAGCCTGTGTATAACGATATCTCAGCATCATGCACAATGTTTCTAAAGATAGGAGGTGGATCGGTGTGTTCTACCCTACAACTATCCAGCATCGCATCAACGATGTCTGCTGGAACTGGTTCGTTCACATTTACGTCATCGGAGGCAATTTCTTCTTCCACCCAAGCACTGCTTTCGACATCTACTGGTTTCGATTTTGAAATCTCTCCATGCCAGTGCCATTCTGTATAGCCTTGTACAATCCCGTTGCACATGACATGACTTTTAATTTCGTCACCAGTGTTGACTTTCAAGTTGTTACCGCAATGCCTACATGGACAGTAGAACCTATCTGTAGGTTTTTTCCTATGTTCCTCGGCAAATCTAATAAACTGATCAAGACCAGATATAAACTCTGGGGTGCAACGATTACGAATGGACATCCATGATCTATCCATTCTATGATCAAAGAAAACAAGTATATATTAGGAAACAAGTATATATTAGGAAAAGATTAGGCAGCATTTCCCCGCTGTTCTCTAAGTACATATGTGCATAGAGAACAAATGGGGAAATGCTACCAAAATTTTCTCGAAAACCCAATACACATTATACACTTACATCCTAAGTGAGATTAGGTGTTCAAGAACAGTCCCAAACCGGGGACTATCCAAGATTTACTCCTAATGAGTCAATCTTGGACGGGTTTCTAGGCCAACAAACACATTTGATGTCATTCTTATATATAATAAATGTGTACCACCTATCCCATCCTTGAACACCTAATCTCACTAGTAAGTGTATAATGTGTATTTGGTTTTCAAGAAAATTTCGGCAGCATTTCCCCGCTGTTCTCTAAGTACATATGTACTTAGAGAACAAACGGGGAAATGCTACCGAAATTTTCTCGAAAACCCAATACACATTATACACTTACATCCTAAGTGAGATTAGGTGTTCAAGAACAGTCCCAAACCGGGGACTATCCAAGATTTACTCCTAATGAGTCAATCTTGGACGGGTTTCTAGGCCAACAAACACATTTGATGTCATTCTTATATATAATAAATGTGTACCACCTATCCCATCCTTGAACACCTAATCTCACTAGTAAGTGTATAATGTGTATTTGGTTTTCAAGAAAATTTCGGCAGCATTTCCCCGCTGTTCTCTAAGTACATATGTACTTAGAGAACAAACGGGGAAATGCTACCGAAATTTTCTCGAAAATCCAATACACATTATACACTTACATCCTAAGTGAGATTAGGTGTTCAAGAACAGTCCCAAACTGGGGACTATCCAAGATTTACTCCAAATGAGTCAATCTTGGACGGGTTTTAGGCCAACAAACACATTTGATGTCATTCTTATATATAATAAATGTGTACCACCTATCCCATCCTTGAACACCTAATCTCACTAGTAAGTGTATAATGTGTATTTGGTTTTCGAGAAAATTTCGGTAGCTTTTCCCCGTTTGTTCTCTAAGTACATATGTACTTACATCCTAAGTGAGATTAGGTGTTCAAGAACAGTCCCAAACCGGGGAATATCCAAGATTTACTCCTAATGAGTAAATCTTGGACGGGTTTCTAGGCCAACAAATACATGTGTTGTCATTCTTATATATAATAATTGTCTATAAACTACAGGCAACATGGTTAATCCTAATCAACATAGCATTATTAAATAATAAATCAAGAAATCAATAGTTTCAAACAAAAGGTCTAGGAATCTTTACTAGACATTATATGTATCCCTAATCATCATATTTAACATACTGCATTATTATGAACATCCAGATCAGATTAAGATCATACTATGTTATAACCATTGGTTTAATAACCCTATTTCCGCATGTACATGTTTATCAACTTTAAAACCCTATAATTCATGAAATCATTCTAATTCAATTTAATATGTTGGGATCACATAATTATACTGGTAGGATTTTAATAGACATGATAAGTACCTAATCTATAGAGCATTATTAAATAATAAATCAAGAATTTAATAGTTTCAAACATGCAATAATTCACAATGCAATGTTATAAACTATAGGCAACATGGATAGATGAGACTAGATTTCATATTAGAATAAAAATTAGCAACTTAGGACAAAGTCCATCACTAAAGTCCCAAACTCAACATATATGCACAATCAGCATCAAATATAGGACAAAAGGGTAGATTAGAACCCTAATGTATTGTTGTTTGCTTCCTCCATTTGCCCCTCTTGCCCGACAACTGGGTTTAATGAAAGAAACACATCCATATTCATTCTACTCTCTCGTAGGTGGAAGAAGAGGAGGAAGAGGGTACCTGTGATGACCGACAGCGACGGCAGCAAGAAGCGAGCAGGTGTCAATCGGCGGCTGCGAGCAGCAGGTGTCCAACGGCGGCAGGAGCGGCGGCGAGCAGCAGAAGGTGTCCAGCGGTGGCGAGCAGCAGGTGTCCAGTGGTTGCGGCGGCGCGACGGCGTGGCGGCGCCGGTTCTCAGGCGCTGGAGCAGTAGTTCTCAGGCGCCGGTTCTCAGGCGCTGGAGCAGCAGGGCGGCGGAGAAGGGGCGCAGAGAAGGGGCACGGAGAAGAGAAGAAGGTAGCAGGAGTGGTGGAGGAGAAGGGGGCGCCGAAGAAGAAATAGCCGGAGAAGGGGGCGCTGGAGAAGAAATCGCCGGAGAAGAAATCGGCGGCAGAGAGAAATAGGGAAATCGGCTCGCAATGGAACAGAAGAAAGGGGAAGAGTCGGGCGATCGCGGGATATAAAGTTCCCAAATAGCGTCGGTTGTTTGCAACAACCGACGCCTAAAAATCTTTAGCGTCGGTTGTTTGCAACAACCGACGTCCAATTGGACGATATTTTCATGAAATTGTTTGGCGGGAACCACCTTCAGCGTCGGTTATACCAGGATAACCGACGCTGAAAGTGACACTTTTCGCGCAAATTTTCATCGCACATAGGCGTCGGTTTATACCTACATAACCGACGCTGAAAATGACACTATTTTTTTTAAGCGTCGGTTTGTTATAAACAACCGACGTTGAATACAAAGCGGTACCCGTGTCTGGCTGGTATTCGAATATAGACGTCGGTTTGCTTAAACAACCGACGCCTTATATGTTAGGCATCGGTTTTCCTTAATAACCGATGCCCAGAAAAGTGACACTGAATGCTATTTCTGTAGTAGTGATAGTCAACACCTTGAATTTGTCGAAAACCCTTTGCAACCAATCTACCTTTATAAGTTTGCACATTGCCATCCATGTCGGTCTTTTTCTTGAAGACCCACTTGCACCCTATGGGTTTTACCCCTTCGGGTGGTTCCACCAAAGTCCATACTTTGTTGGAGTACATGGATTCCATCTCGGATCTCATGGCTTCTAGCCATTTCTCAGAATCTGGTCCCTCCATAGCCTCTACGTAGGTAGTTGGATCATCATCTATGATCAACTCTCCACCTTCCTGAGTTACAAGGTATCCAAACCTCTCAGGTTCAAGGCGAGTCCTACTAGATTTACGAGGTCCTTGTGTCACCTGAGGAGACTGAGATTCCACAACACCTTGTGAATCTACATTTTCCTCTGGTACATCTACCGGTTCAATGTTTTCTTGTTGGGCTTGAACCTCTTCAAGCTCTATATTCCTCCCACTGTTTCCTTTGGAAATAAATTCCTTTTCTAGGAATACAGCATCCCTGGCAACAAACACTTTGTTGTCAGTTGGGTGGTATAAATAATATCCCTTGGTCTCCTTGGGATATCCAACAAAATAACATTTATCAGATTTGGGTCCAAGCTTATCAGGAAACATTTTCTTGACGTAAGCCTCACAACCCCAAATCTTCATA
The DNA here is from genome assembly GCA_963693085.1 of Alisma plantago-aquatica. Classification (NCBI taxonomy): domain Eukaryota; kingdom Viridiplantae; phylum Streptophyta; class Magnoliopsida; order Alismatales; family Alismataceae; genus Alisma; species Alisma plantago-aquatica. The sequence goes on along the minus strand of OY856409.1, from coordinate 1,227,957,380 downwards.
AAAGACAAATTGGGACGCTTCCCAGTCCATATCTCATATGGTGTCTTTTGAACCGATTTAGATGGTACACGGTTAAGTGTAAATGCGGCGGTTTCAAGAGCATGACCCCAGAAAGAAATTGGAAGATCAGCAAAACTCATCATTGATCGCACCATATCTAACAATGTGTGATTCCTTCTTTCAGACACACCATTATGCTGTGGTGTTCCAGGCGGAGTCCATTGTGATACAATACCACGGGCTCGCAGAAGGTCCTCAAACTTCTGGCTCAAGTATTCTCCACCTCGATCGGAACGAAGTGCCTTAATACTCTTACCAAGCTGGTTCTGTACTTCATTCATGAAATCCTTGAACCTTTCAAGGGTTTCTGACTTATGTTTCATCAGGTACACATAGCCATACCTACTGAAATCATCAGTGAAGGTAATGAAGTACTGACACCCATTTCTGGCATTAGTTCTAAAAGGCCCACATACATCAGTATGTATGAGTCCTAATAGATCACTAGCTCTCTCACCTTTACCTGAAAAGGGAGTCTTGGTCATCTTGCCCAACAAACAAGATTCACATGTCTCTATTGATTCATAATCAAAAGAGTCTAGATAACCATCTTTATGGAGTCTAGAAATGCGCTTCTCATTTATGTGCCCTAGACGACAATGCCAGAGATATGTTTTGTTTGAGTCGTTGAATTTTTGCTTTTTTGTGTTTACGTTGTATACACTTGTCTCCAAGTCTATCAAGTATAGACCAAAAGACATAGGGGCACTGCCATAAAAGATCCCATCTTTAGAAATGGAACACTTTCCATTCTTAATAAGAAATTCAAATCCATCTTTGTCCAAACAAGAGACGGAAATGATATTCCTATTTATGGCAGGTACATAATAGCAGTTCTTCAACTCTATTATTAGCCCACTAGGTAGAGTTAACTCATAGGTTCCTACGGCACTGGCGGCAACTCTTGCCCCATTAGAAACACGTAGTTCAACCTCGCCTTTCCCCAAAGGCCTACTTCTCTTAAGATCCTTCACATTTGAACAAATGTGAGATCCGCATCCGGTATCAAGTACCCATGACGAAGAAGTAGTAAAGTTAATCTCTATCACGTATACACCAGAAGTAGAGATCTCTATCTCTGACTTCTTCTTCCATTGTTCCTTCCATCCTCTCCATGTAGAAGAAATTGGTTTGGTGAGAGAACACTTCTCTCCCTTACCTACTTTCTTCTTCACCAACGCATTAAGCGTACATAGAGTGGATTCTAAGGCTCCTGGTATATATGGATTGTGCAGAACACTTCTCACAGTCCTCAACCAGTTATGGAATTTATTCTCAATTAATTTTCCCATTTTAAAAGATGATTCTTTTGCCATTCTACAAGAGAAAATTTGCATTTGTCAAAACCCTTTTGATTTGATTTGAATAAATTTGACGATAGTTAATTAGGCCTTTAATTAATTACCGCTCCCACTATTTTGACTCAAATTGATAGCCCTCACCATCAATTCGGAAGATTGCAGCGTACAATCTTCTAGTGGGTCAAGATCCTAGAATCCTTTAAGCCATGGACCAGCTTTGGCTGTCACCCACAACTCAGATCTTTCGGGTAGGAAACTCTTGCCAATTGCATCATATGCAACTCTTGATGAATGAACATGCGCAACACATTGCCATGAACATTCCGTGCCTCTGGGCTTAGACGCTCTAAGAATCACCAGTTAAGTCTAACCCAAAAGCCGACACGGTAAACATGCACCCTGCTTTGGCAGAACCTACATGTCGACCCTTCACACTTCCACAAGATAGACGGCGCACCACGCTTTGGCGTAACCTACGCTTGGTCGATCAAGTTTGCCATGTGTGTCGCTAATGGAAGGCATATAAGACTTAATATTTAATGAGGGATTTGGTTTTATATACATATACATATCCAATGACCACAATATATAGTACGTATCATATACATGCTATATCCCACAGAAAACATGCATAAATGATAAAAAGCAATGATTATGGCCATCCTATTTGTGATTCCTCGATCCAAGAGGAATCACGGTCATCTAGGTCTACATCACATGCAACCTGTACAAGATGAAATTTGTGCCTGCCTTTCTGGGTTTGATCAGCTCATCTCCATGACTGATCGGCTCGCCATCAGGTAGGTTGTCCGGGTGCCACCAGCCGATCGACTGGCGCCTCCAGCCGATCGGTTCACGGGTCATCGTGCATCTCCTCATGTCGCCACCCGCTCATCTCGTTCCTCGAACCGGCCTTCTGGATCACCAACCGATCGGTTCACTCCTTGAACCGATCGTCTTCAGGTGTCCGCCGTTCTTTGACATAACAGGAAATAAAATCTATCTTATTTTACAATTGAATTGTGAAACCCCGAGTTACATTCGGGGGGAGCAGAGGTAGGAAAAGAATTCTCAAATTATTTCGAGTTACATCAGGATTATGAGAAAGGGAATCGATGTGTAGACCGAGATGCAAGCAACCATACAAACAACCATACACAGATATAGGGGTGTATAGGCCATAATCATGCTACACATCCACCACAAAACTCGTTTAAGGGCGATGCGTATCGAGTGCATTAATATTACATATCATATATGTATATTAGGGATTTGTGGATTGGACATGTATAAAGCCGATATTATTCGCATCGCATGCAATAAATAAAGGCGACAAACCAAAATCGATCATATCGATAATCCTAAAATATAGAGAGGTTGACGTGGCTCTGATACCACTGTTGGGTTATGGAGGAGGCAGAGAAGCAGCGGAAACAAAAATTTTCTCCCCAAACCCGGAACAAAAGGAATCGCGTCAACATCTATATAATAGGAAAGATGGTTTGTGAATCATACCTTGTCCCGAGGCTTGCTCGGCGACAGTACCACGCGCCTTGCGCGGTCTTCACCTCCGGTCTTGTACGGTGTCTGTGCAGCTCCTGGTCGCACCGGGACTGAAGACTCCTCCTCCTACCGGACTGTCGGATGACAGTTGTCCTCCTGAGCGGTAGTGACCTCCCGCCTCTGAAGTAGTCCACACGGACCACCCGGAACTCCACTCTCCTTGTCCCATAAGGAAGTGGAAGGAGTCGCACCCTCCTGTTGACGTACTAGTCACCAACACACTCTCCTGCTGTCAATTGCAACTGCAGTTGTCCTTCCCTTGCTGCACCTCCCTTTGCGGGAAGCACTTGCTCGGGCTCTCTCTCGGTTACCAAAACCAGAGAGAACGACAACTTTGCAGAGCAATCAACTTGCACTGAGTTGTACTCTGAGAAGCCCCCAATACCCCTATATATATAGGTGGGTCATGGGACAGGGTTCTCTGTGCCCGGCAATACGGGACTAAAGCAGGAGTAGAAGGATTCGGGATTTTCCACAAAAAGCAACCATCTCGCAACCTGAACTGATCGGTTCACAAGTGAACCGGTCGGTTGGGGACCTGAACCGATCGGTTCACCACTGAACCGATCGTTTGGGACCCTTGAACCGATCGGTTCACTCATGAACCGGTCGGTTGGGGTTCTAGGTTGGTTCCCGATTGACTTTCCTTGTTTCTTTCCCAATTGGTATCGAATACCAATATTATTCCCAATCGAATTGGGCAATTTGAAACGAAAGGAAAATTCTCACCAATCCTACTTTCCCAAGTTGCTCGATTGCACCAGTTGAACCGATCGGTTCAATACTTGAACCGGTCGTTTCACTCTGTCCATGAGCCGATCGGTTCAACAATTGAGCCGACCGGTTCAGCAACCTCAGCCGACCGGTTCATCACATGAACCGATCGGTTGGGAATGCAGATTGTAAAGAATCAGTCAAATGTGATTTCAATCAATCTGATACTCCAATCAATGCGTCCAACACCTTGAACATTATGATATTAAGCTATCGATTAATTGAGTGTTTAATTGAACTACTAAACTCCTTTAGTAATCAATCTAAACATTGCTTGTGGACAAAACTCCTCTTCCGGGTTAAATCCTATGTGTGTGACCCTGCAGGTCCATTTCACGTTGGCAGTGAAAGTCCATAACACTTATGACTTCACAAGCAAAGAGCGGTGCCTAGTCACACATCAGTGCTACCCAAGTGAAAGTAGAAAGTTGGAGAACAACTTTCATCCTACAATCCGTGAATGGTGTTACAGTGAATGTATAATTCCTTTGTCACTGATATCCAGAATGAACTCGAGGCATGGAACAGTCATCCTGTCAATGTTCATTCATTTCCTTGATCTCATAGTAGACCGAGTGAGATGTGTATGACATCAATATCACATATTGATTCACACGTGCATGCGCATGCCTTTCTCAATCCTACTCATCAAGTGGCCAAGGATATCAAACTCCCTTAGGAGGGACAAATCCCATATCTATCACTCACCTCTCAAAAGCCCCATGTGTCAAAGCCACCCAATCATCACCTTTATAACAACCCATGTTTCAGGACTGCGTTTGATGATGTCAAAGTGTACCCAACGACATGTGTTGAGTGTAGTGATTTTAGGTCTAAGAATCACCCTCACCACCATCACTGTGAGAGCTGACTGTGACTACCAAGTCATGGTTCCATGTGTCACTCTCACGGTGGGTTTGTCTGGTACCTTGTTCTCTAACAAATACCTATGTACTTGGTTTGATATCACTATATCATGACTAATGAGATTCTATCATCAACCAACACACAATCTAGTCTTCAGTGTTATTGATGTCTATGGCTATTTCCACAATAACAATCGACTAGGGACTAAACAAGAATGTATACTCTTAACATCCATATGATCTCATCGTTTAGGTCATGAACCTAAAAGCATATGTCATTGAGTAAGACAATCTTTAGACATCTATCATGTTACACCATCATCTCAGAAATAGTTTAAACATATAGATTGGAAATTGCCTTTATTATTATTCAAATCATTTACAAAGTATCCCATTACAATCATCATATGACTTGCTCTATGGGCATACATACCAACAGTTATAAGCCAATTCTGTAGTAGTGTATGAATTCTTTACTTATTGTGAGTTTTATTCAATATATGTATTATAGCATTTCGATTATAAGATTGAGATAATATAGTGGACATAATCTTTCTAAAGCTTATATCAAATATTATTCTATCTACTTTGTAAATAATGAAAATCACATGCATATATATTTAAACAATATTTATGAATGAACAGACAAATAAAAACACATTATATACCTTTAATATAATTTAAATATCACATATGCATATTATTATGTAAATGTGTTGTTTTACAGTTATATCTAATAAATAAATAAATTTGTATAATATAGACTATTTGAAATTAAAATATCATAGATAAATTGTATACATGGTGTCATAGTTATTATAAAAGTATAAAGAATGGTTAACGGGATGGCCAAGCCGCATAACAGCCTCGGTATGAATATGCATCTGGGTTGGATATGCATTTGTTTAAAAATCAACTGATTAGAATGGAGATTCCAAACAAGTGGTGTCTTTCTCACCTTTTCTCAAACTCATCTGTTCGGGGTGATTTACTCTACACTTGTATATTTTGGACATTAACCTAACTAAATTTTCATTTTTCTTTTACTTCTTCCCACTTCTTATATTTGTAATAACATTGTAAGAGAAAAACATAGAAATGAATAACTCAATACTTATAACAAATTAAGAAATAGTCAAAATTAATGGTGTGGATGTGTATTAAGAATGGAATGAGGTTGTGTTGTTGGTTGAGTGGATGGAGTTGTACAGAAGAAGAAAAATTCAGGACAAAAACTATATAATTTTCTAGTATTCATAGTAAATCATTTATGTCGGCGAGTAGTAGCTCAAGTGGTCGCAACACAGGGCCCCTCATGAAGGGTCTCGGGTTCGAATCCACCTGGTGGTGCTATTTGGAATTGTTTCTCCCGTAGCACAGCCAGCCTCCGTGCGACTTAATGGGCTACACTCCTTACGGGATGGGGTTGAGCTCCCCAGGTTGGGCTCGGCTTGAACTCTATTCTTTTTTTAGAAAATGATGATCCCATAGTAGATTTAATGTGCTAATATGACAGAGAGCATATTATGATCTAAAGCATATTGATTATCCCAAACACAAAGAAAATCATCTATATGGAACAAAAAATACATATAACATTCACATATATTGGACATGATAGTTTTACAACTTATATTAAATATTATTATAAGTAATTTGCAAATAAATATAATCATATCTATATATATCTTTAAATAATATGCATTAGCAAATATATAGTAAAAAACTATAATATATATGAAATGTTACTTAACTATCACATAAATACATCATTATTAGAATCCATGTGTTGTTTTATACGTGTATCTAATAAATAAGTAAATTTCGATATTATATATTAATTTGAAATTTTAATATCATATATTAATTATGTGTATGGTGTCATAGTAATGGGGTGGTGTGGCAGAATGGAACTAAGATGGTATTTCATTTGACGTCTTCTTTCTTGAGTTGTATATGTATTTTTTTTGTTGATGATGTGAAACGATTAATGTATAAGTTAGAGACGTCAGACTAAGTGCATCTCTTTATCTCTTCTCTCAAACTTGTCTATTATGGGGCTTTTGAATTGAACATGTCTATTTTGAACATTAACGCAATCACACTTTTATATTTGGCATTTTACCCCTTATTTTATTTGTGATATCATTATAGGAGATAAATGCTGAAACTAGTAATTTAATACCTAAATAAAATTAAGAAACAAATGAAAAAAAAATTGGTTTATATGGTTATTAAGCGAAAAAAGAGTTTGCCAAGTTTGACGGTTGGGTAAAACTTACATGAGTGGATAGGGTTCGTCATTCAAAAGGGACTAATGGCACAACTTGTTGTCCGTCTGTCTTCTTTTTCACTATAAATTTTATATATTTTTAATAGATAATCATTTGACTATTATAAAAAAATATGAAACCTACCAGTCATAAAGCAAACATGTTTAGAACTGCCTTCTCATACACAAAAAAAATCAATTTTTATTTGCTATCACATATTGTTCGATTGGGTTATTTATATTCTTTAGTTATGTTTTTTTTTTCTTTTCATTCTAGATAAGTATAGACAAATAAATTATACTTAGGGTCGGTTGTGGTCTGGATAAGTGTGTTAGTTGAAAATTAGACCGACCCGAACTCTGTTTTCTTTTACAAAATGGTGAGCCCCTATGAGACTTGATTTTATAGTGTGATAGAGAACTTAGTTTGAGGTAAAAAAAATATTAATTATCCCAAGCACCAAGGAAGGAAAAAAATGAAAAAATAGAGCAACCAGTGAATATATAAGAAGAAGAAGAAGAAGAAAAATATGTTAGTGGTCCGAAAAAGAGGGGTCGACGGACTGGGTTTTATCTAGAATTAGTTAGTATATAGGAAGTTTCTAATATAAAAGAATATACATGGGGTGTTTTGAAAGAAGAAGAAGAAGAAATCATTTTTGATGAACGAATCTTAGGTATCGAAAGTACTTGAAAATCTTAGATCAAATATTATATATATTACAGTGTTGTTCCAAGTCATTGGAGTCTTGCTTTGTGAAAATCCCTGATACTTCTATGGGACGAACAATTTAGATCTAAGTTTTTATTTGTGATAACATTACAGGATGATTAATATAGAAACACATAAATCAGACCTAAAATAACCTAACAAACAAATAATGGAAAGAAAAAAAGTTTAGATGGACATTAGGAATGAAAAGGAAGTTGTCAGGTTTTGGCGGTTGGATAACAATGAGACGAGTGGATGGTTTTGTGCGAGAAATTCGGAAAGCCGGTGAGTTTCTTGGAATTTTCTTTAAAGGAAAAAAGAAAAAAAAAACATCTTTAAAAACAAGTCTGGACTCGAAGAATCCAAGGAACGGGAGGTGGATGATGAAACGCCGCACGGATCCAGAACATGGAGATAGATCTGCGCGTGGGGTGAAAATTCCCGGCCGGCACAACCTGCTGCTGCAGCAGACGCAAAAACCATAGATGCATTCACGGCTTGTTAGCGGTGCTAGTGATTGGTTCACGTGCAACAGGTGCTTGCTTCATGATGGCTGATGATTAGCTAGGGCAAACATATCCAGCTGCTCGGCCCGGCCGTTAAAGAACCGATCGAACATGCAGCCCGACCGCACAACCCGAACGGAACTCCATGGCCGGACAAGCGGCCGGCCAGCTCACCGCCGCTTCCGTCCATAGGGTAGTGGCGGTGGTGGCGGATGTATCGTGTATAGGACCATATCATATCCATTAAATGCCCATGAGACAGCGACGTAAATAAGCTGTTTCCGGTTTTTGCTTCCCCTCTCTAGTCTATATACCCTTATTCTACATTTCTATATTCTCATACGCCACCGCCGAACATGGACCGATGGCGATTTAATCTATCAACATCGCATGCCCGTTTCCGTAGACCGACAAAACCACCCATCGTTAGCTAGGGGATAAGAGCCAGGAGGCGCCCCCATGGTCGCCATACGGCGCTTGGAAGGGGAGAGACTTCTCCCATTACAGGCTCACAGTCACAGACAGCCATGTTACGGCTGCTTGCTTCCTTTTGTTTACAAACTCCAATGACAAAACGCCGAGGTCGATGGGGTCCAGTACGTCTCCATGGGGTTGTGGTGCTTTTACGGGTGGTGGTGAACTGGTGATCCTACCATTATCATAATGGCTTGTGGTTTGTCCTTGGCGTCTTGTACACTGGGTAGAGAGAGAGAGAGAGAGAGAGCGCGAAGGAGAATCCTACTGATCGGCAGTAGCAATAGCTGCCTGACCCCAGTCACAAGCTGTGAAGGCGATGTGTTGTGTGGTAATTAAGGAAAGAAAATTGATGCTTGTTTGTTTATGGCCCGTTTGCATCTGCCTCTCCAGATTGCTTGTTGCATGCCTGCACACTGCACTGCTTTGAGATGTTAAGCGGAAACACACATCCATCGAGGTTCGCTGACAACCGAGGACGGGTCAGGTGTGCGTGGTGTGCCGAGGCAATTAGAAGAGAAATCAACTGATTTTTTAAAAGACACGTTACAATGAGGTATCATTGCCTTGCTCACAGTTATGGCCGTTGTTACCCTCACCCTATATTAGCCATTTATGTGGTGACCTCCATCTCTACCCCCATGACATAAGTTCTCAATTCTGAGAGCATAGGTGAATTCTTTAGTGGGGCACCAATGAACAATTTCATGTATATTTCACCATTATCACCTATAGTTTCATATAGATTTGGACCTTAGAGTAGGGTACGTGCCCTTTCCTACTCACTATCTAGCCTTGTTATAATAAAAGATGGGCTCTATAATAGAAGATTGAAAGAAAAGAAAAGGGGGGGGGGGGGATCCATGTATCAAAGGTATTACATGAAGATAATCTTGGTGTCATTTGTAATGATCATAAGATGAATATACTATTGTTCGAGTAAGGGTACAAACTACAAAGTAGCATTAAAACAATGAAATATTATACCAGTCAGAAGGCGCTGAGGCGTGTAAGATGCACTATCCTTAAGAGTATTTCCGCATTTCTTGACGGCGAACGTCAGTGCACTAGACGGATATCACTCATTCACATGCCATCTCATTGAAAAGTCTGCCAATATTCTTGGAGACGGATCGCTTCCCATTACTCGAAACCCTACCCTGGCCCAGCTTATTGAAGTAGGGTGTAGTTCACTTACTTCTTTGTACATCTACTATACTCATACCCATATTACGTGTTCACCCTATCTTTTTTTTTTAAATTGGCCATTCTATTCATCCCGTGGCCTAGGCTCGATCCTGGGACCTCTCGTTAACAAATTGAGTGTTCACCCTATCTTGCTTTAACGGCGAACGAACGACCGGCTTTGACCGCAACCATACGCCAAAACTTTTGTAATCCAATCCCGGGAGTGGGCAGTCCCTAGGAAGGGCTAGAAGTCAGTATTAGTTCAACCGGAGTGACGGAACCCCTACTCTCCCAGGATCCAATAACGGGTGTCAGTGCGAAGCATGCACACGCAATCACACTGCAGCGAGCAAACGGAATTGATTATTTTCCAGTGAGCAGGAAAGTGACAGAGAGAAAGAAAAAAGCCAAATTGTTTTCGCTACTGTTTAAAAAGAAGGCGAGGACGCTAATAAATAACAAAGTAAAAGTCTTGTTAACAGATGTGTGTGGTTGTACGTTGGTGAAAAGATGTGTTTCAGATTGGAACCACCTCAGTGAAGAAGAGCCACAAAATGGTTCAGTGAACCAAGGAGTAAAATCAACCCGGCGTCGCGCCCACGCAAGGAGGTTCGGGAGGCCGAATTTTCACCCCCCCCCCCGCGCGCACGTGCGCGCGCGGAGAACGTGACATGCACTGACACGCCTGATTAAAGAGTTTCAGGATCGGCCTGACCCAAACCTAGTTGGGTTGCCCCACCATGCACGTGTGAAGCCCTTATCCATTTATTTTTCTCAATTATCATATGGACAAGAAATCATATACAAGGAGGAGGGAAGTATCAAATTCCCTCAGTATGGGACTAAAGCATTGCTTTTGCTTTTAAAATACAATAAACATAACATATACTAATATACAAGTTCAAGTAACCCTAATATGCTCTTAAATTGAATGCTTTTTTAAATGGAAGTTTATGCTTTTCGTAATAAAAATGCAACTGGCAGTTCGTAAGTTGGGGTATGAGTATCCAAAAGTAAGAAAGGAATGAAAACAAGTGAACATATAAGAGATGATAAGTAATGGATAACTATTAGTGAATGAGTATGATGATATGCTTAGGTTTTTATATTAAATATAGTTGCATTACTCAAAGTCTACTTAAAGAAATGAAAGAAGTACTACTAATGAATCTAAATTGAAGGGAAAACCAAAGACTTAACTATGTGGAGATAAGAATATGATTCTAATTGTGATATGATGTACGAAGTCATTAATGACGAATAATATTTTTATCAAAGGATTGACGAATATAAATAATTGATTATACCTCAACTTAAGTAGCAGAGAGAATTAAGGATGTAGATTCAAAGTCATGCAAATTTGATATGCAATATTAATGGTTTGCTAGTAATGTTTAAGGATTGAGATTGCTTACATATAGGGGAACCTAGATGGAATAAAGCATGTGTTGTAAAATAAACATGATCTAGACGTAATTTAGAAATATAAGATGTGTGTATGTTGAAATTGTTGTGGAACATAATGTCAATACCAATACGTATTGTGGATTGTGAGATCAAAAATTGTTGATAATATGATGGAATTGGAATGATGTGGAATAATGTGTAACATAAAACCCTAAGTAGGGTAAATCCTTGAGTAGGAGATTGGTAATTATTATTTAAAATGATGTGAGGATGGAGAAAAAATTGTGGTGTAAATAGTAGTATGTGTTGTTTATTATGATGATAGAGACTGTCTTCATTTTTAACCCTCATTTGCTTCATGCCATGTTGCAAGGATACATACAAACAATAAGTAATGATTTGAAATCTCTCTGAGATGAGCAAGGAGATTAAGTAACAAGTAAAATGATAATTTTATCTTGTTAGGTGTCTTAAACACTGTCAGTCTCCCTCGGGGTTCATACTAAGGATATGAAACTGATTCTTTATAGTAATCCAAGGAGTTGTGAGAAGGACATTTAGAATATGCATATAAACTTGAAGGTTAAATCACCCATACATAGAGAAATATCACATTGTGAGTGATTTTGACCCTAAATCATAGTTTTTGAAGTATATGTTGTTAGTATATATGCCCAAAGTGTAAGGACCCTAACCTCCGTTTAGGGTTTATCTTGTTTGCTTTGCTTAACCCTGGTGCTTAGTTGCTTGCTAATCACCTTTAGTGGTGATTAGGGTTTGTTGGTGTTTTGTTGAGAGCTGGAGGTGCTACTTGCAATTGACCCAAGTCTAGGGTTTGTGGGCAAGTTTGCCACCTTGTGAGGTGTTCCTCCCTCTTCTTGCTTCCTCTAGTGTTGAGAGGAAGGTTTGGGCTCATTGCTTGAGTTCCTTTGGGCTTGGTTGAGCTTGTTGGGATTTGTGGTGCCTTTTCTTTGCTTCTTTGAACCTTGTGTCGGGCAAGAGTGCCCTGTGTCGGCCTATGTATGTCGGCTTGTGCTTGTGTCGGCCTACGGTGTGTCGCCCAGGGTGTGTGTCGGCCAGGGTGTGGAGGTGTGTCGCCCATGGACCCTTTGATCTTCTTTGACCTCGTTTGTGTCACCACTAGTGGACACTTGGGGCTTGATGCTTGCATGTGGCAATGGCCTTGGACATGTGTTTAGGACATGTTAGAGTGGTGGCTTTGCACATGGACAAGTGTCCCTAGGTGGGCGACACCTCGCCTTGTCTTTCCTTGGTTTCTCCTCCATCCTCTTCTATATATGTGTTCCCTTTCTCTTTCTAAGGATCCCTTTAGTTCCTTAGTCTCCCTCTCCCTTGGTGCATGTCACCCTTCTTCCTTTGCAAGCTTGGTGGCTGATCCTTGCCTTGGAGTCTCCTTCTTCCTCTAGTGGTGGCCGAACCCTAGAGTGCCTTGATGTCCTTATTGTGGTGGTTCTTGGAGCTTGGAGCTTGCTTAAGGTGGGTTACATAACTCCTAACCCTAACTATACTACCTCTTCTGTGCTCTTATATGTTTCTTATGATCATAATTGGCTATGTATGTTGTTAGTTGAGTTTCTTGCTTAAGTTGTTCTTATTGGCCGAACCATGTGTTTTAGGGTTCCTTGTTGAGCAACACCCCTCTCCCTCCTTGGTCTAGAGAAGTGAGCTTGAACTCTAGTATCATGGGAAACACTCCTCTCTCATTTAATTTGAGAGGTGAGCTTGTGTTCTAGTTGCTTGAGCAACACCCTTCTCTCACCATGGATTTGAGAGGTGAGCTTTGTGGTGGTTGTGGACCTTGGTTGTGGTTGTTCCTTGTGTTGCCCGATTGGTGATAAGAAGTGTGCAAGACCCCTCTCTCTTGGTTGTTGAGAGGTGAGCATCTTCTTGATCCATTAGGGTTGTGGTGCCCTTATGCTTGAGGTTGATGATGACCTTGTGGAGTGGCATCTTGGCCGATATAGTCTTGAGGTTGATGTTGCCCGATATCCTTCTTTGGCTAGAACCTTGGTCGACCTGTTGTGGTGTTGTGTCGGGCGTCACACACCTGGTCCCTGCCTTGTTGTGTCGGGCATCACACCATGATAAGTACCCTACCTGACACACTTAACCTCGTTATACCCTAATGTTGTGGAAGTTTGTTAGCTGGTTCTGTGGTGGGCGTCACCCCTTGGCCCTGGCTTTGTGTGTCGGCCGATAGATGTGGTTAGCTTTATGGACGACATGCTCTCCTTGCTGTCGTTTGAGGTTGTGCCCTGGCCGTTATACCTAGATGAGTAGAACGTTGGTCGTTACCCTTGTGTGTGTGACAGGCGTCACACTTGGTTGTCTATCCTGCCTGACACGCCTAGCTCTGTTGGTTGCTTGGTGTTGTTATCCCCTTGGACGTTGTGGGCGTGGCCCTGTGTCGGGCGTCGCACCTCCGTTGTTGCCTTGTGTTAACCGATAGATCATGGCTAGGCTGGTTGAGCGACAGGCTGAGCTATACCCTTGGGTGTTATGCCTTGTCGAGTGGTGCTGCCTGATACATCTTGTGCACGTTATACACCTTGTGCATGATGCGTCATTGCACGATATGCCTTATAAGATCTTGCTGCACAGTATACCAGTGTTGTACGACATGGTGTTGCATGATAACGCGTCGCACGTCACACTGGATGCACGGAACGCCCATAGGCTCAGTTGCCCGACAGGCCTTGTGGTCGTTGTCCCTGCGTTGCACGACACAACGTTGCATGCTACACTTGAGTGCACGATATTGCTTGGTTCCTTGTTGCCCGATATATGTGGTAGCCTGATACCTTGCTATTGCTTGACCGTTGTGAGGCTAGAGTGGTTGGGCGATAGGGGAGAGTACCCTGCCCGATACAACCTTTAGTGAGAGTGCCCTACCCGACACACCTTTGGTGAGGGTAGTGGGTACTTCTAGTGAGGGTCTTGTTCCTTATATTGAAGACCGATATGCTAGGTCTTGTTTCATGCATCATGTTTGGTTATAATGGTAACCCTTGATATGCTTGATATAGTAGATCACATCCATGTATCCTAATATGACATTTCATGTGTATATGATCATCTTGATTATATGTATAATGTTGAGATAATGATAAGCATATAAGATGCTTTGCATGATGATATGACCTATGCATATGGTCACAGGTTGAGGCATGATTGATAAAGCATATAATCATCTATGTTTGATAATATGGTCTTTCTGTTAATCCATGATGATTGTACATACTAACCATGTAGGTGTTTCATACAGATGCATAGCCAGGTAAAGGGATATGAGGTATATATGTTTGAGTAACACTGCCCTGATGGTTACTCTTAATGATGAGGTAACATGCATGATGTGATGGTTTGAGGACCTGAGATGGCTAAAGTGCCCAGTTGAGGTGTTATCCTCTGATGATGATCTGGGATTAATATTCCAAGTGATGAGAATGCCTATTGAAGCAGTGGTTGCTTGTGATGAGGGATTGAGATCCCGAAATAGCATGATGGTGGTAATAATAATGTAGTTTCATGTTTTGCATGTGTTATAACTTGGTTGCCTCAACAATTCACTTAAAATATACTAACTAATCATAGTGGAACATATCATGTAGTTTGCCCTAGCCATAGGTCCATCATCGTCAGGAGCTGGTGATGGTGAAACCGGTTCTCCTGCGGGTTAACCCGGAGCGCATATTATTGAATATGCGAGGTTTCTCCTAGCCTAAAATAGTGAGGATTCGAGTGTAGCTGCGGTTGTAGACTCGCGATATGTATAGAGCATGGTGAATTGGCCCATGGCTCAGGATATGTGATATGGGAGCATCAATGCGTTCATGGCTTAGAGCACGGTGAATAGGCTCGTGGCTCAGTTTCACTAGTGCCGAGACCTGTATCGAGGCGGGCTAGGCAGAGGGTATCCTGCGGGAGCTAACCCTGTGGCTGAGGCCACTTAAGCATGAGACTGTGGTCTTGCTTGTGTTGTACTCGTGCACTGACCACAAGGCAGAGAGGTCGTGGAGTCCGGCTCTTCCATTGACCTTGTATGGCATCGGCTCTGGGTTTCGCAGCCGTCGGTTGGATCTGAGCGGTATGGCTCACTTCCTCAGGGCATAATGATACGTAATCCAGCCTAATAGTATTTACTGCTTAAGGCAAAACACGGAACATTGGTCAAGGCCTTGCTTGTGTAGTTAATCTTGCAGTTGCTTATACGTTCCTTATGTTCTGTAGTAAGCTCTTATAAATCTTATCTTGTCAATCATGTTCCATAAAGAGATAATTGGTGGTATGCCTTCCGTACAGCCTGGTAAGCTTGATGGTATGAATAGCTTTGCTATATAGACTGCTCTTGTTATACCTTTATCAGTTACCTACTACTATTGCTTTCATCTTCCTTTGGTTTTATAGTTTTGGCAGGGAGTTATGTTTCTCGTTGGGACTGTGTGTCTCACCCCGCTGGTTTACAACATTTTTAGGTGTTCGTGCCAGGCGTAGTGGTGGTCGCGGAGTTGCGGCCGAGTAGCAAAAAGAGTAGTAGAAGGCAAGAGATGGACATGCTGCTGTTTTGGTCATTTTGTAGTAGAGTCTTAGAGTTATCCATGTACTCTCAGGTCCTTGGGAGCGTTTTGACGTTGTTTCACGATGTATAGATATTGATGGTTTGTATATCCTGTTGTTGGCCGGATGTGGGCCGTTATGTATGTATAAACAGGTGATGAACTCATGTGATAGTTTGACAGCTGATCTCCTAAGCTACGGACATGTGTCAGGATTTTGTAAATGTTTATATAACCTATTTTCTTGCAGGATGAGAATCTAAATGTAATAGTTTCTCAGTTTATCCACTTTCTGTAATCGGTTTTAATTAACTGTGTTTTTGGTAATAGTGGTTTATGGGGTTTTCCGCACATTTTCCCATAACACCTCGATGTATGTGTGATAGTGGGATGTGTTGCCACAAGTTTTGGTATCAGAGCTCTAGGTTTGCTGAGTCTACAGGGATTTAGGACTAGGTTGTGTTTGTTCTTGTGAGTTTTCCATATTTTCTCACAATCATCTTCTGCCCTCAGTGGAAGAAAAGCCAAGATGTCTGGAAACCATGAAGAACATGCTGCTGAGAACAGCGGTGCTGCATCTGTTGATGGAGCTATAGGGTAGGCACATGAAGATCGGGTGCCTGAGGTCCCCCAACTTGACTCAGCCATTCTCGAGAACCCTGCCTACCAACATCTTATGGGGCAGATGGTGGCCATGATGAATCTCATGGTAGAGAGATTGCAAGTGCCTCCGCCGAGAGCACAGGCTCCCCATGATGAAACATCGGGTATTGGGAAGACCTTTGAGCGGTTGTGCCGAGTTGGAGCTTCGGACTATGTTGGGATGGCTGATCTACCGGATGCAGATATGTGGCTGACAAGTCTTGAGAAGGCTTTCCGGATCCTCGACATCCCCGAAGCAGACAAAGTAAAGCATGTTGTCTACCTTCTGAAGGGTAGTGATGGTCACTGGTGGACCATCGAGGAGGAGAAGCGACCTGGTGAGGTGATCGGTTGGGAGGTCTTTCGGCGCGAGTTCATCAACAGATACTTTTTGAAGACGTATCTGGATGAGAAGATCAGTCGGTTTGAGAGCCTGCGACAAGGAACGATGAACATCACCGAGTATGAGTCCAAGTTCATGGATCTATTGAGGTTTTGTCCTCACATGGCAGCAACAGATGAGGAGCGGATCAGACATTTTGAGAAGGGTCTGAGTGCTGAGCTGACAACACCTGTTTCTGTGTTGGAGAACCGTGAGTGGTTTGCTACATTTGTGGAATATGTCCGGAGGATCGAACGGTCGGTTAGGGAGAAAAGAGAATCCATGTCTAAGAAGAGGCATGTTCAGTTCCAGGGACAGAGGTTTGATGGCTTCAAGAAGCCAAGGTTTTCAACACCTTCCGTGATGAGAGGTTCCAGTGTACCGCCACAGTGGTCTCCGAGTAAGGGAAGAGGTTATGTTTCTTCACCGTCAAAGGCACATAGTACAGCTTCTGTGGTAGTGACAGGGCCATCTAGGCCACAGTTTGAAGATAGGTCATGCCATCTTTGTGGTCAGATCAGGCATTTCAGGTTCAACTGCCCGAATAGAGATGTTGAAGTGACACAGCAGCCAAGGCAGAATCAACGAGGGTCAGATAGACAGCAGCCCAGTAGTAGCAGAGGGTGAGGACGTGGTCCAGCGTCGCAAGCGGGATCGTCTGCTCAAGGAAGCAGAGGACGTGGACAGCAAGCAACGGGTGATATAAGTCAGCCGGAGGTGATAGTCAACCCACGAGTGGTGGCAGGTCAGATGAAGTTATTTCATTCTGATATGTCTTCTTCTTGCTTTATGTCTATTCTGGTTGACCCGGGTTCTACACACTCTTTTATCGCCTATAGTATGCTTGAAAATTGTTGTTTACCTATTAGTTGTAAGAAGGATAGCTTGTTGTTAGAAACCCCTCTTGATGGTTCCTCGATGCTTCGAGAGGAGTGTCCATCTTGTGTCTTATCTTTTTCGGGACACAGTATACAAGTAGATCTTATACCACTTGATATTCATGGTTTCGATGTGATCCTTGGGATGGATACCTTAGAGAAGTATAAGGTTGTTTTGGACTGTGGTTCCAAGCAAGTTGTGTTTGATGATGATGGAGAGAAGTGGGTCTTCCAAGGAGATAGGAAGATTCTTCCGACATGTCTAGTGTCAGCTATGGTGGCAGAAAAGTTGCTACGACAAGGATGTGAGGCATTCTTAGCTCACGTGGTGGATACCAAGGCAAAAGGTCCTAGCCTTGAGGAGGTGTCAGTTTTCTGAGAGTTTGTGGATGTGTTTCCTGATGAGTTCCTTGGTGTTCCTCCACCCCAAGAGATTGATTTCGAGATCAATCTGGTTCCAGGAACGCAGCCAGTTGCACAGACACCGTATAGGATGGCTCTAGTGGAGATGACAGAGCTTAAGAAGCAGTTGCAAGAGTTGTTGGAGAAAGGTTTCATTCGACCGAGTACATCGCCTTGGGGTGCTCCAGTGTTGTTCGTTAAGAAGAAGGACAGATTGATGTGGTTATGTATAGATTATCGGCAATTGAATAAGGTCACGATCAAGAACAAGTACCTGTTGCCAAGGATAGATGATATGTTTGATCAGTTGTGTGGTGCTACAGTGTTTTCAAAGATCGATCTACGGTCCGGATATCATCAGTTGAGGATTAAGGAGGATGACATACCAAAGTCAGCTTTTAGGACGAGGTATGGTCATTTCAAGTTTTTGGTTATTCCGTTTGGGTTAACCAATGCACCTGATGCTTTCATGGATTTGATGAAGAGAGTGTTCTGTCCATTTCTAGATCAGTTTGTTGTAGTTTTTATAGATGACATATTGATCTATAGTCAGGACAGGAAAGAGCACGAGCAACATATTCGACTAGCGTTGACTCTTCTTCATCAACATCAGTTGTACGCCAAGTTCAGTAAGTGTGAGTTTTGGTTGAAAGAAGTGACTTTCTTGGGTCATGTGATATCTGCAGAAGGAGTCAAAGTGGATCCGAAGAAGGTGGAGTCTGTTGCAGAATGGGAACAGCTGATGAAGCCAACAGAAGTTCGTAGTTTCCTGGGTTTAGCAGGATACTACCGAAGGTTTATCAAGGACTTTAGTGCGATTGCGTTACCGATGACAAAGTTGACCAGAAAGGATGTACCTTTTGTCTGGGATGATCGTTGTTAGCAAGATTTCCAGAGTTTGAAAAAGAAGCTGACTAGTTCTCCAGTACTAGTGCTTCCAGAGCCTGGGAAGGGCTATGTTGTTTTCTATGATGCTTCCAAGAAAGGTTTAGGTTGTGTGCTGATGTAGGAAGATCATGTGGTTTCTTTTGCTTCACGACAGCTTAAGAAACATGAGGAGAACTATCTGACTCATGACTTGGAGTTAGCAGCGGTGGTTCATGCGTTAAAGATTTGGAGACACTACCTCTACGAGGAAGTATGTCAGATCTTCACAGATCATAAGAATCTGAAGTACATCTTTTTGCAGAATGAGCTAAACATGCGACAGCGTCGATGGATGGAGCTAATCAATGATTACGACTGCACCATTGAGTATCATCCTGGTAAGGTGAATGTGGTAGCTGATGCGCTTAGCCGCAAGTCTTCTTCTTTTCCTTCAAAGAAGGCACAGTTGAGTTCCCTGGTATGCCATAGACGGGATATGCTTGTTTCCTTGCGGTAGATGAATGTGCAGATGGAAGTCTCCTTGTTAGCTGGACTTCTAGCACAGATGCAAGTCAAGCCTACGCTGAGACAGCAGATCAAAGATGCACAACAAATAGACGATGCAGTATAGTTGATCAGATCCGAGTTTGGTAGCAAAAAGCGTGATGGGTTCCATGAGTCCGAGGATGGACTAGTTTGCTATCAAGATAGGATGGTGATCCCTGATGCTGATGATATGAGGAATCTAGTGCTCGAAGAAGCACACATGTCAATGTATGTTATGCATCCAGGTGTCACCAAGATGTATCGTAATCTGAAGGACTTGTATTGGTGGCCCAGTTTCAAGAAAGATGTAGCCGAGTTCGTGGCTAGATGTGCGGTATGTCAGTAAGTCAAGGCTGAGCATCAGAAACCGACAGGTACATTGCAACCCCTGCCGATACCGCAGTGGAAATGGGATCATATAACCATGGATTTCGTAGTTGGTCTACCCAGGACAACTAGGAATCATGATTCCATTTGGATAATAGTGGACAGATTGACGAAGTCTGCCCATTTCATACCGGTAAAGACAATGTATACAGCGGAGAAGCTTGCTCGAGTGTATGTAGATGGGATAGTGCGTTTGCACGATGTGCCAGCAACGATAGTTTCGGACAGAGGTCCTCAGTTCACGAGTCGTTTCTGGGAACAGTTGCACAAAGCGTTGGGAACGCAGTTGAGGTTTAGCACCGCTTTCCATCCACAAACAGATGGACAATCTGAGAGGACTATTCATACTTTGGAAGATCTCCTTCGAGCTTGTGTTTTATAGTTCCTAGGTAGTTGGGACATACATCTCAGTTTGATAGAGTTTTCCTACAACAATAGTTATCAGCGGAGCATTAACATGGCTCCTTATGAGGCCTTATATGGTAGGAAGTGCAGATCTCCTTTATGTTGGTATGAGTCTGGTGAATATCAGCTTTTGGGTCCTGAGTTAGTACAATAGACAACAGAAAAGGTCAAAGTGATACAGCAATAGTTGAAAGCGGCACAGGATACGCAGAAGTCTTACGCAGACAATCGCCGACGACCTTTAGAGTTCCAGGTAGGAGACAAAGTGTATCTTAAAGTATCGTCGTGGAAAGGTGTGCTAAGTTTTGGCCGAAAGGGTAAGCTCGCACCTAGATATATGGGGCCATACCCAGTCATAGCATGTATGGGCAAGGTAGCTTATGAGTTGGAGTTGCCGCCAGAGTTGCACAGGTTACAACCAGTGTTCCATGTCAGTATGCTGAAGAAAAGTCATCCGGATATAGGAACAGTGATACAGCCAGTCGAAGTTGAGCTTGATGAAGATGTGACCTACGAGGAAGGTCTTGTGATGATCCTTGATAGAAGAGTTAAGAAGCTGAAGAGGAAGGACCTGGTTCTTGTGAAGGTTCTTTGGCATCATCGTGGCATTGAGGAATCCATGTGGGAGCTTGAGGAAGAGATGAGGAGGAAGTATCCCTCACTTTTCTCTTCGGATTTCGAGGGCGAAATCTCTTTGTAGGGGGGTTATAGCTTGTAAGGACCCTGACCTCCGTTTAGGGTTTATCCTATTTGCTTTGCTTAACCCTGGTGCTTAGTTGCTTGCTAATCACCTTTAATGGTGATTAGGGTTTGTTGGTGTTTTGTTGAGAGCTGGAGGTGCTACTTGCAATTGACCCAAGTCTAGGGTTTGTGGGCAAGTTTGCCACCTTGTGAGGTGTTCCTCCCTCTCCTTGCTTCCTCTAGTGTTGAGAGGAAGGTTTGGGCTCATTGCTTGAGTTCCTTTGGGCTTGGTTGAGCTTGTTGGGCTTTGTAGTGCCTTGTCTTTGCTTCTTTGAACCTTGTGTCGGGCAAGAGTGCCCTGTGTCATCCTAGGTATGTCGGCATGTGCTTGTGTTGGCCTGTGGTGTGTCACCCAAGGTGTGTGTCAGCCATGGTGTGGAGGTGTGTCGCCCATGGACCCTTTGCCCTTCTTTGACCTCGTTTGTGTCACCACTAGTGGACACTTGGGGCTTGATGCTTGCATGTGGCAATGGCCTTAGACATGTGTTTAGGACATGTTAGAGTGGTGTCTTTGCACATGGACAAGTGTCCCTAGGTGGGTGACACCTTGCCTTGTCTTTCCTTGGTTTCTCCTCCATCCTCTTCTATATATGTGTTCCCTTTCTCTTGCTAAGGATCCCTTTAGTTCCTTAGTCTCCCTCTCCCTTGGTGAACGTCACCCTTCTTCCTTTACAAGCTTGGTGGATGATCATTGCCTTGGAGTCTCCTTCTTCCTCTAGTGGTGGTCGAACCCTAGAGTGCCTTGCTCTCCTTCTTGTGGTTGTGCTTGGAGCTTGGAGCTTGTTTAAGGCGGGTTACATAACTCCTAACCCTAACTATACTACCTCTTCTATGCTCTTGTATGTTTCTTATGATCATAATCGGCTATGTATGTTGTTAGTTGAGTTTCTTGCTTAAGTTGTTCTTGTTGGCCGAACCATATGTTTTAGGGTTCCTTGTTGAGCAACACCCCTCTCCCTCCTTGGTCTAGAGAAGTGAGATTGAACTCTAGTATCATGGGCAACACTCCTCTCTCGTTTAAGTTGAGAGGTGAGCTTGTGTTCTAGTTGCTTGAGCAACACCCTTCTCTCACCATGGATTTGAGAGGTGAGCTTTGTGGTGGTTGTGGACCTTGGTTATGGTTGTTCCTTTTGTTAACCGATTGGTGATAAGAAGTGTGCAAGACCCCTCTCTCTTAGTTGTTGAGAGGTGAGCATCTTCTTGATCCATTAAGGTTGTGTTGCCCTTGTGCTTGAGGTTGATGATGACCTTATGGAGTGGCATCTTAGCTGATATAGTCTTGAGGTTGATGTTGCCCAATATCCTTCTTTGGCTAGAACCTTGGTCGACCTATTGTGGTGTTGTGTCAGGCGTCACACACCTGGTCCCTGCCTTGTTGTGTCGGGCATCACACCATGATAAGTACCCTGCCCAACACACTTAACCTCGTTATACCCTGATGTTGTGGAAGTTTGTTAGCTGGTTCTGTGGTGGGCGTCACCCCTTGGCCCTGGCTTTGTGTGTTGGCCGATAGATGTGGTTAGCTAGATGAACGACATGCTCTCCTTACTGTCGTTTGAGGTTGTGCCCTAGCCGTTATACCTAGATGAGTAGAATGTTGGTCGTTACCCTTGTGTGTGTGTGACGGGCGTCACACTTGGTTGTGTATCCTGCCCGACACGCCTAGCTCTATTGGTTTCTTGGTGTTGTTATCCCCTTGGAAGTTGTGGGCATGGCCCTATGTCGGGTGTCGCACCTCCGTTGTTGCCTTGTGTTGGCCGATAGATCTTGGCTAGGCTGGTTGAGTGACAGGCTAAGTTATACCCTTGGGCATTATGCCTTGTCGAGTGGTGCTGCCCGATACATCTTGTGCACGTTATACGCCTTGTGCACGACATGCCATTGCACGATATGCCTTATAAGATCTTACTGCACGGTATACCAGTGTTGCACGACTTGGTGTTGCACGATAACATGTCGCACGTCACACTGGATGCACGGCACGCCCATAGGCTCAGTTGCCCGACAGGCCTTGTAGTCGTTGACCCTTCGTTGCACGCTACACTTGAGTGCACGATATGGCTTGGTTCCTTGTTGCCCGATATATGTGGTAGCCCGATACCTTGTTGTTGCTTGACCATTGTGAGGCTAGAGTGGTTGGGCGATAGGGGAGAGTACCCTACCCGATACAACCATTAGTGAGAGTGCCCTACCCGACACACCTTTGGTGAGGGTAGTGGGTACTTTTAGCGAGGGTCTTGTTCCTTATATTGAAGACCGATATGCTAGGTCTTGTTTCATGCATCACGTTTGGTTATAATGGTAACCCTTGATATGCTTGATATATTAGATCACATCCATGTATCCTAATATGACATTTCATGTGTATATGATCATCTTGATTATATGTATAATGCTGAGATAATGATAAGCATATAAGATGCTTTACATGATGATATGACCTATGCCTATGGTCACAGGTTGAGGCATGATTGATAAAGCATATAATCATCTATGTTTGATAATATAGTCTTTCTATTAATCCATGATGATTGTGCATACTAACCATGCAGGTGTTTCATACAGATGCATAGCCAGGTAAAGGGCTATGAGGTATATATTTTCGAGTAACACTACCCTGATGGTTACTCTTAATGATGAGGTAACATGCATGATGTGATGGTCTGAGGACCTGAGATGGCTAAAGTGCCCAGTTGAGGTGTTATCCTCTGATGATGATCTGGGATTGATATCCCAAGTGATGAGAATGCCTGTTGAGGCAGTGGTTGTTTGTGATGAGGGATTTAGATCCTGGAATAGCATGATGGTGGTAATAATAATGTAGTTTCATGTTTTGCATGTGTTATAACTTGGTTGCCTCAACAATCCACTTAAAATATACTAACTAATCACAATGGAACATATCATATAGTTTGCCCTGGCCATAGATCCATCATTGTCAGGAGCTGGTGATGGTGAAACGGGTTCTCCTACGGGTTAACCCAGAGCGCATATTATTGAATATGCGAGGTTTCTCCTAGCCTAAAATAGTGAGGATTCGAGTGCAGCTGCAGTTGCAGACTTGGGATATGTATAGATCATGGTGAACAGGCCCATGGCTCAGGATATGTGATATGGGAGCATGAATGCGTTCATGGCTCAGAGCATGGTGAACAGGCACGTGGCTCAATTTCACTAGCATTGAGACCTGTTCTGAGGCGGGCTAGGCAGAGGGTAGCCTGCGGGAGCTGACCCTGTGGCTGAGGCCACTTAAGCATGAGACTGTGGTCCTGCTTGTGTTGTACTCGTGCACTGACCACGAGGCGGAGAGGTCGTGGAGTCCGGCTCTTCCATTGACCTTGTATGGCACCGGCTCCGGGTTTCGCAGCCATCGGTTGGATCTGAGCAGTACGGCTCACTTCCTCAGGGCATAATAATACATAATCCAGCCAAATTGTATTTACTGCTTAAGGCAAAACACAGAACATTGGTTGAGGCCTTGCTTGTGTAGTTAATCTTGCAGTTGCTTATACATTCCTTATGTTCTGTAGTAAGCTCTTATCAATCTTATCTTGTCAATCATGTTCCATAAAGAGATAATTGGTGGTATGCCTTCCGTACATCCTGGTAAGCTTGATGGTATGAATAGCTTTGCTATATAGACTTCTCTTGTTATACCTTTAATAGTTACCTGCTACTGTTTCTTTCATCTTCCTTTGGTTTTATAGTTTTGGCGGGGAGTTATGTTTCTCGCTGGGACTGTGTGTCTCACCCCGCTGGTTTACAACCTTTTTAGGTGTTTGCACCAGGCGTGGTGGTGGTCACGGAGTTGTGGCCGAGCAGTAAGAAGAGCAATAGAAGGAAAGAGATGGACATGCTGCTATTTTGGTCGTTTTGTAGTAGAGTCTTAGAGTCATCCCTGTACTCTCAGGTCCTTGGGAGCGTTTTGACGTTGTTTCATGATGTATAGCTGTTGATGGTTTGTATATCATGTTGTTGTCCGGATGTGGGCCATTATGTATGTATAAACAGGTGATGAACTCATGTGATAGCTTGACAGCTGATCTCCTAAGCTGCGGACACGTGTCAGGATTTTGTAAATGTTTATATAACCTATTTTCTTGCAGGATGAGGATCTCAATGTAATAGTTTCTCAGTTTATCCGCTTTCTGCAATCGGTTTTAGTTAACCCGTATTTTTGGTAATAGTGATTTATGGGGTTTTCCGCATGTTTTCGCGTAACACCTCGCTGTCTGTGTGATAATGGGATGTGTTGCCACACTAAGAGCCAATCATATGATATTTTTATGCCATAACTTATAAATGATTAGATTATTAATAAAGGAAAGCTTCCAATTTATTCTAGTTTATTCAATTATGAGATAATGAAGTAACATTATAAATGACTAGAGAATGACATTACTTGATGACGCATGCCTTCAAGTACATGACTTGAACAATGAGATCAGACAGATGTTAGAGTATACATTCTCATCATGTCTCTAGTCAGATGTTGTTGTGGAAGGTCGATAGACAACAACAACATACAAGACTAGAGTGTGTGTTGGTTGATGATAGAATGTCATTAGTCATGATATGGTGATATCAAACCAAGCACACAGATACATGTTAGATAATAGTGTATCACGCAGACCCACCATGACACTGATGCATGGAATCCATTACCATGGTAGTCATAGTCATCTCTCATAGTGTTGGGGTGTGTGTGGTTCTTCAAATTGAAGTTTCTAAACTCCATGTTGTTCAGTATCCTTTTAAATCATCACATGTAATCTTGAATAAGGGTTGTCATAACGGTGATGATCGGGTGATTGTGACACATGGGGACTGATTGTGAGTGTTATAGATGGTATTTGTCCCTCCTACGGGAGTATGATATCCAAGGCATCTTGATTAGTGAGATTGCAAAATGCATGGCCATGCACATGTGAGTCAATGTGTGATATTGAGCTTACATATATCTCAGATGGTCTGTTCTGGTTCAAGGAACAAGATTGAATGTTAAAGAGGATGACTACTCCATGCCTCGAGTTCAATCTAGATATCAGTGACAAAGGAATTATACAAACACAGTTACATCATACATAGATTGTCGGTTGAAGTTGTTCTCTAACTTTCCTTTTACTTGGGTAGCAATGATGTGTGATTAGGCACCACTCATTGCTTGTGATGTCATAAGTTGTTATGGACATTTACTGCCAACGTAATATGGGACCTGTAGGGTCACAGACATAGGTCATGACCTAGAAGAGGAGTTTGATCTTGAATAATGATTGGACTGAATACTAAAGTGTATAGGTATTCAATTAAAGTAACAATTTGACTGAATGGACTCACAATCAATCGGCTCATGTGAAGAAAGGACTATTTGGAGTGTAAGGTTGATTAGAAATTGAATTGGTTAAGTTCTGCATGAATCATGGCACCAACCGATCGGCTCACTAGGTGGACATATTGGCTCAGGATGGGTGAGACGTTCGATTCACCTAGTGAACCGATCGGCTCGATCATGCCAACCAAAGGTTCAGGTGGCTTTCCCAATTTTGTGAGAAAAGTTGATCGTTTCACTTGCTCAATTCAATTGGCGTAAGGAATTAATGTTTAGCATTAATTGGAAACAAATACTCAAATTCATGTGTGATTAGGAAACATGTGAAATGACTGATTCACATGGCGAACCGATCAGCTCGCATGTGAACCGACTGGTTCGGTTGCCAACCGAGCGGTTCGGTGCTAGTAGGTTGTGAAATATCATGATCTTTTGGTCCCTTCCACTCCCACACATACTGGGAACCCAGACCCTAATGCCTCCTATAAGTAGAGAGGTATTAGAGGCTTCCAAGAATACAACTCAATTTCTTCTTACAATTGTTGTCCTCTTTGGTTGTTGTAACCAATAGAGAGCTCAAGCAAGTCCTACCCGATAAAGGGAGGGATAGCAAGGAAGAAACAATTGTGGGAGAACAAGTTGGTGACTAGTACATCAAGGGGAGGGACAACTCCTTTAGGTCCATTCTAGGAGGACGACATGAGTTCTAGGTTGTCCATGTGGACTTCCATAGAGGCGAGGAGGTTGTTGTATGTCTCTAAGAGGACAACATCAACCCGTTGTCTATGGTGAGACCAAGAGGCACAACAAATGAGTCCTAGTTCAACTAGAAGATCGTTGTGCATCTACATCAATGAGGAGATATTGATAGACTTGCTCCAAGGCTAGGTATATCCTCAAAACCATCCTTCCCATCTTATAATTATTGATGTGATCCACTGGTTGGTTGTAAACGTTTTGTTTCTACCATCTATTATATAGCCATATTTCCCTACAGTGGTATCACAACCACACCAATCTATTATATTTTAGGATAATCAATATAATCATCTTCCAGCAGATGAAGCTATGAGCCATTACTCTTTCAAATTAATAGACCTTTAATGTAACAAAGAACAAAGCAAGATAAGCATAAGATGTTGAAAGAGTCAAAATTTAGATTTTGGTTTTATCATTTAATTATTACACGTGATGCAAATAATTTTGTCCAATAACATACCACGCATAATGACAAATTAATATATATGATATATATGTAATATACACATGTCGCCCTAAAAGCAAGTTTTGATGGTGGATGTGTAGTGTGGTTATGGCCAATAATCCTAATTTTATGTTCATGGTTGTGTGTTTGGTTAATCCTATTTATCTCAGTTTGCATACTGAGCCTTTATCTAATATTCCAAATGTAAAAGTTTAAATTTTCTCCTACCTTTGCTCCCCTTGAATGTAACTCGAGATTTTTCAAAAAATCATGTAATAGTAGGATAGTTAACTTTCCTATTAAGACAAATAAGAAATATGAAGCTAGATGACCATCTCAGAGAACGAACTGAACCAATCGGCTAGTGGACTCGACCGATTAGCTAGAAGAGCCAGGAGATGGTTGACAGTATGACCAGACGATCGGTGAGATGACCAAATGACCGGCCAAGAGGTGAGTTGATCGATTCAAGGGTTGAACCGATCAACCCAGATTGTCAAGCATGGATCTTCATCAACAATAGGTTTCTACATATGATGTGGAGCCTAGGTTTTGGTTCAGCTAATCGATATGTATTAAACGGATAATGCAAGTTAAGTAAATAAGAAAATTACCACTGAGCAGTAGAATAATTAATATTTTAAGAAGGAATATGAAGAACATGTATAATAGTCAATTTCTCTTACCACATCATAATTCAAGAAATCAGTACAAAGATAAGGAAAATGGTCATCCAATATCAGACATATTTAACCCTAAGAAAATATATGACACAGTTGTATTACGTGTTTCATTATGCCCTGAGGAGATGAGGTTTACCACTCATGCTCTAACTGACCACTGCTAAGTCAAAATTAGTGTCATACAAGATCAATGGAAGAGTCGAAATCCATGATCTCTCTACATCCTCAGGCAGTCTGAGTCCTCTGTAATGTGTGCATCAGGAGCAGGTATTTCTGGAACTATCTTATCAAGGACGTAGAGATTGCACTCTTCATTGAAAACCCTTTTCAAAGTCCAAAATTGGTCGTGAAAACTTTAACCGTCAAGTTTGTCCTTCCTAAGGACCGGTCGCAATACTGATTTGTTCATCATTTGATTCTACAAGAGAAAAATTTGCAGTTTGTCAAAAAAAATCTTTTTGATTTTCTTTGATTTGAAATTTTTTGAAGATATCAATTAGGTCTTTAATTAATTACTTCTCCCACTATTTTATCTAAATTGATAGGCCTCATGTAACATACCCAAATCAGGGTATTTAACTCAACCCACATTATTCTAAGACACATTTTTATTATGTTAGTATTACATTCTATTCCTTGGATTAAATTAATTATAGACATCTGAAGTCAAAATTTATAATGTTTTAATAAATATTCTTTTCAATTAGGATTGATGAGGAATGAATTAATGAAGTATTCAATTGAGAGTTAAATATACCAAGTCACCAATTAAATCAATTGAGTCAATGTGATGCAAAGAAATAAATGAATACAAAAACAAAATTGTATCATAAGAATTAAACAAGACTTTAAATGAATTAATTGAGTATTAGACTCGCAAGTAATGAAATAAAATAGTAAACATTTTTGTACAACAAGAATGATGTTAAAATTGAGCTCATCACACCGTAATTAGCTAAGTTGTCAATTTTTGTGTTAATTGAACTCCATTTGACCATACATTTAAATGAATGGTATTGTAGCCCGAATGAATTCAATTCATTTAAAGCTTTGGTCCTTAATTAATTTAATTCAACCATAAATATAACGATGAGCATTACTTTTCCCCATTCACAGTCGGATCTCTCACGCTGGGCAAATCAGCCGCAATGAGTGGAACGGCTACCGTCTGCAGCCTCCTCTCATGTTCCTTCTCACCTCTTCCTTTTCCTCATTTGTTTCCTCAGCCTTCCCTGTCTGCCTACTATATCTTCTTCCTCATCCTTCCCTCTCCCCATAGATTAAAGAACCCTGGCCTCCGTCTTCCCTAGTATTGAACCCCAGTGTCTCACATATCGGAGCCACTGCCATCAACAGCGTGAGATCAAGCCTAGTGTCCCCTGTCCTCGATGCACACTTGCCTTCCTCTGTGATGCATACCATGCCACTCCTTATCCTCTTCTCCCCTAGTCTCCTTTGTCCCACTAGCACTTATAAACGTTGGCCACCTCCATGCCTCTCACAGTGGCACATAGGTCCTTGGCGAGGAGAACATGTCGTCAATGTTGCAACGTACAACATGGACCCCTGCGTCGACCAAGCTTGGCAGTGCCCTAAACCTTCTTAATCAATTACACACCAACGACGACTATGAAAATGATATACTATGACATGTCTCTTTATTTGACCTCATGTCATCAGCAGGTCTTAGGCATCAACACCACCACAACTACAAGGCCCTCAACCCTTCAGCCTTGTACGCCTAGAGACAGTGGCGCCTGCAATGCCGCTCAGTAGAAACTACTATGGCTAGATCAAACTTTGGCTACTGAGGCCTAGAAGCCTGACAAACAACCAACTCCCTTCACCAGCATGCTCCTGCCTTCAATCTCCACGTCTGCACAACCTGGCTTGGACATCTACAACACCATGAACCTATTGCCACTGAAGCTTCAGACCATGCCATGTGTGATGCACTCTTAACCCTCTTCCATCTCCATCGAACCCTGGAAGAGATTTCTAGCCACCTGCAATACAACGACATCCTTTCCAATCCCTCGATAGTGACCTGCACCAAAATGGCTCCACTGTCAACTTCTCCTAGACCTCAACTGCAAACTGCCACTTTGATCCCACAATCTACAAACTGGCCACTAGTGTCGACCACTCTCAACAACGCCTACCATGGGAACACTGTCTCGTTAGCCAACAACAATGCTTCTTCTCCTGATGACATGTTGTAGTTGCACCACTCCACAGAGGCTCCAACTGAGGTAAAGAAATCATCCAGAACCCAGAAGGAAATATTCTTACGACCTCCTTCACTCGTATTGATGATGGTTCTTCCTCAGCAAAGTCCAAGGAAAGTTCAAGACCAGATCAGTCTCGTGAACCAAGAACGATAGAGAATAGAACCTAGAAGTCTAGTGTGCTTCTGATAACCTACAGGTGATCTGTTGTGTTCGTATATAGTTCTAAAAATATTTTACAAATAAGTCCAAGTTATGGCTAATACATAATTTGTAACTAATCCTAACACATTAGTAAGACTTCCTAATCAATGAACCCCCTAGTACATACAAAAATACATGTGCATCAATGTAAGTATATTAGTTTTAGATGTTAGTAATTTAGTAAAGATACATATAC
This sequence comes from Alisma plantago-aquatica, assembly GCA_963693085.1. Taxonomy (NCBI): domain Eukaryota; kingdom Viridiplantae; phylum Streptophyta; class Magnoliopsida; order Alismatales; family Alismataceae; genus Alisma; species Alisma plantago-aquatica. The sequence goes on along the minus strand of OY856409.1, from coordinate 1,227,926,586 downwards.
TATCAATATTGGGACAAACAGCTGATGAGATTATAACCATTAACATGTAATAAGTATTAGTGATGTAGTTGATCCATTAAAGCCTCACAACTTGTTAGTATATAGATACTTATATTAGTGGGTTTATAGTAGATTATTGAGGTTGGAAATTTTTGTAAGGCTATATAAATAAGATTAATATACCATATTAAATATTGGTTAAAAATCAAGTGTATATCATTTAAAACGTGGGTGTAATTTAAATATAACTTACTTAATATTTTAATCTAATGTATGTATGTGTTCATAAATAATTATATGATGATAAAGTTATCTTGGGAAATAAGTAAATACTTTATCAATAGAAACCCTAGCTTCCTCAGATAATAGTAATCTTGATAAATACTATCCCATATAATACATATTTAACCAAACTCGAACTACATATTATAGAGAGAGAGAGTAAGATTACAAGACCTAAATGAAAGGAATGCATATTAGTACCCACACATATAGTTAACCTATACATACTTAGGCCTATGTGGCTAAAGATGAATATTATAACTAAAATAGATATGTAATGAATCATATGTCCACTTAATAAGATTAAAATCATAAACCCTAATATGACCTCAGATGATCAAGAATAGGGTAAGAGTAATATAAAATATAATAGGAATGTATATGCTCACTTTGGCTTGGCTAACATACATTACATGTTCCTAGGATGACTACTCGACTAAGGGGACCAAGTATACTTATTCAGTTGACCTTTAGTCATGAATATCAGGAATGTACTCCTCCCTATTTTTAACTGGGCATTTATATGACTAGAATTTCCCATAATTAGGCAATTCATGAAATACTTACTCTTTTGATCTACTTTTTGGCATATCATATTTATTTGATATTATTATTTACAGGTTGAATTGGGTCAATGTCCCCACATGTTATTGTGCTTGTATTATGACACATGTTTATGATGAACAATACAACTTGCCACTATATATGTATATATGCATGATAGATAATTTGACTAGCTAACTATTGTAGATGCTTATGTGTAACCATCAGGGTGTGCTTTTCTACCCAGGGTGTGCTTTTCTACCCTTATATATATGGGTGTGATTTTCTATCTATGGGTGTGATTTTCTACCCAAAATATATTTAGGCCAATGACTCAGTGGTGTCTTGGCCCTACTATAGTTATTTTAGTCCAATATATCTACATGCAAATAATTGTTGTAATGTGATGATTATGGTGGCAAGGTTTGTTGTTTATTGGAGTACCTATACTGCCTCATTCTTTTGAAAATTCCTTCTTTTGTTAATTCTCATTGAAACTTACCTAGCTTTAATGGCCCCCTTTTGATGGGAACATCCTACTTTACCTTTTTATCAATTAATGCCTAGTTAATATTCTCATGTACATACTCATCTTTTGTTGATACATACTTTGTTTTCCTAATTTTTCTAGGTGTTCCCTCCACCCAGGTGCAGGTGCTTTATAGGGTAGAGACTCATATGATCGTGAGATAGTTGATGAACATATGGGCAACTTGAGATAGCTTTGTTACCCTCTACATATGGGTGTATGTGTATATAGATGTAATTTTTTCATTTTATGTACCACCCTTAGGGTGAGAAAGTTATGTACATGTGAATATTTTGTAACTGTGTAAATAGTTTTGTTTTCTGCTGCTTAAATATTTCATGGCTCATTATCAGGTCCCACTCTTTACAGAATGGTATTAGAGCCTAAGCAGTCGGTAGGGGTGTAAACGGTGCGGGTACAGTGCGGGTCTGACCATACCCATACCCATACCCATCGAAGTTAGCGGGTCCGATTCCGGTTCTAGACCCGCATAATACAAAACTTGGACCCGCACCATACCCGTACCCGCAATAATAGCGGGTATGCGGTGCGGGTAAGCGGTTCTATAAAACATCATATTGTTTATGTAAGAGAAATGACTATGTTATATATATTTAACACAACAAGATATTGTTATCATATAGTATATTAACATGTAATAGTTATATTAGACAATGTTATATTCTATACAATAAAATTAATTGAGTAATTGTTTACATATTTGTAGTCATGATCATAACATTTAATTTATGTAGAAAGTAATGTAGATTAGTAGACATTTTGATTTTAAGTTTACATATGATGTTCGTTATTGTAACTAGAATAGTTAATTCTTAGCTATATGACTAGTCTCAACCTTAGAGTAGGATATAATCTCAATAATTATATTAATTAGACTAGTAAAGTATCATATATATAACATATTCTTTTAGTAGTTACTTATGTATAGTGGGTACACGGGTCTAGCGGGTCTGGGTCCAAGTATATCCATTATTGGACCCGCTTATATGCGGGTCCAAGGGTATGCGGGTATAAAAAATAGACCCGTGACGGGTTTTTTAAGGGTCTGGATTTGCGGGTCCGTGGGTCTACCCGTACCCATTTACAGCCCTAGCATTCGGTAACTGGACTATTTCAAGTTATCCTATATTGTTTCTTAGTAGGTAGGTGACCCTTTAGAGGTTTTTGTTATTCCTAAACTTTAATCGTGTTTACCAATTAATGGTTTCACCCCTATCCAAATGGGTGAGACATATGTATCCCAAACAAAATATGTGGATGACCTAGTTTTGGTAAGCTCTTATCAATCCTACCCTCTCTTTATAGGTAAAGGTTGACTATCCTAAGAAGTAGTCTTTACCTCACACTTTAGGGGAAGACAATTCATCTACTATAGAGAGTAGATTGACTTAAACTCACATTATTGTGCATAACCCTAGTACAAGTCATGAAACTTTTTGCTTTTGTTATTTTCTTGCAAGCCTATGATACACTTTGGTGGACAGAGCATGCATGGGTACAATCTTAGAGTATTGACATGAGTTTTAGATTTTGAGATGTTCCATGATAGAACATGATGAAATTTTCTTAGATTTTTCAAGGTTAGGCTTGTCTTTCCTGCAACATGGAGTTATTTCAACATGGTTTACTCATGACTTGCTATTCAAGGGCGGAATACTATCCAAGCTAAACTTGTGATAACTCATAAATGAGGATTTGTTGAAGGATGATATAGGTTTTGAGTAATGATACTTGGATTTCATCCCTCACATACCCATAAGGTATGAATTGTGCTTATCTCCCTTGTTCTGAAAGGAATGATCATGTAGTTGGATCACATACCATGTTATTTATGTTGGGTTTTAGGGGAGGTAGAGAAGGCAGCAGAAACAAAAATTATTCTTCTCCAAACCCAGTGTAAAGGAATCGCATCAACGTTTATACAATAGGAAGGATGGTTTGTAGAGACATACCTTGTCTCGAGGCTTGCTCGGCGACGTTACCTTGCGGCTTGCGCGGTCTTCACCTCCGATCTTGGACGGTGTCTGTGTAGCTCTTGGTCATCGGGACTGTCGGGATTGACAACTGTCCTCTGAGGGCCAGAAGTCTCCCACCTCTGTAGTAGTCCACACGGACCACCTAGAACTCTGATCGCCTTGTCGCATAAGGCACCGTAAGAAGTCGTACCCTCCTGTTGGCGTACTAGTCACTGACACACTCTCCTGCCACCAGTCACCTTTATGCAGTTGTCTTTCCCTTGCTATGCCTCCCTAATCGGGTAGCACTTGCTCGAGCTCTCCTGGTTACCACAACCAGAGAGAACGACAACTTTATAGAGAAACTGGTGTTCTGAGTTGTACTGAGAGAAGCCCCCAATACCCCTATATATAGGAGGGTCATGGGATAGGGTTCTCTACCCTGGGCAATGCGGGATTAAAGCAGGAGTAGAAGGGTTCAAGATTTTCCATAAAATCTGACAAATTGTGTCAGTTGAACCGATCGGTTCAGCCCTGAACCGATCGTCTAGGCCCTTGATCTGATCAGTTCAAGCATGATTCAATCGGTTCATGGTCCTGGTCCAACTTAAATTGACTTTCCATGTTTGTTTCCAACTAAACAACTATTATTCCTTGTCCAAATCAAATTTGAACAAGTGGAACAAACTCGGTTGGTCACCTGACCAGTTCAACAATGTGAACCGGTCGGTTCGTTGACCTGAGTCGGTCGGCTCACCAGCCTGATCCGATCAGTTCATCTCTATGAGTCGATCGGTTGGGGTAGCAGATCAGCCAATTGTAGTTTCAATCAATCTGATACTCTAATCATCTGATCCAACACCTTGAACACTATGATTTTGAGCTATCAATCGATTGGGTGTTTAATTGAACTACTAAACTCTTTTAGTATCTAATCCAAAAAAGATTTATGGAGAAACTCCTCTTCTAGGAACATGTCCTAGTGTGTGTGACCCTGCAGGTCCATTTCACGTTGGCAGTGAAAGTCCATAACACTTATGACTTCACAAGCAAAGAGCAGTGCCTAGTCACACATCAGTGCTACCCAAGTGAAATAGAAAGTTGGAGAACAACTTTCAATCCTACAATCCGTCAATGATGTTACAGTGAATGCATAATTCCTTTGTCACTAATGTTCTGAATGAACTCAAGGCATAGTACAGTCATCCTTTCAACGTTCATCCATTTCCTTGATCTCACAGCAGATTGGGTGAGATGTGTGTGACATCAATATCACATATTGATTCACACATGCATGTGCATGCCTTTCTCAATCCTACTCATCAAGTGGCCATGGACATCAAACTCCCTTAGGAGGGACAAATCCCATATCTATCACTCACCCCTCAAAAGCCCCATGTGTCAAAGTCACCCAATCATCACCTTTATAACAATCCATGTTTCAGGACTGTGTTTGATGATGTCAAAGTGTACCCAACGACATGTGTTGAGTGTAGTGATTTCAGGTCGAAGAATCACACTCACCACCATCATTGTGAGAGCTGACTGTGACTACCAAATCATGGTTCCATGTGTCACTCTCACGGTGGGTCTGTCCGATACACTTGTTCTCTAACAAGTACCTATGTGCTTGGTTTGATATCACTATATCATGACTAATGAGATTCTGTCATCAACCAACACACAATTTAGTCTTTAGTGTTATTGATTTCTATGGTTATTTCTACAATAACAACCGAGTAGGGATTGAACAAGAAAGTATACTCTTAACATCTGTATAATCTCATCATTTAGGTCCTGAACCTAAAAGCATACGTTATTGAGTAAAACAATTCTAGAGACATCTTATCATGTTATACTATCATCTCAGAAACAGTTAAAACATATAGATCGGAAATTGCCTTTATTATTATTCAAATCATTTATAAAGTATCCCATTACAATCATCACATGACTTGCTCTATGGGCATACATACCAACAATTTCTCCCAAGGACATATGGATGCATAGTCATGTTTGGAAGTTACACCAACACTCAGGTTATGTGATGTAGGTACATCTAGGGTTGATCCTTAAAGAGTTTACCACTCTCTCATTGCCACCATGTAATTAATTTAGTTGAGGTGTGAGATGATGAGTAGTTTGACTATCTAGTCCATCTGGTCTTTTAATGATGTCATGGATGTAAACCAACTAGGGAAGGAGAGACCCTAATATCTTCTTATTATGTTTACTCGACCTTATAAAGGATGTTTTCAGATGTGATGACTTAAGTCACGATAAGGTTGTGCCTAGTAGGACCTACTAGAAGTTAACTACATGTTATAAGAAACATATATCCCCTCATGTAGAAATTGGATATGCTTGTTGTATTCATTTGATGATGTGTGTAGAGAAGCCTCTTCTGTGAAGATTAAGTGATTTTATGGTGATAGTATATGTTGTAGGTAGTATAAATTGGTCGACTTGGTTCTCGGTTTGATTTTGGCACCATTTTTAGTTCTTATCACAAGGTTTTCATCATCAAACTTATTTTCATTATTAAATTATATTTATCTGGAAAAAACAATTTTTCAGATTTCATCGATGGTTTTGGAACCAAGGAACCACTACAAGGAAGTTGTAGTAGATAGGAATGTTAGTAAAGAAATCTTTTACTTACATGTTCAACCCCTTGACCCTAGGCATAAGTGAAATAAAGAGGAATAAGAACACTCATAATAGCTATAATCTAGTCGGATACCACTTTCGACTCTTTAGACAGTTAGATAGGTCCTTTTAATGGGTGGAGCCTAGTACAATTAGGTTGGTAACTTAAATTAATGAATAATCGAAATCAAGGGATAATAACATTAGAAACTGATAATGGAAGGGATACCAAACATCATTATAGTGGGATGGATAAACCTCCTTAACATTGTAGTTAACCATAACTAATTTAAATTGTCAATATCATACTCAATCTTAGTGTAAATTTCCTAGACCAATTCATGATATGAGAAGATAATAAGATGTGATGGATGGAGTAATATAAATTCATGTTGGGTTCTACATACAAGTGTGATGTGGGTATTTAATGCTAGGACTCACTACATTAACTTTATCTAGTGAATTAGAAACTTATAATTGGTTAGAAAATTATAGCTTAGTATATTGGTCTATAACTTGATGGATTTCGGGGACAAAATCCTATTTAAGGGGTGGAGCATTATAACATACCCAAATCTGGGTATTTACCTCAACCCTCATTATTCTAAGACACATTTTAACTATCTTATTATTACATTCTATTCCTTAGACTAAATTAATTATAGACATCTGAAGTCAAAATTTAAAATGTTTTAATAAATATTCTTTTACATATGGATTGATGAGAAATGAATTAATGAAGTATTCAATTGAGAGTTAATTATACCAAGTCACAAATTAAATCAATTGAGTCAATGTGATGCAAGGGAATAAAGGAATGCAAAAACAAAAAAGTATCATAAGAACTAAACAAGGCTTTAAATGCATTAATTGAGTAGTAGACTCATAAGTAAAGAAATAAAATAGTAAACATTTTTGTACAACAAGAATGATGTTAAAATTGATCTCATCACACCATATTAGCTAAACTATCAATTTTTGTGTCAATTGAACTTCATTTGACCATACATTTAAGTGGTTGGTATACTAGCCCCAATGAATTCAATTCATTTAAAGCTTTGGTCCTTAATTAATTTAATTCAACCATTGGTATAAAATGAGTGTTACTTTTCCCCATTCACCATCGTGTCTCTCACGCAAGGCAAATCAGCCGCAACGAGTGGAACGATGTTGTCCGTAGCCTCCTCTCCTATTCCTTCTCGCCTCTTCCTTTTCCTCATCTGTTTCTTCAGTCTTCCCTATCCTCCTACTATATCTTCTTCCTCATCCTTCCCTCTCCCCATAGATCAAAGAACCCAGGCGACCATCTTCCCTAGTGTTGAGCCCCAACATCTCACAGATCGGAGCCACCGCCATCATCAACATGAGATCAGGCATGTCATCCCCTATCCTCGACACCCACCTACCTTCCTCTGTGATGCATACCATGACACTCATTATCCTCTTATCCCCTAGTCCCTTTGTCCCACTAGTGCTTATAATTTGTGGTCACCTACATGCCTCTCACAGTGGCACCTACATGTGGTCAATGGTTCCAACATACAACATGGACCCCTACGTTGACCAAGCTTGGAGGCACCCTCAACCTTCTTCATATGTTACACGCCAATGATGACTATGCAAATGATCTACTGCATCATGTCTCCCTCTTTGACCTAATTCCATCAGCAGGTCTCATGCATCAACACTGCCACCACCATGTGGCCCTCAACCCTTCATCATTGTACGCCTAGTGAAAGTGGTGCCTATAACGCCACTCAGCAGCAACTGCTATCGCTATATCGAACTTTGGCTATTGAGGCCTAGAAGCCCGACAAACAACCAACTCCCATCACCAACATGCTCCTGCCTTCGATCTCTACGTCTGTACAGCCTGGCTCTGACATCTACAACACCATGAACTTGATGCCACTGAAACTTCATACCATGCCATGTGTAACACGCTCTTAACACCCTTCCATCTCCATCAAACACTGGAAGAGCTTCCCAGCCACCTGCAATACAATGACACTTGTACCAAAATGGCTCCACTATCGATTCCTCCTAGAACTCAACCGCAAACTACCACTTTGATCTCACCAAACTGGCCACTAGTTTCAACCACTCTCAACAACGCCTACCATGCGAACACCATCTCGTCAGCCAAAGACAATGCTTCTTCTCCTGAGGACTTGATGTAGTTGCACCACTCCACGGAGGTGCCAACCAAGGAAAAGAAATCATCCAGAACCCAGAAGGAGATATCCATACCACCTCCTTCACTCATATTGATGATGGTTCTTCTTCGGCCAAGTCCAAGGAAAGTCTAGGAGTAGATCAGCCTCGTGAACCAAGAATGACAGAGAACAGACCCTAGAATACTAGTGTGCTTCCGATAACCTATAGGTGATCCATTATGTTCGTGTATAGTTCTGAAAATATATTACAGACTAGTCCAAGTTATGGCTAATACATAATTTGTAACTAATCCTAACACATTAGAAAGACTTCCTAATCAATGAACTCCATAGTACATACAAACATACGTGTGCATCAATGCAAGTATATCAGTTTTAGATGTTAGTAATTCAGTAAAGATACATACACTATAAATATTGGGATAGCAAACTGATGATGAGATTATAACCATTAACATGTAATAAGTATTAGTGATGTGATCGATCCATCAAAACCTCACAACTTGTTAGTATATAGATACTTATATTAGTGGGTTTATAGTACATTAATGAGGTCTGAAGTTTTTGTAAGGCTATATAAATAAGATTAATATACCGTATTAAATATTGGTTAAAATTTAAGTGTATCTCATTTAAAATGTGGATGTAATTTAAATATAACCTACTTAATATATTAATATAATGTATGTATGTGTTCATAAGTAAGTATACAATGATAAAGTTATCTTGAGAAATAACTAAATACATTGATAAATAGAAACCCTAGGTTCCTCAGATAATAGAAATCTTAATAGATACTATCTCATATAATACATATTTAACCAAACTAGAACTACATATTATATAGAGAGAGTAAGATTACAAGACCTAAATGAAAGGAATGCATATTAGTACCCACACAAATAGTTAACCTATACATATTTTAGCATATGTGGCTAAAGATGAATATTAGAACTAAAATAGATATATAATGAATCATATGCCCATTTAATAAGATTAAAATCATAAATGCTAATATGACCTCAGATGATCGAGAATAGGGTAAGAGTGATATAAAATATAATAGGAAAATATATTCTCACTTTGTCTTGGCTAACATAAATTACATGTTCCTAGGATGACTACTCGACTAAGGGGACCAAGTATACTTATTCAGTTGACCTTTAGTCATGAAGACCAGGTATGTACTCCTCTCTATTTTTAACTGGGCATTTATATGACTAGAATTTCCCATAGTGAGGCAATTCATGAAATACTTACTCTTTTGATCCACTTGTTGACATATCCTATTCATCTGAGATTATTATTTACATGTTAAATTGGGTCAATGACCCCACATGTTATTGTGCTTGTATTATGACACTTATGTCTGATGAACAATGCATCTTGCCACTATATATGTATATATTCATGATAGATAATTTGACTAGCTAACTATTGTAGATGCTTATGTGTAACGACTAGGGTGTGCTTTTCTACATGGGGTGTGCTTTTCTACCCTTATATATACAAAGGCATGCTTTTCTGCCTATGGGTGTGATTTTCTACCCAAAATATATTTAGACCAATGACTCAGTGGTGTCTTGGTCCTACAATACTTATTTCACTCCAATATATCTACATGCAAATAGTTGTTGTAATGTGATGATTATGGTGGCAAGGTTTGGTGTGTATTGGAGTACTAATACTGCCTCATTCTTTTGAAAATTCCTTCTTTTGTTAATTCTCATTGAAACTTACCTAGCTTTAATGACCCCCTATTGATGAGAACATACTACTTTACCTTTTTATCAATTAATGCATAGTTAATATTCTCATGTACATACTCAACTTTTGCTGATACATACCTTGTTTTCCTATTTTTCTGGGTATTCCCTCCACCCAGGTGTAGGTGCTTTATAGGGTAGAGACTTGGATGATCGTGATATAGTTGATGGACATATGGGCAACTTGAGATAGCTTTGTTACCCTCTGCATATGGCCTTATGTGCATATAGATGTAATCTTTTAATTTTATGTACCACCCTTAGGGTGAAAAAGTTATGTACATGTGAATATTTTGTAACTGTGTAAATAGTTTTTTTTTGCTACTTAAATATTCCATGGCTCATGTTTGTACCATTGAGTGGGACCACTATCGGGTTCCACTCTTTACACCTCGCATATCAATTTGGAATATAGAAACATATAATATTCTAGTGGGCTTAGATCCAAGATAATTTAACTATTACCCAGGCAACGCCAGCGTCCATAGTCAATCATCAAGTTAGGCAACTTTTGCCAATTTTATCATATGCAACTCTTGGATAGTTGATATGAACAACTCCTTGCCATAATTATTTGCATGATTTTAGTGCTTAATCTCATTAAGACTACACAGTTAAGCTTGACAGATGCCTTCTTAACATGTGATGACCTCATGTTTTTAGTTTGGTCCTATTTGGATGATGTTTGAGCTATGTATCCTTATTTTGGACCAAGTTGCAATTTACCCATGAAGAGGGGTTATCTTGCAATTTGTCACATGTAGAGTGTGTATTTCATATCATGGCTTGTTGAGAGAGAAGATGGTGTTGAGGGGAACCTTTCTTGGACCCTGGTTGATGATGTGGCATCATGTGATGATGTTAGGGTTTCTAGGGTTTTGGCTTTGATGATGTGCTTCGACCTTGAGCTTGAGTTGGAGTGTTGCGACCGCAACACTTGCCCTAGTTGATGGTTGTTTTGACCATGGTGGTCTAGGTGAGGTTTGGTTGAGATGGTTTGTCTTCTAGTGTTGTGTTTCGACCATGCTTGTTTGGTGATCTTTTGTAGTGGTCGATACATGGTTCCTTAGTACTTGTTTTGACCCCTAGTGTGGTGCTGACTCATGTGATTGATACCCCCACCTAGGTTGCATCACCGTGTGTTGCATGCAAGTGTTAAGTGGTTCCATGGCTGTTTTCTTGGTGGACAAGTGTCCCTTTGGTTCTCCATGTGTTGACACCTCATATCTACCTTACCCCTCTCATCCCTTGAGTATATAACCTCACTCTTTTTCATGCAAGCAACCGTTTTTGCTCTCTTTCTTTTTCCTTCCTTACTTGGCCAACCTTGGAGCTTGGTGGAGCTAGAGGGTGTTGATCAAGGTGCTTTGGTGGCCGATCCACCTTGCATGTTGTGCTTTTGAACTTAAACACCTTCCTTGTGGTGATTCTTGGTGCTTTCTTTTCTTGGTAAGTGGTTTGAAACCTTTGATCTCATTTTCCTTTGCACCTATCTTCTTATTCATTCCTTCTCGGCCATGAGACTATGGTTCTACCATGGTGGTCATCTTGAGAGAAATTTCTCCTCACTAGGGTCATAGTTTATGTTTTGACATGGTGGTATGCATGTGAGAGGAAGCTTTCTTCTCTTTCTCCTGTCTTCTTTCTTTGGTTCGGCTAGAGTTTCAACTTGATAATAATGTTGTTTATCTACTTCAATCTACCTGTGCTTATTATAGATGTTGGCGGAGAGTTATATTTCTTGTGGGGACGTTTGGTCTCACCCTATTGGTTTCCACATCTTTTAGGTATTTGTGCATGAAGAGGTAGAGATCGTGTCATTGAATCCGAGCAACAAGAGGAGTAGTAGTTGTGTAAAGGTTGGATAAGTTGCATGTGTCTTGTAGTAGAGTCCTACGTGACATCCCTATACTCTTAGGTCCTTGGGGAGGCTTTGTGGTTTTGTATATCGAGAAGATGTTATGGACGTATGCCTTGTTGTACACATATGGCACATATATGTATATGATCAGGTTATTATATGTGACAGGTTGTGGCCAGTGAACTAGTGAACAATGTTATGTAATAATCTTTGGTATGAGATATGTAATACATGTGGCTTTGTGAACTCAGACACAATATGTTTCCACTTGAGGTGGATGTGTGATATCAATTTTAATTTATCCTATTTTAGGGTAATCTGGTTGTTAGTTATAATTTTGCACTTTGTTTTGAGTGATCTCACTTTGTGGCATTTAGGGATCACATGTTTCTTCTTTTAGGTCACTTGTTAATGGATTGACTGGAGTTATGGATTTGCAAATTGGTTTTTCAATCCACATAAAGTAAGAAAGGTGAGTGTGTATGGGGTGGCAACAAGTGGAAAAGAAATGGTAGGAACATAGGTAATGGTATTCTTGATCATATCCAATCCTAACTTATTTCTGTCAAGTTAGTGTGCACTATGCATGTGTTTTTAGAGTCAAAAGTGATATTTTGTGATTCTCTTCACACTTATGATAAAAAATGGTTTCTAATGCTTTCATAGTGCATTACTAACTTGCTTACACATGTTTGGATATGGCTTATATTTTTAGCATGCCTCTTAATATGGTTTTATGATATATATGTGCTTCTTTACAGTAGCTATATCAGTCAAGTTTATCCTGTAAGAAACTCGACCGACACGCGCCAATGGGTGTTTCTAGCGGCTGTTGTCGGCCAAATTTTCAAAACACAAAACTCGACCGATAACACTATGCAAAGAATATACATATGAATTTTTGGATGAGAATTTTCCTCTCAACTAGATTTTCTCAACCACGAGCCTTATTCTATGGCACTCCCTTGGTACCTTTTTATATGCATATTTCCATGATTTAAATTGTCTATCTTGCATACAACTCTATCCTTCTAATTGCTATAATTTTAGTATCCCACAAGTGGCATCCCTATATCTTGCAATTTATTGTCTTGAGTTGTTATGCATGTTTTGATTATGATCTTTTTGGATCTCTTAGTTGTGTCTTAAACTACTTCTATTGTGATATAACTTTCTACATCTATCTAGTTACATATCTTGTTTTGATACAATCTTGAGGTTCTTAGTGGTAGTCATATTTTGGTAATGATGCATATTTGCTAGTGATTTATATCATTTCTTGCTTCCGAAACTGCATATCTTTTGTCTGGATATATCTCTACATTTACTCATATCTTTCTCTTTAACTTGTGCATCTTTTTCTATGATCTAGATCCTATTAGTAATCCTAACTTGTGATATCATCTAGTAGTAGTTCATATACATGTAGTTCTAGCCTTGTTCATCCTTTGATCAAGTGGTATTCAACTATATTCTTTGATTGCATCTTGTTTCATTCTTGCTCAAGCTTGCTCCTTGATTTGCACATCTACTATCTTGATTCGCTTGCATACCCTTGAGATGAATAGCAAATATAGCTACATTGTATGCAGTTTTAGAGCATATGAAGAATTTATGTAGTTTTTCAATGTTTTGCTCAAATGTTACATTTTGGTGCAAAGCCAATGTCTTTTATACAGAAACGACCTTCTGAGGAAGACTAGTAGCTTCAGTCATGAGCCCTGACATTTTGTGGGAGAATGATGTCATCTTGAGAGTCAAAATCGTGATTTATTAGTTTTTTGCAGCACATTATGGGTTGTTCAATGCATGTCTTAACTTGTTTTACATACTATGCTTGGACAAGCCCCTAGTGCTACTCTTCTACTCTCCTTTATAAGTTTTGGTATCTCCTTTTATCTAAAATGTTTTGTTTTAGCTCTTCAAACCCCTACTTTTTGAAATGACAAAGGGGGAGAAGGCATGTCTTATGTTAAACAAAGATAAGGCATGTCTTATATTAAACAATGAGAAGGCATGTGTGAGGAGAAAGCATGCCTTATGTTACATACATGTAGAATATATATGAGTAGAAGACATTGTTTCTATAAATGTTATGAAAGCTAACTTTACAGGAGAAATAGCATCAATTGAAGGGGAGTATGAGAACTCCATGATTATCAATTAAGGGGGGATATGAACTCAATTCTATTGAAATCCCTAGGTTTCTCCGAAGGTATGATTTTAATTAAAAGCTTTTAATACACTTATGGAATAGTTTTTCATCTTCAAAAAGGGGGAGAATGTTGACTCAAGGTCTAAATTGGCTAAACCCTTATTTTGATGATGACTAACCATTCCACTTATTTGTGTATAATGATTTGATTTGAGTGATTTTAGATTAAATATAGACACACTCCAAATTCCCTAACTTGCGCATCCTAACTTAGAGAAAAGACAAGTCAAAATCAATATAAGTGCACTTTTGTGAAATATGATGTAAATCCGTTAGAAACATGTTGTAAATCACTTGTAATGATTGTATGACTTGTAATTAATCTTAGAAAAAATTAGGAGCACTTGAAATGAATATTGAAGTACTTTAAAGGCAAATTTTCAAAATTCATTATACGGTGTTAATCGGTCGAGATACAAACTTGACCAATCCCTTGATGGATTTTGAGAATACCTTGGTTTGGTCAAGTTTACCATACACAGAACTCAACTGATCCCTTCACTTAGCAAAATCGATTTTAAGTGATCGGTCGAGTTGCACACATGACAAACTCGACTAATGCTTAAAATTGGCTTTGTTGCATAGTGCAATCGGTCGAGTTAACTTTATGGAAACTCGATCGATCGCACTGTATAGAATGTGTAGAAAAAGTGTTTCTCATTGTTGGAGTGTTGCAAAACTAAAAAAATCCGTTGCAACACCCCAAACAGATCGTATTCGTCTTAAATGTTTCTACTAGCTAGGAGGTGTCACCAATACTAAATAGGACCCCTTGGGCTTCATCTCATGGTTCTTTAAGCACTATGAAGGTCCCTATTTTATAGTTGAGTGCATCCTACACCCCCCTCTCTCTAAGCTTAATCACTTGCTACGTCGATGACACCCTTTGTCACACAAAGTGAGATTACTCAAAACTTAAACCACGATTAACCATAAATAATGGATTGCTGGAAATCATAGGAAATTAAAATTGATTTAAAACGAGCACCAGGAGCTGAGAATTATTACACAAGAGCCAATACTTGCATTTCATAACATATATTCAAGGTGCTACATCATCATATATCAATCAACATGTTACATAAGATAACTTTTTCACATGTATATACATATCACTAGAGGCACACAAGCCAAAAACCACATGTCGATCATCAAGTCTACAAAACACATCGAGAACATTCCCAAGGACCTGAGTGTATAGGGACGACACATAGGAATCTATTACTAGACACGTTTTCATGTATCATGATCCACCAGGTGTAGTTTTCTTCTCATATTATCCTCAGCTACATGATCTTTAACTCGGCATGCACGTCCACCTAAAATTTATTTAACCAACGGGGTGAGACACATAGTCCCAATGAGAGATATAACTCCCCACCAACTTTATTATTATTATAGATAACTAAGCAGATAGACTATCATACTAAGCAGATTGAACATAATTAACTAAATGACATATATCTCATGGATGAAGTAAATAGATCATAACATGCATTTTCCAATTAGCAATAGAACAGTTAATAGTTAAAAAGAAATATGAAGAACATGTATACATGTTGTAAACTAAATAGTATGAAAGAAAGGTAATGCTTCATCCAATGTTTCCATATTTGATCCTATCCATGCACACTACACGGTTGATTACATATTTATTTTCCCTGAGGATTTGAGTCATACCACCCAAATCCCACAGACCACTGCTAAGTCGAAATTGGTGTCATACAAGGTTAATGGAAGAGTCGGAGTCTGCGACCTTCCCACACCTCTCGGTCAACACGAGAGTAACACCACAGAGACATATCATTCAGCTCAAAAGTGACATACAGTCACATCAAAGGGGTTGGCTCACACATGGCCACCCATATAACATTTAGCCCACCTTGGTACAGGTAACAGCGCTAGGAGAACAGGAGCACGCATGGCCGTTCTTAAAAGGAGGAATGGCTCATGCATGGACATCCTTATCTCACAGAGATCGGCTCACACATGTCCATCTCACACAACTTGACACTAAGGATGCAAGAGAATACTCGACTTGCACCCGGCATATTCAAAAATATGTGCTCCGAGTTAAACTTGTTTCACCATCTAGCAATAAAACTGACACTAGAATGGATCTATGGCATTGGGCAAGCTACATGATTAGATTCCACTTGATTAATTAGACCAATTAAAGTGTCTTTTAGCATCAATCAAGTTACAACGTATGAAATAATAGAAAATTCCACAAAAGATAACGGCATAACACATTTCCCACAAATGTAAACATATAAGGTGTGGGCTTGTCACACTATCACCACATAATGTCCATATCATTGTTATTCACAGATACCATCACCACTGTAACATAGCCTCTCAAGGCTATCATCATCAACATACTATCATGGGATATCAATCCCTCGTTCTAGTACCAGAGCATATCACCTCAACCAGGCACAAAGCCCTTACTAGGTCCTCAGACCCATCACATCACACTTGTGATTCATGGTTATCTCATTATGCCACATTGAGCAGATAAACATTATTCATACCACATCACTCATGCCACATCACATGTACTTGCCATAGCAACCATTGGCCATTATGTTCAGAGGAGAACATGTTAAAACATATTAAACACCTTTAACTAAAGCAAGTAAAGCATCATAAGTCCTCTAATCTAGGATTAGGCTTCATGTTTATTCCACATAAGGTTCTCAAGCATTATTCAATCTCAAACCTATGACTTTCACTACTTCCCATCAATTGGAGTGTATAAGGCTAAGAATTAGATAATGTAACTAAGTATGCACATTCACATATCCATACTTCCCATGTTCCCTTATCAAGGTTCATAACCAAAGCTTAATATTATTTAACCATTTTCATAATACACACAAGATATAACACATAATCAACCCACCAAGTTAAAGCCATGTAATTTAAGAGGGGAAACATAATCATGCTTTCCATTCATACTTATTCAATATTATGCCCTACCCTTAGAATTAGGGTCAATACTCTTTACATGTAGCCGATTAGGGTTTTACATCATAGTCACATCACCAAACCCTAATCACACCAATTCCCACCTTCTTGAAACTGATTTAGGTTTGAATACATTAGTTGGATATGAATCAATCATCATACCATCATTAACAGGTATCACCCTTTCATAAGTGCATATGTGTATCATCTTCATTAAGTTATGTGTGGGTTACAAAGTGCATTATAATAACATATTGACCATTGCACCAATTTGACATTTCATCATTAGCTGACGCATATATTATTACTTCTTAAAAATCATTAACCACATATCATACTAAGGAGACCCGAACCCGTAAGGTACATAACTAGAGGGTTTCACTTCAAACTATCCACAAGGCACCTATAAAGACATTAGACTTGTTTATATGATTTCTACACAAAGGTTGTCACCATGTATTGTAACAAGGTTTATCACCACCCTCATGTATATTCACATAGTTGTATCATTAACTACTCCACAAGTTAAGATTATATGAAAAGGAAAACATAGTAGACGCTTGCCATGGATTATAATCTTTCATTAAGATGAGCATATGGGTCTTATCATTCCATGATTAAGGTTGTCATATGGATACTTAACTATTGAACCCTACATCCATAACTTCCCACATTATTGGAGAGTTTAGGGCTAAGTTCTTTAGGTAAGGATGGACCACTCATAATAACATCATCTTATGGTGCACTAGCTTTAGGAGAAACAATTGGGATTAATCATATATTATCCAAAACCGCACCCTTCTATATCATGTATAGCTCATGTGTGTACATTATTGAGTATCCAAACATACCCTTCAACCTTCGTCAAGTGATATCAGTTTCACCTCATCCACTTGTGTTAGCTTGACTACATCATGGTGTGTCGAGTTAGCTCTTCCAAGGTATCGATTTGGACCCGGTTGGGGTGTATTGGTGTAACCCACCTTATAGTGTATCAATTGACCCTTCTTGAAAGTATGACGGTCATCACCCCTTGAAGGTGTGTCAGGCATCAACTCTTGAAGGGGTGTCGGGTCATCACCTCTTGAGGGTGTGATAGACATAACCACCATAAGGTGTGACGGGCAACGCATGGTGTTCGGGCATCACATAATGTGACAGGTTGCTTAGGGTTAGGGTTATGGTTAGGTTATGATGACCATTTTCTCAATCATGGGTGTCACGACTAGCACTCAAACAGACCAGCTCACACAAGATGACCTCATGGTCATGACATGCTAGCAAGGCATATTGGCCTAACCCCATCTAGGGCATGTTGGGTAGCAATCATCAAGCTTATTAGTTTGACAACACATATCAGTTTAGGTACTTCTAGATCATAACGAGTCATGATGATATAGCCATGATATTGGTTTAGGAATCTCTAGGGCATGATGGTTTAGCATCCTTCCAACCTATCATCCTAAGCTCCCAAGTCGTGATGACTTGCAACATGTTGTGTTGGTTTAAGCATCATGAGTCATGAAGACCATTCACCACCTAAGTGTTAACTTATTCATCTTCAACCTTAGTAAACTCGATCACTAGTCCATATACTTAACAATGCAAGAAATATAAAGATATGGGAAGCAACATAAATGGATTTCTTTCATAAAAATAGTCCTCAAAATAAAACACTAACTACTAACATATAAGAGGCTCACGATCTAGAGATGAAGAACAACTTAAGCATATAAAGAGTGATAATAACAAAGGAGGTTAAGAGTTATATATAACCCACCTCAAGAAGGTCTTCATTAAGAGTTCAAGATATAAGATTAAAGCTCCATAGCACACGTTTCCTCAACTTGATGATGATCCATCAAGAGCTCCAACTTGATTTCAACATCACCTCAAGAAAGAAGAAGAAGATGCCATAGTTATGATAGCTCAAGAAGAAGGGAAGAAGGAGAGAGTTCCACGTCCTAGTCAACCTTCATATAAGGTATGATCCATGACCAGATGAAGTAGAAGATGAAGAAGAGAGCTCAAAGGAATGGCCATCAAAGAAACATAACTCACTAAGATGGAAGTTGAACAAGAAATCACCATGAGCAAGGAACTCAACCTCCCAAGCTCCATGGGGCTTCCTTTAGCTCCTTAAGATTCCAAACTCATTCACCAAGAGGAGAGGAACAAGTATGGATGAAAGGGTTTACTTGTGTGAAGGAAGAGGGGGTTATATACTTAAGGAGAGGAAGAAAGATCAAAGGACATGTGTCATCATCTTAGGAGCTTAGGTGATACTTGTCCACGAGAAAAGAGGCACATGCAACAACATGAAAGGCATGGTGATAAGATCTAGGATAGATCTCGTCCTCTAGGTCTCCTTCTAAGATCATGTTTGGTATGCCAAAGCTATACACCCTTCACAAACCGATATGGTAAAACCCAACATACTCACAAACTGATAAAGCATACTCCACACACTTACAAACTGATAGGCACAACCCCACACACTCAAAAACTGATAGGGAACAACCCCACACACTTCACAAACTGATAAGGAACGATCCTACACACTTCACAAACAAATAGGCAGCCTATCTGAGGTTCTCTAACTCGAGATTGCCCATCTAGGAGCAAAATACATCTCACTCATGTGCTCCATATATCACCAAAGATGTTACCATACAACCAAGATTCAAACAAGGTGTCCATCTCTCTCTCTCTCTCTCTCTCTCTCTCTCTATTCTAGATGATTCCAAGAGAGGTAACGAACACTATAGAGGTGCTAGATTGCATATTAACCCTTCACTTTGGGCAAATTGCAATTTACACCAAAACTAGCACATTAAACACAAGCATCAACCATACAAGCCCAACTTGGAACTTAGGCTTTCCACAAGGTGGCCCATAGCATCATTCTTTCTCTTATGATGATAAAGCACTAAGGCCACACTCATCATGTGACATATTCCAAGATAACCCCTCATCTTGGGTAAATTACACTTTGGTCCAAAATAGGCAAACATTGCTCAAACAACATTCAAACAGAACCAAACTTGAAACATAAGCATGTCATATACTAAAAAACCACCTCATATGATTATATTAAATCTCTAAGAAACTTACATAATCAAAACAAATAGGGTTATCCCAAAACCCAGGTCAGGGTCCTTACAACGTCCATTAGAGTGAGTAGGAGATTTGTAAGAGAGCTAGTCCTACATGTATATCTTGTGAGGCTCCCACTTAATCCACCCCAGTCTCTCATTTCTACCATGAAGATGTCGTTGAAGGTTCTCTCTCTTGGATAAGGTTAAGTCAAAGGCGGAAGAACCAAGAATAGTGGATAAATCCTCAAAGGTTGAAGACTTGTACAAGAGTGAATAAGTCATTGGTGAAGGCCTAAGACTCATTGCAAAGTGGGTAAGTCCTTGGTGAGGTATAAGACTCTTGGTTGGATAGATAAGTCTTTTAGTAGGTTGTTGGATCCCTTTCCCTCAAAAGGAAAGTTGGGTATCCTTGTCCTGAAAAAGGAAGGTCATATGTTGTAACTCTTATAAATGAATATAAGGAGTAGAAATGGTTAAGAAATTCTAGAGGTTGACCTCTATAGGTCGTGTACTAACAATCTCCTAATTTGGATATTAGAACCACTCGACATAGCTTGTGTTTATGTGCTTGTTTTAATCTATCTCATCATTGCTATGTATGTTTTAGTTACACTCAAATTCCTAATTAGAAACCTTATCTTGTGACATATCTTAAAGGTCTAATGAATTTTGTTTAAGTGCATTTTAGATCTATTCACCCCCCTCTAGAGTAAATAGCCCTTCCTAGATCTAACAGGCCCAGCTATATGGCCTCATGTTATTTCCCATTTCAATGAACATATAAAACGAATCATGTACGCCTATCTAATGTTCATGGCTACCGGTACAAGGGTGGATCCATATCACCTCAAATTCCCCATGCCTAGCCCACATGGATCAAGATTGAGTTTGACATGCCCAAGTAGGTCCCACACCTACTGGAGGGAATCTACCTCTGACACTTTTGTAATTTCGATTCCCCCGATCTAAGATTTTTGTAGAGTTTTGAGAATAATGACTAGCATGACATACCAGCAATGGCTTTAGTTGTGTGCTTTGCCCCCACTCATGCACAAACTAGACAAAATTCATTAGGTCACATATCCTAGTGCTACTTTAAGACGAGCACAATCAAATATAGAGTTCTTAGTAATGGGATCCCTAAAATGATGTGCACTTTTGACACAATTGTATCTAAGGCCTCAAGTTTTAGGATGCTACATACCAATGATTGCATATCGTAGTGATGTCAAGTTAGTATAGTTAAAGTTAGGTACTCAATATTGTATAAATATTTTGGTGATACCTAGTTTTAGTTACTACTCAGTAAATCAATCTGTGTAGAACCATTAATGTTGACGATTAAGCTAGAGTTATTCAACTCTCTACTAAAATACTAAGATTTAGAGAAGGATTGCATTTAGTTTCCAACTCATAGTCATTGGGTCTAGATGTAGCGAGCCTCCCTACAAGCCTAGGAGATAGTTTATTGGATTTAGAATTATGAGTCAATTGTATGTATTATATTATTAAATTGCCATTCACTGTGATGGATTCACATTTTGTGATAGACATCATGTGGGTCTAAGGTATTAATAAATAAATAATATAATAAGCAATCAAATTTATAAATTTACTAGTTGCATATATTGTCAATATTTTGGTACTTTGAGTGACTTACAAATTTTGTCCAATTAATCCAATACACAATTGCCTTCCTTGTGTAAAATATATTGTAATCAAATAATGAATCATATTTAGATTACAATGTTTATGTGGTAATTTTTCAATATGAAGATAGCAATACTATAGGATAATCCTACCATCAAAGGTTGTTGAATTTTTTCCATAGAATTAGTTATCTTGGTCTCTGTCTAATCTACATCCTTTAAGGAAAGAAAAGGTTGTGATAGTCAATTGTCAAACCAATGTTGTTCATTTCTTTTATTAGATATTGTAATTAATTTATCCATGTATCCAAACATGTTGTGAATATCAAGTGGTTTATTGTGGTATGTATAAGGGTTGATGGTATATGTTACATTATTTGCATTTATAAATTTTAAATAAATTAAGATAAATTGAAAAAGTTCATATATGCTTGAGTTAACCAACTTGAGTACCTCAAAATGTAATCATGCCATTCAACAAAAGATTATGGTGTTTGGGGTTTTACAGCTAAGTTGGTGAGAAAATATTCATCATTTTTAAATGATACCAGAAGCACAATTTAAGGATGAGAACAAGAGTTCAGATTCATATTAGTGTTACTTGTCATATGTATCTGTGAAATACAATTTAAAGAATGAAAATTCTTATTAGTGTACTTATATTACTTGTGGGTGGTACCTTCAATTTTAGGATAGAATTGTGTCATGGTTTAAGTAAATGGAATGCATGGAATTATATTTGTTATACATATTGACACAAATTTTCACCAATATGATCATTTACTTATTTTGGTCACTTGTGCTAAATGACACAAATTAGATTGTATACCATGTAAAACTAATAGTATAAGGTATATACTTGACTAATGTTGTTGTATTTTTGTACTTTTAAATGGATATGTTACAATTTGCTTTTCTAAGTACACTAGAAGACGTCAAAGTACAAGTCAAAGTTGAACCAAATTAATTATATTTGCTCAAAATAGAAATATTTGCATATTAATTTCTTGAATGGTATCAACAAATATCAAGTTTGGTGTATATATTTTAGGAATAATAATTGAGTAACCTATGTTTCTAGAATCAGTAACATAAAAAGACCATTTTATATAATAAAATCACCTATTTCTCTACTTCCTAAGACTCATTTAGGTGAATCTATCCAATTACCCTTATTCACAAATTACATAAAGATAGAACTATCATCCCATGTTTTTACAGTAGTAATAATACTCTTCTACTAATTTTTTTTAGTTTTGACATGACATTTCATCTAGACTATCTTGTTGAATAGGAATCACATAAAAATACCTCATTCGAGCATGTCTGAAACATTGATGTTTCTTTAACCATTATGTCATGTTGCAAATGCAGTTTTTGTCCATTTGATGGACTTCGCTTTGTCAACTTTATCAAATAGGGTGGCATTTTCCGCCATCATTTGGCTAAAAGTGATCTCGGATTCAATTTGCCGTTTGAGTAAAAGGCTAATCAAAACGAATGGGTAGGGACAATTAAACAATGGTGGAGGGCAATGTAGATCGGTGTGGCATGCCATTTCAACCTCACTTATTATCTAATAATAATATCTTCCATAGGATACCCTGCGTGCTCTGATGTGTTCACTGCTTGTCCATTCGTGTTCGGGCCCATGTGCCGGATCATCCCTGTTGATAACAGGAAGAAGACAAAAGGAGGCCTCATATACTTCTGAATCATGAACGCCAGTACGAACTCAAGCATAAACCGAACTCCGCTAGCGGTCTCAAACAACAGTGTATATTGTATTACGCCGCAAGGGTTCTTGTCTACCAGGAAACAGCAGATATATCTTTGTTAAGTCCATGCTGCCGTAGATCGAACATCGAATCATTGAGATTGCGACCGGCAAAACATTTTTTTTCTTCTTTAGAAGATAACCTCCAAGAGTTGGCTGGAGAAAAAACAAACGAGGTGAAGTCGAATGATTTGATTCGACTTGAACGCTTAAGGGTCCCCTTTAACCAAAGCAATCCAAGCCATGTGTATGCTATTGAAGTATGCATATATTTTATGTGCACCATAACACATTTATATTTATAGTTACTCATATTGTAGGATAGTCCAAACGGGTCTATATATATAAATATGAGCATGATATTGAGGTATAAACATAGAGCTACAGATTGGATTTATAAATGTAAATAAAAGGATTACATATTGCAACCTTTCATTTGTAAAACATTTACTCTGGCAATGACTTTTTGGTTTCTATGATAGCGTTCTAAAGCCAAATTGAACCACCACAGTTTGCCCTTCACCAGACTAGTCAATGGTATGCATTGGTTTGGAAATGTATATATCAAACTGCTAATACATTTGGATTGTTGCTTTAAATTAGGAGTATATTGAACCTAATTGTATTATACTCATCCTCTGCGTCCTTGTGCGTGGTTTTATATTATAACCATGAACTTTACAAAAGCAATACAATGCATTGCTAACTAATGTATGTGAGCGCGTACTATGTACGTTACTCCAACTAGATAGCAGTTGTGTCTTCCTCTCCCCAGAAATCTCTTCTGGATATGATTCTGTACATCTGGTGGCACTGTAAATTTCATTATCATGAATATCAAATAAGTCGGTAACATAAATTTCGAATCACGATCAGAACAGGGAAATCCCACCAGCAGCAAGTAAGGCTGTAAAACTTGATTTTTTTTCTCTGAAATGTTTGTACAGGTGGATCGGATCTTGACATGCTTTTCCAGTGCACATGGTTCTCACCCGCCCTCATACCCCCAAATCCGTAGTTCACTGACCCCTTGGAATGATCATTGGTATGATGTTTGAGCCAAGTGGTGAGGTTTGTTTTCTTTTGATCGCGGGGCAAAAGAAGTCTACAAAATATTCTACTCAATCCACAACCCTTCTTTGTGCAAGTCAAACTTTCTGAATATCATTTCTTTATTATGAATGTCGCTAGTTATATAAGGACAACCTGTTGGACCACCCTAGGTGCATGTTATGTTGGTGTCGTAGCATGTGATATCAGGAAAGCTCCCACTTAGGTCGGTCCAGTTTCAACCAAAACTAAAACGTGATAGTCAAAGGGTAATGGCGTGGAGTCAAGGTACGTAGCATGTTATTCATTTTACATATTAGGTTGCATCAAGAAGCTGTTAACGCTGGAAATAAGGAAGTCCGACTAGTGCAGTATGGACTCATATTAACTTGTTTGCCTTGCTAATTAATTGGAGATCTAGTTGGGAAATGACCGGTTTCCTAATTGACTCTTAATTTGTTAATTGATTATTTATGACACACACAATAGGAGGTAAAAAGATAGGGATGTAACATATATGCCTTAATTCACTTAACTTCATTGTTGTTTTATGGTCAACAAGTGATGCGTGAGTACTAGGTAGCAAGTTGCAAGACAGTGAAGATACCAGTATCATAAATTAGATGAGTAAATTTTGGAAGTTTTGAAAATCCGATGGAACTCCGCGTCCTTGCACCACGGGAATGTTGAAGGGTCATGAGACCCTCTGTCTACCTTTCACCATCAATCATTTGTATCCATGGTGGCTAAGACTTAAATACAAGGCGGCTAGGAAGGGTTCTAAACCATAACCCTCACCTATAAATATGTGAGGAGTGGGGACCCGAAAGGGGATCCACTCGATTGATACAAAACAAGAGCCATGTATAATAAAGCAGAAGAAACAAAACTATTACAAAGTTACATGATGATTCCTTTATAATTGTTCATCACCATATAAGGTAGTATAGCATAGTAAAAAGGTATACATCTAATAAACCTAATTACGTACAAAATCCATTACAGAGGGCAACCTGACCATGCCAAGCTACCCTTAGATTGAATACACTATATATGATCTTTGTGCATCCTTGTCTTCTAATGTACCTATACCTGGGTGGAAGGGAACATCACCCAGAACATAGAAAATAAGTATAGGTCAGCAAAGATTGAGTATGTACATATAATAAATACTTTAGGCATTACATTGGGTTAAAAGTGTAAAAGAGATGCTCCCACAAGAAGGATGTATTTGTTGTTAGGTAAGTTCAAAAGAATTATAACATGAGAAATGAAGCATATTAAAATGCATATTACAAGTATGAGAACAAAAGTGCCTTGCCATAACAGTTATCAACAACCTTAATATAAAATAATAACATTTGCATGCATAACAATGTAGACTAAATATACCTAAAACATGGCCATAACACCATAGGATCATGGTCTAAAAGAAATAAGGGTGGATATGCACACCCCAGGAGGAATATGCACGCCCTTTATAAGTATGGTTGTACATAAGTACCACTATTCTAAATATTCTAGTCAAACATGTAGCATGTATAAATAGATTGGCAAGTTTAGCATTTTAGTCAATTTCACATAAATGAAAATCATGGCAAAAGGGGTCCAAAAATCCATTATAAAATAATAATTCAACAACAACAAGAATATATGAATCTAAATCAAGAGACATAAATGTACAACAATTGGATTTCAAGTAAAAGTGATAGTTCAAGAGATGTCTCATTGAATGGATTTAGGATTAAGTTTAATAATGCCCAAAATAAAATAGAGGATGTACATACCTAATCTTCAAAACTGACAATATCTCTAGGGGTCAATTTCATAGATCGTACTTCTCAACCTAAAAGTGTGTTACATAACTATTATCCCATAATGCCAAATAATAAACTAGAGTATATTTAATTTCATCCTATGGTATTAGGGTTTTTAAGTCTTGAAATTATTTATATATAGGATGAGGAATTGGATTAGATATTATCTATCAACATACCCTTATGAGGAATATCTAAGGTTAATATGTCATAAATTTATATTTATTAGACATATACTTATATTCAGATCTCAATATGTATACGTATGCAAGTGCATCCCTTGTGGTAATGAGCTAAGTGTATTCATACACGCCCCAACTCACATGTCTTCTAACGTGAGTTTCATTCACATGTATAGTTATCTAATTTCAATCAATTATATATTCTTTCTCCCTTATACTCTTCACTTCATATAAGGGAACATAGATAAAATACTTCCTAGAGTCAATAACTAGACATGTGCATCTAGGGTCTTCTGTTCATATAGATCATTATCATGCTCATGACTACACCTAACATGTTTCCTTCCTTATTTAATTGTACATATAATATATGTGTAATAGATAATTTCTTTAAATAATAATCGATAAACTTATCAAATACTAGTAATAGCATGCTATTATTATGCGCACCAACATTATGAGTGTTACGGTAGTCGATCAACAAGTCCAACATTATCATAAATAAGTTTTATATCATGTACCTAGATCACCATCTATACTATTTTTGATATATTTGATACTATCCACAAAATTTAAAAGATCTCATAATCAATGATAACACAGAGCTACACTTATATGTATATATGTATGCATATGTTAACATAATGGAGCATATCAACCAACATATGTTACTACATAATAGATTCATGATTATTAACGTTGGTTATTATCCCAAATTCATTTACACATGTTATTGGTTTAAAGAGACGGATTGTAAATTTTGAAATATAAAAAGTAAGAACTCACCTACAAGTCATGCAGCATATCTTTGGTCTTCCTTGCAGCACTTCATGATCAGTCACCATACTCGAGGTTATGGGTGAACATGTATAGAGGTTGAAGATCATTGGGGCAGTTTGCTTTTTTGGCATGGAGACCATTGAGTTGATAAGTTTAGGTTTTCAGCAGTCAAAGGAAATGAGAACTCTACATGATGTAGATGAGGGAGTGTTGGGGTTAGCTCTTATGTCTACAATGAGGTGAGAGGAGGTTGGAAGAGGAGCAACAATAGTTGGTTGTGTTGTGGGTCCAATGACAGGGTCGAGAATAGGTCTATGTTTCATATATTGATAGACAAATTGAGGCCATGGAATCATGTGGAGAAAGGCGGGTAGAAGTGAGGTCACATGATGGTCTGGCTAGATCGCAGGGAGCCCAAGGAGATGATGAAGGAGAGGGTCCAGATGTTGTAGATGATGGAAGAAAAAGGGAAGTATGAGGACTATGAGTTACAGATCGTCTATATCAATTGCAGAGTTGTCGAGAGGAAGAAGAAGGTATGGAAAAGTTGGCGATAGAGTCAGATCCTAGTTCTGATGGTGAACTAGTTAGTGAAGGAAAGAAGAATACCTCACAACTGATTGGTGAGCACATGTGCCAGCAACGAAGCCATTGTTGGACATGAGCAGGTGCACACCGGCGCTTCCATGGTTGCAGGAGGTAAAGGCCCCTATGTTGCGGGTGTGTCTATCCAACCATATTGCTTCAACTAGGATCAATATCATGATCAGGAAGGAGGTCAGAGGTTGGGGCAGCGTATAAAGGTTGTAGCTTGTGAGTGGATGACCAGGTGAGAGGAGGTTGATGGTAGCGGGTAACATAGCAATGCAGGTTGCAGCCTGTCGTAGATGATGATATACTTGCAGGTTAATGCTACCATAGTGGGGAACTCTTACAGTCACAATGGCGATACAAGGTGAGAGGAGGCGCCATGACATTAGGTGGAGTTGTCGTGGTAAGATGTTGAAATGGCCAGCTGCTATGTCTCCGACCATGGAGGCTAGGTGCACGAGGTCTAGGGTTCTGGGTTACGGCTGAGAGTAAGAAGATGAAGGTGAGATAAGGAACAAGGAACAATAGGCAGCTAGGGTTAGGCATCATGTTGTGGCAAGGAGAATAAGAAGTACAGGGGGCAAGGGAAAGGAGGAAGGAATGGCGCAGAGAGAGTGGGAGAGAAGAAGAAGAAGAGGGGCAACAATGAAGCACGACAGAGAGAGATCTGCTGAATGGGTTACGACATCACGCCCACTATTTCGGAGTGAGTGGGTCATGTCGAGGAAGAAGAGAGAGAGGGAGAGAGGAAGAGAAGACGGGAGCAAATTTTATTCATCTTAACCTTGTAATACATATTAATTTGATTCCTTTAGTCTGATACACCTAGGTATATTTTAGGGTGTCAAATTAACGGCAAGCACAATATTCAGTATATTTATTCATAAGTCTTATTATTGAATGTCTTATTGTTATTTTACTTGAAATACCAACTATTAAGGGTATTTATGCATTCACAATACTAATTATTCCTAATGCCCTTCATATTAGGGTGGAAAAGATAATATATGATAGCATAATCAAATAGGGGCCTAGAAGAAGGGAGATTTATCCATACATCTAGATTCAAGTATGTTACAAAATGCAACACTACTCTCATCATGAAATGGATCCGCCCAATACGTTGTCAAACTACCATTTTTGCTCCACAACATCCATCTCGGGTTCATTTATTTTGTACCCATGACACTGAAATCTTGGTTGTACTTATTTTTTTATGCTCCTCATCATGTTTCTAATCAACCAGCTACTTAATGCAATGCATGATCAAGATGCACATGTATAGATAGGAGAATAGACAATGGGGACCCCCTTCCATTAGTGGCTTCCCAATTGGCAGACCAACACGATCCCAACCTTAACAAAGGTTTCAAGATTCTGACTTTGAAGGAAGTTATAACCAAGGCATCTTTTGCCCATCGGCCCATCTTCATCCTCCACCTTCTTCACCTCTGTAGCAATAGATACAACCCACAAGGGAGAGAGACCAGTAGCCTCCAATTCATCACTAATAAATGTCAAGGAGTTGTCTTTGTTTTAGAATTTGAAGAACTGCTTTTGCACATCACAGTTGTGATTTCCTCTTCTTCTAGGATGATGACTTCTTCCCTCTTCTTCCATGTTGTATTTGTATATGCTACCATGAGCAAGTAGTCCTTTTACCAGGGTGTGGGGAGTAGTCCCACAATCAAACTTTCTTCTCTTTACTCATCAGTTAATGTATAGGCCATTTTATGTTTGGAATAAAACTTCTTTATGCCGATATTCGTACTTGATCATCAAGTTTGTATGTTTATCACATCTTGAGTTTAGAGAAATTTAAACCCAAGATCTAGGATATTGATTGATTCCTATTAAACGCTTGATGTGAGTTCTAGGTATGTGCTTTTCGAGGTGATGGAGTCATGATCTCTAGATATCACGACACAATCATAGAGTATATTTGTCCAGGTTTTAATCCTAACACCCAAAGGGGGATTTCATATCCTCAACATATATTTATTCCTGCTTGATATGATTCAATGAGAGAGTGAATGATAGGTAGCAGTAATTAACTCATTCCACCCTAGTGTTCCCATCTATTGATGAATATAGAATTTAATCAGTCTTTTTTTTAATCTCAATCTTAGAGTAATCAACAATCAACCATCTTTATGTTAAATATAAGTTATTTTCATCACATTGATCAAATAATTCTTAATATGTTGTCCTTAGGGTTTGATCCTAAACTTTTCTACGATAACATCTGTCTGCTTTCACATGGTGATTATTGTTCTCAGTCAAGGTAAAAATCTAGGGACATCCCTAGGTGAGTTTGCTTGTGTAATAACACATAGATCAAACATCAATCCTATAATAGATAGGGATGATAGATTTCTTGTTACAACCCATACCATGCTTAACTGACAATCATAGAGCTAAAGTTAACCATATTATTATTTTTTGCTCGTTAGTATCATAATTATCTAGTGAATTATTTTAATTTCAATATTTGAAACATGTTTTGGTACACAATTGTAATAAATTTAACTATAAATATACAAAAACAATAATGAATAAAGTTGGAGTTGATATGAAGAGATACATCCTTTTTGGTATTTAGTAGGATTTCCATCGGTTGACAACTGAAGGATCAAAATTGAAAGTTTTGCTTAATGTACATATTGATGATTTGACAGAGCCCTTAAGTTGTTTGTTTTATAGGCCAATGAAAGTGTTAACCATAAACTGAAGGTTTGGTCGGTTACATTAACTAAAGGTCGAATAGATCGATGGTTTAGTGGGGATTGACTTCTGAAGGTTTTTCTAGGTGCCACTAATTGGAGGTTGGATTGGCAAACATCAATCGAAAGATGGATTGATGAGTATTTATTGATGGTTTGACTGATGAATGTCTATTGAAGGTAGAGTTGATTGACAGTTCTAGAAATTGATGGCCACATTGACAACCATCAATCGAAGGCGTGACAGTAGAAGGAAATAGATAGAGGTTGTCTATACCAATGGATTGTTCCTGCCAAAAGTCAAGCAACCAAAGATTGTGCAGAACATCAGTAGAGCCAACTGAAGGTTTGTCTGCATCCCTGCCCAGCTCTTTGAATCATGAGAGCTTCTACCTCTATAGATATGTGATTAAAATCAATGGTATGAGATTCCTTAGTATTGTATTTCCATCCTCCATCCATTCGAATAATTTGAGTGGAGAAAGAAGGGAGATTGCATAGGTGACCTTGAAGATGGCAAAGGTAGAGAGAGTGGCAGTGGAAACCAACGATTCTT
This sequence comes from Alisma plantago-aquatica, assembly GCA_963693085.1. NCBI lineage: Eukaryota > Viridiplantae > Streptophyta > Magnoliopsida > Alismatales > Alismataceae > Alisma > Alisma plantago-aquatica. Next base: position 1,227,895,395 of record OY856409.1, on the reverse strand, counting down.
GCATAGATGCCAACTTGGTAAGTAGGTTTTGACCTTAGATCTTATTTCTCTTAGTTTCTGTAAGCAAGAAGGCATATGATCCATAAATTGAAGGTTTTTCTTAACCTTCATTTTTCACCCTCTACCTTCAGAAGGTGCTGATTTTGGCATGTGCACAAGAGATAGTTTGATTAGAGATGATCTTGGGTATTTTGAAGCTTGAACCCAGGCTTTGAAATTGGAACATTTGAATTTAGCTCGTGAAAACTTGAGATCATTGATAACACCGCAGTTTATGTTTTTTGTATATATTTTACACCACTTTTAGAATAACTTTAGTCAACTTTGCAGACATTTTATCTATCTTCTTGACTAAAGCTTTGTTTTGGTGATTTCAAGAATTAGCCAACCACGACTGTGGTTATTCAGAAAAGATCGTGACCGCGGCCTCTCCAAAGACCGCGACCGCAGCCTCTCCAAAGCCGTGACAGTGGCTTCTCCAAAGATCATGACCGCGGCCTCTCTAAAGCTGTGACCGCAGCCTCTCCAAAGATCACGACCGCGGCCTCTCCAAAGTCGCGACTGCAGCTTCTCCAAAGATCGCGATTGTGGCCTCTCCAAAGATCACGACCGCGTCTTCTCCAAGGATCACAACCGCAGGCACTCAAAGACCGTGACTGAGGTCCTAGGGAGGATCGTGGTCAAGAAAGATTGTGACCAAGGAGGAATAAAGGAAAGACCACGACTGCAGTTTTAAGTCGATGGAAAGACCGCGACCGCAGTCTTAAGTCAGTGGAAGGCACCTATAAATAGTGCCCCCACCTATCTTGTCAAGACATCATATCAGAGAGATCTAATTCTAATACCACAAGGTGCTACCGTATCTCAGACCCGTTGTCGACCATCCATCAATCTTGGATCTCCAAAGTGAAAGCTGAGGAGAGAGAAGACGACCACCTGTGCCTGCCGCTTCTTTGAGAGAAGGAGACATTCCCATGGTAGATCCAGATCTGAAGAAGTAGTGTGTAGTATCACATTTCTTCTTCTCTAGATCTACCATTTCCTCACACTATACTCACCTCCATTCTTCGTGGTATCTCATGGATCTATCTTTCTATAGCTCTTCCATGTTACCCTCAAGTATGAGCAGCTAAGCTCTATAACTTGGGTTGGGAGTAGCCACTAAGGCTCTCCCAACATGTATATTGTCTCTTTCTTTTGAATATACATATTCTTGTCAAGATTATCTCCTTGCACCTATTTTAATGCTTCACTTATATGCTTAGCTACCATCTTGTGATATTTGATTGTTGATATCTCGAGAGAGTAATATCGCTTTTATCTCATGTCATGGAGTAGTATGAATGCACGAGAGTGTTGAAATGCTAAATGCTTCAAACCATATGTTTTGCTGCAAGGTTTTTGAGTTGTCATCTCGAGAGAGAGTCTTCTTTTAGGCTTAGATCTATCCTCATCTCGAGAGAGAGTGGAATAGATGTTTTATGGTTGCTTGTAATCTTGATATGAGTATGCAGGAGAGAGAGATAGTATGCTTGTTGGAAAGACGCCTTGGTTGGTGAGCCCCAACCCGAGTTTTCCCATATACTTGTTGCAGTTTGTTTCTTTTACTTCTTTTATCTTATTGTTCATGTTCTCGAACTACCATTCCCTGGGAAACACATTTTAATCCTCTTTTATGATGGAGTATAGAGAGTGTTGATTCCGCATTCTTAGAATGACCAACCTTGTCCCTGTGTTCGACCCCGATCGCTACATCAGACCCCGTTATCGTTGTGGGGGCCTGAGTGTCAGGTTATGTAACGCCCGGGCCCACTGCCCAAGGCTGTAGTAAGGTTTCAGGAATGACGACTGGCCCCACAGACCACCACTAGCCGTAACTGCGCACTTTGTCCACACTGACGCGCAAGCCAGGATAAACTTCCCGACTGGTCACCCATCCTAGTACTACTCCAAGCTGAGCACGCTTAACTATGGAGTTCTTTAGAGATGGGCTCCCTGAAAAGGAGGTGCACCTTGGTGATATGGGTAGTCCAATCATTCCTTTTAAGATCATGTTATCCGAGGCCTCAAATCCTGGGATGTTACAATCTCCCCCACTTAGACTCTTGACGTCCTCGTCAAGGCTCATCTATATGCCCTTATAATCTGACCCCATTTCAGTGCAGACCCACAATGGCCCATGGACACCCAACTCACGTCCACAGCTAGCAGCGCAAGGGCGGCTCCATCTCGTCTCTACGGATAGCCCTTTCCAACTTGCCTGGACCGCACGGCTCAAGACTGGCATGCCACATGCCCATGTGGGCCCCACCTACTGGAGGAGTTATGGCTCTGATACCATTTGTAACGCCCGGGCCCACTGCCCAAGGCTCTAGTAAGGTTTCAGGAATGACGACTGGCCCCACAGACCACCACTAGCCTTAACTGCGCACTTTGTCCACACTGACGCGCAAGCCAGGATAAACTTCCCGACTGGTCACCCATCCTAGTACTACTCCAAGCTGAGCACGCTTAACTATGGAGTTCTTTAGAGACGGGCTCCCTGAAAAGGAGGTGCACCTTGGTGATATGGGTAGTCCAATCATTCCTTTTAAGATCATGTTATCCGAGGCCTCAAATCCTGGGATGTTACAGGTTATCTCTTTAAAAGTCTGACTACTTTAATCCGCTCTTTTGGACGCACAATTTAGGCCGGTCAACTTTTTGGCACCGTTGTCGGGGACAAGGCAAAACGGTACTGTTAAGGAACCCGAGTCCACCCACTATACTCTTGTGCCTCAAGCTTAGCAATAAGCTTGATAGCACAGCCACTCTAAGTCTTCTAACCTGAACCTGTGCAGAATAGTTCGTTTCATCAAGCCTGGTTTTCTAACTTGATTGTACGTTCTATTCAGGTACCCGGGAGGAAGCACTTGGCCCAAACTAACTCCACTCACCATGTCTCACTGCGTGGAACCACCCCTTTCCGCATATGAGCGGAACACAAGGATTGGACAACACCCACCTCCGCCAGAAATAGATGAAGATGGCAGTTATAATGACGATCATCTCTATGAAGAACAAGAACAACCTGAAGATGATCATCACCATGAGGAGCGTCATCATCGCCGTAGGAACAGAAGAAACCACCAAGAGAAAAATCACAAAGATAGCACCAGCGAAGATGACGAAGAGGAAGAAAAGACTCTTCGGGAGTTGGCAGCTACAAAAGCTAACAACTCAAGATGTCATGTGGTAATCCCAAGGTTCGATGTTGCAAACTTTGAATTGAAGCCAGCTGTAATATCTATGATCCATAACAAAATATTTCGAGTGAATTCAAAGAACGACAACCCGTATCATCACCTCGATGCTTTTAAGAATATATGTGACACCATCAAGATGTGGGGAGTTCCACAAGAAGTCATTTACTGCAAGGGTTTCATATTCTCTTTGGAGGACAAGGCATTATCTTAGTACCTTGGTCTACCGCATCAAGCTTTGAATGGATGGAATGCATTGGCAGATGCTTTCGTGAACAAGTTCTACCCCACCGAGAAGACTGTTCGTAACAGGCGAAAGATCACATCTTTCATGCAGAAGCCAAGTGAGAATCTGCATGAAGCCTGGGAGAGGTATCAGGAGTACCAAAGAGACTGCCATCATCACAATTACAAGAAGGGGTTCTTAATAACAACTTTCTACAATGGTCTAACCCCTTAAAAGATAGTCTCGTTGAATGCAGTAGCTGGAAGTGACTTTCTCGGTAAAAAGCCTAGTAGATCTAAAACGATCATAGAAAATATGGCTGAGTTACAAGCTGGGACTGATTATGACCGGACCGACAGAGGATATGCTAAGAAAGCCACTAATGAAGGACCGTCGATTGAATCAAAGGCTCTCGAAGCAATCATGTCTCAAATACAAAAGATAGCCACAGATGTCAAATAGCTGAAGGAATCAGGAGGGAAAGGAAAGAAGAAAATTGAGAAGGTGATGAAATGTGTCACCTGTGGTGAAGGAGGGCATGGGATATACAACTGTGTATATACCCGACCCGAAAAATCTAGTGAAAGTGAGTCTGAGGAGGAGGAAGCTAAAAATGTCTTTTATGCTAACTTTAAGAGACCAGAGCACCCAGGATTCAGTTATGGCAACAAGGATGCTGCAGAAAATTTGCATCAATTGAATAATCCACCCAAGCAACCACTAGGTTTCGAGAAGAAGAGCGGACAAGGACAGCACACCAAGACAAGCACTTTCTAGACAAACAAAGCCAATTATCAAATTCAAGGTAAGTATCAAAACCGACAAGCTGCTAACGCAAGTCAAGGACAAGGACAAGCTCAAGGACAGAGTCAGACAAGGAGTACTAGTCAGCCTGACTTAGTAGGCCAACTATTCAATTTCGTCAAGAGACAGGACACGATAAACAATCAACTTGCACAAAGTACACTGTCCAACTCTGGCATTCTGAACGCTATGCAGGTACAAACGGTGGATATGCAAACACATCAACGCCAGATAGACCAACAGCTAGCTCAGTTGGCCGAGCTCGTAAAGAACCCCTCAGGGAAGATTCCTTCTAACACAGAATCTACCAAGATGGCGATCCTTAGATCGGGAAGAACAATAGAGTGCCCTAAGGCGACAAGACCTAAAGAATCAGAGCCAGAGAATGTTATAGAGAACATGTAACACCCTTAGGAGGTGCACCTTGGTGATATGGGTAGTGCAATCCTTCCTTATAAGATCATTTTATCTGAGGCCTCAAATCCTGGGATGTTACAATCTCCCCCACTTAGACTCTTGACGTCCTCATCAAGGCTCAACTATATGGCCTCATAATCTGACCTCATTTCAGTGCAGAGCCACAATGGCCCATGAACACCCAGCTCCCGATCATGGAATACCAGCGCAAGGGTGGCTATGTCAACCATGGACAGTCCTTTCCTACATGCCTAGACCGCACGGCTCAAGACTGGCATGCCACATTCCCATGCGGGCCCCACCTACTGGAGGGGTTATGGCTCTGATACCATTTGTAACACTCGGGCTCACTGCCCTAGGCTCTAGTAGAGTTTCAAGAATGATGACTGGCCCCACAGACCACCACTAGCCTTAACTGCACGCATTATCATCACTCACGCACAAGCCAGGATCAACTTCCCGACTGGTCACCCATCCTAGTACTACTCCAAGCTAAGCACGCTTAACTATGGAGTTCTTTAGTGATGGGATCCCTGAAAAGGAGGTGCAACTTGGTGATCTGGGTAGTCCAATCCTTCCTTATAAGATCATTTTATCCGAGGCCTCAAATCCTGGGATGTTACAGAACCCAACCAAGGGAGAGAACTGACACCCACCAGCTACGGAACCAGAACCTGAAGAAGAATTATTCGCCAAGAGGAGTCAGTACTCGCCAAGATTACCTTTTCCATACAAGCTTGTAAAGGCTCACCTCAAGAAGAGGTATGAGAAGTTCATGGAATCAGTGAAAAAGCTCCACCTGGAGGTAACATTTCTGGACACCTTGGAAGAAATGCCGGCCTATGTCGAATTCTTCAAGGATCTAGTCATGAAGAAAAGATGAGGAGGAAGGATCGAAACTATACACATAGCCAGCATGTCAACAGCCTTCATAAAAGTGGAACTACCTACCAATAAGAAGGACCCTAGAGCCTTTACAATACCTTTTGTCATAGGAGATAACATCGAAAGGAAAGGTCTCACTGACTTGGGGGCTAGCATCAGTCTAATGCCTTTAAGCCTCACGCAATGATTAGGACTGACTGAGATGGTCATGACTAATATGAGAATCGAGTTGGCAGACCACACCTTCAAGAGGCCAGTGGGAGTAGTCGAAGATGTTCCAATTCACGTGGGGAAATTCTTTATCCCATGTGATATTGGTATCATTGACACTATTGAAGACCCTAAATGCCCTATTATCTTCGGACGTCCTTTCTTGGTGACTGGTAGGGCACTGATTGATGTCGCTGAAGGCATAATAACTCTGAGGGTCAGAAATGATCACATAGATTTCAAGGTGAAAGATGCTATGAAAGGACCATCCTTGCTCGAATCTGCTTACTTCATGAATAGCTACAACCAATATTGCGAAGAAGTAGAAGAAGACAGCAGTGGTAGACCCTCTTATGAGGGCGTTAAACAAAGAAGATTCAGAAATCGACGACCCCGAGGTTGTTGAGATCCTCGAATACCTAAATCGAGACGTAGGGGATTTGAGCGACAAAGAGGAAGTTGTCGAGGCTGTCAAGTATGCTTTTCTAGAATTGACAAAGGAAGAAGAGAAAGTACAAAACCCAAACCAGAACTTAAACAATTACCAGAAGGTCTAAAATACAAGTTTCTTGATCCTGAAGAAAGGAATTTTGTCATAGTCAATGTCAGTCTGACCGAAGAACAAATGGAAAGACTTCTTAAGGAGCTAAGGCTCCATAGGCAAGCTATAGGCTATTCAGTGGATGATATCAAGGGGCTTAATCCTACTCTATGTATGCACATCATAAATCTAGAAGAATCAGCAAAACCTCTGGTTCAACCCCAGAGGAAGCTGAATCAAATGTTAAAAGAAGTTGTAAAGAAGGAAGTCATCAAGCTAAGAGATGCAGGCATTATCTACTCGATCAGCGACAGTAATCGGGCGAGCCCAATTCATGTTGTACCAAAGAAATGGGGGATGACAGTAGTGAAGGGTGATAAAGGAGATGAAGTAGTCGTCTGGATTGTAACCGGGTAGAGAATGTGCATCGACTATCGAAAGTTGAATCAAGCAACGAAGAAAGATCACTACCCTCTTCTCTTTATCGACCAAGTGCTAGAAAGGCTTACGCATCATGAATATTTTTGCTTCTTGGACGGTTATTCCGGATTTGACTAAGTTCCCATCCTACTTGATGATCAGGAGAAAACTACCTTCACCTATCTATATGGTACATATGCCTTCCAATGAATGTCATTCGGATTATGCAATGCTCCTACAACATTCCAACATTGCATGATCTCAATGTTCTCAGACTTTCTAGAGGACATTGTGGAAGTCTTTATGGATGATTTTTCTATTTATGGAAGAGATTTCGATGGTTGTTTGAGAAACCTATCATTAGTCCTGCAACGCTGCGAAGAGAAGAACTTAGTCCTTAACTGGGAGAAATGCCATTTTATGGTGCAAGAAGGCATAGTCCTGGGGCACAAGGTCTCAAAGAGAGGTATTGAAGTAGATGTAAGCAAGGTCGAAGCCATCTCTAAACTGCCTCCACCTAAGTCTGTGACAGGGGTGCGAAGTTTTCTTGGTCACACCAATTATTATAGAAGATTCATCAACGACTTTTCGAGGATATCAAAACCCCTTTCAAATCTGCTGAATAAGGACACATAATTTGATTTTACGGATGATTGTCTGAAAGCTGTTCAGACCCTAAAGGAAGCCCTCGTAACTCCACCTATTCTCCAGGCCCCGGATAGGGAGTTACCCTTCAAGCTAATGTGCGATGCTAGTGACTATGTTGTGGGGGCAGTCCTAGGGCAAAATAAGGACAAGAGACATCATGTTATCTGCTACGCTAGCCGCACCCTGGACGAGGCATAAGTAAATTACACTACCACAGAGAAAGAATTTCTAACTACTATTTTTGCTTTCACAAATTTAGGTCTTATATGATTGGAGCAAAAGTAAAGGTTTATACCGACCACAGAGCTATCAGATAACTAATGCAGAAGAAGGACACTAATCCTAGGTTACTAAGGTGGGCCCTATTACTCTAAGAGTTCGATCACGAGATCATTGACAAGAAAGGGGAAGAAAACGTAGTGGTTGACCATTTGTCGAGGATTGTCGTCGAAGACAAAAATGAGCCACATGTTAATGATAACTACGCAGATGAGGCTTTGCTCATGATAGAAGCCGAAGAATAGAACTTGCCATGGTTCGCAGACATTTACAACTACCTTGCTTGTGAGGAGTTACCACCGGACATCACATACAACCAGAAAAAGAAGCTCTTATCTGATGTGAGGAACTACTATTGGGACGACCCATTACTATTCAAGAAATGTTCAGACAGTTTGTACAAAAGATGTATACTGGAAGAAGAGGTCCCACTAATATTGAAAGAATGACACTCTTCACCCTATGGAGGGCATCATAGTGGGGACAGAACTACCGCAAAAGTGCTTCAATCAGGATTTTACTGGCCTTCACTATTCAAAGACGATGCTGCTTATGTGAAAGTTTGCAAGGAGTGCCAGTCAACCGGAAATATCAGAAAAAGGAACGAAATGCCTATGACAGACTGGGTAGAAGGTGAGATCTTTGACATCTGGGGAATAGACTACATGTGTCCCTTTCCCTCGACAAAAGGTTATCAATACATATTAGTGGTTGTGGACTACGTGTCGAAATGGGTAGAGGCTATTGCTACCCAAACTTGCGACTCTAAGTCTATGATTAAGCTATTTGAGAAAACCATCTTTCCACACTTTGGAGTACCCTGCACCGTGATAAGCGATGGCATATCACACTTTGGAGAGAAGCAATTTGAGGCGCTGCTAAAGAAGTATGGGGTCAAGCACAATGTTGCAATGCCCTATCACCCTCAAACCTCTGCACATGTGGAGGTATTTAATAGGCAAATTAAGCAAATTTTGAAAAAGACTATTAACCATACCTGGAAAGACTGGTCCATGAAGCTCGACGATGCTCTCTGGGCCTATAGAACTGATTACAAGGCACCCATAGGCACCACACCTTACATGTTAATCTATGGAAAGTCTTGTCATTTACCCTTAGAGTTAGAGCACAAGGCCCTTTGGGCGATTAAGTTTCTAAATATGGACTTGGAAAAGGTAGGGCAAAAGAGATATCTGCAGCTACAAGAGCTAGAGGAGCTGAGATTGCATGCTTATAAAAATGCAAAGATTTACAAGAAGAGGACCAAGGTGTGGCATGATGCCCACCTAAGGAACAAGGACATTCGTGAAAGAGACAAAGTTCTTCTCTTCAATTCTAGCATCAGACTTTTCCCTGGGAAGCTCAGAACAAGATGGTCAGGCCCATTCTTTGTGGAAAAGGTTTATCCATCAGGAATGATGGAGATTCAAGGAGAAAAGACTGGGATCTTCAAGGTCAATGGCCACCGGTTGAAAAGATTCTATGAGGATGAAGCATTTGTAAGAAGATCAGAGATCAACCTGGATGAACCAACCCTACTCAACAAGGAAAAGGATCAAGAGTTGTCTCATCCGACTGAAGGACCAGAGGAGTGAAAAAAAAATTATGTAGTATAGATAAGAGACTTTAAAGCAAGCACTTCTTGGGAGGCAACCTAAATTTTCATCTTTCTCTCCTCTTTATCTTTGTTTATCTTACCTTATCTCCTTTAGTCTAAGGTTTTTCTTCCTTTTCTGACCTTTTTCATTTTCTTTTTTAATTTAATAAACTAAGGTTTAATTCTTCCAAAGAAAGGTGGTCTTGCTTAATCACGACCGTGACTATAATCGCGATCGCGGCGTTGCTCGTACTTATCGGATTATCGAGCTCGCGATCTTTTCTCTTAGCCAAAAAGACCGCGACCGCGGTTTTCTTCAAAGGAATCGCGACCGTGGCAAAAACCGTGACCGCAGCTCCTTTCAAAAACATCGCGACCGTGGTAAAAGCCGCGACTGTGATGTTTTAGCTCGGCTAAGTCAGGTCGCGATCTGAACGCCTATAAATACTTTTAAGTCATCGAACGACGGACTCTTTACGCTCCTTTCACTTTCATGCAACCCCTTAGATTTTCCTAGTCTGATCGTTCGAGAACCGCAGCTGAAGCCGCGATTCCGCCATCTAACGCCCGAGCTAGTCACCACTGCGAGTCTGCCGGGATCGTTCGCCTCACCGTTCGTGACTTTTGCCTTCGTCGCATCCTATCCCATCGATCAAGTAACCTGCTCATTTCTCCTTTCTTCCCACCGACGGAATTTATTTTGATCTCGAGCTCTTTCTTCATCACTACGGTGAGCCGCCTTCACCATTTATCCGATTTTCTCCTCGCTGATGCCTTATTTCTGGGCACTTAGCCCCGTTCTCTTTCTCATTCCCCTTTCGACCCTAAAAAGAAAGTTCTTAGAACCCTAAAAAATGAAAAAAAAATATAACTGGACGAAGAACTGAACGGACGGAGTAGACTGATATCTTGGTCATCTCAACTGACACGGGGTGTAAAACCGTAAGGACTGCGGCCGCGATATCCGTTAAACCCTAATATAAGTTCGGCTTTTCTAAAGAAAAGACCACAATCGCGATTATAATCGCAACCGCAGTTTTCTCCTCAGAAAAGAACTGCGACCGCTATCTTTTCAAGAAAGTTGCGACCGCGATTTCCTCCAAAACAATAATAACTGTGACCATGATTAAAACCGCGACCGTGATTCTTACTGTCTATTTAATTGCAACCAAAAAGTTAAGAATGATAACATATAACCTGATGATTACCTTTAAATTGATGATAATTATGCCTAGGAAAATAAAGGTGATCTTTGGGTATACTTTACTGAGGACTAATCTACTTTAACCTGCAGAATGTCTTCTCCAGCTTCAAGTGATCCCCTGTACCAGAGGGCTACCTCTCTAAAGGAGGTAGAGATGATAGTCAAGGATTTAACCAAGAAGATGAAGAGGAGCACCGCCCTGCCAGTCCCCAAATGCCTGGAGATACAGCTAAGGCTGGAACAATATCAGAGGATATTGGCGGGGGTGTCACAAGAGCAGTCTACGGAAGCAACTGAGTAGACGGGGAAAATGTAGACCTCCGAGTACCTACCTGAAGAGTCAGGAATCCCAGTGCACGGGAAGAAGCAGAAGGTTGCACTCAAGGAACCCAGGCCCAGTAAGAAGGCAAAAACTGAAAAGGCAGTAGAAGGAGCTTCTGCGCCTCAAGAGGAGCCCCAGTTTGTACCCTAGGACACCGTGCACCAGTCCGCCTATGACTGGATGTCTACCAACAAGGAATGTGTTCTGACACGTTACTTTGATGTGGAGGACTTTAAGAGGATGGGGCTATATGACAGGACGGTGAAGTTCCTAGAGGGCGTGAACTTACAAACCATCTATACTACCGAAGTAAGGCCTTATCGGAGGTTGATCCTAGAGTTTATGTTTTCTCTGACAAAGCTCACCACCGACAACGGGACGCGAGCAGTAGGAGGAGGGGACTACCAACTCCAGGTACGACTGTGGGGTGAAACCCACCTGATAATAGAGACAGACATGAATAGGATCTTCACTGCATCCGAAGAAGAGGTTAAGGTCTGTTCAGGTGCTCTGGGGGGTAGAGAGATTGTTGTGTATGACAGCAACAAGATGTGGGAGGAGCTGACTGGAGAGGGAAAGCACAACCCGAAGAACTCCAAGGCCTCCAGAATCACCTTCTGCTTCATCAAGATCATACAGAAGATCACCGTCTTCTCTATAGACGCCAGGTCAGATACTGAGACAGTCAGCAAGGGGGATCTCTTCCTTATATAGTCTATGATCAATAAACGACCAGCTAATATAAGAAGGATCCTTATCAGAAGGTTGTCATCGGCTGTAGGTGGTGAGGCGAAGAGGAAGTCCGCCTTCTATATGGGCGGTCAAATAGCGAGGATCGCCAACTACCTGCTGGAAGAAGGAGAATTGCAAAGATATGAAGAAATGGAGGGACAACAAAGTATAGATATAAAGTCCGTCGCCAGCATGGGAATTCTGGAAGTAAAGGGGGAGAAAACATATTTCAAATATAAAGGACTGAAGAAGCCACTCCCCCTCCCCGAAATTGCATTCTATGACGCCCACAAGTTGCGGCCGACTCTTGATGACATCGAAAGATGAGCTCCGAGACACTACATGCCAGCACATCGGCAGAACCTGCACGCGCAGTAGAAGAAAGCAGTGTCCCGACACTAATAGTGAAGAAAACCCAGGAGCCAAGGAAGAAACTGGAGGTGGAGAAAAAGAAAGCAGAAGCCACCATTAAGCCAACTAAAAAAGAGAGGGCCACAGAACAACCGGTGGAAGCAAAAGTTGCAGACTTCATTTCCCTAAGACCGTAGGAGGAAACTACTGCAGTGGAGGGAGAAGCGGAAAAGACTACAGACACTGAAGAAGTCCTGCAACCCACCAGCTAGCCGGAGGCGGAGCCAGAAGGACAAGGCTCCCAAGCCATACCGGAGCTAGAGCCAGAGAGGGGCCAAGCCGAAGAAGAAACCCCTCTTGGCACCAACGTGTTGGAGACAAAGGCAGAAAGACAAGCCTCTCAAAACGTACCAGAGGCAGAGCCGAAGAAAAGTCAACCAAGGGAGATGCCCCCACCGCCCCCACCTAAGCAGCCAACTATTTTGAGTGCGTCAATGAAACGCGCAGGACAACAGCTGCACTAACAAAAACAACAGGCACCCTCCTTCGGGGGTGCCCTAGGTAATAGGTTTGATACAATGTGGAAACACATGCATCAAACTGATTCAATTAATGAAAAAATTTCTACTTCTTTATCTTCACTAACAATGCAGGTAAAGGAGATAGACGATAGGACGTCATCACTCCCGAAATTAATACAAGAAGTTTTCAGCAATCAATGGAGGTTGTTGGGGATGCTGACAAAAATGCAGGAGGAAATGATGATCCTACGAAAAGAAGGACAGGCCATACGCACAGACAACGAGCAAATGTGACAAGAATATGAAGAGGCAATGGCTGCCCTAGAAGAAGAACGACAGGGAGTACAAGAAGACCACCGGAAGCTCGAGCAGGAGCATGCAGAGCTCGAAGCTCGACGGGTGAAGAAAAAGACAAAGTACCATGCCAGCCCAGAATGCGCCCTCGCCAACCCCTCCAACCACGATGACAATGTGGGGGGTGGGGGCAGGAGCCGGCGAATCAAAGAATGGGAGTACAAGACAAAGTCAATCTCCCATCGTTGAACAACAAGGCAACCAACCAGCAGGAAGGTCAAGCCCCCAATACGAAAAGCATACAACATAATCAAGGGGGTTTGACCTCAACTGTGACCCGGAGGAGGCGATGGACAAAACCGTCAATGAGGATGAGCAGCAGGCAGGACGTCGCCTCACCCCTCCTGCACTTACTCTGACAAAAGTAGAGCAGGAAGAAAAGACTCATCGGGAGGAGATGGTCGCAATGCTTAGCTCGGCCGATGCAGTAGAGATTGATAGGCTGATAGCCAAGCTAGGAACTGGGATGGAATAATCAAATGACTTCCTCCTCTTCCCATCTCATGAGGAGCAAAACGACTACATCTACAATGGGAAGATGGATGCCACACTAAAGATGATGGTCGAGGCCAGGCTGGGGCAGACGTCGGAAGAAAGCCATGCAAAAGACGTCGCCGCAGAATCTTCCTCAGAGGAAGCTTGACCAAGGGCCACAACACAACCTCCGATCAAGGGTGCTAAAAAGTGGCCGAGGATATGCCCACCATCCGGGAAGCCTCAGTACCGACAGTGCAAGAGGCGACGTCAGAAGACAAGGAGGGCGGGCTAGCAACCTTCTTCACAGAAGAGCCTGTCAGGGAGAGGCAAGCTGAATAAAGAACGCTACTACCTGCAGCAGTCCCCCCTCTGCCTTGCAAAATGAAGGACATGGACATGAAGACCATGTCACACATCTCTTGTAGAGATATCCATGTCTTGGTAGATGTCTTCAATGACGATCTACCCGGGTCAGACATATTGTATATCAACAAGGGTAGACGTCTGACCAGGGAGGACTTTCAGAGGGTCTTTCTAAAAACGGTGCAAGTGCATAAAAAGATGTTCAAGGTACTTTGCGCCACCTCCTGGAAGAACTCCTCCATCAAGATAAGCCACAACCAATCTTCAACGGAACCACACGTCTAGCCAGCCTGTTTTACAAAGAAGAATACAGGGCGGCAGAAGTGTTGGAACTACATGAGGCAGTTAGGAGAAGGGAAAATAGGACAGTGGTGCTACCCATCCATAACGCAAAGTATTGGGGCCTAATCGTCATCGAACTTATGGAGCAGAAGATGACGGTGCTCAACTGTTGCACAACAGAGATGGACAACACTTCACTTGTCTATAAGAGGAAGGATGCCAGGGATGCCTTAAAAATTCCTATATGCCTACAGCGGGCTATCAAAGAAGTGAGTCCAAGGTTCCAAGGGTCCTGGAAAATCTTCTCAATAAACAAGAATGTTCCCCAAGAAGGAGCCGGTTCAGGGGATTGTGCCTTCATCGTCCTTTGTATGATGGAAGCCATCAATAAGGGCATTCCCCTAGAAGATCTGCAAGAGGAAGACCTACATGGATTGCGGGGCATGTATGCAATGGAGATCATGTACGATCGCCGATTCTTCAAGGATCCAGTGATGGATGTAGATGTCGTGCCCCACAGGCTCCACGTAGACATCCCTCTCCCCGAGAAGACATCTTGGAGGGAGAAACTCAAGAACATGTGGGTCGACCCGATAGAACTAGCTAGGGCTACAACTTAGAAAGCGGGCTGGGCTGCAGATACTGAAGAGGCTGTGAAGCAAGCAGATGAACATCAGTGTTCAGTATCCGATGCTCCTAAAGCTCCCCCTATAGAAGGACAACCCATAGAAGCAGAAGCCGAAGACAACCTGGGGAACAAAGAACTAGAAGGCCTGACAGGAGACATAGTACCTTCCTTTGACAACTTCGACAGATGGAGCTGCTTCAGTCTGTCGATGGAAGAACTCACAATAATTATGAGTTCTCTGAAGGAAGACAATTCACCGGGAGATGTCATCTTCGAATGAGATGGCATCTGCATGCTCAAAGATGACCTCCGAGAAACGTTGAGAATAGGAGGGTACCTCTCTGTGAGCACGATGTCAGCCTACCAGGTGCTATTAGGAGATTCAATGCCAAACTCACACATGGCATATTTCCTACTGGTAAACGACATCCTCAAGGACAAGAAGAAAGGAAAGATAGAGCGGCTACAACGACGGCTTCAAGCAGGCACACATGAACACGTCTTCTTGCCGATTTTTCATGACAACCATTGGACTTTGTTGCACGTCAACCTACTGAAGAAGACTGCAATTCTGTATAATAGCTTTGATGCAACCTTCTCACTGAAGAAAACAACTAACATGATGACAGCAATCCTGAATGGAATTTCACATACCACCTGATTTAAAGTCAGAAGCCCAAAAAGGGCAGTACTATTCTTATGACAATTGTGGGTGAGGAGTTTGGGAGGAAGAGGAAACACCTTAAAGCTTCTAGCCTACCTATACACATTAGCATAGAGTTCTCTGAAAATAAAGAATAGGTGTGAAGGCTACCTTTCAAAAAGATGTGGCACTAGTATGGATGCTAGCTAAGGGAGGGTTATGATTTGAGAAGGAGAAACCTTTTATGATAGAAGGTTATGACAAATAATACAAGGTTATGCAACCCTTAGTCTAAAGGGAGAGATTGAGACCTAAGGGATTGAATACATACGACAACAATCTTGATGCAAGAATGAGATATTTCAGTCATGCTATTATGTTATCCTTGTTTATCCTTTTTCTCTTTGGGTGATTGAACCTACATTTAGCCTGAGGATAGACTCGATTCTAAGTTTGGGGGAGTTGATAACACCGCACTTTACGTTTTTTTGTATATATTTTAGACCACTTTTAGAATAACTTTAGTCCACTTTGCAGACATTTTATCTATCTTCTTTACTAAAGCCTTATTTTGGTGATTTCAGGAGTCAGCCAACCGTGACCGTGATTATTCAACAAAGACCACGACCGCAGCTTCTCTAAAGATCATGACTGCGACCTCTCCAAAGCCACGACCGCAGCTTCTCCAAAGATTGTGACTGCGGCCTCTCCAAAGCCGCGACCGCGGCTTCTCCAAAGACCACGACGGCGGCCTCTCCAAAGATCGCGACCGCGGCTTCTCCAAGGATCGCAACCGCGGGTACTCAAAGACAGTGACCGAGGTCCTAAGGAGGATCGTGGTCAAGAAAGATCGCGACCAAGGAGGAATAAAGGAAAGACCGCAACCACGGTTTTAAGTCAATTAAAAGACCGCGACCGTGGTCTTAAGTTGGTGGAAGGCACCTATAAATAGCGCCCCCACCTATCTTGTCAAGACATCAGATCAGAGAGATCTGATCCTGATACCACGAGGTGTTGCTGCATCCCAGACATGTTTCCGACCATCCATCAGTCTTGGATCTCTAGAGTGAAAGTTGAGGAGAGAGAAGATGACCGCCTACACCTGCCGCTTCTTCAAGGGAAGGAGACATCTTCATGGTAGATCCAGATCTGAAGAAGTAGTGTGTAGTATCACGTTTCTTCTTCTCTAGATCTATCATTTCCTCACACTGTACTCACCTCCATTCTTTGTGGTATCTCATGGATCTATCTTTCTGTAGCGCCACCATGTTACCCGCAAGCATGAGCGGCTAAGCTCCATAACTTGGGTTGGGAGTAGCTACTAAGGCTCTCCCAACATGTATATTGTCTCTTTCTTTTGAATATACATATTCTTGTCAAGATGATCTCCTTGCACCTATTTTAATGCTTCACTTGTATGCTTAGCTACCATCTTGTGATGTTTGATTGTTGATATCTCGAGAGAGTAATATCGATTTTATCCCATGTCATGGAGTAGTATGAATGTATGAGAGTGTTGAAATGCTAAATGCTTCAAACCATATGTTTTGCCATGAGGTTTTTGAGTTGTCATCTCAAGAGAGAGGCTTTTTTTAGGCTTAGATCTATCCTCATCTCAAGAGAGAGTGGAATAGACATTTTATGATTGCTTGTAATCTTGATATGAGTATGCAGGAGAGAGAGATAGTATGCTTGTTGGAAAGACGCCTTGGTTGGTGAGCCCCAACCCCAGTTTTCTCATATACTTGTTGTAGTTTGTTTCTTTTACTTCTTTTATCTTATTGTTCCTGTTCTCAAACTACCATTCCCTGGGGAAGACATTTTAATCCTCTTTTATGTTGGAGTATAGAGAGTGTTGATTCTGCATTCTTAGCACGACCAACCTTGTCCATGTATTCGATCCCGATCGCTACATCAGACCTCGCTATCATTGCGGGGGCCTGAGTGTCGGGTTATCTCTTTAAAAGTCTGACTACTTTAATTTGCTCTTTTGGATGCACGATTTAGGCCGGTCAATCATTATATTTAGAATGCTTACAAGTGAGTGGACAATCACCTTTAAACCCTAGTTTTACAGTAATTAAGCTTAAAATGATCATTTGTATGTATTGTTTTGTTTGTTGATGAATGATTTAGAATTTGATAGGTTAAGATATGAGATTTCAATTGAACTGTTAAATGATCTAGTATATTCGTGATGCGATATTAATGTGTTTATCCCTAAATTAAGCTACATCAAGGTTATAGTGATTTCCAGTGGTAAAATGAGTGACATTGGTATCCCAAGTTTGACCTAATTTTTGTATTAATGCTATGAGTTATAATCATGAAATTTATGTAGCATTTGGAAACACAATTGGTGTGTTGACTTTCTGGTGTGGTGAGATGGACCACCGTAAGATTTCTGTTTGGTGGAAAAAAGTTATAGTTGAACGCTACTCAACGCTAAAAACAATACAAATTTGAAGTGGTGAGTGATCTTGTGTTTGTTAACAGCGGTTACGAGCGATTGCAACTTGCCTGACCTTACTCCATTGCTACTTGGGCAATCACACCACTTTACCAAATGGAGCATTAATTGATAAATGTTGTCATCCGATTCATACAAAGTTCAATGAACACTTTTAATTTGTGGCTATTAATATGCCCAGTTATTAGATTAAGTAGTTTCTTTATTGAACCCAGTGAATTATTCCCTATTAGAACTTAGTACATGCAAAGAGAAACCCTAACTATAGAGAAAAGGTAGGAATAGTAAGATGCAAATATTACTTACGGAAATTAAAGAATCATTAGACATTAGATGTCCTAAACACTGTGGAATCTATCATGGAGGTCTCCACTGTGAAGGAAGAAATGTGCCTACTGGTTGACAAAGTCCATGATGATGTATCCAGAGTGACCTAGGGGGTACAAAGACTAAGCCTAGAGAGGATGGATCTCCTTAAATTATTAAGGTACCCAACATTAACCGATAGTGGTACCTAGTGCATTTTCTAAAAGTTCAAATACTACTCAGTTGGTCAGCCCTTGCGGAACCACTGATGCAAATTGTAAGCTAAGTGCTTTGACTCTACGCCTGAGTACATAGGTTTAGATGAGTCTAGTTCAGCTGGCCAACTGCTTACCTGTCGAGTCCAAACATGGCAAGCCCCTTGTAGACCAAGGAGCTAGTTTAGTAGACTTAGAGTCCTAGTTCTATTCTAAGTCTTGTATGTCAAGATAGTATCTTGCTACAATACTTCCACATGATGTGGTACATTTTGATATAGTTCTAGGGCATAATAAAAGAAATAAAATTATTAAAAAATAGATTCGTTTATTTATTCATTTCATTTATTATCAAGTCTATTATCGTGTTGAATGAATTATAATTTTTAATTGTCATGCTTGTATTTTTGTATATTTTATTGTATTTATAATATATACATCTGAATTATCATGGTTTCTTGTTTCTTTTCTACGCACTAAGCTAGTAGCTCATACAATCAATTGAAATATTTCTTAGGTAAGGGTCCATCTCTATAGGAAGAGTCAGAAGATAGCTTTCATTAGAAGTGGATCAATTGATATCTTGAGATGAGTAGCTAGTTAATTAAATGGTCTCTTATCCTTCCTCTAGATCCTAGAAATGAGGGAGTGAGAAATGAGAGCAATTTGTAATAAGTTGGTCTTGGTGTATATTAAGCGAGAATGATTACTTTTATGTAAAATTCAAACTCGGTGCAACCTTTCATGTTTCGTAGAAACAAAATGTTATCTTTCTAGTTATCATAATGTTTAATTAGTTCTATTAATCTATAGAAAAGAAAATTTTATGATTGAATTTTAGTTAGTGATATGTGTCGCTTAACACACCAATCACTAGGAAAATTATCCTAGAGTTTAATCCTTTTAACTCTCCGGTTAAGGCTAGTATAGAAAGTGTTGAATCCCAAAGGACAACTTTTGAAGATTGTTTCTTAAACACCCAATTATTTGAAGAACTTATTTTATTTGTTTTTGGTATTTTCATATTTAAAATGGAAAATAAAAGTCGGAATGGGTGTTTGGTTGATTACACTAAAACAAGAAAGAAAATGCTAAAATTGAAATTACACTTAAACAAAATATTATTTGCCCTGTAAAAGGTAAACAAAAATTGTTGTTTGCACAAAAAGCAATTATGAATTAAAAGACTAAAAACTAGAGTAAACAAGAAAATCGATGGTTGAAATCAAAGGGGAAGAATCGAGGCTTTAGGGGTTTTCACCACCTTAGCTATGGTAAAAACATGAATTAATTATTAATCGATAAATAGACGACGACATGTGAATCACAAAAGAAACACAAAAGATGAACTCCATATGAGCCCATTGGTCCTGGTGATCATGTTTCCTATTTCTTCATCCGAAAAAGAGATAAATATGCAGTCACATCAAAATCTCTATACGAATTGGTTTATCGTTCTAAACCCAGATTTCCATGGTCATATCCATCCGGATTAACAAAACATCTAAGCAAGTAATTAATTCGCTGGGTTATCAAATTAATAAACCAATCGCCACCTAAAGGAATTGGCTAAAATTAATCCGATCAAACCATGGCTAATGGGCTATTCCCCTTGTATCGATAAAGAACTAATCACTCATAGTTGAGGAGAAGGGGGAGACGGAGGAAGAAAGTACTAAAGCCATAGTCTAGCCCAAAATTAGGAGGGTAATCCTTATGTTAGAGACAATAAAATGGCGAAGTTCTTAATTCCTTGCTCTAGAACTAAAGAACGGAGAAAAGAAGATCTAGAACTGAAGGCGGAATGAAGAGACAAGAACAATATAAGAAAGAACAATGCTTGAAGAAAAATCTACTTTATTGCAGAACTAGAGATGAACACAAGAATATAAATGCTTCAGAATGCTCATACAAAGTAAAATCCTAGATGCCCCAAGAAGGAGGAAGTGCCCCTCCTTTTATAGGAGAAGGAGGGGAGGAAGTCTTAAGAGAATACAAAGAGTTTGAGGCTATTGGAAAGACTTAATTAAAAGAATAATATTTGTCAATCCTTGATTGCTCTCTCTGTAGATTTCCGTAATTAGATTTTACAACATATTTATCCTTTGTAAAATTCTCAGAAGAAGTCGAAAATATAGTTTTCATGTAGCACTTACAATTATCTTTCCAAAACATATTTATATTCCAAATTTGGAATTTATATGTGGAAGTTATGACTGTTTTGGTGAGAGATATATCAGACTCTGCGGGAAAATATAAGGCTACATTCACTGGTTAAGTGTGCAGCCAAATAAATGCCAAAATTTCCGCAAAATATGTCTTTTTTATAGCCAATAAAATTTTCTTTTCATTCCATACTTGATCATGAAATTCCGCCTTTAGACGCAAAAGATATGGCTATTTTGATGATGAGTATCTGAGGCACTGCGGGAATATTTGAAAAGTCTCAAATCTTCATCTTTTATTTTCTCAATTTCATTACTTAGATCATTCCTGAAAATTAAGAAAAATATAATAAGAATTCAGGAAAAATATATCAAGAAGATGAAAGTGCTATTTATTTTTAAATTATCTAAAATTAACAAAAAAGTCTTAATTAATTATTGTAAATGAAGCAAAAATAAGAGATGAGTATGCATTCATCAAAATACCCCAAACTTAAACTTTGCTCGTCCCGAGTAACATTAAAATCAAGAAATATTTTAAAGACATACTCTCAACCTATCATCCTCACTCTCATAACAACCACTTGATTCCTTCCACCAAAATATAGCCAAGCGACCCTGACTTCCTGAATTCACGAAAAGTGACTTTTATATTTCCTACTTCACAAACTTGCATTTGTTCAAGACCGGCAATAAAATAGATTTTCATTTCACCTTTGCATTTGGTACTCCAATTTTTTTTTTAAGTTTTACACAAGAACAAAGCTGATTTTGGATGGTTGGGATTTTGTAGTTTTCCCCGGGTAGAAAATTGGAGTAAAAGAGGTATGGAAGAAGGACAATATCTCCTATATTCGACTTGAGACCTTTTTATTTAGTGGACATGCAGTTATATTGACCGCATTTTTTTCTTTGATTTTTGGTGATACACCCAATTGCATGGGTATGGAAGAAGCGGAAGAGGGGGAAGGGGTGCCACCCCAAACTTAGTGTTTTAGGCACTATTGGCTTTTTTTTTTACGAATGAAAAGATTTGGAAGTGGTGGAAGAAGAGTAGAAGAGGTTGTTCTTGTGCAACTTTTTTTTTCATCTTTTTTTAATAGTACCATGCATTGGTTCAACTATTATCGAATCATGTGAAAAATCAAGAAAATTTATACAAATTGTACATGATAAGAAAGCATCACTCTTGAATCCTATCAGTCCTCTATGGCTTGCCATCTTTTCCAAGAAGTGATTATTATTTGAGGTCCTAAGTGACAGGAGGATTTCTAGTCATGAAAATTTCAAAATTTTAGTTGCAAGGCAGTTACATCATTAAGGGGAGTATTTTGACAAATGATCATATCAAGGCCAACTAGATATGGGCCAATTGTACTATGAAAAGAAAGAAAAAAAATAACTACATGCAATATGTAAAACAAAGAAAAGATACTAAAAGAGAAAGAAAAAGGGGTGGAAACGTACCACCCACCTCCACCCCGGACTACAAATTTTGCTCGTCCCGAGCAAAATGCAAATCTAGGATGGAGGGAAGAAAATCATTGGGATCACCGGGAGGTCCTGGTAGCTCAAAAAATGTCCAACTGAAGGGGATGTTGATGATGGTTGTAGCTTTGAACAAAGGAGCTTCATGGTACACCCAACTGATGAGTGATCGTAGAGGCTGAAAGAGGATTTCATAATGTCTTTTACCTCGCACTCCTTCCAAAAGGATCCACAAATCTTCCTTTAGTAGTAAAGGGAATGTCATAAATGTGAGTGGCTTGAGGGGGATTGGCGGGTGTTCAGTGGGTGGCACATATGGTGCCGACTCTACAACATCGGGTGGGGGATCAAGCTTTGGTTTCCCTCTGTCATATTGATCTACATATAGTAAAATTGGTGGTAATATGAAAGGGACACACGAATTTAAATCAACATTATACATATTTTAGCTCTCCTCAAAATTCATGCAATCAACCTTGGGATAGATGGATTTCATGGTTGATATTGCATGTAATTGTAGTTCTTCTATGCAAGGATTTCCTAAGGGTTCTTGAAGGATTAAAATGGGGATATATTCCTTGTAGCCAGTAGAAGGGGGTATATGGATTTCTTCTAAGGAGTTCTCCCCTTCTATATCATCCTTATGTAGAATGGGAATTTGTTGTGGCGGAATGGGAGGAATCATTTGATCAATGGAGGTTGGCTGCTCATTATCCAGAATAGATCCTACCAGAGGGGATTGGTCGCCGATAACAATGGGACTTTTGCAAATGATGGGAAAGGTTGTTGGGTCTTTAGGATGACTCTCTGAGATTGACTTTTCATACTCGAGTAATAAAGTCTTCAAGGGAAGGGTAGGGATGCCGACGTCCTCATCGCACAAGAAATACGACCCCGTGGTATGTATTGTTTCTTTAGAATCCGACATATATGACATAAAAATTAGATCATCATCATCATCATCTTCAGGAAGAACCATCTTAGGTTGCTCTAAGTCCTCCACAGATTTTTGTGCTTGGGCCTCTAGTAAGGTAGCTAAAAGGGCTTGACTGGTTTCTAGTTTTTTCTGTCCTTCTACTACCATTTTTTCTAAAGCCCCAAGTTTCTCTTTTAGTTGATTTTCATTATTAGATTCATACAACCCAAAAAATTTACCTTCCTCACCATTCCCCCCATAAGGATCTTGGTCATGGTACCCAGTATGTTGGTTGTGGTGTTGCTCCTCATAATAATCTTCAAAAGATGGTGGATTGTAATGTCCATTGCTCTCATGGTGGTGGGAAGATACAATATTACAAGGTGTCACTGAGTCATGGGGGAACATATTTGGAACATCTGGGTTTTGGGATTGGGCTTTCAGCAAGGTGGCCAATAAGGTTTGGCTGGTTATGAGTTTTGCTTCCATCTTCTCTAGGGACTTAAGTTTCTCTTTTTGTTGAGGATTATATTGGGTATCATATATAGGTCCATTTCCCCCAAAGTTTTGTTGGTCGTACCCTCTCTCAGAATATGGATAGAAAGGTTCCCCATATTGGTTCTCAGAAAAATAAGGATTTATATTGTACCCACCAGGATGAAAGGGCTCATAGAGAGGGGTGCTATGGGATAAAGTTGGACAGGCAAGAAATGCATGGTGGCAATGACCACAATAATAACATTGTGGGGGATATTGCAATGCCCACTCTATTTGAAAATGTTTTTTTTACAATTCAAAAAAAGAACTAAAGATTTGTATAAGAATATCAATTAAAAGGAAAATATAAGGGATTATGACACAAGGTTAAAAGTTATAAAACTAACAATTTTTTACAAAGTAGCGTATTTGCAGAAAAAAATAGACTGTCAGAATGGAAACTCAGTAGAAGGAGGAGTAGCACTTCAGGAATGTTACTCGGAAGGCATAAAAAAATAAAAAATAAAAGTTTTTCAAAAAAATTTGGGGTTAGAAAGAAACAAATTTGTTGTCCCCGGCAACGGTGCCAAATTGATATGTGCCGCTTAACACACCAATCACTGAGAAAATTATCCTAGAGTTTAATCCTTTTAACTCTCCAGTTAAGGCTAGTATAGAAAGGGTCGAATCCCAAAGGACAACTTTTGAAGTTTGTTTCTTAAAAATCAAATTATTTGAAGAACTTATTTTATTTGTTTTTGGTATTTTCATATTTAAAACGGAAAGTAAAAGTCGGAATGGGTGTTTGGTTGATTACACTAAAACAAGAAAGAAAATGCTAAAATTGAAATTGCACTTAAACAAAAAATTATTTGCCCTGTAAAAGGTAAACAAAAATTGTTGTTAGCACAAAAAACAATTATGAATTAAAAGACTAAAAACTAGAGTAAACAAGAAAATTGACGGTTGAAATCAAAGGGAAAGAATCGAGGCTTTAGGGGTTTTCACCACCTTAGCCATGGTAAAAATACGAATTATTATTAATTGATAAATAGACGACGGCATATGAATCACAAAAGAAACACAAAAGATAAACTCCATATGAGCCCATTGGTCCTGGTGCTCATGTTTCCTAGTTCTTCATCCAAAAAAGAGATAAATCCGCAGTCACATCAAAATCTCTATGCAAATTGGTTTATCGTTTTAAACCTGGATTTCCATGGTCATATCTATCCGGATTAACAAAACATCCAAGCAAGTAATTAGTTCGCTAGATTATCAAATTAATAAACCAATCGCCGTATAAAGGAATCGACTAAAATTAATCCGATCAAACCATGGCTGAGGGGCTATTCTCCTTGCCTCGATAAATAACTACTCACTCATAATTGAGGAGAAGGGGGAGACGGAGGAAGAAAGTACTAAAGCCATAGTCTTGCCCAAAATTAGGAGGTTAATCCTTATTCTAGAGACAATAAAATGGCCAAGTTCTTAATTCCTTGCTCCAGAACTAAAGACGGAGAAAAGAAGATCTAGAACTGAAGGCGGAGTGAAGAGATAAGAACAATATAAGAAAGAACAATGCTTGAAGAAAAATCTACTTTATTGCAGAACTAGAGATGAACACAAGAATAGAAATGCTTCAGAATGCTCATACAAAGTAAAATCCCAGATGCCCCAAGGAGGAGGAAGTGCCCCTCCTTTTATAGGATAAGGAGGGGAGGAAATCTTAAGAGAATACAAAGAGTTTGAGGCTATTGGAAAGACTTAATTAAAAGAATAATATTTGTCAATCCTTGATTGCTCTCTCTCTGCAGATTTCCATAATTGGACTTTACAACATATTTCTCCTTTGTAAAATGCTCAGAAGAAGTCGAAAAATATATTTGACCTATAGCACTTGCAATTATCTTTCCAAAATATATTTATATTCCAAATTTGGAATTTATATGTGGAAGTTATGACTATTTTGGTGAGAGATATATCAGACTCTGCGGGAAAATGTAAGGCTATGTTCACTGGTTAAGTGTGCAGCCAAATAAATGTCAAAATTACCGCAAAATATGTTTTTTTTGTAGGCAATAAAATTCTCTTTTCATTCCATACTTGATCTTGAAATTCTGCCTTTAGACGCAAAAGATATGGCTATTTTGGTGACCAGTATCTCAGGCACTGCAGGAATATTTGAAAAGTCTCAAATCTTCATCTTTTATTTTCTCAATTTCATTACTTAGATCATTCTTGAAAATTAAGAAAAATATCATAAGAATTCAGGAAAAGTATATCAAGAAGATGAAAGTACTATTTATTTTTAAATTAGCTAAAATTAACAAAAAAAAGTCCTAATTAATTATTCTAAATGAAGCAAAAATAAGAGATGAATATGCATTCATCAATTAGTAAATAAAGTGAATGGTTAGTCTAATCCACTCTTTAGCAGGCTTAAACAGTGGTTAGCAAGTTTGAATCGTTCCATTTCCCCTCAAGACCCATACCCATCCTAACCCGAAGTTTTTGTACCCAGTAATAATTGGTCAAATGGCCTAAGTTTCCTTCTTCTTCATCATCATCATCTAAGCCTCAATCCCAACTATGTTAGGTTCAGTTACATGGATCCTTCATTTCCAATCAGCTCTATCATGGTTCATATTTAGGTCAAGATGTCAAAATGGCCCTAAGTTTGCTTATTTGTTTTAAATGAGGATCTTGAATACAAGAGTATTTTCAGGCATAAAACCCTCTGGTACCCATTATCCCCATCTATTCTTAACCCTAGTAGCCCATAGGCCCCTAATCTCTCCAGATTGTCAACTTCGACTCACGATCTCAATTCCCACCTCCTACTAATGCCTTGTACCCTCAAATCTCTTCTAACTCACAACTTTGGCTCCACTTATTCCTTCTAGTTACCAAAGATCTCACCCTAATGTTCATTGCTATGATGGTAACACAACCATCATTGAAGAAGCTCATAGACCTGACTAGGATGTTGGACCTAGGACACCACTTTCTGTGTGAGCCATGATGCACCGAAGGTAGACACCATGCCAAAGAAGTAGAGTGTGGATGTAAAGAAGGCCATGAGCTTATTGTTATACTTGTAGTAATTGGTCTAGCAATGTACATGATGAATTAAAGACATAAATGTTGTGTGTAAATGATGAAATGAAGAAAAGGTACAAAGTCATGGTAAACCAATTTCCTCGTCCAATCAAGGATAGGGGACACGCAAAACCAAACTAACAAAACCAAAAAGCAATCTTTCCCAAATCTAGATCAAATAAATAGTTGACAAGAACAACAATAAATATGAGTTGGAGTCATTTTTAAAGGCAATAGATGGTAACTTTCCAGACATATTTGATCAACCATCAGTCGTAATCAAATTCCTAAAGACAGAATGAAGAAGTTTGCAGTTATAATTTTATTTACTTTAGGGGAAACCAAGAAAATCTATAGTCTATTATCCTTCTAGACATTTTTGGGCTTCCCCTCTTCCTATCATTCTTTTCAAATTATGTAGGATGATTAGAAAAAAAATGGAAGAAATATTATAGTTTTTAGATAAGTTTTATGGGAATGTACAAGTCGTGTTTGATGAAATATAAATATGCAACTGCATTCTGATGTAAATGACAACAACTTCCTCACTTATTATAATAATTATGGTTATTTTATAATCTTGAAATAAACATGCAAGCAACTAATTAGAGGAATATGTTCACAATATAATTATGTTTGTATAATCATATGAACCTAAGTGTCATTTATGGAAGAGTTTGTAATATGTATTTGTCAAAATTATATAGTTTAACAAACATTCAGTTGTTAGGGATGTCGCATATAATATCGATATTTTTGGGGATTTATTCTGTATCAGGTTGGGTATTGGTGGGGCTCTTCTCTAATATTTTAATATGGGTTCATATAGGTATGTGTTTTATGCATAACATTTTTAATGGGTATGGGAATGAGTTAACCATTGCCATCTCTAAGATTCATGGGTGCTTAAGTAAGGACACCTATCATATCATAGATATCATTGCTTGTATATCAACATATCACATATTTCTCACTGACATTGGTTGGACTTGCATTCACAATAGGAGATACAAACTCAACCACACTCATATAAATAGGAGATTCTGGGGCCCTATGGGGACCATACCTCATATGGATTCTTGGTAACACACATATTTCTGACAAATTAAGACTTTGAGTACATTTGCAAAATATCGATCGTTGTTACAATGATAACCAGTTTGCTATACCAAATTTAGAACCATGGGATAGTTATATGATCACAATGCATCACATCAATTTGATTTTTCTTCATCAGTTACTCCAATCTCATTTTTTCACAAGGCAAGAAGGTAGAATTTAGAATGTGGTTCTAATTTATACACAAATAAAGCATTAGAAATAAATATTAAAATGCATATAAATAGCCATGAGTTCACCATTTTGGCCATAAAAAGGTCATAACAGTGTAAGGTCTCAATAGGAACCTCTTCTTATAAAAGTAACAAATCAACAAGTAAATTCCATCCAAAAGTTCCTTTGTATGTGCTCGATATGGTAGAAATAGTAAAAGTGCAGAATAGGACAATTTAGAGATACAAATAAAAGACATAACATTCAATAAAATGATAGTAGAAAGTTCATCCTATTCCATTTTTGATCAAAAAGTAACACCAAATAGAGTAACTACCCCATACTTACCCAAAATATGGCCAAAATCCTCATAAGTGTTCTATCTTTAGCTCATTTACCATGTAATTAGTAAGCTTTAGTGGTTACATGTGGGAATTACATCACATCAAATGCTAAACATAGGATACATCACTCATTTTGGATGTACATAACTATCTCCAATAAGTAAGAACAAACCCCTAGATCCAAGGATCCTTTAGACAAACAAAAACATCCACCTTTACTATCTCTAGCTCCAACTAGGCCAAGAAGGAAAAAAAAGGAGAGATTATTAAGTATAGAGAGGAACTTCCACCATATTACTCAAATAATTTCGTCCAAAAGGGTAGATGACAGAAGAAATAACAACAAAGATGACAAACAAAGGAAGTACTCTAAACTGTGCCATATGGTGATCCTAAGCTTTGATCGTATTTAAAGTGAAGAAATCACCATAATTCACAATATCCTCCTTCAATATCACCCTCCTACAACATTAGATAGGCCCAAACCAATATAAACAAACCCTCTTGTCAAAGTGATTGTGTATTTATAGAACAAGGTAAGAGAGAATTGCATTTCATCCCATCAATAACTCACTTCAGGCTCCCCCATTGACCAAACTTTCTCAAAATCATGTTTGAAGTGTTCGCTTAAGCCTCGAAAATCATGCATAATCCTATATCCCAGATCAAGGCACTCCCTTAAAGCATTCAAAAGCACACATCAGATGCTACATGACCCGAAGGGCCTACGTCAGTTGAATGGAGTGACATAAGTGGTATGCTTGAGAGACTCATTAGTAATAGGAAGTGCCTGATGCGTCTAACCTGGAACAATCCTACCCACCCAAAGTAGCCAAAGTGGCCCAACCAAAAGGTCACACCATGCTATCAACTGATCCACCTCACATCGATCCATACCTTTAAGAAATCCATATGGCAAAATTTTGGTATTTTTTTCACTTTTCAAGACATATGTATGCAAAATTTCAAGGCATCATTTTTACTATTTAAATACTTCCAAATAGGTCCATATAAACCCAATTAATAATGAAATTAGGTCAAATAAATCATGATTAAGGAAAATTAAGGTTATGGGTCTAACATATATAAAGAGATTTAAATCCTAATTTGAAATGATAAATGACATTACAAAGTATTTATACATTCTATGAATCAAAATCAGAAGAAAGTGTACAAAATATCCTACAAAACACATATACAAATTCATATGTAATACATTTGATTTGGATTAAACATTGATGAACTTTCAAATGTTTGGTAAATACTAATTCAAGGACTTTGAGAATTTGGTTGACTATCTGGGAAATATAGCTGACTAGGGGGAAGTCAACTGACCTAAACATTTTTCCAATCTATGACTGACTGAAATAGTTGGACTGACTATTCAAGAAGTTAACCAACTTCTTGACCTATGGTAGATTAGCTATTGGTTTGAGGAATTTTTTATATTTAACCAACATTTTAATCATTTTTAAAGTTGTATTTTGAGTTGTAGCTTCATTCTAACCTACTATGGAGTCCAAACCCCTAGTTATACTATGAGGGAAACGTGTGGGAAGTTTTAAGAACTTTTTTAAAACAAAAAAATGAAGGTTATTCTTCAATTGGATATTTTATTGAGTTACTGATATGATTAGATGTTGACTTCTTAAACTTTTGCAATGACTTCCAATAGAAAAAACCTAGCATATCTCTTTTTTCTTCCTTTTCTATTGTGTTTCACCAAGTTTCTTCAATACTGATCTTAAGCAATCAAGACATCCTATTATTGACTATATGATTATATATTTGATTTAGATTAGGAGATCTAATGATCTATCCATGATTTGGCCAATATCTAAGTGAGACTTAGTGAGTGGGTATTTCTATTCAATAGTGAAATAAGCCTTTAATTTAGTTTGTTTATAAGTTCCAAATTAAGGGTTGTATAATTAATTTTTTAGTGAGGTAATAAGAATAAAAATGTCTATAATTATCACCGCTAATAATTTTGAAATTTAGTTTATAAGTTTCAATAATACAAAAAATAGGATTTTCATGCATATAGATTGGTGATACTATAAGTTTTTAATATCTAAAAATTTGGTTATGATATACATAGATTTGAACTGAACATTATAGGAAAGTTAGATTAGTTCTTTTTTGGCTAAAGTGGTTGATTCATATAATCGATATTTTGATAAAAGCTAATAAATGATGAAAAATACCTAGTTAAGTATTATCTAGAGTATACAATTGTATTATTTAGATGCAAATAGAAAATAGAAAAGATTCATTTATCAATAAGGACTTTGAGTTAAAGCTAGTCATGTTATATTATATATTAGTAAATGATGTGGAAACCCTAGTTTAATTTTATATGTCGAATACTATGAGTTATCCAATCTTATATAAGCTTGTAGAAATGATCCTTCCATCATATATGGTTCCGTAAATACAAGAAATACTAAGAGTAATCAAACTGTAAAAAACTGTAAGTATGCAGTAATGATTACATCAAGTATTTCAGTCCATTTTTTCTCAGTAAGAATAGTTGAGTAGTTGAGCAAGATTAACAAAAAGTCAAGAAACCGATATAAGAGAAAGATGTAATAAGGAACTCAGTACTAATAGAATCAAAGATATAAAAAGGAAACTTAGTACTAATAGAATCCCTTAACATTGTAGAAACATTCCTAGAGGTCAACGGAAAATGATATATTGGACTATGAGATAGAGGAGGATATGTCTCAAACTAGAAATAACCAACCAACCAGTAAGGGCGCTACTTCAGTTTAACAGAGTACCCAACATTATCTAGATATGTATAGGTTGTACTAGTATAGTTCAGTAGTAGCGTACAACATTTATTGGACATCCCAGTGATACATAGACAACTATAGTTGAGTGAACACCCCTTGAATATCTATTCCTTCTCTTGTATAGTGACTCCATATTTCCTATCAACCCTTGTGGAACTACTTTATGTGGAGCCATACAATTTCTAGCCTAAAGGTACACCTTTTGAGCACCCTAGAGACATGACCATAGTTTTGCAAATGTCATTTAGCCATCACCAGGCCTTATGAAGTAACCTCACTATAGACTGAGGTAGTTCAATTAGCACAATGCCATTCTCTTAATTGGTACGATCAAATTGAAGTGGTAAGTTAAAAGAGAAAACTAGTGCCATTCAGTTAAACAATTCCTTTAACCGTATCATTAATATCAAATCAATCAATATGCATAGTTGTCAATTTAATATATAAGTAAATATAGAGAAATGAGAACCATATCATCATATATTATTATTATTATTCATATTACATAATTGGTCATATATTTTTGTACAACCAGTCTCTTTGAACTTCTATACTACTTTAGTTTCAACTGCTCAAGGTTATTTTCTTTTTATTTAAGGTCTCTAGACTTGTACATAGATCTACTCATTTACTCATCAAGTAAATCACCCCTCTTCTTACATTTTATCAGTTTAACCAGAGCTTATGCAAACTAATACATCATAAAAATCATGTCACGAAGTCAAATGTTATCTTTATTCAAATTATTTTGTCCTATCAATCTAGGTCCTAGACAGGTGTAAATATGTTGTATTTGGTTAACTATTGCGATTATTTTTATAAAAATGTAATGGTGGACTATATCTGTAGAAGTTCATATACACACGAAATGATGATGTGGTTGTTGAATTTGTATTATTTATCATGATTAGTTGTACAAAATCATGATTTTTATTCAAATGTTATTATGTCATATGGATATGATTAACATGTTAAAAAATTTAAACTATAAAAAGTAAGAGTGATGTTTAGTTATCTTAGTCTCAAATTATGAGTTAATTCCATGATCCAATAGTGAATGTGAAATAAGGATGTAATAAAGGAAATATCTACTAGTATGTAATAATTTTTCCATCCATGTTTAATATTAGGACTAAGCTATGATGGGTAAATGTGAAGACAATACCTGGATAGGATGCACAACTGGCATACTTGATGGTGAATGATCAACTAATGGAATAAATCACATGTCCTGATGGTACTTGAAGCTTATTCTTAGCAAAGATCCAGGAGAAATTCTCCGTCATGGGACATATGTGAATTTGTAGATATTAGGAAGTTCACCACAATGATGGAGTCACAATTTAGATAGAGACTTGATAATAAAGCTTATTTGATGAAAGACCTAGATAGAATGGTATTAGGATCTATATTCATGTAGAGAGAAAGAGTCTTAGCTAGCATGATTTCCTAGTTGATTAAAGATCTAGTTAGAAATGATATGGTATTCCTATACATTGTAAGGTATCCTAATTAAGATATATAGAATAATGGCTACATAAGAAAACCATATGATATGATAAAATGCACTCTTGGATAGAGAAAAGAGGACCCCTTCACAATTTTCTTGAGGTTTGAGAAATAAGTTATTAATTATTAACTAAAAGAGTCTAATGGAGAGAAAGGAACACATGTGAGGGAATGTCACACTTCACATGGAAGAGACAAACACAAATGCCTTACATAGTGATTAGAGGGAGGTTGGTGGTCCCTTGAAACAAAGCACACATTCACTATGTGTGTGGCCCTAGTTGATAAAATCTCGATATTCATTAATCATTTCTAGATCAAGGTTCAAAAACATATTATATGTTTCCACGCATCCCTTGAAACAAAGCATACATTCGCTATGTGTGTGGCCCTAGTTGATATAATCTCGATATTCATTAATCCATTCTAGATCAAGGTTTAAAAACATATTATATGTTTCTATGCATTGACCTTGTTAGAATTGGTATTAGCATCAATAATAATGTTTTAGTGGTCTATAAGTCATACACATGGTGAGGTTGTGCATACAAGGACATAGCTAGTTGGGAGAGGCAAGTTTGAGCACTTGTTTAGATCCAACATCACACATTAGTCAAGAGGCTAAATATTCATAGAGGATGGACACATACTACTAGATACTTTAACTTTATAATCTTGTCCAAGTCACATGTGGACTTTAGAATTTTAGGGCCCATGGCTACTAGTGAAGAAGTGAACTATGATGAATGATCTTTCTATATGTGTCTCATTGGGGTTTGAGGTCTAGATCCTAGGTTAATATTGTTCAATTTTCTATTTTTGCTCTTGGGCTAGATAGTTTCTCATATTATCAAGGAATCAAATTTGAGATATGAAGCTCTAGTATTTGACTTTTTTTTTTGTATTTCCCTTTCTATATCAGATATAATTGTCCACGTTTGATGCATTATTGTTCTATTCGATTTTAGTTTTCTTGAATTCAGTAATTTCATTATTCATTACTTCACCAAACATACGTTGTATTAATTAATACAACAATTTAGGTGATAATAAATTCCTAGACAAGGACCTCAACTTAAGTGATGGGGACATTTGCAATTGTTTCTTAGCTTGGTATTGGAAGGCTGGATGATTCCCAAATTACCGGTTCATTTTAGGAATCAGTTGTGGAGCTTAGAATCTTAGTGTTTTACAACGTTGTTTGAGATTTTATGCGAGTCAAAGCATAGTATTATACATGGGATGAGTGAATCAACTAATCAAATGCGTCTCTCACGTTTTCCCTTTTGCTACCGCGGAAACGCACATATGCGCGCATTTTCCAGAGCCGTGGGTAGGGATGAGCATCGGGATAGACCGGCCCGATCCGACCCACGACCCAACCCACATAATCCGATTTAGACCCGAACTCGATTTATAATATGGGTGAGCCGGGCCTAAAATTTAAACTCATATTTTATTTGGGTCGGGTACAGACGGAGGAAAACCTAGGCCCGGAAACCTGAATACCCATATTAAATTTTATGTACATTATATACGTATGTATCTATATACATATTTCTTGTTGCAATATGTAGTACGTATCCAACCAATGGTAACATGGATAATCTGTAATCAATCAACATGATACTAGTAAGATAACCATCATTGACATGAATAGACGTACTTGATTTGATCTAATTGTGTCCACATGTAGGAGACAAACGAACTTTTGCTCAATGCATAGTAAATTATGCTCATCTTTTTGCTCATATGACATGTAGGATACAAATGATCTTTTGCCCTTTCAAAACCCATTTCATTGTATATACATATAGATGAGGAAACAAAAAGCCACAACATTGTAGACTCCATTGATTTTTTAAGTCTCATTAATTCACATGTACACGAAAATGATTTCTTACTCTTTCAATATCCACTACATTATTGTACGGGATCACACATCTGAGGTATACATATTCCAGCTACATATCACAAAGTATATATATAAATTTTTTAGAGGTTGATCACAAAATACATATCACAGAAGTTCAGTTTTTTTATTAGAATCTAGGAAAATTTGGTATGCTCATTCGATGTTATATGGACAAACTCGAATCCGGCCCGAAATCCAACATTCCTGTCGGGTATGGCTGACATTTTTTCGGGCTCGAACTCGGCCCGTGGCCCGCTTTAAAATGTGAGTTTTAGTTTGTGACAGACAAAACAAAACCCGGTATAACTTGGTCCGATGTTCATCCCTAGCCATGTGCATGCATTTTGTATTAATAATATAAAAAAATTCATTTTTTTTTTAAAATTTTGTTACGAAATACGGCAAAAGATTCCGTCTTTTGGAATAGCAGTTGCCTCCACTGTTGCCCGTTGAATCGTTGATAGCGAGAGCGGTATTGAAAGCCGATACGTACTCCAATCCTCTCTTCTCGCTCCCTCACTCTGATCTCTGGTTTTCGGACAGAAACCCGAAGAAGAAACAACCATCCTCTTGTCCACCGTGCCCCATTACATCCATTCTCTCTCCTTCTTTCTCCTTGCACGAGTGGGGAGTATTCCCGTTCTCGGTGCTCCTCAACTCCAATACCTTTCAGCAATGTCACCGGACCCGTGCTGCAGATGGCAGTCATGAAGAGATCCGCAAAGCCCAACCTGCCCCCACTCCTTTCGGTCCCTTCCACCGCCGCTGGCATTGGCTGCCCCGACAACTCCCGCCGGAGGCCTACCATCCGCGCCCGCCGAGTGCGCAGTCCCGCCTTTCTGTCCGGGAGGCGGGTTGCTGCGGCCGCTAGGGCCGGCGGCGGAGGGAGGCGCAGCGGGCCTGCTACCCCTTTGTTAAGGTGGAAGTTTGACGAAGATGGCGCGGTCACCACGGAAGCGGCGGCCCCAGTTATGGAAAAGCCCCCCGAGAAGGCCGAGAAGAAGGCGCGCCGGAAGCAGAAGAATGCCGGCGCTGGTGGAGCCGGCGGAGGGACGCTTGTATCCGCCAGGAAACTCGCCTCTGGGATCTGGCAGTTGCAGCTTCCTCAGGCGTCCGGACGGCCCGGAGGGGCTGCTGGGGATGCTGTACTTGAGGTGAGCTCCTTGGTCTGCCTGGCTGTTTGTCCATTTGTTTTTATTTCTAGTCCGGTGGCACTTAGATCTATCAGATTTTAGGGTTTTTAGCGGAAAGCCTGCGCTTGACTACATGGTAACATGGGTGCCTGGGATCTTCAGCATAAGGGTTTCTGCAGTTCAATCCTTGTCCAAATTGCCATCTTCTCTGTAGTGTAATCCTTGTGTCTGTCCACCTGTGTTGTCCTCCATTCTATGTTTTAACCCCACCATTAGCATATTTAGAACCACATTTACAACCATGCATGCCCCAAAATGGATTTCACCTTGTCCTATCTAGTGGAGCCACTTGAATGTCAATTTTTGCCCCCATTACCGAAAGCGTTTTGCTTTGTGGATTGCTTAGTCAACGCTGAGAATGTGAAATGTGATTAGGCGAGTCTGCATAAAGAATACCGTGAGGCTTCGAATTCACTTTTTTCCCGACTTTTATCACTAATGATTACGCATGTATTTTTCAATTTCCTTGCAGCCTGTTGCAGGGCATTTAAGAACTCCACACCTGTACAATCTTAAAGGCACTTCTGGCTATCGCAAAGACTGTGACGACGACTTTCCAAGTCCAGCCTCCGCAACACGCAGAAAGAATGGCTTATTAATGGTGAATTTTCTTCTCGATATTCTTTGTTATTTGATATCTGCAGCTTCATAGCTTTCCTGTCTAGCACCCTGTTGTTTTGACCAATGGGCATTTGATTGGTTACAGCTCGAGCCATCTATGGTGTTGCCGAATCATGCTATGGAAAGGGCGA
The DNA here is from genome assembly GCA_963693085.1 of Alisma plantago-aquatica. NCBI lineage: Eukaryota > Viridiplantae > Streptophyta > Magnoliopsida > Alismatales > Alismataceae > Alisma > Alisma plantago-aquatica. The sequence goes on along the minus strand of OY856409.1, from coordinate 1,227,859,324 downwards.
CGAAGTGGGATCCTGGGTTCTCCAAGGCATCAGAAGACGTGTATCGGTTCTATGGACACATGAAGTTTCTGGAAGATCAACAGGTCACTGCTGTTTCAGTAGTCTCAAGCCTCCGTGCGGAGCTTGAGCAGGCTTGGTCTCGCATCAATGATCTCGAGGATGAGCGGCGATCATCTAAGAAGAAGCTTGACCGCTTCCTGTCAAAGCTTGCTGAGGAGAAGGAATCCTGGAGGCGAAGAGAGCACGAAAAGGTTCGTGCTGTTATAGATAGCATCAAAGATGATCTCAACAGGGAGAAGAAGAATCGGCAAAGGATGGAGATTGTCAATTCCAAGCTGGTGCATGAGCTTAAGGAGGCGAAGTTATCTGCAAAGCGATACATGCAGGATTTTGAGAAAGAAAGGAAGAACAGGGAGCTCATGGAAGAGGTCTGCGATGAAATAGCTAAAGAAATCGGAGAAGAGAAGGCCGAGGTTGAAGCATTGAAAAGAGAATCATTAAAGATGAGAGAAGAGATGGAAGAAGAACGGAGGGTGCTACAAATGGCTGAGGTTTGGCGTGAAGAGAGAGTTCAGATGAAGCTTGTTGATGCAAAATTAGCACTCGAGGAGAAATATGCACAGCTAAGTCAGCTCCAAGCTGATCTGGAAGCTTTCCTCAGAGATTTAAATGGGGCGTCTCCTAGTGCAGGTCATATAAAAGAAGCTGAGTTGCTTATAGAGGCTGTCAACTCTGCCAACATTCAGGAGATCAAGGAGTTCACTTATCAGCCTCCCCGAGCGTCTGAGGACATCTTCTCTGTATTTGAGGAGCTGCAGCCTGCAGAAGAAACTCAGGAGAGGGAAATTGAGGCATGCTATGCTTACACTCCGGCTAGTCACGCTTCCAAGATTCACACAGTAAGCCCTGACATCAATACCATGAGTGAAAATCCGTTGATACAATACGCAACTGGAACCCCCGAAGGAGATGGCGATATGGAGGATGACAGTGGTTGGGAGACTGTAAGCCGCGTTGAAGATCAAGGATCTACTAACTCTCCTGATGGAAGTGATCCATCTATAAACGGGGCCTATTTAGAAAGCAATGCATCTGCAAGCGGAACTGATTTTGAGGGAACTGCAGATAACCGCAAGTCGAGTAGTGAAATCAGTGAGGTTTATTCCTCAACCACAAAGCAATCCAGAAAGAAAACATCGTCTATAGCTCGGTTATGGAGATCTTCATGCCCAAACAATGGTGAGGTCTACAAGATAGCCACGATTGAACCAACAAATGGCAAACTTTCAAATGCAAGAAAATCTAATGTCACTAATGGTACCTTATCTCCTGATAGAGTATGCGGTGAAAACGGCCTAAGTTCACCAAGTGTTGGGCCATGGAGCTCCCCTGATTCAAAGAACCCTCACATTACCCGGGGAATGAAGGGATGCATTGAATGGCCAAGGGGCATGCAGAAACATAGTTTGAAGGAGAAACTACTGGAAGCTAGAATGGAAAGCCAGAAGATCCAGTTACGCCAGGTCCTCAAGCAAAGGAGCTAGTTTTTCCTCAATTTGTGAATGCCTATGTCTGCATCAGTGTATGATTGACACGAAAGAGGGAGGGTTGACCAGCGGAGGAGCTACAGAAAGTGAAAAACTTTCTTCAGGAAAGATGTCTCATATAAAGAGGCCCGTGATTCTATTGTCTGTCGTTCATCAGAATGGCAGCCTTATGGAATGCAATTCCTCACTGTCCGCATCATGCATGGCTGCATCTAGTTTGAATCGTGCTCTCGTAGAAGACCTTGAGATTATATCTGTATTGTTGCAGCTTTCCTGATCAATCTGTATATTTACTTGTCTGGCAGAGTTAACAGATCCGGAATATGTACCATTACCACATCTGTTACCTTTTTTTGTATAATGGACAATTTCGCTCTGTTTAAGAGTGAAATCTTCAGTAATACATAGCTATTAGCTCCTAGTATCTTAATTTTCAAATAAATGATAACTACTGACCTTAGTAGAATAGTAGCTTAGTGATATATATATATATATATATATATATATATAACAACTGCTCCATGTAAATGCTCTTGAGCTCTGTGCCTTTTCACCTAAAGGTGACCTTCGCCTGTGTTTATGATTTTTATTCTACAATCTAGATTCATACAATAACCAAAAACTTTTGATTGACCTTATTTTAATTGATACTTGCACTCCTGAAAGACTCGATATTATATTTCTGATAAACTGTATGTAAGATACTTGTCCAGCAGAGTTAACAGATCCTAATTACGTTCCATTACCACATTTGTCACCTGTTCGGTTAAGGGATAATATAGAGTGAGTTCTTCAGCAATACATATCTACTAGTTCTTAGTATTATAATTTTCATATATGATTCATTACTGACCTAAGTAGAAGCTTAGTAATATTCTAATTTATTATAATAATTGTTCCATCAAGCTGGACTTGAGTTCTGTGCATCTGACAGTGAATCCTTGGCTCCTAATAATCTGTAAAGAATCTTGCTTAGGTGCCTTATAAAGGTCAGTTCCTCTTATTCAAACTATCATATTACTCAGGGAATAAAGGGATCCATTCGACGGCCAAGGGGCATGCAGAAACATAATATGAAAGGAGAAAGTTCTGGAAGCTAGAATAGAAAAAGGCAGACGGTCCAGTTATGCTCGGTAAGGCAGAAGATCCAGTTATGCCAGGTCTTCAAGCAAATGAGGTAGTTTTTCTTTAATTTTTTAATGCCTACATCTGCCGTCAATATATGAATGACAAAAAAGGGGGAGGGTTGATGGAGGAGCTACAGAAAATGAAAAACTTTCCTCAGGGAAGATGCCTCAAATAAAAAGGGCCATGATCTATTCAATTTCTTTCGCCAGAATGGCAGTCTCATGTAATGGAATATACCTGCTGCAAGCAAAGCTTCTCATTGTCCACGTCATGTATGACTGCAGCTAGTTGGAATCATGCACTTGGCACGTATGAATTTTTATATTGCTGCACCTTTTCTGATCAATCTGTATATTTACTTGTCTGGCGGAGTTCACAGATCCTGAATATGCACCATAACCACATCCATTACCTTATTTGTATGATGGATAATTTCGCTCAGTGTAAGGCTGAAATCTTCAGTAATACATAGCTAGCAGCTCTTAGTATTATAATTTTCAAAATTAATGGTAACTACTGATTTCGTACAATAATAGCTTAGTGATATATTATAACAATTGCTCCATCTAACTGCACTTGAGCTTTGTGCATCCAACAATGGATATTTTGGCTCATATTATTTAACTTTTCCAGGTTAAGGCGCCTTTTCGCCTAATGACCAGTTTTCCCCTGTGTTTATGATTTTTATTCTGCAATCTAGATTCATACAATTACCAAAAACTTTGATTGACTTTTGTCTTATAAAAATTGAATCATGCAGTCCTAGAAGTCATCGACATGATATTTATATCAATATCATTACAACTTTTCTGATCATCTGTATAGCAGTTAATTGTCTGGCAAAGTTAACAGATTCTGATACATTCTATTACCATATCTATTACCTTCTAAGTATAATGAATATTTTCACTCTGTTTAGAGTGAAGTTTTCAGTAATACATAACTCCGAGTTCTTAGTATAATCAATTTCAAGTATTAACGACAACTACTGACCTTAGTAGAATGTAGCTCAGTAATGCATCAAAACTATTGGTTAATGTCACTGGAATCGAGCGGTTGCATTTGACAGTGCAATAACTTCCTTGTTATTCTGCAATTTAGTCAAAGACTTTAATTGATTTATTCTTTTGATGAGTATCACACGACATACCTTGCGTTTGATATTCTGTTTGCATTATCTAGATCTTTATAAATAATTCCCATTAGTGCTTTTTTAAATATATCAGTTCATCTCTATCTTTCCTCTTTAACTGCCATCTCTATTTACACGAGTTTATAAGTAGAGTAGATAATTAAATCAGACAGCCTTTAAACAGTTCATCTGATTTTTAAAAGGCTTCCAACCTTACCCCGTCATTAACCTCTCTCCTTTGTCTAATGGAATCATCAGTCTCTCTCATTTTTCTAGTCTGAGTCACTTAGTTTCCAGCTTTACCCCGTCATTGACCTCTCTCCTTTGTCTAATGGAATTACCACTCTCTCTCTATTTTCCAGCTTGAGTCACTTAGTTAGCAGCATGTCTTGATCTATCAACATCTATATATAGGGGTAACAATAGCTTGGGTTCGAGAAGTAGGTATTGGTTTTAGAATCAAAACCATAAGTAGTCTTTGCAAGGGGTGGGCATGCTCTTACTGAATCTAAAACCACAAACCAAAGTGGTCCTAATGAGTTGTATTAGTATATATATTTTACTGTGCTTGTTACTTAGTGTATTTTGGCTTTTGTCTTTGTAGCCTCTTGTACTTTTATCCCATATTGCCTAGCTCTACTCCATGTCTCACTCTCTTGTCTTATAAAAGAGAGAGTCATGTACTTGTTTTATTCACTCAATAAGAAATAGCCTTTAGTATTTTAGATGGTATCAGAGCTTCCCGATCCTCCCTAAACCCCTTCCTCCTAAACCCTAACACCATGCCCACTTAACCCTAGCCGCCACCCCCCCTTTTTTTTTTGTTATTGCCGCCCCGCCAACCCCCCTGCCGCCGTCGCCGCCGGCCCCCTTCCCTTGTTGCTGCGGCCGCTGCCCTCACCTCCTCCACCCCACCAACCCTTCTCCATGCTATCCCTTCTCCACCCCAAAAACTACCGCCACCATCTCCACCCCTTCCACCAGCCCACCGCCTCCTCCTGCCCCCTTTCCGCCGCCGCCACCCATATCTCCACCTGCCGCATCCACCCTCTTCTCCACAGCCCACCACCACCTTCCTAACTCTCCGTCATTACCATCTTCTTCATCCCTTATTCCCATCCCATCCCGTTGACCGCCCCATCTACCCGTTGGTTTCCGGACAGCTTCAGACACTTTCCAGTTCTGGCACGTTGAAGACGTAAACTCAGTTCTGCTCTCTGCCTGCCTACGCCTCATGGTGGAGTAATTTTTCCTCCATGTTGGCGTAGGTTCTATATTCCTTGCTGCCCCTACGTGGGTTTCTGAGATCTGATGCTTGGATCTCCTATCTTCTGCCTCTAGATCTGTCCATGTATTGGGCTTCTGCTGCTGTCTGTCTCTGTTGACTGCTACGTCAACCTTCTGCTTGCTACTGCTGCCTGCGCCCTTGGTTCACGCTGCTTGCTTTCGTCATGGCGACCTTAGACGTTCCCCGCAACTTGTGCGTCACCACTGTCAAACTGGATGGCTCCAACTATCACTTATGGGCAACCTCCTTTGAACTCTACGTCAAGGCTCAAGGACGCTTCTCGCATCTGTCTACCAAAGGTCTAGCGACTCCTGCTAAAGATGTTGATGACAAGACAAAACAAGCCTATGATCTTTGGTCTAAAGAAGATTATGGCGTCATCACCTGGCTGGTCAATAGTGCAGAGCCCAAAATCAGCCAGTCTTTGCTCCGCCTGAAGACGACCAAGGAAATGTGGGATCACCTTTCCTACGTGTATTCTCACCAGCAGAATCCGAAGAAGGTGTTCGAGATCTTCAAAAACTTGGCCAAACTGGAGTACTCGACTACTGATTCTGTGGATGGCTACTATAATCAATTCTCTGTGCTCTGGGATGAGTTCGAGGTCTATCACCCCCTATCATCACATATTACTGAGATCCAACGCCAGCACAATGAGTTACAGTTAGTCCAGTTTCTTGCTGGCATGCCGTCATCCTTTGCGGGGGTCGTCGATCAAATCCTTTCTAATGATCCTCTTCCTACCCTACGCGATGTTCTGAAGCGTGTGCATCGCCTTCCCTCTGTCTCTCAAGCACTTCTTGATACTTCTGACGGGACAACCCTCGCTGTTAGGACTGGAGACTCCTTCTGTGGACGTGGTCGCGGTCAAGGACGCGGTCGTGGACGCTCCTCTAATGGTCCAGGACGGGGGTCCTCCTCTACTGCTGATGCTACTGAACAACGCTATTGCACCTTCTGCAAATGGACTAATCATAATGAAGACCGTTGCTGGTTCAAACATTGGAAACCTGCGTGGGCAAATCAAGTCACATCTGAGCAACATGACACTACTGCCTCATCTTGTGCTCCACCATCTGCCGATTAGATCAGATCGGAATTTGATAAACTGTTGCAAGCGCGTTTGGCCTCATCTACAGAGACTTCCACTGATGGCAGTACTGCTCTCCTAACCCAGTCCGGTAAAAACACTTGGGTGATCGACTCAGGTGCGACCTCCCACATTACTGGCACTCCTACCTTGTTTTCTACTTTGCATAAAACTACTGTTATTCCTCCTGTTACTCTAGCTGATGGTTCACAAACGCCTGTATCTGGTTTTGGCAATATTTGTACTTCTGGCCGCCTACCTCTGCGCTCTGCATTATATGTTCCTAAATTTCCAATTAATTTATTATCTGTCAGTCGGACTGTTAAGAGCTTGCGCTGTTCTGTAACATTTGACCCGGATGGTGTTATCTTTCAGGATCTGCGTATGAGGACAAAGATTGGTTCGGGCCATGAGGGACCAGACGGCTTATACTACCTGGATGTACCGCGGATTGCTGCGCTTCTGACTTCTTCTGTGACGGGCATCCGATGGTACTATCGGTTGGGACATCTGTAAGCGGCCAAATTGAAGCACATACTACCTGCTATTTCTGATTCTGTTTTTCATTGTGAAACTTGCCAGTTAGGCAAACATACTAGGTCTATTTTTTCAAAAAAATTATGTATTGGCTCAAAACAACTTTTTGATATAGTGCATGCTGATATTTGGGATTCATGTTCTGTTCCCAGTGTCTCTGGTTTCCGGTATTTTATGAGTTTTATTGATGATTTCTCTAGAACCACTTGGATAATCCTGTTAAAATATCGGTCTAACATTCTTGATACTATTACGGCCTTTTTTATGAAATACGTACCCAGTTTAGTAAACCTATAAAAATCTTTCGCACTGACAATGCCCTTTAATTCAGGCATGACTCAGTCAGTTCTTTTTGTCGCAAACTAGGTACTATTCACCAAACCTCATGCGCATATACTTCGCAACAGAATGGAGTTGCCGAACGCAAAAATCGGCATCTTGAAGTTGCTCGCACTCTTCTGTTTCACTACCATGTTCCCCACTGTTTTTGGCCCGAAGCTATTTCTACTGCATGCTATCTTATCAATCGCATGCCATATTCTGTTCTTGGCAATCAAGTTCCATATCAAATTCTATATCGTGATGCTCCATTGTTTTCTGTCCCCCATCAGATTTTTGGAAGCACCTGCTTTGTTAAAAATCTGCGTCCTGGATTAACTGAACTTGATCCCCGAGCCATCAAGTGTGTCTTCTTTGGGTACTTTAGGACTCAAAAAGGGTACTGTTGCTATGACCCGGTTGGAAAGAAGTGGATGGTCTCAACTGATGTCGTCTTCTTTGAGCATATGCCGTTTTATTCCTCTGCTGGTTCTGCCTTAACATCGGATTTATTTGCGGATACACCTTTACCACTGATTGATGCGTCTGATTCATCGGATACCACTCCTGTTGCTGCTCCTCCACTGAATGTTTATCAAAGAAGACCGAAGGCTCCAACTCCCTCCATGGCCCATCCAGATCCTTCATCCTCGATGGCAGATCTACCTCCATCCTAGGTATTTTCTGACTTAGATATATCTATCAGCTTACACAAAGGTACTCAGACTTGTACATAATTACTGCACGTTTGTAGGTGGTAACTTGGTTACCTGGCGCAGCAAGAAACAAACAGTTGTTGCTCGTTCTAGTGCTGAAGCAGAATATCGAGCCATGACTCATACTACCTGTGAACTCTTCTGGGTCCGTGGCCTTCTGAAAGATTCTGGTATCTCTCATTCCAATTATATTCCTATGTACTGTGACAACTAGGCTGTTATCTTTATTGCGAGTAATCCTACATTTCATGAACGTACTAAGCACATCGAAGTTGACTGTCACTTTGTACGAGAAGCTGTCTTATCTGGTCAAATATCTATGCCTTATACACATACTTCTGATCAAGTTGCAGATATCTTCACCAAGATTCTTCCAAAGACTCGATTCACTGCTCTGATTGACAAGTTGGGCATGATTGATATCTATGCCCCAGCTTGAGGGGGAGTATTAGTATATATATTTTGCTGTGCTTCTTAGTGTATTTTGGCTTTTTTCTTTGTAGCCTCTTGTACTTTTATCCCATATTGCCTAGCTCTACTCTATGTCTCACTCTCTTGTCTTATAAAAGAGAGAGTCATGTACTTGTTTTATTCACTCAATAAGAAATTTCCCATAGTATTTTAGAAGTTGAAAATATTTTACATAACTGAATGCATACAAATTGAACAAATCAAACTACAACTTTATGGTTTGTCTAGTTTGGATCATAGCTGTACAGGTGCCTGTCTAGGCGCTAAAGGGGGGGTTCCAATTCTGGACGCCTAGGCCCTTCAGTGGCCTACATGACATCCTATGGCCTTTTAGGCCCTATTTAAGTCATCTTAAGCATAACTTAACTTATTTTAGTTCTGAATTAGATCAACATTGGCCACTTTAGGGTAAACTAGTTTTGATTTAATTCAACTTATATGTACTTAGGTCAAGTTATGTCTGATTTAGGTCTGATTTGATCAAATTAGGTCCCTTTTTTGCTCCTTGTAGGCTTAATTTTTAAAAGTAGGCATGCTTTTGCTCAATTGAGGTCAGATTAGGGTAAAGTAGGGAAAGCTAGTTCCAATCAGATCTAATTTAGAATGATTTAGGACAGGTTAAAGTCTCAATTAAATATAGTTTAGGTTTAACATAGGTCATGGGGTGCAACAGTGGATGGCATTTGATTGGGCGCGCCGTGGTGTCCCCCCGTGATACGGCTGGTTCCGGAGTTTACTCTTGGTTGGGTAGGGTCCAATAGTGGCCTTGCCGGGGAGGGGTTCCCCGGTATAAAAATAAACATAGGTAATGTAAGGTGTGCTTTTGGTGAACTTGGGAGTTGGGAATGATTAAGCTTAGAGAACACCAATAGAAAAACATATATGTGGATATATCTAAATGTATATGTAAGTAAATGTAATATATATTAAAAAGACTTATAACAAAACACATAGGCTTTGGTGCCTAGATTGTTAGTTCCTCCCACTCTAGGGGATACAACCTTGCTGCGTAGACAACCTTGGTGTGGATCAGTTTCAAACCGACATCCTTGACTGATATCTTTGTGAGAACTCAAGCAAATACCTTTTCAGATTATAACTAGCAAAAAAGAAGTATGGTTATGTGTCAACATGTAACAGGAACAAGTACTTTTCCAGATTGGGTCACTTCATTCTAAACATGGAATAAAATTTCGATTGAAATTGTGAAATTTCACTCGAAATTTCATTTTTTTTCAACTGGACATCGTAACCTATGATCGGACACGAAATGCAGGGAATGGGACGTAATTTCACAAAAAGTTTGACCCTAGGTGCGAAATTTCACAAAATAGGGTGAAATTTCGCAGCAAAAAGGCCAGTTTGGGCCGTAATTTTGCGAAATGGTACAGAAACACAACTTAAATTTCGAGAAATTTGTTCCCAAGGCTGCTAATACTACGCCTTGGGTATTTTGGCAATTGTTTTTGAATCTCTTGCATCTAAAGCCTATTTTCCTTAATTCTAATGCATGTTTCCGCTATCTCTAGACCATCTACACATTAACCTCATCAATTTCCACACTTCTATAGAGATATGGAGAAATACTTCGAAAATAACAAAGTTCTTTCTTGGATCTATGTATAAATGTCCCATGTAACATAGTTAAATGCGAACACTAGACTTATACAACTGTAAGTTATATATTCTAAGCTGTAACTTGAAGTTTTTAACAGTCTAACTGTCTAGTAGACTTGCCATTTCTGATCATTTGTGCACTCACTCATCAAGACATGGATCCCACCCTAACCTCTAAACATATAACTTTAATATATAATCTAATGTATCTTTGTCTAAACATTGTGTATGCAAAATTTCATAATCTAATTCCTTCATTTTGTCATCGAAATTGCCATCGAAATTCTGTCGAAATTGTTCAGCTTCCTTCACTTACAAATGTGGGAGACCCCCCACCCTACATATCCAATATGAAATATTATTGCATATTTGAGTAGATCTTATTTGGTCGTCGAAATTGTTAGGGTCGTAAATATCGAAATTTCGAAAAATTTCTGTTTCTGGGCCATCGGACACGACATCGAAATCGGACATTTAATTCTATGATTCTAAACCAGCTGGTTTGACCAGTCCTTTTGTCTGATCAGCTTCTTGGCTAGTTCTGGCTGACCCCAATTGAGAAAAAAAAGCTATTCCAGAGGGGGTTACTGGCATTCTTTGTTAATTTGTTCTGGGTCCTCGCAAACCAGCTGCGGAGTTGCGATAAATGGCACACTATCACCGTCGTCACTAATTGAAGACCGAGAGGCCTAATCGGTGAAGGCTGGTATGTTAGAGTGTGGTTCTGATGTTGGATTCGCCTGGTGCTAGACCTTGATTTAGTTCTGCAATTGAATGGTGATATTGTTAGTAAGAGGAGAGATGAGATCAATCATGAAAATAAAGAATTTGTCAGAAGTGTTAGAATAGTCTCATACCGCTGAGCTCTGGGGAGGTCCTGGAGCTTATAAGGTGTGTGGTCCCTTCACCCATTGCCAATTGGTTTTGGGTTGAATACCACACATTCTAATATGGTAACAGAGCGGACCCCACGAGACAAGTGTGAGGACCACACCCTACATAAAAAAGAACAAGTGCAAGCACATAAAAGTGGCTGCACTTGAGGGGGGATGTTAGAATAGTCTCATACCGCTGAGCTCTGGGGAGGTCCTGGAGCTTATAAGGTATGTGGTCCCTTCACCCATTGCCATTTGGTTTTGGGTTGAATACCACACATTCTAACAAGAAGCTGACGTGTCATCCACAGGGATAGGAGAGTCAGCTTTGGTGAGCGGGAGCATGTGAAAAAATGTATAGAATGAGTACCAGTTCATACTTGTGATTCTGTTCTATTTCAATTTGAAACTTAGTAAAATATGGATGACTTAAATGGATTGTAGTGAATTGCACCTCCGAGGGGCATTGAAATATTAATGTAGGACAATTCAACAGGGCATTAGCCTATTAGGTGATGGAATATTCATATGCATCTGCGATGGGCACTGAGAGATTGGAGTTTGGCACACTAAGTTATGAGGAAATAAAATATTGAAATTGCATCTCAGATGGCCATTGGAGAAATTTTGATTTAGGCAGATACTATCTGAGATGGGCATTGCAGGGTTAACATACATCCATGTTGGCCATTGCACGGATAAAGTACATCTAAGACATGCATTGAAGAGATTTGATGTATGGTAATGTAACATTTTATTGGGAAGTGAAAATAAATAAATGCATCTAAATGAGCATTGAATAGGTTTGATGTACTCTGAAGGGTATCTGATATGAGCGTTGAAGGAATAAAAGTCCATTCATGATTAGCATTAAAGAGGTCCAATGCATGGTAATTTATCAGGTAAATCGGACGTGAAAATAACTGTGTACATCCAAATCCAAAATGTGCATTGAAGGGACTCGGCATAAGTAATCTGCAAAGAAGCTGCCCATATAACTTTTGCTTCCTTAATACTGAGTTAAGGGATAGATATAAAAACGGACATAATGAACTGATATAAGACGGGCAAAGGGTCTCCATTAGTCATTAGGTGCCTCCAAATGGGACGGCATTTGTAATATTGAAAGAAGCTGCCCTTTTTAATTTTGCTTCAAACATATTCAGTTACCAATCGGGCTTTGTTGACAGTGTTTATGAGTTCTACCACCAAATGGGACCTTTCTTTTCCTTCCAGAAACATGTGAGCATTCATTGCTATAATTTTATGTCTAGCTAGCCTTTTGCTGACTGGTTTCATGGTATAGCTATCTGTGGATAGATAAGAGTCAGAGCCAACAGAGAAAGCTGCATTGGTTGTTACCCAAGGTTGTAAGATGCTGCATTTAGCCTTTGGTTCAGTACTTCAATTTATCGTTCTCTTCTCTTTAAACCAAATCTTAGAAGACTTGGCTAGATTGCTGGTTCTTACTGTTATCGCTAGGGTTAAAAGTTTATATACTATAAATATCCCATATTAAAAAAATCATCTGTATTCTGTAAGTTCTGTTTGCAGCTATTTTTTTGTGTCTGGATTAGAAGGGTGTTTATCCACTTAACCGTTTCTGCTACCGTGTTCCATCATATACTGCAAAAAATCCATACTCATCGTGGATGACCCATTTCTTGTACACTGATATTTTTAGAGCATATATTTGCAGTATAAGATGGAATCATTATTATCATTTTGAAGAGATATTCCAGCGATTTTGTTTGGAAGCATATCTATTTGCATGATTTATTATGAGATAGGGGAATTTATTCTCAAGTTGAGGATCTTCTTGCTGTTCTATTTTATTATGCATTGGAAACGGTGCGCCTACGGTAGAACAAGATTAGCACACTGCAAAAGCTTTGCCTTGGTTTAATCTTCTGAATAATCCCCTTGGCCTAGAATCGCTCTTATTTTGCTAACTAGATGGGTTGCCCGCAGAAGCTCTCAATGAACAAAACATGCTACAGGTGTTACTAGTTACCCTAAGCTTACTCCCCCCTTCTAGATCTATGTTCTTCCCTGACGCTCGACTAAGCCACAGTAGATAGAGGAGGGAGAGCGCGAACGACCTCATCTTCTGTTTAGCTGAAGTCTGGAGAGGAGCTCACTGACCCAATTCCGGAGCCACCATATTGTTGTCGTAGCCTGTCAATAGCTTTATTAACTTGAATTACGAAAAGTTTGGTTCTTATGCTGGATCACCGTTGTATTCAAATTAGCCGCTCTTTCCCGATTTGTCTGTTCTTGGCCAGCAAAAGGGTTGGTTGAAGAGAAATATAAATAAATTAGGCGCTACTTATGAAAGAACCGTGGATAAAGCTTGTGATATTATCGGTAAATTTATTTTTCTTTATTGAAAGGCCATTTCTCCAAGGCAAGGGCATTGGGAAGACTGCATCTTCTCTCAAAGTTGCTTAAAATTGGTGCCCACGCCATGTTGAACTTGGGAAAATATTGAAAGGAGACTGCAGCTGTTTGTTTCTTTCCATGAAAACGAATCTTTCCCTATTAAGAAAGATATTATATAAGTTTTTGTGCCTGCGAGGACATGGTTTGATTGCGGAGGCCACAGTTCAATTCCAATTGGGGTTTGAGTTATTTTGATATTCTTGTTGGTATAGTAGTTTGCGTCGCCTTCTCCATCAGTCTCCCAAAAGCAATTCTGGTCTAAAACCAAAGAAGCAAATCTGGTCTAACGAAAGATCACGATCCTTGTGCATATACGATCATGCTTGAGCATCTGGTCCACTTTGGTTCATGTAATTGTCATGAAAACATTATACATTAATAAGCGTATTGATTTTTTTTACCTTTTGGGTTTCAGTAGACAGGGTTGAGTATCAGGCGTAAATCAACTTCAAGCAACTGGCAGCTTCACGTCACATGCAAGTTTGATGTGTGGTTCTAGCATGTGCTTGACGGCCACCGTTATCTTACAGTTGCTAAGAAGATATCCATAAAAACAAAATTTAAAAGCAGAATATTTACATAGATCTATGAACGGGGAATAAGATGAACAAATACACAGCCATGGGTGTGTATTTGTTCATCTTATTCCCCGTTCATAGATCTATGTAAATATTCCCATGTCTGTATAGTCAGCTGAAGGGAATAAGATGAACAAACACACAAGGCTGAAGTTTTGCATAGCATGTATGACGGCCACCGTTATGTTACAGTTGCTAAGAAGATATTCCAATTGATCGCTTCAGCTGACTCCTTCACACCCAAGTATGTATCGAGACCAATATTCCCATGTCGTGCTTTTTGTGGTTTCCTGTGTTGCATAGCATGTAACAATCTAGGGCTTCGGCCATATGTTGTGATCTGGGTGCAGCGGCGGAGGCAGGATTGTGAAGTAGGTGAGGCCTTAAGTAAAAAAACTAGTAGTTCTTAGTCTAAGTTTTGTATTCTGATTGGTTCTATTCATACTTAATTGGTTCTCTTAGTTTTCAACCAGTTAAGGGCTTTATGAACCATGTGTGAAAGGGCTAATATGTAAGGCCACCAATATGATAATCGAAGAGTGCTTCCATGCGATCATTCTTTTTTCCATGCGATATTTTTCTTTTCAGAATGTTTTACCACTAAAGTGCATCTTCTTAATTATAATACATGATTCCGCTAGCTATGATCTATGGTTCTGGGCGTGAGTCAATTTTATCTGATGAGCAATTAGAATGCGTGTATGCTGGCAAATGTTGTTCTCCGATCTTCTCATACGCAGATCATATGGTTTGGTCTATTTGAGTGACATTTCTTTAATACGGATTTATCCAATGGATATAAATTATAATTTAGAGCAAAGTTAGAACGTCGTGGATAAGAGAAACAACATGGTGATTTAGAAGCAGAAGGAAACGCATTATCTGAAACACATAATCTGAAACACATATTCAATGAGTAACTGGTCCTAGGGCTTCGAGAAACTGAAGCAGAAAAGGCTAGGGTTTCCATGCGTGGAGGTGCTTCCGGCGGCCATGGCGGCCGAGGGACAAGGAGATGCAATTTTGGTGGCGCCAGACTACCAGATGATCAAACAACACACAAGGGTGAAGTTTCCAGGGACACAGACGAGTCTGATAACCCAAGCGAGCGCGATGAGACCATGACTATTGCTGATGCTGACATTGAAAGGGTTGCCCTAGAAGGTAACAAAGAAGCCACCCGATCTGACCGTGATGCTACGACTGGTCCGATCAGGAGGGGTTCCCCCACTGTGAAACTACCATCCCTGGATAGTCTGAAGGCTGAGGATATCCGGGTTGATCGCAATGGTGTCTTTCCGACTATAACAATAAATCAGGCAGTAATACCTCCATTACTGGAACCCGTCGATTTGTCGTGGTTGTCATAGTGGTTGGAATCAATGTAGGTTTCACTGCCTTGGTTAACAGAATCCAATCTCTTTGGAAACCTATCGATCAATTTAGAGTCATCGACTTGGAGATGGGCTATTTCATCATCAAGCTAGGGAACAATGAAGACTATTGTAAGTCATGACCGAAGGTCCCTGGACAATCTTTGGGAACTACCTATCTGTACAGTCATGGTCCCCGTCCTTTAGGCCTATTGATCACATCCCAAGGAAGCTAGTGGTCTGGGTTTGGATACCTGAACTCCCAATCTATTTGTACCAGTACCAACTCCTCTCAAGCATTGGTGACGTTGTAGGAAAGACCATTAAGGTTGATTCCACCACTCCAAGGCCACTGGGGCATGTTTGCACACCTAGCGGTAGAAGTCGAGACATCAAAACCCTTTCACCCCCTCTGATGCTTTGTCCTCACATGGGCCCATCCTTTCCAACCCGACGTCCTATACCATGCAGATCCATGCTAAAAAACCTGATCTTCGACAAACCCTGGGCAAGAAGGCTACTAATCCTCAGAAGTGAACCGTACCGGAGAAGACACTGGAGGGGCTATCCGTAAGCCGCCTTTAGTCGAGCCCATCCAAGGAGAGCCCCCTCACATACGTACATGCGAGTAGAAAGAAAACACAAGTTGCTCATAAAGCCCAAGCTTCTACCTCAGCCAATACATGGAAAAATGTTCAACCAACGGGTGACAGTAGCGCCCCCCAGTGAAACCCCGGTCAGACACTACTGTTACGTTGGTAGATGATGAAACATGTGGAGGTAGGCAACCCCCATGCTTCAATCACCCATTCCAATTTGTTGCCTAAGAGGACCCTATTGTGACGGACCATCAACACCCACAATTCCAATGGGGTGCTCCAGACAAAGGTGGCTGCATCATACTCCGAAATTGGAAAATTATTTACCAAACTGTAAGTCCTAGTAGAGAATGAAAGAAGGGCAAATTGGCCCAGCTGTTCGGGCAACCTGGACAACCTCATGATGCAAAGAAAGTTCTTGACTTTGAAGGTGAAGTCATTGAAGTTACAGATGACTGTGACATGGCTGTTGACGATACATCAATTGGGCTATGTGCGACCATCACCTAATTCCTACCCCACCCACCCCATATTGTTTTCCAAATGTTTAAGTTTTATTGTTGGAACATACAAGGGGCAAGCCATAAAAAGAAAATATGTCTTCTGAAAGATTTCAAGTGTTGTTTCAAGCTTCATCCGCTTGCCATTGTCGAGCCTCATGTGAGTGGACCCAAAGCTGTGGGAATCATCAAGCAACTTGGCTACTCTTCCTCACACCGGGTCGAAGCTCTCGGCTTCTCCGGTGGGATCTGGCTACTTTGGGACAATGCCCATTGCAGTGTTGACATAATTCAAAACCATCGCCAATATATCCACAATAAGGTGAATAACTCATGGCACCTCACAGTGGTATACTACAGTCCCAATCCATATAAAAGAGATCTTCTATGGAAATGTCTCGCTGAGTTGTTAATTTCGATCGCTGGAGCTTGGGTTGTAATCGATGATTTCAACACTACACTAGACAAGTCTAAAAAATAAGGCGGTCGTCACTTTGACAAACACTCGAGTCAACACTTCAATTCTTTACTCCTATCTACTGGTCTGGCGAACATGAAAGCAGAAGGGCATTACTTCAATTTCAAACGTTTGCATCCCTATGAAAAACTAGACTAGGTCATCGCTAATGATCAATGGGCCTCCCTAGGCACTGGCTTATCGATTTTAGTTTTGCCCCAAATCTATAGTGATCATAATCCCAACCTTGTGAGCAACAACGTTGCTTCAACTGATCAGTGTCAACCTTTCAAAACCAGAGCTACCTGGAAGAAATCATCCAACTTCAACAAAAAACTCCTTCAAGTATGGGATCCTAACAAACCTTTCTAGGAGGCACTGTCCGCATTCCAGCCTGCTGCTATTAAGTGGGACACGATGCAGTTAAAAAAAATGCACCAAAGCCAAGACGAAAATCCTAAATCGCCTTGATAAATGTCAGGTACCCTCTACTAATTCTCCTAACTTTTATAACAAACTCCTGTCCATCAACCTCCAAGAACACTATGATGAAATTTTAAGGAGTGAAGAGGCTGACTGGAAGCAACGAGAAAATGTAAATTGGCTCCAACTAGGGGACCATAATACCAGATTTTTTCAGTCCTTTGTGAAGGCGATGCGACAGCAAAACAAATTTTCTAGACTAAAAAATGATGCAGGCACATGGATTTCTTCAACACGTGGGCTAAAATCCCTCATTCAGGGCTACTTCAAATCCCTGATGATGGATGCTCCTAATTCTTCCTACTGCACGACAATTGTAGCATATGCTGGCTCCTTCACTCAACCTGATCCATCAGTGTGCATGAAACTCTAGCAAATTCCAAACACTGACGAGATCCGAGAAGTTATGTTCATGAGGGCGCCTGTGAAAGCACCCAGACCAGATGGAGTTCACAACTCCTTCATTCAATCTAACTGGTCGTGTGTTGGTCCATCTATTATCAACACAATCCAGAATACCTTCGCATATGGAAAAATCGACACAAGACTTACCGGCTCACATATGATTTTGATTTCAAAGAGAAAACAGCCGTAATCCTGTAATGAGATGAGCTTCGTCCAGTTTTACTTAATAATTCTTGTTTTAAACTCATTTCCAAAATTCTAGTATAGCGCATCAAGCCCCTCCTTCACCAATGGATTTCTGAAACTCAATCTACCTTCCTCCCTGGTCGGTGCATCTCGAACAATATCCTCCTCGTCCAAGAAGTGGTACACTCTCTGTCTAGGAAATCCTTGGGCAAGAAGTTGGCTTGTATTAAGTTGGATCTGGAAAAAGCCTTTGATCGCATGCGATGGGCTTTCATCAAGGATACTCTTTAAAAAACCGGCATCCCAAAGAAGACATCTTCCCTAATTATGCGAATTATTACCAATGGTCAGACCTCCATCTTCTGGGAAGGTAACCGCTGGAGCCCTTTCAAGCTACAGAAGGACTCTGCCAAGGTGACCCCATTAGCCCATACCTATTTATTCTGTGCATGGAAAGATTAAGTCATGCTATCAAGCAATCTATCAACCGTGGAGGTTGGAAGCCTATCCACCTCTCTCGACATGGAGAAGCCCTTTCACACGTCATGTTTACGGACGACCTTCTGCTTATGCCCGAAGCATCGAGCAAACAATCCTCCATCATCAACAAAGTCTTGCGTGATTTTGAAGAAGTATCTGGCCAGACAATATCCATGGAGAAATTGTGCTCTGCTTCTCCCCGAATATTCCTCGGTGTGATGCTTCTACTTTTTGCCATAAGTTGGGCATCCGACAATCCTGGGTTTTGGGCCGGTACCTTGGGGTGCCAACATTGCATCACAGGATGAACAAGTCTACCCATGAGACCATTATCCATGCTATCAAAATCCGTATGTCTAGCTGGTTAGCCAAACATCTCTCTTTAGCTGGCCGCATCACCCTCACCAAGGCCACACTGCAAGCAATACCCGCATATTCCATGCAATCTATACATCTATCACCCTCGCTATGTGATGAAACCAACTGCCATATCAAGGACTTCATATGGTTCAGAGATCGTGAACAAAAGAAGCTTTCCCTAGTGTCTTGGAAGAAGATAACCATGCACAAAGATCTCGGTGGTCTTGGGATCAAAGACGACAGAGACCAGAATATTTCCTTCATGCTAAAAAATGTCTGGCAATTTCTAAATTCTCCAAACACACTTTGGGTGCAGGTGATGCGTGGTAAATACATGCGTAATAATGTCATTTGTAATAAATCCTCGTCATCTGTATGGCCTTTCATCAAAAAACATATTGCTGTGCTCAAATCTACCACAAATATTGTCATTAACTCAGGCACTTCCACAAATGTTTGGACTGGAAGATGGAAACAAGGAAACTCCATTGCTGAACTGGAGTCTGATTTCACGCCCCGATCTTTTTGACCTGTGTCATCCATGGTGAATGACAGTGGGGACTGGTCTTTCATTTATGCCTACCCCCCGTCCTCAACTTGGCAAAGAATTGCTTACATCGCCCCTCCCCCCGATCCATCTGCAGGGCCTGATGCGTGGTCCTGGCCCCTCCACCCAGGTGGAATCTTCACAACCCGATCGGCCTATCAATGGCTCCGCCAAGCTAAAGTGTCACCATTCACATGCAACTAGAAGGAGGTCTGGAAATCGGGCCTTCCCGAAAGAACTAAGCTCTTTCTCTGGCTTCTTCAACACCGTGCCCTTATGACTAATATGCAAAAGATCCGAAGACACATTCCTGTAGACGATACATGCCCGGTTTGCTCAAATGCGTAAGATACCTTGCTGCATTGCTTAAGGGATTGCACTTTCAACAGGCCAATCTGGACCTCTCTTATTACTGAGTCCTCTTTCTTTCTGTTAGCGGAAGAAGAATGGATAACATACATTGTATCTCTCCAAGGAAATACTTGTTTACACTCTAGCTCATTGTCACATGCTGGACGATTTGACAATTTACACTCCACATGCTGGACGATTTGACAATCCAGGAACGACCTTATACGCTCCCGCAAAGAACAAAGTCTTGATGCCCATATGGCTTTCATCAGTACTCGGTCCGCTTCTGTGCTAATGTTGCCACTGTTGTTTTAAAATTAGGTTATTGTCGTTCATGCAACAGCGACATGTGCAAAATTAATTAACAGTGCAGGCAGATCCAAGATAAGATACGAAGAACAAGCAATGCAGGAGAACAAAATTAAGAGTTAGATTCGCAAACCAGATCCAACGAACGTGTTACTTAAAGAAACCAGTGCCCGACAATCCTCGCGGATAGGCACCGTTCTCCCAGTCTCGATCCGGCACGAACCTGGAAGTTGCACGTCTTGCTCGCGCACTGCTACCAGTGCAGCACAGCCACCGCAGGTACCACCGCCTGACAGCTGCGTCTGAAGGGAAGGACGAGTCTCACTTCACACAGGAGGACAACTCCGCAAAGCAACTCCGGGGACGACGACTCTCGCACTCGGGATTATGGTTCACAAAACACACGGCGGCAGAAAAACTGTTTTCGGTATGTTTAACCCTAATGACCGGAGTCATATAAATAGTCACGTACGTCCCTAATCCTATTCCCAGTTAGACGCAACACTCGGTTGCTCTCGTACACAATACGAGAATAATCCGTAAAAGAGAAACACTTTCTAATTAGGATTTAAGAAATTCGAATAAGAAAGCAACAATTAATTACACGAGTAATTAATTACGTAGTTGTATCCTAGTGCAAAAAGAAGACGGAAGACGGAAGACATTCCCCACAATCCACAAGCCACAAGCCCGAGCCCGAGCCCGAGCCCGAGCCCGGCCCGGCCAGGCCAGGCGAGGCGTGGCGCGCGCGCGCGTGCGTGCGTGCGTTGTGATGTGGTAACCCCACCCACCAAGGAGGTGATCATACCTCCTTCCTAGGACTCCTTTGGACACTAGTGCCCCATGTGATCCTACATATGAGGACCACAAAAGTTCTAGGTGTGAGCAATATGGGATAAAACTTCTTTGCCATTTGCACTAGAAACAACACTACATTCTCACATGTACTTGCTGCACTACATTGGGCTTAACCCATGCTAAATAAGTGATTACCACAATAGCCTAGCTACATAAGTGAGCTGCTACAATAACTAGCTAATAGCTACAGCAGTTACGTAACTAACAGCTAACGATAATCAGTTATCTAACAATCCCCCACAAAGTCCAATGTGTAGTGTGCTCTACCATTCAGTCCTTCATACTGTGCTTTCAGCAGATACCTTTCGGTTTGAATCTACCTGAGTTATCCAACTGTGACCCCTGTAGGAACTAGGTGAACAAAAGTCTTGAACCTGAACCTTGGGTACAAGAGTATAGGTTGGTAACAACACAATAAAGACATGGTAGTAAAGAAAAACAATGCATTAAGGCCATGCATACAAAATCTAAATCATGATTGATAACAGAGAACAACCCAATTCTCCTGTTGCGGCCTACACAACATCAATCACTTAGCTGGAGTCTCCAAGGATGTACTGCTAACATCCTGTCCTAAGACTTGACACCATTAAGAGACTACTCTCTTACTAACTTGCAGTCATGACACTAACAGGTTTTCCAGGGAATAGACACACAGATGCGAGAAGCATCAAATAAGATTACATAGTGTCATCTGATTTACCCGACAGCTTGTTATTACCATATTGAACCCAATTTGTGGGATCTCCACTCTTTTGGGTTGGGTTGCTACTGTCTGCAAATCTATAGGGGTTTCAGTCCCATTCCCAACCTGGATTTTTCCACTAAAGCCAAGGTAAGACCTTTAGTGAAAGGATCAGCTGTATTATCTTTGGTACCGACGTAGTCCACAGCCACGACCCCATTAGACACTAACTCCCTTACATATTTCAATCTGACTTGGATGTGTCTACGCTGTTTTTGATTGTACTTGGAACTCTTTATCTTAGCAATAGTTGTAGTGCTGTCACAGTGAACTGAAATTGCAGGAAGCGGCTTCATTACCATAGGTAAACTAGACATAAGTCGTATGGTAAACTAGACATAAGTCCATGTAGCCATTCAGCTTCCAATCCAGTTTCATCTAAAGCACACAACTCTGCCTCAAAAGTGGACCGAGACAATATGGTCTGTTTCTTAGACCTCCAGGAAACAGCTCCTCCTCCCAATAGGAATACATATCCTGAGACACCATTACTCCCAGAATTCACGGCAATCCAGCTTGCATCACTATATCCTTCGACTACGGAAGGATGTTTACCATAATGCAGCCCAAGGGAACGTGTTCCCTTGATATACCTCAGAACTCTGTCAAGAGCTTCCCAATGGGTCTTGTCGGGGCAACCGGTGTATCTACTTAACTTGTTCACGGCAAAAGCAATGTCTGGACGTGTACAGTTCATAAGATACATCAAACTTCCGATAATCTGAGAGTATCGTAATTGAGACACTGGAACCCCAGTCTCATTCTTGAACAAGGGTTTGGATGAATCATATGGAGTCTTAACATGTTTACGTGATGTGTACTCAAACCTCTCCAGTATCTTCTCAACATAGTGAGACTGAGAGAGAGTTATACCATCAGTAGACCTTATGATTTTAAGCCCTAAAATCACATCAGCGACACCCATATCCTTCATCTCAAACTTGCTACACAAGAATGACTTTGTCTCTTTTACTACTTTCATATCGGAACCAAAAAGCAGGATATCATCGACGTATAAGCATAACAAAATGAATCCATTATCGACAACCTTGCAGTAGAGACACTTATCAAATTCATTAGAAATAAAGCCAAACGATGATATCACAGAATCAAACTTCTCATGCCATTGCTTAGGGGCTTGTTTCAAGCCATATAATGACTTAACAAGTTTACACACTTTGGACTCATTCCCACGACCCACAAATCCCTCAGGTTGTTCCATATATATCTCTTCTTGAAGATCACCGTGTAAGAATGCGGTCTTCACATCCATCTGATGGATATAAAGATTATAAATGGAAGCCAATGCTATAAGCACTCGGATTTTGGTCATACGGGAAACAGGTGAATAGGTATCAAAATAATCTATTCCTTCCCTTTGTGTGTAACCCTTAGCAACTAACCTAGCCTTATACTTATTGATTGTCCCGTCTGCATTAAGTTTCTTCTTAAAAATCCATTTGCAACCAACTGCAGAACAACCAGGAGGCAAATCCACCAATTCCCAAGTTCCATTCGAGAGAATTGATTGGATTTCATCATTAACGACTTCTTTCCAAAACTTTGCTTCTGGAGATTCCATAGCTTGTTTGAAAGTAACATGATCATCCTCAACATTGTAAGTGAGAAACTCACTTCCAAAGTCCTTTGATGTCCTAAGCCGTTTACTTCTCCTTGGTTCAACTATTTCTTCAGAATCATCAGATTCAGAAATAGCTTGTTCTGAGTCGCCCCCCACATTTGTCATCCTTTCCACGTGCTCGGGAATGGAACCTGTGGTAAATGAATCTTCTTGAGAAACTTCATTGGGCACACCAGTTTTCATAGGAAACACATCCTCAAAGAATGTAGCATCACGTAATTCCACAATTGTATTGACCTCAATGCCAGAGATATCTGATTTTACAATCAGGAATCTATAAGCATAACTTGTCTCTACATAACCTAAGAATATGACATCAACCGTTTTCGGTCCTAATTTCTTCCTTTTGTGTTCAAGGACAAGTACCTTAGCAAGGCACCCCCACACTCGAAGATATTTAAGACTCGGTTTCCTTTCTCTCCATAACTCAAACGGACTACTCTCTGAATGTTTATGGGGAACTCTATTCAGAATATGGCAAGCCGTATTCAAAGCTTCCCCCCGCATAAAGTTGGGTAATCCAGATGTTTGGAGTAAGGTATTTACCATATCTATTAAGGTTCGGTTTTTACGTTCAGCTATTCCATTTGATTGTGGTGAATAAGGAGCAGTTACCTCATGAACTATACCATGTAATTGGCAAAATTCCAAAAACAAATTCGAGGTATACTCTCCTCCCCTATCAGACCTTAATCGCTTAAGTACTTTACCGGTTTGAGTTTCAACTTCTTTCTTATAAATTTGAAATTTATCCAATGCCTCATCTTTACTTCTAAGTAAATAGACATAACAATATCTACTCGCATCGTCAATAAAAGTTATAAAATAACGCTTTTGATCTCTCGTAGCAAAACCATTAAATTCATAGATATCTGTATGAACTAAATCCAAAACTTCCGAATTCCTATTCACAGAATGAAAAGGTTTCCTAGGCAATTTAGCTTGTACACAGATTTCACATTTATTGTTGCTAACTTCAGATTTAGGGATCAAATCTAGATTCATCATACGCTTCATTGAGGCAACATTAACATGTCCCAAACGTGAATGCCATACATCGAATGAAACAAGATTCATGCAAACAGAACTATAATCATTCAAATTTAAAACGGAATTTGAAACAGGTTCAACATGAATCTTAAACAAGTTCTCCACGTCACATAAGTACCCCTTGCCAAAAAACAAAGAATCACGAAGACGTGTAATAATAGCCTTATTACATTTACAGTCTACTCTATAACCTTCTCTAACTAATATGACGCCACTAAGGATATTGCGTCGAATGGTTGGAATATGTCTGACCCTGTTAAGAGTCAAAACCTTCCCCGAAGGGAACTTCAAGTCCACCCGTCCTTCGCCTTTGACTTCTGTAGAGCTGGAATCGCCCAAAGTCACGGACCGACCTCGAGAGGCCTGATAAGACACAAACAGGGATTTATCAGCACATACATGTACATTAGCCCCAGTGTCAATTATCCAATAAAGTGGTTCAAATATAGAGAGAATTTCAGGTTTAATAGACACGTACCCATCATTGAGGTTCAAGGATGTAGTCATCATATTGACCACAGCCTCCTCAGTTGCAGATGCGGTAGCTTTCTTTGCCTTCTTATTAGGAAAATCCTTGTTCCAGTGGCCAACCTGTCCACAAGTCCAATAAGGTTTGTTCTTCGGTTTCTTTTAGATCTTTGCCTTGGGTTTATGTGCATTCTTAGATTTCTTATCTTTGGTATTTTTCGTAGAAGTAAGATTAACAGTTGGATTAGCATCAGTAGGCACCTTGACCCCTTTCTCCTTTAAGTGTTCTTCTTGTATATTAATATCCATCATTAATTCATCCATGGTGTGTGTCCCTTTGCGATGCTTCAGAGACATACCAAACGATTCCCAAGACTTAGGGAATTTTTCTATGATAGACATAACAACGAATTTCTCAGGCAACACCATCTTGGCATCTGAGAGTTCATGAACTAGGAGTTGTAGATCGTGTGTTTGATCAGAAACTGACTTACCCTTAACCATCTGAAACTTAAGAAATTTAGACACACAGTATTTTTCAACACCCTGATTTTCAGTGCTAAAATTCTTAACTAACAATTCCCATAAGACCTTGGACGTAGTGACTGGCGGCTTTGAGTAAGAGTCATACAGTTTGTTATTTAAACCAAACAGAATCAACCCGCGGCACGTTTTATCACCCTTCTTCCAATTAGCAATAATGTTTGCATTATCAGGAATTGTGTCATCAGATACAGGTTCAGTTTCAATTAAATACTGATCATATCCCGCAATATTAAGCCAAATTTCCATACGACTCTGCCAACGGGAAAAGTTCGTACCAGTAAACTTTTCAGGCATATTGGTTGTATCAATCCTACATCCCGAATTACCCTGATTTGCCATGTTAATTAACGACAGAAATTGGTTTCTTTAAGACTGTTGTTTTAAAATTAGGTTATTGTCGTTCATGCAACAGCGACAGGTGCAAAATTAATTAACAGTGCAGGCAGATCCAAGATAAGATACGAAGAACAAGCAATGCAGGAGAACAAAATTAAGAGTTAGATTCGCAAACCAGATCGTTCGTTGAGAAACGAACGTGTTACTTAAAGAAACCAGTGCCCGGCAATCCTCGCGGATAGACACCGTTCTCCCAGTCTCGATCCGGCACGAACCTGGAAGTTGCACGTCTTGCTCGCGCACGTCGCACTGCTACCAGTGCAGCACAGCCACCGCAGGTACCACCGCCTGACAGCTGCGTCTGAAGGGAAGGACGAGTCTCGCTTCACACAGGAGGACAACTCCGCAAAGCAACTCCGGGGACGACGACTCTCGCACTCGGGATTAGGGTTCACAAAACACACGGCGGCAGAAAAACTGTTTTCGGTATGTTTAACCCTAATGACCGGAGTCATATAAATAGTCACGTACGTCCCTAATCCTATTCCCAGTTAGACGCAACACTCGGTTGCTCTCGTACACAATACGAGAATAATCCGTAAAAGAGAAACACTTTCTAATTAGGATTTAAGAAATCCGAATAAGAAAGCAACAATTAATTACACGAGTAATTAATTACGTAGTTGTATCCTAGTGCAAAAAGAAGACGGAAGACATTCTCCACAAGCCACAAGCCACAAGCCCGAGCCCGGCCAGGCGAGGTGAGGCGTGGCGCGCGTGCGTGCGTGCGTGCGTTGTGATGTGGTAACCCCACCCACCAAGGAGGTGAGCATACCTCCTTCCTAGGACTCCTTTGGACACTAGTGCCCCATGTGATCCTACATATGAGGACCACAAAAGTTCTAGGTGTGAGCAATATGGGATAAAACTTCTTTGCCATTTGCACTAGAAACAACACTACATTCTCACATGTACTTGCTGCACTACATTGGGCTTAACCCATGCTAAATAAGTGATTACCACAATAGCCTAGCTACATAAGTGAGCTGCTACAGTAACTAGCTAATAGCTACAGCAGTTACGTAACTAACAGCTAACGATAATCAGTTATCTAACAGCCACAAGCTTCTCAACCCCCTACACGGCCTCATAAGCTTGTTAGGCTTCTAGATAATTGTGGATTCATTTTCTTCCCCAATACCACTCTAGGGATCGGAACACACGCAGTGGACAACGGTGGTAACTTTCTTCTTGGACATGGTCTCACCAGCTGCGAAACCTCAGCGTTGGAAGCGGAACTTCAGGGTATTATATGTGCCCTACGTCTCTGCAAAACCAAAGAATGGCATTCCCCAACCATCTTCTCCGATGCGTCCTCGACAGTCGAAGTTCTGTACGACCCTCATCCCGCAAACACTAAATTTGCTCCAATCTGTAGGCAATTCGACATGCTGGCAAATTTGCTCGACAGACATCACCTATATTTTATTCCTCGTTTTTTTAATACTGTTGCCGATAGCATAGTAAAATTCTCTTTTTCTTCCTGTTCTAGCGTTTTTTTTCCAATGTAAAACCTCCTTGGCTCAACAAAGCAACAAACATATGCTTTCCCTCATTTTGGCATGCAGTAGAGAGCAAGATGAATAATATTTAAATCTCTATGTTAGGAGTAAAAAAAGAAAAATTGAAATAGAAAAGCAGTTTAATGCGATTTCCACCTTCATGTGACAAGTCAGAAGTAATTTTCCGTGCCAACATTACATGAGCAATCACACCAAAATGATGAAAAGAAATATCACTTGATTCACTTTTGTTTAGACAACTCAAACACTCAACATTAGTTTACTGACTTTGTTTAGACTCAGAAATATTTGATAGTTCAAAAGTCCCGCAACGTACAAGAAAGCAACACAAAAAATGATATTTGATCCTTTGCTGGCCTACCGGTTTCATTCGTTACTTGAGCGGTAGGCCCGTAAATAGATATATATATAGAATCTGCATATTCGATTCGGATTCGAGTATGAAGTTTTGAAAAAGAATTCGACATTCACATAATCTAGATTAGATTTAGATATCAAATTTCAGATCTGACAATTTTAGATAAGAAACTGGATATGTCTATATCCACTAAAATATGAATCTGACAAATATGTACAAATATTATTAAATATATTATATAAATATAAAAATATAGATATTTTATCATATATATTCATAGTAATATCAATATTTTCTATATATAATATATTTATTATCAATGAATTTATGATTTTTAGTTCGGATAAGATATTTATCCGAATTCAGATATCGGATCATATTCATATATTATTACATGATATCTGTGGTTATCACATCAATTTTTTTTTTCAGATTCAAATATAGGATATAGCACTATCCGCTCAGTACTCGATCCATTTGCAAATCTATTGAGCGGTCCTTTTTTAGGGTGCATCATCCCAGCCTAAATTTTGAGCTACACTACACATCCCCGTCCACCCACCCGGTCATCCACTTGGTGGTTGGGATGTGTGATCAATGCTGATGTGGCAGAAAAAGTAAATACACCATGAAAGAGAAAAAAATTGGAGAGAGAAAAATATTTTGCACATAACTTTTAAACCGTAAGGAATTTTAGGTCGAAGTAAATAACATTAGGTTCATTATAAAAAATACTTTCTATCAACACCAATGTTGACATACTTTGAAAAGAATAATATTAGAAGTATATTAAGAGAGGAGAGAAGTATACAAAAGTACAATACGTTTTCAGGTACTGTACTCAGATTGACCATTCAAGTACAATACTTGTTGCTTCTTTATTTTTTCATATTCCATATTATGTCAAAAATCATATACAAGTATATCCACACATTCTACATGAAGTACAATATTAACAACTAAATTTTGTAATGAAAATACACTACTAGAAGTACAGTACCAACAATCACATTCTATTTTTTTAAAGTATTCACATTCATAATATGTACAGACGTACATACTAATTGCCTCCTTATTTTTCACATTCAATATTTTGTCACAAATATGTCAGTACTGTACATTTTATCATTTATATTATTTTTTATATACATTTAGAATGTAACGTTTCACAAAAATTGTATACAAGGATACACACATTCTACAAGTACAGTACTAACAATCATATTTTGTAATACAAAGTATAGTACTAGACGTACAATACTAGAGGTACCGTATGAGACATAACGACAATACATGATTTGATGATCTTGTTAGTACAAGATGAGACATGCCATGTATAAAAGAATGTTGATAACCACATACCATACCTATATAAACTAATTTACATTTCACTAAAAACATACACATTTTACTAAAGTACAATACTTTCAACTATTGTTTAAGAACAACTAATCCTTGATCCCTTTCATTCAAAAGTACGGTACTAAACTCATTGCTACAGTTAGCTCAATCGAACCCATAGATGAACAAGTAGCTATTGTACATGATTTGGAGGAAATACAAAGGTGATGTAATGCACTCACGAGTACGGTACGTCTGTACATAGAACATGTGTATGCTATTTTAAAATACAAATACTATATTTCTCACGTATTATCATTATTTTAAAGTATGTCAACACTAATCTTGTTGGAAAATATTTTTTTACAAGGATTCTAATGCAATTTATTTCATCAAAAAATACATTCCGGATTGAAAGTTACGAACAAAAACATTTTCTCTCTCTTCTACTTCCCTTATCCTTTATTGCTTTAATTGCTGCTGACAACATGACACCTAAGTGTCAGATCTCATTTCTCAAAACCAGGTGGGCGAGAAGCTGCGAAGGAATTTATGTAAATTTTCAGGACAACGCACGCGACAACTTCTTCTACCCCGGTCTTTGTAACCTTCGAATGTGCATACTATATATCTTGCATCGGATGACAAAGGGAGGCCGCCGCTAACATAGGGCGTCGCGTATTCCGCTACTATTTATCCGATACAGTTAACCCAAATCGGTTTTGGTTAACTCCGTTCCTTGCGTGCAGTTACTTAGACTCTTTGTTTACGTTGGCTTAGTCAAACTTCTTTTCGTTTTGTTTTCCCCACATTTTAAATGAGGCCTAGGCCTCATGTGGCCGGCATGTGGATCCACCACTGTCTGTGTATGCTTCCTCATGAATGACAATATCTTTGTATTTTAAATTACAAAAGAAGACAAGTTTGGTCCTAAATTACTAACAACTCAAGTTTTATTTTCTTAAGCATGATATGAATAATATTAATGTAAAGCTTCTTCCTTCAAGGTTAGAAATACCTTGATGAAAATGAAATACAAAGGGTAATTCCACATCTTCGGCTACATCTAGACCACAATAATTTTAAATTAGCACCTTTTATTTAAAACCAAAGGGAGAACACTCTCCCTAGGGCTCCAAACCATTGTAAACTGGCTATGTGAGAAGTAGGTAAACCAAAGATTAATAAAAAAAAACTAAAGATTAATTCAAAACAATATGGCACAAAGCATAATGCTTCCTAAAAAATCTCGTGACAGTCTGAACTCCATGAATTAACCTTATGACACCCTTGTTGGTACCGATCATTTGGTTATAAATGCACCACACTCATGTTGCTCTAAACTTCCAGCCTTCTAAAGGAGGATTTTGTGCATGTAATGTCTTTTTGGTGAGCGGGTCTTTCGCTCCTATTTTGTTTGAGTTTTTGTTTCAAAGTTTGCATTTGCTCAAAAGGATACATGATAGATGTGAAGACTAGAAATGCACACAAGTCCCATGACGTGCCACACTCTTACCTCCATAATTGTCTTTGATGCCTTTTTGCACAAAGTATAATAAGCTAATTACTTAAATTGTTTCTATATCTATTATTAATCATTATTTTTCTTTTTTATTATAAAGATGCATTCATCAAGGAAAGAACAATAGTCACAAACACAAAAACTGGTTTGAGGTACCTAGACGACAAAGTGGCACAAATATTTTCAAGTCAACAACTACAATGGGTCGATGTGATTGTCGATGTGATGACTACATGGGAGAGAGGCCAATTTTTTTCATGATCAAAACAACAACGAGATTAAAAAAAACCCACTCAAGTATGAACATACAAAAAGAAGCTAAAGAAAAGCATAGTTATAACAACAATAACAACAACAACAACAACAACAACAACAATGAAAATATCCTTACGCTTCACCCTCAGAGACCTCCATGAGAGACTCCAAGAAGAAGTCTCCCTTGTTAGCACAATCGTTTATCCTTTTCATCAACTAGAATATGATGGGGCGACCAAGATCTTTATCCTTACAGTAAGAGGTAGTGTTAACCGTGAACATCACACCATGATTGTAACAATCCCACTTTTCAACATCTCCCAATTAAGGAAGAACTTAAAATTCATAAGATCCAGATTTAATCAAATAATAAATAATAGTAAATAATTTTTATTATTTCAAAAATATTGGTTACAAGTTATAACATCTCCCAATTAAGGAAGAACTTAAAATTCATAAGATCCAGATTTAATCAAATACTAAATAATAGTAAATAATTTTTATTATTTCAAAAATATTGGTTACAAGTTATATAATAATGCTCCTTAATTAAACTATATGAATTTCTAACATGCAACTAGTACATATGAGAAGTTGTAGGGAGATATGGGCACAAAGTAGGCTATGGAAACAAAAGATTATCTATCCATATTCCACAGAACAACAAGATCATGTCAACAACTATGTATTAAGAAAGATGGTTTAATGAGTTCATACCTGGTCTGGGAGCAAGTCCAATGACTATAACTCATTGCAGTAGTGCAACACTCCTAGTTGTACTGGGACTCATTTGCAGTAGCTCCTAGTCTCTACCAAAGACAGCAAACTCAGACGGCTTCTGTAGCAGATCCTCCATGGAGTGTAGGCTGACGTTGTCCTCCTAGTGATGAGAAAATGCCTCCTCAAGTCTATTTAAGTCCACACGGACCCTATATAACTCCTATTGTTCTACTAGAACTAACAAGAAGGAGTTGTCCCTCCCGTTGGTGTACTAGTCACTAACTTACTTTCTCCCTTGCAATCCCTCCCTTTATTGGGTAGGACTTTCTCGGGTTCTCTTGGTTACCACAACCACTGCAGACAAAAATTTGTCAGAGGAAATTGATGTCTCTGAGAAGCCCAATACCCCTCTATTTATAGGAGGGATTAGGGTTAGGGTTCCCAGTCTCTGTGGGAGTGAAAGGGACCGAAAGATCACGAGTGACGAATTAGTCATTCACAAGTGAGTCTGTCGGTTCACATGCGAGCCACTCGGTTCGCTCCACGAATCGTTTGTTTCACCATACTTTCCAATCACATATGAATTGACAATTCAAATCTAATTAATACATAACATGACATCAACACTAATCCTTGATACAATCAAATTTCTCCACAAACCGAGCGTCTAGCCCTACGAGCCGATCGTCTCACGACCCAACCAGTTGGTTCACAAAGTGAATCAGTTAGTTCGCTCCTCAATTCAGGCATAACTCAACCAATTCAATTTCTAATCAACCTGACACTCCAACCATTTGGTTCAACACTTGAACCGGTTGGTTGGGAGTTTAGTCAGTTGATTCGTTGCTTGAATTGAATACCTAAATACTTTAGCAATCAATTCAATTATCATTCATGATTAAACTCTTCTTCCAGGCGCATCCTATGTGTGTGACCCCATAGGTTCCTATTTATGTTAGCAGTGAATGTTAATAACTAATTTATGACATCACAAGAGAAGAGTGGTGCCTAGTCACACATTAGTGCTACCCAAATAATCAAAAGTTGGAGAACAAATTCTACCTACAATATGTGTTAGGTGTTATAGTGATTGTCTAACTCCTTTTTCTTTGATATACTAAATGAACTCAAGGCATGAAATCATCATCCTCTCAATGTTCAATCCATGTTCCTTGATCTAAGAGCAATCTGTCTGAGATATATGTGACCTCAATATCATATATTGATTCACATATGCATGTCATCCTTTTCTCAGTCTCGCTTATCAAGTGGACTGGATATCATACTCTAGTAGGAGGAGCAAATCCCATCTATATCACTCACAATCACCCCCATGTGTCATAATGTACCCAATAATCACCTTTATGGAAATCCTTATTCAGGATCACAATGGATGATGTCAAAATACACTGAACGAAATGTGATGAGTGTAGTGAATTCAAATCTAAGAACCACAATCACCGCCTTCACTATGAGAGATGACTATGACGACCATTTATGGTTTCCATGTGTCATTCTCAAGGTGGGTCTGTTTGATACACTATTCTCCAACAAGTATCTGTGCGCTTGGTTTGATTACAAATATCATGACTGATGAAATTTTGTCATAAACTAACACACACTCTAGTCTTTAGTATTACTGTTGTCTATCTGCCATTCACAGTAACATCCAACTAGGGACATAAATCAGAATGTACATACTCTTAACATCCATATGATCACATTGTTCATGTCACATACTTGAAGACATACACCATTAAGTAATTGTCATTCTCTAAACGTTCATTCTGTTTCCTCATTATCTCACAACTGAGTGAAACATAATGAATTAGAAGCTTGCCTTTATATTATTAATCAAATTTTTTATATGATATGCCACCACAATCAACATATGATTGGCTCTATGTGCATACATACCAACAAACTCCCACTTGCACATCACGCAAGAATCTTATTCTTAGTGATCTAAACATGTCCATCATGTTTTTGCTGTGTAAATGCTAATCCACCGGGTTAGCAACATTTTTCTATAGTCGGTATATTACATGTTTCTCATCTCTTCACTGTACGATCTCTCTTATGAGATAGAATTGTCGTAATATGTTATCTTATATTGCTTGCTTAACCAGTAGCTCCATTGTTGTCACAATATCTCTACTCTATCATCAATGGTTGGAACATCCATAAGTTCATCTATATGAACTTCTAGATCCATATAGTATCCACTCCAGTGTTCACAACACCTAGGATACTTGACTTCTATTATAGAATTAATGGTTTGTAGTTTGGAACCCTTCCAACTTACAACTTTTTCTTAAAATTAAGACACAATTTATTTTGCGATCATTCTCTATCATTTCGGAAGCTTGCATTAGCGTAACCCTTTACACTCAAATCTTCTTAGTTGCTATAATCTAGCAACTAATCCTTTAATGCTTCTCAAGTACTGATGGATATCTTTAATGACACTTCAGTGACCTTCACTGGAATCTTATTATCATCATCTTGTCACGTACAACACATACAAGATTATGGGATGATTACATCATATAGCTTGCATGACAAATTCAGTTGCTGGAGCATATGACATCTCACTCATCATCTTCTATTCTTCATAAGAATCAAAATATAGGATTCTTGAGAGACTGTTCTCAAGAATCATGGTCAGATTCTCTCTCATTGAATCCTTTATGATGGATGAACTCTTCCATCACCTTGCTATTCTAGAAAAGCAAAATGTTATATTATATGTCTTCCCTAAATGTTAGATAGTAGACTATCTTAATTCTACTTAAGGTATTGAAATAACCATTGATAGATGACATAACTTTGGACTGAGAGTTTATCAACTAATTGGGAATCCCTAGGTTTCATATTAGATCTAGATAATAGAATATTGTAGTTCTATTTAATATATTACAATAACCATTGATAGATGGTATCTCTTGGGGAGTTGAGAATTTGTCAACTAATTGGGACTTCTCTAATTCTAGTATTAGATTCACAGTGTTTTGAGATAAAATATGTAAAAGAGGTAATATTTGAAACAACATATACAGTTGTATATAGTTTATAAATATCCATACACTCTTGCCTTCCCGAGTGGGATCCCTATTAAGTTTTTTTGTTTATCTATATTCTAATAGTACATTATAATATTATAGATATCATTTTAATTTTAATTTAACGTATATTTTTTAATCTAGTAGTGTGCTATGTATGTTTACGTACTACGAGTTTATTGGTTTGAATGAATAAGAGAAAGAAAATATGCGTTCATATTTTCTTATCATAGTTCTATTAGCACCTTTTTTTCTTGGTAGTTTAATTTGGGTTGTTAACTTAATGAATGTGAGTAGTTTGGAGCCATAAGTGTGGTCCTTACAATGTAGTATACTAGACTAAGTCATTTAAGTGTATAGGGCCAATAGTATATAGGGTTAGATGTAATCTTTTTTTAAATATAAGATGAATGATATGCATACTACTCAACCTTATTTTATGGATACCCTACGTAGGTATTTTAGTATCACAATAGATTTTCATGGAACTTCCTGGCATTATTGATATTGGATGATCTAGCCAAGCATCCTAATGAGAACAACCCATGAATAAATATAATATGTGTATAAAAGCTTTAAAAAGGATATGTAAGATAATATGGTTAATAAATATAAAGGAAAGAAAGATTACATTCAATATTGATGTAATGGCATGTAAACCTGAAAGTACCATAATTGATACATTTTGAGTTAAATTTGAAAATATGAGAAAAGTTGGGTTTGTAAGCAATAAATACTAATAGAACAATATGAAAATCATGTATTAATCCTTTAATGATTATAATGGAGATATAAGTATTATGAATGGGATGTTATAATTAACATGACAATAGATATGACAACTTACACTCTCATTGATAACATCAATATAGTTATTTTAAGTAATGGACAATTTGTCCTAGTTTGAAAGTCTAAAAATAAGATAATAAATGACTTGAGAATTGAGATATTGAGACATAATAGCAACTAAGTCAAAATAAGGAAAGTAATACATAAAATAATATGTGAGACATATATGATTACAAGAAGTGCTCACCTTTCGTCCTTTTCTTAGATTTTATGAAGAAATTCCAAGAGTATGGGAGTCTTGTATGGTCACAAGCCTACCTTAACTAGGTAATTCTCATTACTTAAAAATTTGGTTGTTTGAATTTGGTGCAGTCCTACTTAATTTTAATATATTCTTGTAGTTTATTTTCCATTTTGAAAGTA
Organism: Alisma plantago-aquatica; assembly: GCA_963693085.1. Lineage (NCBI taxonomy): Eukaryota > Viridiplantae > Streptophyta > Magnoliopsida > Alismatales > Alismataceae > Alisma > Alisma plantago-aquatica. Next base: position 1,227,823,837 of record OY856409.1, on the reverse strand, counting down.
ATAATAATGGTTATGAGACAAGAACCACATATATATTCAAACTATGATTTTGGTGGACATTACAATGTTTTTAATTTGAATTGATACAATAGTCACTACTTCATTATGAAATATAAATTATTTATTATCTAATGATATATGCACTTCATATTGAACAATTGAAGTATGTTAGAAACCTTAGTGTCTTTTCAGTAGAATTGGTTGATTATGGTATGATACAGTCCAAAGGTCGACCAACATATCCCAAACTTTCACTGGCTTGTTGGTCAACATCAAAACTGGGTGACCAGAGTCAACTGTTGTGTCAATTCTAAACTTCTCCCAATCATCCTAAATGGTCAAACAACTTTTGAAATGTTGCTCCAACCTTTTAGACACTTCTTTGAAGGACTACCGATTCCTTATAAAATTCAAGAAAGACCATGCATTGTACGACCATTACAAAGGATGATTGACCATTGGGATATAGTGGAATAAATTAACATATATTCAAAATGTAATTGACCCAAGTATCTCAATTGACATAAAAGGGTTAGATTAGAACTGGTACCTCAATAACTTTTCCACGCTAGAAAAATTAGAATGATTATGAGGGGCTGGGAGGCATTTGTTACTATAAGATGTATTTCCCTGATTGTTAAGGAACTAGGTTTTCTCATTGGATATTTGATTTCCATTGAGTATGGGATGTTTCTACCCATATATGTTTTTTGGTTTCATTATAATACCACCTTCAAGATGACTTTTACCTAAATTTGTCATTAAATCATAATCACACCGCTTTTGATCCATATATTATTGAGTATGAACCCCAAAGGTAATTTTGGTTGAGAGTTCAATTTTTGGTGGATTTTAAATATGGGCTAATTAATAATTAATAAGACACTATGAATGTGGGCTAACAATTGTGAGTTTAAGTATCCATAGAAAGATTCTTATTTTACCACTTCAATGCAAAAGTAAAATTTTCACTAGATTGAATAATATGTTACATTGTGAAAGTGGTAACACAATCTATAGTTCCCTAATTATTTTTTAGAACTAATTGCTTCTTTTGGATAGATTGAAATGAACTATATATCACATTGAGGGGAAACTGAATAGCCTAGAGAATCAACCTCTTTGATTTCAAAATGTATTTCTCATAGATTTGTTAATGTCAAATTTTAGTTTTGAATACCATATACTCAAGTCTTTCATTCAACCTAGTTGATTTAATGTATGCTAGTAATCTCAAGCTTCACAATTTCTTGAGTTCAACACACAAAACTCAATATCTGGTATTACTTCGACACATACACTTGCATTTTACACACAATATAATGCGTGCCACTTCCCTGTTGATGTATCTTGGTGGCTTGGGGATGCAATCAATGGAAGAAACTTCATTATATAGTTTTTTGGCCTCCATGGTTCAATCTTGAGTGCTTTAGGATCATATTTTGTGAGGAAATGGGATTTTCTATTTGGAAATTGATTTTGATAGTTCTTTAGATTGTGTTTGTGTGAGCACCCCAAATTTTTACCTTAGTAGTTTTTCAAACAAGGACATTGCTCCCTTAGGGACCAACTTGCTTTGGCAAGTGCTCTTTTTAACAGAATTACTGAGGATATGGAAGTTACGTTTGAGAAGACCATTAGAGAAAAATAGTTTTCAGGTGTGTATAAGTTGATCATGCTCAAGATTTTCTTCTTTCTATTACTATTGATGGTTAGGCCTACATATGATGCCAATTATGTTTCATACTATATCCATGTATCATTTTATGATTCCTTTACTTCCTGCTAATGAGATATGTCCAATTTTTCATAATCCGTGTTTGGACACTTCTGAGGAGCATGAAGTTCATTGTAGATAGGTAACTGATTTCAAGTATAGACATGATATTATTTGGGATGTTCTCAATAAAATACCAAGACATGCAGGAGTTTCTGCCAAGAAAGAGACATCTGCTAATTTTTTAAATGTTCCACATGAGTGAAGATCAACACTTAGAGGGGGTGATGTCCTAAATTCTAGTTAGGTTGAAGGGAAGTATTTGTGTGTGGATCTAACAAGGATTTACCAACTTTTGGGCATGAGGGATGGAGGAATTATTGTTGGACAAATTGCACTTAAAGCTGCCTCAACCAAAAGAGCTCAAATTTGCTACTTCTATGTGAACACAGAGTATGCTACAACTTTGTTTATCTTTCTACACACATACATCACAATTAAAACCATTGGTTCAAATTAAATTGAGGCAACAAGTGGCCTTAATTTGGTATGGGTGTATTATACTCTGTGCTCAAACGAGACTAACAGATCCTATTCTAACTCAAAATTTTCTATGCATGATAAAGCATGCGTCAAAAATCAATAAACATGTATACCTTTCGGGTTTGACATTGTTGTTAGCACCAACGATTTTGAATCTTCTCAAGAGGGATCACAATGTTATGAATAGTAACATTATGACCCCAACTCTATATTTGTAGTGTTTCAGATGATTAGTTTTTCTATGAAAAAGTACTGGTGGCACATGTTGTTGCTCGTATGCTTTCCATCTTGATGTTTTTTTGCTTATCATTTATATTGCAATCCTATTGCGTATAGGGCGCAAGAAACCAAATTTCACCTTTCGTGTGTACCTATACTCACAGAAACATAAACACACACACATATATATATTTATATATGTATGTGTATATATAGGCTGTTCATTCAATACCTGGAAGGTAGCCTGGATTTTCTCTACCCATCAACCAATAAAATAATTATTTTGTCAGAAAAGTAACTCGCTGGAAAAAAAGTAACTATGATGATGAAAAAGTAACTATATGACTAAAAGAGTAAATCTGGGCAGAATAGACATCAAATATGTATATAATCATATTTTTGAATCTGCTATTGCAAATGCAACTATCTATGTATGAAAAGTAACAATTTGTAAGGTAAAGTAATCCTCTACATGTCAAAAATAAGAAACTAAAAAACTGTAACCGAAGTAGGATATGTGTGTGTGAGTCTGTGTGATCAATATCAAACTATACATCAAATATAGGAAAGTAAACAAGGTAAAGGTAAAAGTTATAATGTCCATCATCAAATACACATAGTAGGATCTATCATTATCATGTATATATACATATATTTATATATATACATATATTTATATATACACACACGTATATATATGCATATATATACATATATATGTATATACATATATACACATATATATATATATATGTATATGTATATATATATATATCTATATATATATATATATATATATATATATATATATATATATATATATATATGGCTGTTCATTCATTACCCGTGCGGGTAGCTAGATTTTCGCTACTCGTTGGAGTAACTCGGGGTTAAAATAGTAACTATTTGGTACACTGGAGTAACTCTTCTGAATCAAAAGAGTAACTGTATTGATATATAGAGTAACTCTGAGAGTAAAAGAGTAACTGCATAGAAAATATACAGTCAGTAAATATATGGACGGGTTTTTTAGTTTGGGGGGGGGCAAATGATATTATTTTTGGATCAAAGTTTTTGGGGAGCTAGATAAAATGCTCCTCTACAATTGTAAAAAAAATTAGGAAGTGTGCGCGGGTATTAAAGATGAGCCATATATATACATACATACATATATATATACATATATATATGTATATATATATAAATATATATATATATATATAAATATAAATATAAATATAAATATAAATATATATATAAATATATATATATATATATATATATATATATATATATATATATATATATATATATATATATATATATATATATATATATATATATATATATATATATATATATATATATATATATATATATATATATATATATATATATATATATGGGCACATCTTTAATACCCGCGCGGGTAGTGTAACGACCCCGCCTCCTGGTAACCCCCAGTTAAGGGAGACCAAGAGGTGGAGGCGTTATCCCAAAATATGATAAGTGGTTTTGCAAATAATCAACAATAATTAATAAATTCTACTACAACTAAACTTTTAATAGAATACAATTTTTCTTTTCATATCTTGCAAAATATGGGAAGTGGAATTCTTTACCCAAGAAAGAACTTATCTATCTATGATCCTCCAATTCTTTATTAAGCTTTATTTCATTAATGTCACTTTAAAGGAATATCCATGTTCTTGATAACCTAAAACATCGAAAAACAAAACGGCAGTCAGCATAACGAATTATATTGGTATGTGGGGGAAACAATAATCTTACATTTAAGTGTAACAACATATTACAAGTAATTATGGTTTAACAAGCAAACTTTACATTTTAAACATAACTACTCAATCCTTACATACCTTAGACTCTGTGTTGTCCCTATAGTGGACATAGATACTATGGTAGATCTCAACTAACCCCCATGATCGTACCTTACCAAATAGATCAATACATAGGGTTGTGGATTCGCATGGCCCTACCCAAAGGTAGTCAAATCCCTAACTCATGATAACCTGATGGTCCTACCTCATGGGTAGACCATGTACTAGGTCATCTATTTCATCAACATCAGAGCTACAGAGGAGGACCAAGATCTGAGCTAGTTATGCACATATAATTATGGTGATAGTCATAATCACTTTATAATTGCATGAAATAAAAGACAATCAAGCATTTAATCCAATCAATCAATAAAACTTCAGGAATCGCCGATAAACTAAAGCGATTTAATCATAACGTAACCACATACCTGTTCAGCCGAATCAAGATAGGAATATTCCAAGCAAATATGAAATCCAGGCAAGCAAGCAATTCACACAACGAGGATCCTGAAATGACTATACAAATTCCTTTACTACTCATGTTATCAAGACCTATTCAATCTAACTTTCTTCCTAGGGTTTCTACTTTCTTTTAGGGTTTCACTTGATATTAGGGTTTCATTATCACTTTTGTCACTACAAACCCTAAATACATAAAACTACGCATAAACCCTAATTATCTAGTCCTATCTTTCCTAACAGGCTTAGGATCAACAATTATCAGCACATTTCCAAATATTTTGAATTAAACATATCAACCTCATCTTTCACCCTAAATTAGGGTTTCTACATGCATTAATCATGGATTCTAGGTTTAAAACCCTAAAACATGCAATTTCTCATCTAGATCAGATTCGAATATTTCATTATCATCAACATGTTATTAGTACATCAAATTAACCCATTATAGATTCAATCTTTAATCACAATTAGGGTTTCTAACCTAAGTTTAATGGACTTTTCATCAACTTAATATACTTTTGCAATTAGGAACGAAACCATGTACTAAAACTATTTCTATCAGGTTCCTCATATTTTTCTGATCAAATTTCATATATTAAGTTTAACCATCAGAGCTTCCTAGCAATTTCTACAAATTTTGCAAGGCAAAACATTATCTTGGATTATCTGTTATTTTTAGAAAATTGTCGGCCGTCCGATCCGTGGTCCACTGGACCACGCAAAATCCAATGGCCCACGATCACACGCCTCACTTGCGATCAAACTAAGGAATTGGGCGAGAATGCCCTTACCTGACTGAAGACACGAGAGGGCTAGTTTAGTAATTTGCTCAGGGGTATTCTTCTTCCTCGCGCGAGCAACCTACTGTGAGCTTGTGGTCAACTCGAAGGTTGACTTCGAGCTCTTATCTTCCCGCAGTCGATGTGATTGGTCCAGGAGCTTTGTCTTCTCCTCACGAACCCGCCTGACCCTTCAATCATGGGTTGGCTTCGTTCCTTTACCGCTAACAGGCCGCCGGTCCTCCGGCGATGGTTGTGGCTAGTCCAGGGGGTAGAACAGGCAATTGATCAAATTGGGATCACGAGAGTACTCGTCACATTGCTTAGAAATTGAGGGCAGAGTTCACACAATCCCTCATGAAGCCCACACCCCTCCCCTTATATAGGACTCCTTACATGTATCTGAGCAATTGGGGACTTCTCTAATCCTCCACGACACTACCCATAAGTTGGGTTAATCAATCCTTCTCAGAACAAACTCCTAAAGGTGATGGACTCATCCACACCTCAGTTTATTGCATAAAATGTGAGAAAAAGGATTTGAAATCCCAATCTCCCCTCTCCCTTTCCTTCTGTGAATCGAGGTGGACGATGCACAACTATCGTCGGATCCGTGGTTCCCTAGACCACACGGGGAATCCAATGGCTGTCATCGTCCCCTTGTTTCCCTTTTTCTTTTAAAACAAGAAATCATGTAATAAATATTTCTTTTCATTGGAAACTTGCAAAATCTATATCTCTCTCCTCGTTTAACCTTTTTCATTCAAATAAAAAAAAAACTCTGGTTTGGCATTATCTTCTCATGTACCAATTTTGAAATCCAAATTCTAAAGGAAAAGGGTGTTTCCTTCATAAGCAAGTTATCCTTTAATAAAACCAATTTAATTGGTATTTTCCCTTTCTTATGTCATTATATTGGTATCTTGAACTCCTTGGACCTGAAGGAACCCTAAGGCACGAAATACCCTCTTGGAGGATATTTCCTTGCAATTTTCTTTATCCTTTCTCCTTTTCTTATTTATTCATTTATTGTTTGGATTTTCTTTATCTCTTTCTTATTACTGGGCCCAATAACCAATAATGCCCACTAAGAAACCAAACAAGGCTATTGTAAATGAAATCCATTCAATTCAAACAAATAAAGCAAATCTTTGATTTCATTTATCATTAAAAGGAGAAATACAATTCCATTACATAGCTAAGAAAAATGGGGTTGTAACATCCTCCCCTCCTTATAGGAATTTTGCCCTTAAAATTCAACAATCAAACAAACAAGTCAGGATATGCTTTTTCCATGTCCGTCTTCAGCTCCCATGTGGCCTCATCCTCTCCATGGTGCTTCCAAAGAACCTTTACCATTTCTATATTCTTACCTATGAGTTCTTTCACCTTGGTATCTAGAATATGCAAAGGTGACTCAGGATATGTCAGCTTCTCTTGAAGCTCAATAGGCTCAATACTCAGCACATGGCTCAGATCTTACACATATCACTTCAGATTAGACATGTGGAAAACATCATGCATCATACTATACTAAGGGGGTAAGGCCAAATGATAAGCATCTTCACCAATCCGTTCTAAAATCTCAAATGGACCCACGTATCGGGGACTCAGCTTCCCTCTATTCTTTGCTATAGCTTGGAGGGGTCAGATTTTCAGAAACACATGCTCTCCCACGATGAACTACAAGTCAGTTCACTTCGCATCCGCATATGAATTCTGTCGATCCTGGGATCTCTTCAGCCTTTGCTTGATCAAAGCGACTTTATCTGCATACACCTGGAGCTCATCTGACCTCAACAAGGTATTCTCACCAACATCATCCCAGTGAAGTGGTGACTGACATGACATCCCATAGAGAGCTTCATATGGTGGCATCCTGATACTGGCTTGGTAGCTGTTATTGTAAGCAAACTCAGTGAGGGGCATGTATTGCTCCCATGAACCGCCCTAATCGAGCACACAAGATCTTAACAAATCCTCCAAAGTTTGGATTGTCCTTTCTGACTGTCCATCAGTCTGGGAGTGATATGCTATACTGAACTTCAGTCTAGTGCCAAGTTCCTCTTGTACCTGCTTCCACATCTTGGAAATAAACTTCAGATCGCAGTTAGAAATGATCAAACTTGGAACACCATGTAGTCGTACAATCTCTCGGATGCATAGTTCAACTAAGTCTGTCACTTTGGCAGTGGTCTTTAGGGTGAGGAAATGTGCCGACTTAGTAAGGCGATCTACCACAACCCATATTGCATCATGACCTCTCTTAGTCATGGGAAGACCCACTACAAAGACCATGGTGATCTATTCCCATTTCCACTCATGAATTTCAATCGACTGTAGCAATCCACTGGGTCGTTGGTGTTCAACCTTCACCATCTGGAAAGTGAGACAACTGACCACATATGCCGCTATATCTCTTTTCATTCCTGGCCACCAAAAGTACCACTACAGATCCTTAAACATTTTGGTAGTGCCAGGGTGTACTGTGTACTTTGAACCATGAGCTTCTTGCAAGATACGATCCTTCAAAAGAGAACTTTCAGGAACCCAAATATGACTCTTGTATCAGATCCTACCATCCACTCCTACAGAGAGATGGGTCTGAGGTTTCTCCAGCAAACCTTTCATCTTGTCAAGCTCTGGACTGGCTATCTGGGCAGCTACCAACTCAGTCAATAGGTCTAGTTTAATATGTACATTAGACAAATGGACTCGGTCTTCTAATGGTTGTGGAGTCCACTCTATAAGATCTTCTAGCTTCCTCCACTGGCTAGACAAGACAGCTGCACACCTGAGCTATTTTCGGCTAAGAGCATCAACTACAACATTTGCCTTTCTAGGGTGATAGGCAATGGTGAAATCATAGTCCTTCATGTATTCCATCCATCACCTCTATCTCAAATTTAGGCCGTTCTGAGTTAGGAGATACTTCAAGCTCTTATGGTCGGTGAAGATCTCGAAGGTGGCTCCATACAAATAGTGTCGCCAAATCTTCAGGGCATGTATAATCACAGCCAACTCTAAATCATGCATATGATAATTTACTTCATTGGGTTTGAGTTGTCTGGAGGCATAGGAAACATGTCTATCTTACTCTAACACACATCCGAGTCCCATATTCGATGCATCATTGAAGATCATAAAACCTTCGTTACCAGATGGTAGAGTCAACACTGGGGCTGTAGTCAACTTCTCCTTCAGCTCTTGGAATCATGCTTCACATAGGTCCGAACACAAAAACTTCTCATCTTTTCGGGTGATCTTGGTAAGAGGCAAAGCAGTCTTTGAGAAATCCTTTATGAAGCGTCTATAATATCCAGCTAATCCCAGAAAGCTACAGATCTTTGAGGGATTCTTTGGTGCCGGCCAGTCTTGAATAGCTTACACCTTGGCTGGATCTACCGAGATGGTTCCTCCAGATATGATGTGTCCAAGCAATATGACATGGTCTATCCAAAACTCACACTTTGAGAATTTCCCGTAGAACTTCTGCTTTCTCAAGATATCAAGGACTCTACTCAGGTGATCTCGGTGTTGTTCTAGGTCATCAAAATAAACCAAGATGTCATCTATGAACACTATGACAAAAGAGTACAAGAAGGGTTGGAATACACTATTCATGAGGTTCATGAACACATTTGGGGCATTAGACAACCCAAAAGGCATAACCACAAACTCTTAGTGGCCATAACGGGTTCTAAAAGTGGTTTTTGGAATGTCCTCACTCTTGACTCACAACTGGTGGTACCCCGATCTCAGGTCAATCTTTGAAAATACTTGAGCTGACTTTAACTGGTCAAACAGGTCATCTATCCGGGGTAAAGGGTATTTGTTCTTAATGGTAGCCTGGTTGATCATCCAGTAGTCTATACACATTCTAAGCGAACTATCCTTCTTCTTCACAAAGAGAACTGGTGCTTCCCATGGTGATGTGCTAGGGTGGATAAAACCCTTATCTAGCAGTTCATGTAGTTGTTTCTTCAACTCGAGCAATTCAGCAGGGGCCATCCTATAAGGTGCTCGTAAAATAGGGTTTGTCCCAGGAGCTAGCTCTATTGAAAAGTCTACCTCTCTCTTAGGAGGGATCCCAAGCAAATCATCTGGGAAAACATCCGCATAGTCCCTAACTACCTCTATTTCCTCTAGGGGCTGCACCTTGGGCTCCGGCTCGGTAATGACTGCTAGGAAAGCCTGACAACCTTTGGTTATCATCCGCTCTTCCTTCAAAGCTGACACATATAGGCTGGTAGTGGTATCCTTCCTACCCCTATTGATGAATGGTGGGTGACCCAATTTCTTTATATTTACCTTCTTCTCCCTACATTCAATATTGGCCCTATAAGTATAAAGCCAATCCATACCAATGATCACATCAAAGTCATTCATGTTAAGGAGGATAAAATCCATAGGGAACTCATGATCTCGATATTTAACATGTATCACATGAGTTTTCAAAAGGGACATAAAGATTCGACCACTTGGGGTTGTGACATCCAAGATATACCCTAAATCCTTGATATCCAAACAAAGCATAGTTGTGAGATTTCTCGAAATGAAAGTATTAGTAGATCCAGAGTCAAATAAAGATTTTACATTATGTCCCATGACTTCAAGCATGCCTACATTGTTTTTCACCATACATTAGACCATTACATGCTTATCTTAAAACATAAAAGAAAACTCTAAGGGTTATTACCCTCTATTAACCGATTAGCATTAGCTTGAGCTTCCTCGTTGTCAATAGCAAAGACTCGAGCTTGTCTTCTTTCTCCAGTACGTGGGGCTGTAGCTACAGGTTGGGATACTACATGTGGGGCTACTACTGGGCCTGCCCCCCTCGGGTCTGGAAGAGGACACTTGGGTTGAACATGTCCCTCTTATTGATAATGGTAGCACATCCTCTTCTTGTAGCGACACTCACCTGAATGCCATTTTCTGCAGGTACGACACCTAGGTCGGTTGTTCTCATGATAGGGTTTTCCTTTTCCTCCATGCTTTCCCTTGGTATGGTTGCACCCTTGTCCTTTCTTGTGATCATTCTTCTGGCCTTGGGTACCTTTAGTGAAACCTAAATATCCTTTGGGTGGATTCTGAGCAGACATCACTGTCCTCTCCATGTCCAGGGCGGTGTTGTAGGCTTTGGTGAAGGTTTTTGGTTTACTTGCCATCACATGAGGCTTAATGGCAGGATGAAGATGCTCTACAAAATGGTCCACTCGTCTTTCTTCATCCATCATGTGCCCGAAACGCTCCAGAATGCGAACCTTGCGGCTAAAGTCTGTGATTGATAAGCTACCTTGGCTTAGGTTGGTAAACTCTCTTTCCTTCTCCTTCTTAGTTGAGATGGGAATGAATCTGGCTGTGAAGATAGTCCTGAAGTTGGTCCATGCCATTGGGTGTGCACTCAGATCTCGACCCATGATGTGGTTCTCCCACCAGATCTTGGCTGCTCCTTCCAAGAGATGTGCAACAAAAGGGATCTTCTTGTTCGACTGCACTTCCAGCATGCAGAAACCATTCTCGATCTCTATCAACCAAGCATATGATTTTTTGACCACTTCGGTCTTATCCTCTCCCAAGGATTTCTCAGTGTTCAGCTTGACGAAGTCCAAAATGGTGACTCCAAGTCGAGGACGGATAGAAAGTGGTTCACCATTCTTGTCTCTGGCTATGTCCCTAAGGGCCAGGGCACTAATGGCCTTAGTTATCTTCTTCTGTTGTTCCATCCACAAGGCATCAAGTGTGTGGACTACCATTGTAGGTCCTGGACCACCAGTCTCAAACTTGGCCTCATCTTCAGACATGTGTTCCTCTTCTGGGTCCATCTCTGGGTTGTCGAAGGGAACTGGCTTATGGTCTGAGCCTTCTTCTGAGGCTCCCTCGGGTCTCTTTCTCTTCTCTAAGGACTCATCACCATGGTTCCTCTTCCTTTTCTTGGAAGATACCCTCCTCTTGCGGGGAGGCCAACCCTTAGCAGGGTTTTGAGTGACCTCGGGGATAGCTACAATCTTCACACGAGCCATCTACATAAGCATACAATCAAACTTTTAGTTTACATTTAAACTAATTATACTTATGCCGATGACATCTTGTTTACATATCTTTTATTAGTTTGATGGAGGATTCCTTAATCCTTAACACTTTTTATTCCTAAACATAGGAGGTGGTGGAGAGAGAGAAAAACCTTAAGCTCTTAATGTTTCTCCAGAAAAAAGAGGTAAAGAAGGGATGAAGATAGATGAGAAAACCTAGAGGTATCTTACTTTGAGTAAATTCTTTTTGGATTTTGGCCAGGTAGTCACAGTACATCCGGGAGTCCTCATGACTGACTAGCGGGGTAGAGGAAAATATTGCCAGCCCCCGGACTGTGATCCTTTTCTAGACACCTGCATCCTCAGAAAATTCTCTAATAACTCCCTGGGGCTCTAAAGAGTTTGTAAAATTTGATAATTATAGAAGATTAAATAGAAATCCACAACTCTAATACCAAATGTAATGACCCCACCTCCCGATAATCCCCAGTTAACGGAGACCAAGTGTTCAGAGGCGTTATCCCAAAATAGGATCAATGGTTTTGCAAATAATCAACAATAATTAATAAATTCTACTACAGCTAAACTTTTAGTGGAATAAAATTTTTCTTTTCATACCTTGCAAAATATGGGAAGTGGAATTCTTTACCCAAGAAAGAACTTATCTATCTATGATCCTCCAATTCTTTATTAAGCTTTATTTCATCAATGTCACTTTAAAGAAATATCCATTTTCTTGATAACCTAAAACACCGACAAACAAAATGGCAATCAGTATAACGAATTATACTGGTCTGTGGGGGAAACAATAATCTTGCATTTAAGTGTAACAACATATTGCAAGAAATTATGGTTTAACAAGCAAACTTTACATTTTAAACATAAGTACTCAATCTTTACATACCCTAGCCTCTGCGCTGTCCCTACAATGGACATAGATACTACCTCTCATATGGTAGATCTCAACTAACCCCCATGATCCTACCTTACAAATAGATCAATACATAGGGTTGTGGAGTCACATGGCCCTACCCAAAGGTAGTCCAATCCCTGACTCATGATAACTTGATGGTCCTACTTCATGGGTAGACCATGTACTAGGTCATCTATTTCATCAACATCAGAGCTACAGAGGAGGACCAGGATCTAAGCTAGTTATGCACATATAATTATGGTGATAGTCATAGTCACTTTATAATTGCATGAAATAAAAGACAATCAAGCATTTATTCCAAGCAATCAATAAAACTTCGGGAATCACCGGGAAACTAAAGCGATTTAATCATCAGGTAACCACATACCTGTTTAGCCAAATCAAGATAGGAATATTCCAAGAAAATATGAAATCCAGGCAAGCAAGCAATTCACACAACGAGGATCCTAAAACAACCATACAAATTCCTTTACTACTCATGTTATCAAGACCTATTCAATCTAACTTGCTTCCTAGGGTTTCTACTTTCTTTTAGGGTTTCACTTGCTATTAGGGTTTCATTATCACTTTTGTCACTACAAGCCCTAAATAAGTAAAACTACTCATAAACCCTAATTATCTTGTCCTATCTCTCCTAACAGGCTTATGATCAACAATTATCAGCACATTTCCAAATATTTCAAATTAAACATATCAACCTCATCTTTTACCCTAAATTAGGGTTTCTACATGCATTAATCATGGATTCTAGGTTTAAAACCCTAAAACATGCAATTTTTTATCTAGATCAGATTTTAATCTTTCATTATCATCAACATGTTATTAGTACATCAAATTAACCCATTATAGATTCAATCTTTAATCACAATTAGGGTTTCTAACCTAAGTTTAATGCACTTTTCATCAACTTAATATACTTTTGAAATTAGGAACGAAATCATGTACTCAAACTATTTTTATCAGGTTCCTCATATTTTTCTGATCAAATTTCATATATTAAGTTTATCCATCAGAGCTTCCTAGTAATTTCTACAAATTTTGTAAGGAAAAACATTATCTTAGATTATCTGTAACTTTTAGAAAATTGTCGGCCGTCTGATCTGTGGTGAACTGGACCACACAAAATGCAATGGACCACGATTGCACACCTCACTTACGATCAAACTAAGGAATTGGGTGAGAATGCCCTTACCTGGCTGAAGACACGGGAGGGATAGTTTAGTAATTTGCCCGGGGGTCTTCTTCTTCCTCGTGCGAGCAACCTGCTGCAAGCTTGCGGTCAACTCGAAGGTTGACTTCAAGCTCTCGTCTTCCCGTGGTCGATCTGATCAGTCCAGGAGCTTCATCTGCTCCTCAAAAACCTACCCGACCCTTCAATCATGGTTGGCTTTGTTCCTTCACCGCCAATAGGCCGCTGGTGCTCTGGCGATGGCTGCTACTAGTCGAGGGGGTAGAACTGGCAATTGATCAAATTTAGATCACGAGAGTACTCATCGCACTGCTCCGAACTCAAGGGCAGAGTTCACACAATCCCTCATGAAGCCCAGACCCCTCCCCTTATATAGGACTCCTTGTAGGTGTCTAAGGAATTGGGGACTTCTCCAATCCTCCACGAAACTACCCATAAGTTGGGTTAATCCTTCTCAGAACAAACTCCTGAAGGTGATGGACTCATCCACACCTCCGTTTACTACATAAAACACGAGAAAAAGGATTTGAAATCCTGATCTCCCCTCTTCCTTTCCTTTTGTGAATTGAAGTGGACGATGCACAACTATCATTGGATCCGTGGTCCCTAGACCACACAGGAATCTGATGGCTGTCATCCTCCCCTTATTTCCCTTTTTCTTTTAAAACAAGGAAATCATGTAATAAATATTTCTTTTCATTGGAAACTTGCAAAATCTATATCTCTCTCCTCGTTTAACCTTTTTCATTCAAATTTTAAAGGAAACTCTGACTTGGCATTATCTACTCATGAACAAATTTTGAAACCCAAATTAAAAAAAAAGGTGTTTCCTCCATAAGCAAGTTATCCTTTAATAAAACCAATTTAGTTGGTATTTTCCCTTTCTTATGCCATTATCTTGGTATCTTGGACTCCTTAGACCTCAAGGAATCCTAAGGCACGAAATCCCCTCTTGGAGGATATTTCCTTGCCTTTTTCTTTATCCTTTCTCCTTTTCTTATATTTTCATTTATTGTTTGGATTTTCTTTATCTCTTTCTTGTTATTGGGCCCAATAGCTAATAAAGCCCACTAACCAACCAAACAAGGCTATTGTAAACGAAATCCATTCAATTCAAACAAATAAAGCAAATTTTTGATTTCATTTATCATTAAAAGGAGAAATACAATTCCATTACATAGCTAAGAAAAATGGGGTTGTAACAGGTAGCTACCTGCCCCCTATTATGGTTAAGTTTTTTTGAGTTTCTTACTTTAAACATGTAGAGGGTTACTTTACCTTGCAAACTGTTACTTTTCATACATAGATAGTTACATTTGCAACAACGAATTCAAATATACAATTACATATATATATTTGCTATGTATTCTGCCCAGATTTACTTTTTTAGTCGTATATTTACTTTTTTTTATCAACATAGTCACTTTTTTGTCCTGCGAGTTACTTTTCTGGCCATATAGTTACATTTGGGATTGATGGGTAGTGAAAATCCAGGCTACCTATCAGGTATTTAATGAACAATATATATATATATGTATATATATGTATATGTATGTATATATATATATATATATATATATATATATATATATATATATATATATATATATACATATATATATATATATATCAGGCTAGAATACACTCGAGTGTACAGATTATGCCGTACACCTCAATGGTGTTTGCCTATCTGGACCTTGTCTTTCTAAAATCCAATCCATTGATCTTCATGGTTACAATAATAATAGGACACATACAAAATTTGAGCTCATTTGGATGAGTGTAAGTCGGTCATCCAAGGACAACAAAATCGACACACAAAACTAATTTGAAATGCATGATTCTTTCCTCCTTTAGATGCATGACCTATAAGTATCCAAATGACTAAAATTTATTATATAGTATGTTCTTAAGATATTTAAGAACAATGGTTTATAATTTTTAAAAAGTTACTGCATCTTTAAAAATGACTTAGATGTACGGTGCCTCCGGTACACTCAAGTGTACACTAACCTGACTATATATATATATATATATATATATATATATATATATATATAGGGTAGTGATCTAGTGAGAAACATCCTACAGTGAGAGCATGAGAGGCATTTGAATAACTACAAATTGGGAGATTTTTTTTAAAATCCAACCATATAGATGGAAAAAGCATCATTTCATTTACCTTCTCACAAAAAATCATTATAACCTGACATTATTTACATGGCCATATGTATAATATACACTTTTTACATCCAACGGTTAGCCTGAAATTCAATATAGAGTATCGAAAAGTATTTTGTTGTTGTGAATGATCTACAAATTGGATGGTCATAAAATTTTGTAGGAAGGTAAATATTAATATATACTTGTAATCTATATGGTTGGATTATGAAAAATTGATCTATATGGAGAGTTATTCAAATGCCTCTCATTCTCTCACAAGATATGTTTCTCACTGGATCGCTACCCTATATATATATATATATATATATATATATATATATATATATATATATATATATAACACCAAAACATTTATGCGAGTACATGACTAAAAGTGTTGCAATTTATAATATTTCTCTAAATATTCTAATCAATATAATCAACTATTACAATAAAACAAGAATACATTGATCAATATATATGTAAATATTTTTATTTTAAATTGTATTTTCATAATAATGTATCAAATGTCCTAGCAGTAACATAATATATTCTCTTGATGCTGTATACATTAGATATTATATCATGATATGACACACCAATACCATTCCCAATGTAAAACCATACAAATAATCTACGTCTATGGGCTTCCAGTGTGGCTATACGTTGGGTATCTCAAATACACATAATCTTATGCAATGAAATGACATCAATTCTACTTTCATATGTTAAACCATAAGAGTTTTATAAAAGGGACACGTGACAACTTTAAATAAAATATTATTTCACTTGATAAAAAATAGAATTTATAGATGAGAAGCTACAACATCACATTATCATAGGAGTCCTTGTGGAGCTTTGGATTGATGCATGATTTATCATCTAATGGATAATCAAGTTTTCATCTATTTGCATTATCTAAATAAACATCGTCAACAATTCAAATGCTTGGTACATTGCAAAATGATACATATACAAATTTGTACAAAAAGAAACTATTCTTGAAAGTATGGAATAGTATAAAGAAACAACTCAATTCTAAGAAAGTTCTTATTTAGAAACCATATTTTGCATCAATTCATGCATTATATTTTACACAATGCATATGCCGTCCTTATCATTAGAAGGTAACATAATGTCTATTTCCACACATGGTTAGTCACTGCTATTGTAATGATCTCAGTTTTCAATGTCCCCAGTTAAGAAAGGACCTTAAAGTTGAGAGACATTACCTAAAATTGCCAAGATCCAAATTTGAACAAATAACAAGTCATAGCAAATAATTTCCATTAATTCACAAATATTGTTTAGAAGATTCTCCTTTAAGGAGTTACATGAGTTTCTAATATAAACTAATGCATATTGAGAAGAAGTATCTAACTAATCTTCATTTACTTAGCTTTTATGTCTTCAGTGGATTTCATCTGATTCATCAATTCTTGATATCTTCATATATTGCATCTACCTAAAATGGCATGAAACAAAGCATGAATCAGTATATTGCTATATTTTGTATATGGGTGCATGCAAAAGTGTACAGATAAGTTCACAACATAAATCAATCAATTACTTACAAATACAAACTGTCATTTTCCTTGTATATTCTAACCCATGCTTGATATGCTAACTTCGGTATGATCACTGTCCCTTCTAGGGAGCATGTGCATCACCTCTTGATACATGTTAGCCTAGGGTTTAGAATATGATATCTTACTTTAACTGATACTCATAGTGTCGTTATAATTGAACACAATGCAAATAAACATCCAATAGTTCTATTTCAACAATTCTCAATAAATCCTCAACAAACATCGAGAATAGATATTGTGAGTAATCATAATCATAACCATGTACCTCCATGCAGATCCATATAGATAAAATCATACTTCAAGTACTATAAGCATATCATCCAATAAACCTAGCAAAGTGAATCCAAGTAATCAACATTTAATTTGCATGTATCTATACTCTAAAGTGTCACCATCATGCTATTCAAATTAAACCCTACTTGGGTCCTAATCTAGGGTTTAGGGTTGTCTCGGGTTTGGATAATGAATAAGGGTACAAATCCCAATTCCATTACACATTAAAAATTATATGAAACCCTAATTATTGAATCCATCATATCCATTCATTATGAACATTTAGACCTGATTAAGTTCGTTAAGATTATCACAAGTTGCATTCTTTGGTTTCAAAATCATAATTACACAACATAATGATTATCCACTTTAGAAACCCTAATTATTCATATTTACAATCATGATCATCTTGGATTATCATTATATACAACAATATTTGAAAATATCATGGAATAACTGATTTTAATGTTTTAAGAATCATATCCACCAAAAACTAGGGTTTTCATGTATTCATCAACACTTTAACTCATATTAGCACCACTTTTGGAATTGGGATCAGAATTAGGCATCAATGATATTTTATTCATGTTCCTCTCATTTTCCTGATAGAATTTAAATATATTTCTATATGTTTTGACCTACCAATTATTTTTAGAATTATTTCAAGTTCTGCATAAGTCTGACCAATCATGTCAGGACACGTCAACAAAAAGTATTGATATGGCTTATCGCTGGGCCGACTTGGGATATGGGACAATGACTACATAATCCTCATGCGTTATGCACAACTTGAAGGACTTATGGGTCATTATACCCATGTCGCCCCTACCACTCAACGAGGTTCAACTCCAACCTTGACACGATAGCAACAAGACTGCTGTTACAACCTCAATTTTACATGTGTTTTCAAAATTGAAATGTAATGATTTTATGAATATGGACTTGAATTGAGAAGGTTGTATGCTTTGCTCCAAAGGATGGATTTCTTTGCAAATCTCCCTTTAGAAGGAGTTTCGTGATTCCTACTATTATGTTAATCTAATAATGGATATAAAAGAGAAGAAAAGAGGAAAAGTCCAAATAATAGAAAAAGATAAAAGATAATGGATATTAAGCAATATATTTATGAGAAATATATAGAAATCTCTAGAAAGTGGCATTGATGGCCACAATTGAATGAATTTCATTTACATCTGATTTCTAATGGAAGAAATAGGAAAAGAAGAAAAAGGAAATAAAGGATAAAGAGAAATCCTTGCAAAGAAATCTTTTAATAAAGAAATAAGTAAGATAATGAGAAATAATGGATGTAGATGCATCTAGAAGGATAATAAGTATCCTTCAAAAAGGATTTCGAAATCTTAGGATTTCTTGGGGTCCAAGGAGTCCCAATGGAGAAGATGAAAGAGAAAATACAAATAATACAAAAATATGAGGATAATGTGCTACATAGTTAATGACTCTTTGGTATTATAAAAAAGAAATACTTTTTGCTATAAGAAACTAAAATTTCATGGACAATGGATTAAAAGCCAAGCCCAAAGAAGATGAAAGAGATAATTTTTGGATTTCCTAATAACTAAGGAATATGGATTATCAAGGAGATAAGTAAAAGGAGAGATTACTTTGTAATCAAGGAAAGTAGGTTTCCTAATGAAGAGGGGGACTTTTTTCCTCATGGTTGAGCATCCTAGGGCATTGCTATCTTCCCCTATATAAGGGTTGAACACTTAGCCCCGAGCCCAAGAGAATCTAGGGCATCACTCTCTCACCTTCTTCTTTGTTTTCATTCAAAACCATAATCGAGAAGAGTAGAGCAATCTCTAGAGCAATAAGGGGCCGTGATGGGGTGCCATGGAGGCATGCTGCTCCCACGACACCATGGGGATGCTCGGTGGTCGTCCCTTCACCCTAGCCCGTGCACAACGGCCATAGTACGACTGCAATATCGGCCGCGGGTTGCAGAACTACCCGACTTGAACCGGCCATGCAATCCGTGAGCGGAGGGCATCTCTTGATGCGTGGGGGTGTGGTGGAGCCAGGGCGGTGGCTGCCGGTGACCCACGAACCTTGGGGAGGAGGGGGTAGACCCGTGAGCAGCTACAGTCAGCGCCCGAGTAGGGTTCACGATGTAGAAGATGACCTAGGAGGCATTGGATAATTTTACCCCTCCAGGGAATGATGAGCTGGGATCTTACGTGAGGGCAAAAAGGTCAATTCGTTATGTTTTTGGTCGAGTTACATAGTGCATGGGTTGGCTGACGTATCATCATCTCATTGGTCCAAGTAAGTGAATCTTGCAAATTCATATTTAATTAATGGTAGCTTGGATTGGTACATATAATATATGAAAGTTGCTCAGAAAAGTACGAGGAATCCATTAAAAATAGATTTAGAGACTAATTCCTCTTACAATTCGAAAATTCGTTAAAGTTGTCAACTTTAATGCATTAATGATTAAGAAACCCTAATATTGATGTTAATAAGATTGAGAAAGGTATTATGGGTGTTTTTAATCAATATTAACCAGTTGATTATAAAAAGGACACATTAGATCCAAAAGGATGATCTTTATGCATAGTTTGATTAATGTAGGGTTCCATATACATGAATATGCTTTAATGGGCCTTGAAACCCTATTTTTGGTAATTATGACTCTTAATGGCTTTGATTGTTCAAATCCATGAATAAAGATGAGGTATGATGATTCTAAGCTATTTTGAGTATAAAAGATTCTAATTGAGGATAAATACCCTTAATTTGGTAATTAGGGTTTTCTAGTGGATAAATGTGGAATTAGTGATAAATAGAGTTCATATGTGAATTGGACTATAATGAAATATGAGTTGTCAATTTGAAAGAAACCGAAGATGATAATTGGCCTTAATGATCGTGACATAACTTAAAAGGATAAAGATGCTAGCTTTAGTGTAAAAGAGATATATTAGACTTAATTGACATTCTAGTATTCCTATGATGTTGAAATTAGGGTTTGTGGATTAAAAGAGCATTAAAAATAATAAATGCATTATGGAGGATAAAACCCTAATACAACCCTAAAGTGGGCCTAGAAATCCTAAGGTGGAATCCAAGTCAATCTTGAGAATGTTATGGATAAAATAGTGACACTTGGATGTTATGCATTAATTTTAGGATATTATTGATTGCTTGATTGAATGTTCTTGGTTATTCTTGCTTGGACATCAAGTTACTCTGGATCAGGTATGTGGTTACACTTATGAATATCTCGAACTAGTTTTCCAAGGATTTCCAAAGTTTTCATCGGTTGCTTGAATTAAACTATTGGATGAATTTAATTCATGCATACTATAATGTGGATATGACTATCACCTAAGATATATTCCTACTTGCTCAGATCCTAGTCCCCTATGTACCTTGATGGGTTGACCTAGTACATGGCTACCTATGGGGTAGGTCCATCAGGTCATTGGATGACTTAGTACATGGCTACCTATGGGGTAGGTCCATCAAGTCACCATGAGTTAGAGATTGGGCTACGTTTGGGTAGGGAAATGCAACTCCACAACCCTAAGTAATGGCTACCTGTGAGGTAGGACCATGGGGGTAAGGATCTACCATATGAGAGAGGTAGTATCCAAGTCCATTGTAGGGACAACACAGAGATATGGGATAGGTATAGATTGAGTAGTATTTCTTAAAATGTAACCTTGATTGTTAAATGATATTTGGTTACTTACATTGTTAGCATAGTTGCACAAATTTTTGTTTCCCCCACATACTGGCATATTCATTTATGTTGACTGACATTTTGTTTGTTGGCATTTTAGGTACAAAATGAAAAAGGACAAACAGTAAATTGATACAATGTGAAGATATGAATTAAAGTACAAGGAGGATTAGTTAGAATAGACTCCAATTGTGGATAGTAATTTAGAAATCCAAGATCTTAAAAAGGTCTACAAAGTTTTATTTTATTCTAGCTTTTCAGTATAGTTTTGGTAGAATTTAGTAATTATTATTGATTACTTGTCGAACCATTGACCCAAAAATTAGGCTAATAGCTCTGACCTTTTGGTCTCCCTTAATTGGGGGTTACCGGGAGGCAGGGTCATTACATTTGGTATCAGAGCATTGGTTCCTCATTTAATCCTTAGTAATTATTAAATTTTACAAGCTCTGTAGAACCCGAGGGAGTTATTAGAGGATTTAACGATGATGGATGTGTCTAGAAAAGGATCACGGTCTGGGGGCTGGCAAGATTTTCCTCCGCCCCGCTAGTCAGTCATGAGGACTCTCAGATGCAGTGTGACTGCCTGGCCAATGTCTAAGGTTTTGACTCGAAATAAGATACCTTTAGGACTCTCTCATCTATTTTTGTCCCTTCTCAACCCAAATTCTGTTAATGATTCTAAGAGTTAGGGTTTTCTCTCTCTTCCTCACCCTCTTGAGGATAAGGTATGCATGATAAGGTTAAGGAATCCTCCACCAAATTAATGAAAAGCATGTAAATAAGATGTCATGGACATAAGCTTAATAGTTTAAGCGTAAACTAAAGAATAGTTGCATGCTTATGTTGTATGACACGTGTTGTCATGCCCTCAAGAGAGACCTGAGGTTAGACCTTCTTGTCAGGAGGATGAGTAGAGAGTTGGTCTTGGAGGCAGAAACCTCCATTAAAGGTTGAGACCTAGCTCATCCTCTGAGGATGATGCTAACCCTAACCCTAAGTGGTGGTTAGAGAGAGATGTCATAATGAGTTAGATGTCATGGTCAACCATGTGCGTGAGTTGAACTGCTTTTGGTTTTGAATACCTATGAGAAGTATGAGCCATGATGAGGCATGTGTCTATGTGAGATGACACGACAATGGTGCTGGCAGTAGGTTGAGACCTAGGCCAGAAGGGCATGTTGAATAGCTTATGAGATAAACATAAAGAGCTATGGATAATTTTGAGTGAACGTAGGTTTCACCCATGTAGGTGTATACATGTAAGATTGATCCACCTTCTTAGAGAGAGAACCTCTAGTAGTAAGGTTGTTTGTAGGTTTAGCTCTAGAGAGAGACAACGAGACTCGAGCAAGAAGGTTGGAAGCTTGGACTCTGGGATATAAGGAACCCTGAGAAGTTGGGTATGTTGCGACCTAAGTGGATGGTGGTGGTTGCCTTGTGCTTGATCCTTGGAGGCTTGTGGAATCTAGGTTGCCTTTAGAGGAACCAAACCCTTGAGGAGGAAAGATACTTCTTGAACCAAGCTATGGATGTTGTAGGTGCCTACCTTACCTTCTAGGGATAGGAATAGGAGTTCCTTAGACCCTGAGGAGGTATAGTGTCATGTTGTGAGGCCTCATACCTAGATGTTTGTCTTTGAGGAAGGCTCAACTCTGAGGTGTTGTGGAAGGATAATAGGACGTGCATGATGTACCTCGTACATGCTTGATTCGTTGTTAGAATCTTGAGTATGCAGGTGGACATCGTTTGCAAAAAAAGTGAACCTAGGGTTCCTAGACCTATAAGAGGGGAAGTAGTAGTACCTGGTGCACCTGATGCTAATGATGAGATTTGAGTTTCTATAGATTCTAGCATGGCACCCCTCATGTTTAGAGGAAAGGGAAACCCCTTGGATTAAGGTGTATGTTTGATGAACCCCTACTTATAGGTTGGTGACATATGTATGTATGATGATGGTTCAATGTGAAGGAATAGAAACAAGTATGACTTATCAGGGAGACCTAGCATGGTTTAGTAGGTGGTCTGATTGTTAGCTACGTGGCTTAGTAGCTTTCTAGGGTTAAACGTGCTCATGTGGATGTAAACCCTGGACATAGGGACGTTTGTGACCCTTACTGCTATCAAGATATAGTTTCCTCCCATCCTAGGAGAGGGACCCTTCTGTAGGGTATGTACCAGCTTTTATTGGGTTTGAGATAACCTAAAGAGGTCTCATAGGATCTTGAGAAGCTAAGTGGAGAGTACATAGTATGAGAATGAACCTATAGACCCATAGATAACCATCTCTAAGTGCATGTAGATGGGGCTTGGCCAAGGTAGGTAGGTCGCCATGATCCCTATGAAAGGATGTAAGTTAGACCACGAATGCCAAGAGAGATGATGGAAACTTGGGTAACGATTCAAGTTGGATATGTACTATGTTAGAATCCTAAGTCTATCCTAGGGTCAGGTAGGGATAAGACCGATGGGAGTAGGAGTTTCCTAATTCCCTAGTTGTACATGACCATAGGGTCGGGAGGTAACAACTATCATTGTCTGAGGGCCATGGGTTAGGAGATTGATCACCTTCTTGAACTTATTGGACCCAAAGGGAAAATGAGGAGGGCACTCTCTGGATGCATAAGGGAAGAGGGATGACCCAAAAGTGTCGACACCCTACAGACCTAGAGGATATGACCAAGGATGGTATGATGACCCAAGTGGGTTCAGGACCAGTTTTCCATGGAAGCAACCTTGATATCAAGATGTTCATGATGTGGAGACATGGGATGCACATTTCAACTTAGATTGGAAGGTGAACTGGCGATGTAGGGTGCACCATCTCTACTCTTAGAGCGGGAAGAACTCTGTATTTGGACCGCAACCAAATGCTTATTTCCTCTCATTATGAAGGTGAGAGATAGGGCAATATGCATGCCATACACCAAGGATAAAGATGATGAGAGTGGAAATGTTGCTATGATAATAACATACCTTTATGGAGTGTATGGTGTATGGATGGTTTATCAACATCAAGAGAACTAAGGTAGTCATCTTATAAGGATGTTCTTATCATGAGATGTATGTAATTTATGGGTTAAATAAGTTTGAGTTTGATAACCAAGAGGATGGGCTCTGAGTTTTCCTGATGAAGATAGACCTAAAGTCCGAGATGAGATGATAAGTGGAATACATGGAGGTGTATGTCTCCACTGTTACCTAGCACATAAAGATGAAAGGTGGTAATGGATGCTCTTGTTGAGACGTAGATGCCTAGTTTAGCTAGTGGAAAGGATGGAAGAGGTGGATAGGTGAACCCTAAGTTGTGAGATATGTTTGGCTAACACTCAGATGTAATGAGATTCGTTGATTGAGTTAGTGGTTGCTTGGTTAGCCAACCAAGAGCTTGTTGTGATAGAAGGATGGTTGTAGAACCTCAGATGCACTTCTCTGGAAGAGAAGGTGATGAAACCCACGACTAGAGTGTTTTAGGGTTTTTGAGGAATCAACCTTGAGGAATCATGACGTACAAGAGATCATGATACACCATGATACTACTGCGATAGTAAGTGGCAGTAGTGATTTGGATGCCTAAGATGAAGTTGCATGTGGCTTGTCTCCATGCATGCCAGGAGGTGAAGGACGAACAACAGTAACTGAGTGATTTGATACAGAGGGTAAAGAGTCCCCGAGGGGGAATGGGAGTTCATCACTATGGATGTTGTGGTAGGTCTCCCATAGACCAAGGGAGGTCAAGATGCAATATGGGTTATGGTAGATCACCTTACCGAGATGACATGTAAGAGAAAGAGAGAGTACTGTCAAAGGATAGATCCAGTTGAACTACATGTAAGAGAAAAGGATGGTTCAACTAACCCATGATGCAAGTTCAAAGGTTCTTGAGTACAACCAAAATATTCACTTCCATGCGGTGGAAGTAGGTATAAGAAGATCTCGATGCGAGTATAGCTTATCACCCATAACTGATGGTTAGCATGATCCAGACTAGAGGGTCTGATGAGAGCATGTCTGCTCGTTCAAGGTGATATATGGAGACAGTTCCTATCCTATGTAAGATGTGATGATAGCCACCATATCCAGTATCAGGATGTAAGAAGCTCTATAAGGGAGGCTATGCCGGTCACCGCTTCATTAATATGATGTTGGTGAAGGACCTCATGAAGGTCAGAAAAAGACTACAGTGTGTGCAGATGAAGTCGCTTTGATCGTGCAATGGCTAAAAGAGAGCCTAGGGGAGACATGAGTCGTGAGATGATGCAAAGAAGACTGACATGCAGTTCATTGTGGGAGAATACGTTATATGACAATCTGACCCCTCTGAGCTATAGCTGAGAAAGCTGAGTCCCCGATACATGGCTCCATTTGAGATGGATTGGTGGATATGCTTGTGTGTAGCCTTACCCCTTAGGATAACATGATGTATGATGTGTTCCACGAGTCCGATCTAGAGTACTATGTGAGGTACCCAAGCCATGGGCTGAGCAATGAACCTAGTGAGCTCCTAAGGGAGGCTAACTTACTCTGAGTCACCTATAAGTGTACGAGATACCAAGGTGAGAGAGAGCTCAAGAGTAAAGAATATAAGATGATAAAGGTTCTTTGTAAGCACCATGGAGAGGATGAAGCCACACGGGAGCCAATGACGAATATGGAAAAGTCTTATCCTGAATTGTTTATATGTTTGGTGGAATTTTGAGGGCAAAATTCCTATAAGAGGGGAAGAATGTTACAAACTCAATTTTACATGTGTTTTCAAAATTGAAATGTAATGATTTTATAAATATGGACTTGAATTGAGAAGGTTGTATGCTTTGATCCAAAGGATGGATTTCTTTGCAAATCTCCCTTTGGAAGGAATTTCGTGATTCCTACTATTATGTTAATCCAATAATGGATATAAAAGAGAAGAAAAGAGGAAAAGTACAAATAATAGAAAAAGATAAAAGATAATGGATATTAAGCAATATATTTATGAGAAATACATAGACATCTCTAGAAAGTGGCATTGATGGCCACAATTGAATGAATTTCATTTACATATGATTTCTAATGGAAGAAATAGGAAAATAAGAAAAAAGGAAATAAAGGATAAAGGGAAATCCTTGAAAAGAAATCTTTTAATAAAGAAATAAGTAAGATAATGTGAAATAATGGATGTAGATGCATCTAGAAGGATAATAAGTATCCTTCAAAAAGGATTTCAAAATCTTAGGATTTCTTGGGGTCCAAGGAGTCCCAATGGAGAAGAAGAAAGAGAAAATACAAATAATAAAAAAATATGAGGATAATGTGCTACATAGTTAATGACTCTTTGGTATTATCAAAAAGAAATACTTTTTGCTATAAGAAAGTAAAATTTTGTGGCTAATGGATTAAAAGCCAAGCCCAAAGAAGATGAAAGATATAATTTTTGGATTTCCTAATAACTAAGGAATATGGATTATCAAGGAGATAAGTAAAAGGAGAGATTACTTTGTAAGCAAGGAAAGTAGATTTCCTAATGAAGAGGTTGACTTGATTCCTCATGGTTGAGCATCCTAGGGCATTGCTATATTCCCCTATATAAGGGTTGAAACCTTAGCCCCGAGCCTAAGAGAATCTCGGGCATCCCTCTCTCACCTTCTTCTTTGTTTTCATTCAAAACCCTTATCGAGAAGAGTAGAGAAATCTCTGGAGCAACGAGGGGCCGTGATGGGGTATGATATAGGCATGTTGCTCCCACGACACCATGGGGATGCTCGGTGGTCGTCCCTTCACCCTAGCCCGTGCACAACGGCCACAACACAGCTGCAATGTCAGCCGCGGGTTGCAGAACTACCCATCTTGAACCAGCCATGCTGGCCGTGAGCGGAGGGCATCTCTTGATGCGTGGGGGTGTGGTGGAGCCAGGGCGGTGGCTGCCGGTGACCATCGAACCTTGGGGAGGAGGGGGCGGACCCGCGAGCAGCTGCAGTCGGCGGTCGAGTAGGGTTCGTAAGGTAGAAGATGAGCTAGGAAGCGTTGGACGGTTTTACCCCTCTGAGAAATGAAGATCTGGGATCTTACGTGAGGGCAAAAATGTCAATTTGCTATGTTTTTGACCGAGCTACGTAGTGCATGTGTTGGATGACGTGTCAACATCTTATTAGTCCAAGTAAGTGAATCTTGCAAAATTCATATTTAATTAATGGTAGCTTGGATTGGTACATATAATATATGAAAGTTGCTAAAAAAATACGAGGAATCCATTAAAAATAGTTTTAGAGTGTAATTCCTTTTACAATTTGAAAACTAGTTAAAGTTATCAACTTTAATGCATTAATGATTAAGAAACCCTAATATTGATGTTAATACGATTGAGAAAGGTATAATGGGTGTTTTTAATCAATATTAACCTATTGATTATAAAAAAGACACATGAGATCCAAAAGGATGTTCGTTATGTGTAGTTTGATTAATGTAGGGTTCCATATACATGAATATGCTTTAATGGGCCTTGAAACCCTAATTTTGGTAATTATGACTCTTAATGGCTTTGATTGTTCAAATACATGAATAAAGACGAGGTATGATGATTCTAAGCTATTTTGAGTATAAAAGATTCTAATTGAGGATAAATACCCTTAATTTGGAAATTAGGATTTTCTAGTGGATAAATGTGGAATTAGTGATAAATAGAGTTCATATGTGAATTGGACTATAATGAAATATGAGTTGTCAATTCGAAAGAAACCGAAGATGATAATTGGCCTTAATGATTGTGACATAACTTAAAAGGATAAAGATGGTAGCTTTAGTGAAAAAGAGATATATTAGACTTAATTGACATTCTAGTATGCCTATGATGTTGAAATTAGGGTTTGTGGATTAAAAGAGCATTAAAATTAATAAATGCATTATGGAGGATAAAACCCTAATAAAACCCTAAAGTTGGCCTATAAATCCTAAGGTGGAATCCAAGCCAATCTTGAGAATGTTATGGATAAAACAGTGACAGTTGGATGTTATGCATTAATTTCAGGATATTGTTGATTTCTTGATTGAATGTTCTTAGTTATTCTTGCTTGGACATCAAGTTACTCTGGATCAGGTATGTGGTTACGCTTATGAATATATCGAACTAGTTTTCCAAGGATTTCCAAATTTTTCATCGGTTGCTTGACTTAAACTGTTGGATGAATTTAATTCATGCATACTATAATGTGGATATGACTATCACCTAAGATATATGCCTACTATCTCAAATCCTAGTCCCCTATGTAGCTTGATAGGTTGAACTAGTACATGGCTACCTATGGGGTAGGTCCATCAGGTCATTGGATGACTTAGTACATGTCTACCTATGGAGTAGGTCCATCAAGTCACCATGAGTCAGAGATTGGGCTACCTTTGGGTAGGGCCATGCGACTCCACAACCCCAAGTAATGGCTACCTGTGAGGTAGGACCATGGGGGTAAGGATATACCATATGTGAGAGGTAGTATCCAAGTCCACTACAGGGACAACACAGAGATAGGGGATAGGTATGGATTGAGTAGTATTGCTTAAAATGTAACCTTGATTGTTAAATGATATTTGGTTACTTACATTGTTACCATAGTTACACAATCCCCCCCCCCACATACCGACATATTCATTTATGCTGACCGATGTTTTGTTTGTCGGTGTTTTAGGTACAATATGGAAAAGGACAAATAGTAAATTGATACAATGTGAAGATATGAATTAAAGTACAAGTAGGATTAGTTAGAATAGACTCCAATTATGGATAGTAATTTAGAAATCCAAGATTTTAAAAAGGTATGCAAAGTTTTATTTTATTCCAGCTTTTCAGTATAGTTTTGGTAGAATTTAGTAATTATTATTGATTACTTGTCGAACCATTGATCTGGAAAATTGGGCTAACGACTCTGTAGCTAGGAACGTTGGTGTGGTAGAGGAAGCTGCATATCCCCGAAGCTGTGGGTATGAGGTACTTCCTCCTTCTTGGACTATCAACAATAAGGGACTCCTTTATGGGTGGAGGTTTTGTTCTGGGCACATGTCTTAGGCCTTGGTGATCTTCTTGCATCAAGGATGGAGTATCTCATGCCTTATATTGGCACCATGATGACCCATCCAGGCGTTTGCAACCTATTCTGTGGCCACAAGGTCGTGTTAAAGCCATGTGGATCCTATCCACGATAAAGGTGATGCAAATCCTAGATGAAGTTGGAGAAGAGTAAAGAGTGGGTTGCATGTCGAGAAGTGTGGAAGAAGGGATTAGCAAGAGAAATTAAGTCTAGGTTGGCAATGTATGCATCCTTCCTTTATATATATACCTACACCCTCCTTTCTCCCTTCCTTTATCCTTTCTCCCTTTGAGTACAAGGAATATGTCAAAAGGCAAGGCACTTTCGATGTTATGACATTCTATAAACACACCATTACCACCTTTCAATAAATGGTAAGAATATATCTTTTTAATTCGTCAATTTGACACCAAATAGAATTAGGAGGAAGGCAAGCCATGTTGCTAGGAAATAATATAATCCTCCTACTTTCCTTTATATAAAAATCTTGGCTTTTATTCTTTTAAATCCAAAGGTAATGAAAATACACCACCACAATCTTATTAAGACTTGAATTTGGCAAGCTAAAAGTCATAAAAGAATGCACATAACTATATGGTACACATTGGATAAACTGATCATTAGACTATTAGGAAACTCTTAATAATTTGAATTCTAGACTATTCTTTATTTCTCTCTTTGATATATTCCTCAAATCAATTACCCTTATTTCATAGAGACTTTTAATACCTTTCCCAATTTATATCTAGTAAATTGGGATTTATTGGGATGTCTTTCATATACACAACTTATTCTTTTCAACATTTCATTAAATCAATTACGATTATCTCATGAAACATCATTTTCTTCCCAATTTATAGAATTATGTTCTTTTTGTTACTATCTTTAAGTACACCAAAAGTCAGATCGAAATAATACTACTTGATGCCTCAAAACTTGTGTTGCCAAATTGGATTAGATAATTATGCCATTAATTATCTAAAAAATCACATCTTATTTTCTTTTGGAAACTTGCATATTATCTCATATTTTAGTTATCTAATAATTCATAAAGTCACTATCCTTTATTTATCCACATAAACTATTGTTTCTTAATCTTGTGCCACAAGGACCTATTTTCAAAGCAAATAGTCGCAGGGGCCTCACTTGGG
The DNA here is from genome assembly GCA_963693085.1 of Alisma plantago-aquatica. Taxonomy (NCBI): domain Eukaryota; kingdom Viridiplantae; phylum Streptophyta; class Magnoliopsida; order Alismatales; family Alismataceae; genus Alisma; species Alisma plantago-aquatica. The sequence goes on along the minus strand of OY856409.1, from coordinate 1,227,793,182 downwards.
CCATTGGTTGCACCCATGCCACAAAGTGGGTAAAATTATTTAAATCAATCCTTATATTAATATATATCAAATTTACCATATTTGAGGATATTACATTCACCCCTCCTTAAAAGGAATTTTGTCCTCAAAATTAAAATCTCGTAAGATTAAAGTGAATGATAACTCCATTTAGCTTCCAACCTTAGAGTTAGCAACCCTTATTGAATCATCTTTAACATCTTTTATTAATAAGAAAATTATTAACATTATTACTAAGATTGGTACCTAAATTCAATTCAAGGTATATCCACATCCTTAGTATTTTCATTGTGATTTCAAATTCACTTGGTGATTAACTTTTCACCTATGTTTCCAACCTATTATTCATTTTCTTAACATAATAGTAAGGTAACATCTCAAACCCTAGATTATTTCATTAAAATCAACTTAGGGTATTCATTCTCATGTGTCAATTTTAAGCATAACATGTGTCTACGCAATCTCTATCACTCATAATAAGATGAAATAAGTGTTTGCCTACATCCAAAAAACAAAGTTTGTCCCATTCCAAGAGCAGAGCTGGTGTATCCACACATTGTCTTAATATTTCAAACTTTAGGTTAAATCACTGGGATAATGACTCCAAACCGTGATTAACTTTTAAAGACACATTTTTTTTAGTACATGAAGTTAAATGCCTTTCTCATTCTTGTGTTCATACACAACTCCTTTAATATTTCACAGTTACACGACTTCTTGTATCTTTTATATCTACACCTCCTATCTCATTAGCCTTAGTCATTTCCTCAAGGACTCTAAGGGTACATGTACCTCTGAGGTGATATTTTCCTAGCCTCATGAACCCTATGCACTTATTGAGTGTCTCTCACATTTTCCCCTTGGGCCTTATGAACTCATGAATGTGGCCAATCTCCTGACCCATAGGCCTTGGGAAAATATAGATGGCCATCTCTTGACCCCATCATCTGATGTACTTAGGGAATGATCACCTCCTAACCTCATAGGTCTAATGTACCTTTAATCCTCCCTACTTGACCTTAGAATTGACTTCGGGATCTACCCTTCCTAGGGTTCATTGATATATCACAATTTTGAGTACATTAGTTTCTTAGATAATTCTTAACCCAGGTTTCCTTCATCTTTTTTAGGTACATCTTTTCACTTTATGTCCCTACATTGGGCTCATGAAGACCTTCCCTCCAGGGCTTGGTATTCCATGGAAAACATCCTATCCTTGCCTGGCCTATTAATATCCTTCCTTTCCCGGCTTGGCCGCTAGTCATTGCAATGACTAACTCTTATATCAGCCTTACTTTCCAATTGGCCTATTGGTAACCTTCCCATCCCCGCTTGATTACTAGTCATTGCAATGACTTTCTCTTATATCGACCTTCCTTTCCCAACGTGGCCTATTAGTGACCTTCCTATCTCGACTTGATCACCAATCATTGCAATGACCTCCTTTCATACCAACCTTCCTTTCCCGGTTTGGCCTATTGGTGACCTTCGTATCACGGCTTGATCACCAGTCATTGCAATGACTTTCTTTTTATACCATCCTTCCTTTCCCAACTTGGATGATTAGTGACCTTCCTATCCCGACTTGTTCACATACTTTCAGCCACTTCCTTAGTGACTTTCCATGTGTCTCTCAAAGATGGCATACCTACGTTCAAAGTATGTATGCACTTTCATATTTTGTATACTTAATCTTTCACACTTTAGGTGACATTGAATATTAACTCAATTCTTATACCGATTGGTCAAATCACCCTTCTAGGGAAGGTCCTAACCTAAGCCGTCTTATTGACTTACAAGAGGAGGTTAGGCTCTCTAGCCACAACTTGACCCCATGGGTTAAGGGCTTTGCCTCCCCATAGGTCCTTTTCCCATTCATGGGTTTACCCACCCCGATAGGAATACCAACCCTAAAAGTTGAACTTTTTTCATTTTTACATAACCATTGATTGCTTATATATCTTAAAACCCTTCACATGAATCATGAATTCCTTGCTCCACAACATGCATGCATGGGAGGTTGGGTCACATAAACTCATTTGGATCTTTTCTTATTGGGCAAGGTTACTATGTCACCCACACTACTCCCATTTCCCAAGATTACATTTTCAATTTGGGTTAGGGACTACCCCTAAACATTTAGTTTTTCTATATCCCTTTACCTTATAGGGTTTACCTAAACCAACCCTAGCTCCCTCAAGAGTTTTTACCCTTTCAAGGGAAAATTGATAAACCATTTTTATTTACCTTAGCTTTATTTCCACATTAAATGTACATTAATTGACGGAGGATTCCTTAATCCTACTTCACAAAAACATTAACTTGAGATGAGAAGGGAAGTTTCTTTTAGGATTTATGAGAAGTAGAAGAAGTTAGAGATGGGAAGACTTAGAGGAAATATTACTTCAGGTAAACCCTAGGTTCTGACCAGATCGATATCACATTGTCTAAGGGAGTCCTCATATGACAACTTAATGGTGGGAAGGAAAATATTTACAGCCCCCAAAGCCATCATGCATTCTAGAAACCCTTACATTCGGCTCATGCCTCAGTAATTCTCCTTAAATTTTTGACGATTACTTGAAATTATAAACTACTAAATATTATTTGAAAAATCTGGGGCTCTGATACCAAATGTAACGTCCTTACTTTTTAGTGTCCCCCAATTAAGAAAAGACCTTAAAGTTGAGACCCATTACCTGAAATTCCCAAGATCTAAATTTTAACAAATAATAAATAATAGGAAAAAGTTTCCATTAATTCAAAATTATTGTTTACAAGATGCTCCTTTAAGGAGTTACATGAATTTCTAGCATAAACTAATACATATTGAGAAGAAGTATCTATCTAATCCTCCTTTACTTAGATTTTATGTCTTCAACGGATTTCGTCTTATTCATCAATTCTTGAAATCTTCATATATTGCATCTACCTAAAATGACATGAAATAAAACACTGGTCAATATTGTGCTATACTGTGTATGTGGGTGCATGCAAAAGTGTGCATATGAGGTAACATCATATAATCAATCAATTACTTGTAATTAAGAATTGGCATTTTCCTAGCATATTCAAACCCATGCTTGATATGCTAATTGGGTATCATCATTATCCCTTCCAGGGATCATGTGCATCACCCCTTGATTCATGTCAACCTAGGGTTCAGAATATGATATTTTACTTTATGTGATACTCACAGTGGCATTATAATTGAACATAATGTAAATAAACATCCAACAATTTAATTCAATAATCCTTGAGAAATCCTCGACAAACACCGACAATCAAAATTGTGAGTAATCATAATCATAACCACATACCTCCATGTAGAACCATGTAGATCATGCAATCATACTTCAAGTACTAGAAGCATATCATCCAATCAAGTAAGCAAAAGTGAATCCAAGCAATCAACATTTAATTCATATGTATGTATACTCTAAAGTGTCACTTTCATGTTATTTAAATTGAACCCTACAATTGGGTCCTAATCTCGAGTTTAGGGTTGTCTTAGATTTGTATAAGGAATAAGGGGACAAACTCTAATTCCATTGTAGATTACACATTATATGAAACCGTAATTATTAGATCCATCATATCCTTTCACTATGAACAAGTAGATAAAATTAAGTTCATTAAGATTATCACAAGTTATAATCTTTGGTTTCAAAACCCTAATTACAAATGTTAATGATTATCCACTTTGAAAACCCTAATTATTTATCTTTATGATCATGATCTCATGGATTATTATTATATACAACAACATTCGACAATATCACAAAATAGATGATTTTACTATTTTCAAAATCATATCCACCAAAACTAGGGTTTTCATGTATTCATCACTACTTTAACACAAATTAGCACTAATTTGGAACTAGTACCAGAATTAGGCATCAATGATATTTTTATTTGTGTTCCTCTCATTTTCCTATTCAAATTGATATATAATTTCAATATATTCTGACCTACTAATTATTTTTTAGAATTATTTCAAGTTATGCATATTATGACCAATCATGTCAGGACACATCCGCAAAAAGTACTTATATGTCTTATCACTAGGCTATATTGGGATATGGGATAATGACTACATTACCCTTCTATGCTACACACAACCTGAAGGGATTATGGGTCATTATACCCTATGTCTCCCCTACCTCTTGGCGGGGCACAACTCCATCCCTGGCGCGATAGAGGTAGTAGGGCTATGCTCTCTATTTTCTGGCTCTCTTGATCACATGATAGTTTGTGCTTCACCTCCGACCTTCGTCAGACCTCAACTAGTCTTTAGGGTAGGTCCGAGGTGACTGGAGACAAGGAGGGAGATTACTAGGTATTGTAGGTGTAGGACATATATAATAAGGGAGAAGAAGGGTTGTACCTAGGAACGTTGGCATGGTATAGGGAAAAACATATCCCTTAAGCTGTGGATCTGAGATCCTTCCTCCTCCTTGGACTGATGGTGGCAAGGGATTCCTTGATAAGTGGGGGTTTTGTTATAGGAACATGTCTCAGGCCTAGGCAATCTTCTTCCACTGGGGATGGAGTATCTCACGCCTAATATCAACACCATGATGACCCATCCAGACATCTGCAACCTATTCTATGGCCAAAAGGTCATGTTATAGCCATGTGGATCCTATCCGCATTAAAGGTGATGGAAATCCTAGATGAAGTCAGAGAAGAGTATGGGGTGGTTTGGATGTTGAGAAGTGTGGGAGGAGGAATGAGGGAGGGCGGTGACTAGGTTGGCTATGTGTGGACCCTTCCTTTATACATATACCTACACCCTCCTTTCTCAATTCCTTTCTTCTTTCTTCCTTAGCATACAAAGAATATGTCTAAAGGCAGGAACTTTTGATAGTATGGCATTCTATAAACACACCATTACCACCTTTCTATAAATGTTAAAAAGATATCTCTTTTATTCAACAATTACACACCAACCAGAATTATGAGGAAGGAAAGTCATGATCCTAGGAAAGGATATAGTACTTCTATATTGCTTTATATTAAACTATTGGATTTTATTCTTATAAATGCAAAGGTCATGAAAAGACACCACCACATTCTTATTAAGACTTGTATTTGGCAAACCAAAAACCATTAATAAATGGCCATAACTATATGGTACACATGGATAATTTGATCACTAAAATATTAGGAAACTCTTCATAAATTGAATTCTAGATTATTCTTTATCAATCTCTTTAATATGTTCGTCAAATAAATTATCCTTATTTCATAGAAACATATCAATACCTTTCACAATTTGAATCTAGTAAATTGGGATTTATTAGAATATCTTTCATATACAAAACTTGCTCTTTAAACATTTTAGTAAATCAATTACCATTATCTCATGGAACATAATTTTTCTCCCGATTTATAGAATTCTCTTCTTTTTTTATTATCTCTAAGTATACCAAAATGATACTATTTAATGCCTCAAAACTTGTGTTGCCAAACTGGGTTAGATAATTACACCATTAATTATCTAAAACATCACATATCTTATTTTCTTTTGGAAACTTGCATATTATCTCATATCTTTAGCTATCTAAAAATTCATAATGTCACTATCCTTTATTTATGCATATAAACTCTTATTTCTTATATTTGCAAAGGAAATAGTCCCATGGCCCTCACTTGGGCCATGGGTTGCACCTATGCTACAAAGTGGGTAACATTATTTAAAACAAGCCTTATGTTAATATATATTGAATTTACCAAAATTTGAGGATATTACAATTATGCGCTAGTTAAGACGGTAGAAGGTCACGTCGAATTTCCACACAATCATACTCATGTATTAGTTCTTATAAAGTAATTAGAAAGACGCATCTAGTACAGACCCAAAACTACACAAGAAAATGGGTACTCTCATATTATGCCCTTACTCTCTCTAGTAGGGGAGGCATTAATTGTATAAATGAAGTATTCTCAATCATGTGAAGGTTCACCAAAATACATATACAAACTCAAAAGATAATTATAGGAAACAAATATTAATCCATATACCTAGCTAAAGTAGCAAGTGAGTTTCTATGCAACTAATCAATATTTTTACTATCTATAGTCAATAGGAGGTATGCACGCCTTGTATGTTAATTTTGGAGTAAATGGAGTAGTTTCTCAAGATGTAGATAAAACATAAGATATAGGGATCCTAGAACATGTAATATATATATTTGGGAATAAATATGGTTCATCATCAATTATAATTGACCAGTACTATCAAAATTATTGATTATGATTAAGTCAAGAATAAGTGATAATTCATTCACAACATATCAATATGTTCATCATTCTCATCATCGTCATCATCAACATCATGCATATGGCACACCAAGATCCCCATAAGAAGGGTTCATCACATGGTTTACTACACTAACCAAACCCTAAAATCAATCAAGAATCATAATTGTGTATGATATTGACTAAATCTTAACATATAAATGATTTGTATAATATATCGTAAAGATACATAAACATCAGAGAGTCCGATTCAAATCTTGTTCTTTATAAAATATTATGGACTCCTTAAGTTTTTCAGATAAAATGTTTGTAAATTCAAATTATTTGAGAAAAGGGTTGTATGTATAGAATTTTTTCAAAATAAAATGTTTTCTAGTTAACTTAATAGAGAGGGAAAAAATTACCTTTTGTTGAAAAAGGTAACCCACTCGAGATTTGATAAAATAGTGTTTCTCAAACACATGCATTGGACCCGTAGCTCACAACAGAATTTGGCTTAGTGGGGATTATCTATAGGATTGGAGATGGGGATTTGGATAATTATATTCTCTACTACATATGCCTTGTGCATAGATACATAAACCACAATAGTGAGGATTTCTAGAGAAAATTCAATAATAAGAAAGCGGTCTTAGATATGTGGTGTGAGAGGCTGATCGACCTTGACGAAGAGCTTTGAGTTTGTGTGTTCCTTTGATTGTTTATTAAGGGGTGAGAATATCAAACATCAAAAAGGGAAGTGACTATGGAGAAGTATATAGGTAGTGAATCAAGGTAGATTAATTATAGGTTATCATCATAGAGGACTAAGGATGACTAAGGGCAACAAGGAAAGATTATTTTGGTGTTTATACTGATGAATGCATATTCATCATGACTTTCAGTCGCTATCTTGGACCCTTTTCGACTCAATACACCCAATTTCAATTTCTAAATATCAAAATGTGCAAAATTACTTAATTGGTCCAATTATCATGGTTTTAACTGAATTTATGTTGATTTGATGCATGTATTGATGAGGTTGAACATTCAGTTGGGACTCACCTTTTGGTCTCACCATTCGGTCTCATCCAATCAGTTTTTAACTCCATACGGTCTTCAAGATTGGTTGAGCAATCTGCTCGAAATCGTTTGGGCAACTCAGCAGCATCGAGCATGCTTCCCCTCCTCTTGCTTTCCCTTCCTCCGCAAACGGCAGCGTCGACACCTACACCTCCGCCTCCTTCTACCTCCAGCAACCCTAAACACTACCTGCAACACCGCCACTCCCACTCCTCGCTCACCCCAGAGAAGCCCTCATGGTCTTGAGACCGTGAGGCATTGATCGATCGCATACCGATTGGAGGTGATCACACAAACCGGTTGGATGACGCCCAGTCCAAGACCATTTGGAAATCAACGTGAAGACCGGTTGAACTTCGATCTGCAAGACCGTTTGAAACCCATCGGTCTTCGAGACCGTTTGCTTTTCCAAACCATTTAGACAACGAAGATCCGAGACTGTTTGGGTGAAGACCGTTTGGAACCATTATGTCCCAAGACTATTTGGAACCATTCAGTCCCAAGACCGTTTGGCCATTCGACCGATCTGCAAGACCGTTTGAAGGAAGATTTCCAAGACCATTTGCCCCAAGACCGTTTGGAGCAGGTTCATGTAGAAAATGTAAAGACCCCATCCGAGCCTATAAATAGGACCGCAAGGGTCCTCAATTGGCAGGGGTTCTGGGACGCCGATAGGCTGCCTGTACACAGGTCTGATCCAGATCCAGTGCAGTCCATGCTAGTTTCGTTCCACCTACTGCCAGTGTTGCAAGCAAGGATATTGAGAAGAGAAGGAAGATGGAGCGAGAGAGATTGTCCGGTCTGTCTTGGCATCTCCCATTCCGTGTCCAGATATGCTCCGACATGACGTAGAAGACCGTATCATCTTCACCGAGCTGCAACTACCTTCTACACCGAGTTCATGGTAGATTTCTCTCTCTTTCTTATTCTTCTTGTCTCTCGCATCATGAGAGAGTAGTTCCTTTTTGCTGGGTTGCGGGGACTAGCCCCGCTGCCCATGAAAGGATGTTCTTTTGTTTAAGCATTCCATGGCAATGTATATAACTTTTTCATTTCATTGTTAATTGTTAAGTTTGTAGTTTGATTACCTACTCACATTCATCTTGTTCTTCCTATGTTGTGAAAATCTCGATATGTAGGATAGAATGTCGTTTAACGAGGTAGACTCCTTGATGAGAACTTCTGATGGGATTCCTTAAGGTCGTAAGTGTATGATCTGCGAGGGGACAAGCCATCTAGCCTTCGGTGATGCTTCTGTGTACCTAACGCCTATATAGGGGGTTCACAACCTTAGTTGGATTTTGTATCTTCTTGTTAATTGTCGATGTTTTCTCATATGTTAATCGCCTGCCTGCTTATTGATTAATGCGGTTGACTCCCAAACTAGAAATAGAATGGGATTTCTTCGAGGTCGTAAGTGTATGATCCACGAGGGGACGATCCATCTAGACTTCAGTGATGCTTCTGTGTGCCTAACACCTATATAGGGGGCCCACAACCTTCGTTGGATTTCCATATATTTGGAGCCATAAGTAAGTGATCCGGTCAATGACAAGACATCTGATTCCTAAGGTGATACTTACGCGAACCTAACTCCCGTATGGGGGGTTTTGTAGTAGCTCTATTTGAATCGTTATATCTTGCCTGGATTGTTTGCGTTAGAATGTGTTTGCATGTGTAGCAGTGGTGAAACCCGATACCATCCCGACGATTCCATATCATTGATCTAAATCCAACTTTAATTCAACTTTTACTTTTTTACAATTAGTTTAATTAACCTCAAATCAACCTATCATTTTAAATATTAGTCTTAACTTGAATTGGATTAGACTGACAAGGATTCTTAAAAATGTTGTCCTTTGAGTTTGATCCTTAACTATAGTGCGATAAGACTCATTAGCTTGTGGGTGGTATTATTGCACTTTGGTTTTAGTAAAAGCTCAGGGATTTGAACCCCGAGTGAGTTTGTTAGTGCGATAAAATCCCACGTCAAATTCTGGCGCCGTTTTCGGGGATAACGGAATCAATTAGTTAAATCTAGTTCTTTTAAGGATAATCTAGGATTTGCTTTTTCTTTTTGAAACAATCAACCATCTACTTGAATTTGACTCTACTCTAGGGTTCTCACTTTTGAAATCTTTCTAATTCACGTACAACCCAAGGCATAGTGCATGCACCTTTCAGACAACCCCAGACTAACAAGAAGTTTTGATCCCGAGATAGATAGAACTTTTCATCGTCAGATCATAGAGAATCAAGCAAGGATGGATCAAGAAGAAGAAGTAGCCCAAAGGGTAGCTCAAGCCATCAATGTGCAGAGAGAGAGAGGCTCATGCAAGCAGCCAGCGCCACAGTTCAAGAAGAAATCCTAGCGGCACAAGCAGCAACGCAAGCAGCTGAACTGCAAAAGGATCTTAGAGAGTTCTCAATCCTAAAAGCTACGAATGTTAATCATCCAGTACAACCTCCCCCCATAAATGCTGCCAATTTTGAGATTAGGGAACATTGGATCACCCTACTTCAGAACAATCCATTCTACGGTAAACAAGGAGAAGACAACCAAGAACATCTTCTGAGATTCATCGATCTATGTGCCATGACAAAACAAAATGGAGTATCTAACGATGCTATTTGACTCCGTCTCTTCAAGTATTCCCTTGCTGATAGAGCCATAAGTTGGTACAATTCATTGCAAAGTGAAATACCCATCACCACCTGGGAACAACTCCAAAATGTGTTTCTAGAAAAGTTCTACCCTCCATCTCTCACCTATGAAATTAGAGGGCGAATAACAAATTTCACCCAAGTCCCTAGAGAAACTCTTGCTGAAGCATGGGATAGATACAAAGAACTTCTACACAAGTATCCACACCATGGAATTCCTAAGAATCAATTCATAAAATTTTCTATAGGGGTGTGGACGACGATATCAAGAGATTCTTAGACTCCTCATCTGGAGGAAACTTCATGCGTCAATGTTATGACAGTGCATGGAGGGTCGTCACCCTTGGAGATGAAAATCAAGCCAATTGGGATAGATCTATAGGTAAAGGAGTCTTGAAAGTAGCTATGGCTGAAGCTACTCCCGAGTACAAGTCTATCGCTAAAACCTTAAAACTCTTAGTTGCCAAGCAAGACCACATTGAATCATCTCTTGCTGCTATTGGAAGAGGACGTTCGCCCACTCAACAACAAGAACAAATCAAGTCAACTTCATTATTCTGTGAAGCATGTAAAAGTACTGATCATTCCACATTAGCATGTAATGTTCTTTATGATGTTGTTCTAAGCAACGCATGTGGACAAGGAGATAATGGTCAAATGGAACATCTTAATGCTGTTAATACCATCCCTGGTCAAAGTTACTACAATCTGAATCTGAATAGGAATCATCCAGGATTTCAATATGGAAACCCCTCTGGAGCAGTTAACTCACATCAATTTGGTTTGAACAACCAACCACGAGGCCCACCAGGATTTCAGTACAATCAACAACACAATTTTAGAAATCAAGGAAACTTCAAGGGAAACTTCCAGAATAGAAACTTCAATAATTATCAAAACAATTCCCAGTACCAGAGTCTTAACCAAGTTCCTTATCAACAACAAGGACAACAAGAAGGTCCAGTTTCTCCTGATGACAAACTTTCATCCATTAAAAAGATGTTGCAAACTCAGCAAACTATGATAGCTAACCAACAAGCTCAACCGAAGGCTATTGAATCTCAACTAGCTCAACTTGTAGCTAGCATTAAGCCACCAGCTGGGGTTTTTGCTGGCCAACCCGAGAACAACCCAAAGCACCCATAACAACTGAAGGCATTAACCACCAGGTCAGGAAAAGACTATCCTGATCCTCATATCAAGACACCTGTGGTTGTTACTTATGAAGATGAGCCTGTGATCATTCAAGACTCAACAACACCAGAGTCTCAACCAGAAGAACCAGTAATTGCTGATAAGACAGATAAGGAAAGTCTTAAGAAACCTATTAATGAAGAAACTGAAACACCAAAACCTAATATTCTTGTATACAAGCCTCGTATACCGTTCCCTGCTCGTTTAAGGCAAACAAAGCTGGATACTCAGTTCAATAAGTTTAAAGGCTATGAAGAAACTTCATGTTGATATATCCTTTTGGGATGCACTGGATGAGATACCAACTTGGACAAAGTACTTAAAGTCACTCCTCACCAGGAAATATATAACTAAAGAATATGAGACAGTCAATTTAGTGAAAACCACTTCGGATATCATCCAGAGTAAGATGCCAAAGAAACAAAAAGATCCAAGATCTTTTGGGATTTCCTGCCATATCAATGATTCTTCATGCAAGAAAGGACTAGCAGATCTTGGTGCTGGCATCTCCATCATGCCACTCAGCCTTTGTAAAAGGCTAGGGTTTGTTGAACTTCTTCCAACTGGCATGACCATACAACTCGCAGACAATTCGATAAAATGCCCGTTAGGAATTATTGAGGATGTACCTGTTAAGGTAGGAAAATATTCCTATGTTCCGTGTGATTTTATCATCATGGACATATAAGAGGACACCATATATCCTCTCATCTTTGGACATCTGTTCCTCACCACCGTAAGAGTTCTAATTGACGTTGAAGCAGGAACCTTACTGCTTAGATTAGGCAAGGAAATGCTCGAATTTAAAGTTTTTGAAAGCATGAGAAGACCAAGTATGCAAGAAGGAGTCTATCTGATTGATTGCATAGAGAAAATGTCACTTCTGACTCAAGAGAATTATGAATCAGACGATCCATTAGAAGTCGCTCTAACAGATCCATCAGTTGATGAACATATTGACGAACAAGTAAATGATTGCATCGAATCCCTCGACTCTGCAAAAGAAGATGTTGAAGCCAAGTGTGAAGAACTCAAAGCTGTGGAAGCTAGTGGAGAAACATGCGAAAACCCAGAAACTCCAGAGATGAAGCCCCTGCCCGAGGGACTAAAGTATGTGTTTTTGGATGACCTCAAGGTTTGTCCAGTAATAATAAATTCCGATCTTACGACCGAACAAGAAGATAAACTCTTGAAAGAATTGAAGGAGAGGAAGAAAACGATTAGCTACAAAATGAATGACCTCACTGGGGTTAGTCAAGAGTTGTGTATGCACAAGATCCCTATGATGGAAGATCACAAGCCAACCATTGAACATCAACAAAAACTAAATCCAAATATGAAGGAGGTAGTCCGTAAAGAGGTCATTAAACTGCTCACCGCTGGAATTATCTATCCAATATCAGACTCACCATGGGTGAGCCCAATGCGTGTAGTCCTGAAGAAAGGTGGAACAACTGTAATACGAAATGAAAATGATGAACTCATCCCCATCCGAACAGTCACAGGGTGTAGGATGTGCATTGATTAAAGGAAGTTGAACAAGGCAACTTGAAAGGATCACTTTTCAATGCCTTTTCTTGATAAAGTATTAGAGCGGCTGGTTCATCAAGAATACTTCTGTTATCTCGATGGTTAATCTGGATTCTACCAAATACCTATACATCCAGATGACTAGGAGAAAACCACTTTCACCTGTCCATTCAGAACATATGCATTCAGAAGAATGCCATTCGGCCTCTGTAATGCACCCACAACTTTTCAACGTTGCATGACTGCCATATTTGCCTGTCTCACCGAAACCATTATGGAAGTTTTCATGGATGATTTTTCTTTATACAGAGATTCATTTGATTCATGTCTGAAACACCTCTCCCTGGTCCTCAAACAATGCGAAGAAGCACATCTTGTGCTGAATTGGGAGAAATGTCATTTCATGGTGAAGGAAGGCATTGTCCAGGGCCATAGGGTCAGTAATCGAGGTATTGAAGTAGATAAGGCCAAGATTGAAGTGATTTCCACTCTCTCTTTCCCTATCAATGTAAAGGAAGTACGAGCATTCCTAAGTCATGCAGGATTCTATAGACGATTTATAAAGGACTTTTCAAAGATAACCAAGCCAATGACAAATTTGTTACTAAAGGATGCTGAATTCAATTTTGACGAAGAATGTGTTAAAAGTTTCAACACACTAAGGCATGCCCTCACAACCACACCCATCATTAGAGCTCCCGATCGGGACCACCCTTTTGAAATCATGTATGATGTAAGCGATTATGCTGTAGGTGCTGTCTTGGGTCAATGTATAGAAAAGAAACATTATGTGATCTATTATGCATTAAAGACCCTCGATGAAGCTCAAAGGAATTATGCTACTACTGAGAAAGAACTTATGGCAGTCGTATATTCCTTTGACAAGTTCATATCCTACCTAATTGGTTCAAAGGTCATTGTCTACACAGATCACACTGCCATTCGTTACCTTCTAGCAAAGAAAGATGGAAAACCTAGGTTAATAAGATGGATTCTCCTCCTATAAGAATTTGATCTAGAGATCAGAGATAAAAAGGGTACAGAGAATGTTGTAGCCGACCATCTCAGTCGCATCCACGCTCTGGATATCGAGAAGATTCCAATCAATAACCAGATGATCAACTTATGAAGGTCTCAGAAGCTATACCTTGGTACTCGAATTTTGTGAACTACCTTGCTGTTGGGGTTATTCATCCTCAATGAGCACATTGGAAATACATTGAAGAAATTTATGCATGATGTGAAACAGTACTACTGGGATGAGCCGTACCTTTTCAAACTATGTGCTGATCGTCTATATAGACGATGTATCACCGAAGAAGAAGCTCAACTTATTTTGGAACAATGTCACTCAGGACCAGTGGGAGGACATATGATCTCTAAAAAGACTACATTGAAAGTTTTGCAATGTGGATTCTTCTGGCCAACCATATACAAAGATTCCTATGACTTTGCCCTATCATGTGACAAATGTCAAAGATCTGGCAATATAACAAAGAGAGATGAGATGCCGCTGAATCTATGGCAAGAAGTAGAGATATTTGATGTTTGGGGGGTGGACTACATGGGTCCATTCCCATCTTCTCATGGATTCTCATACATCCTAGTGGCGGTAGACTACGTCTCAAAATGGGTTGAAGCCATACCAAACGTCACTAGTGATTCCAAACCAGTCATCAAATTATTCAAAGATATTATTTCCCCCCATTTTAGAATACCACGAACAGTGATATGTGACGGAGGGTCACATTTTCTAAAAAGAAGATTTGAAGCGTTACTGAGAAAGTATGGTGTAACATACAAGGTAGCCTCGCCCTACCATCAACAAATGAGTGGACATGTATAGGTTTCTAACCGCCAACTCAAGGGTATCTTGGAAAAGACAGTTGGCCGCAATCAGAAAGATTGGTCAGTGAAAATCAACGACGGATTATGGGCCTATCGAACTGCTTATAAAACTCCCCTCGAGACTACACCTTTTCGATTAATATATGGAAAGGCTTGCCACCTATCAGTAGAACTGGAACACAAGACATGGTGGGCAATAAAACAACTGAATTTTGATATGAAAGAAGCAGACCAAGCCAGGATTTTGCAACTCCAAGAGCTAGATGAACTCATGATGACAACTTATAAGAATGCACAAATCTACAAAGAACACACCAAACTTTGGCATGATGGTCATTTGAAAAGAAAAGACATACAAGTGGGAGATCAAGTTCTGCTATTCAACTCAAGGTTGAAGTTGTTCCCAGGGAAACTCCGCTCTCACTGGTCTGGACCATACATTGTCAAAAGCATCTCCCCACATGGTGCTTTCTCTTTATGGAGTGAAAAGTCGGGTGAATTTGTGGCAAATGGTCAACGTTTGAAAAGATATTTCACCACAGCCGACACAAGCACCAAAGAAATAATAGATCTCTCTAATCCAAAGGAACCTCCGTGAAGTTGAAGATATCACGTCGAGCCATCGACGTAAAACAAAGGCACTTGTCGGGAGGCAACCCGATAAATAAAATTCATTTTAAACTTTGAATTAGAAATTTTACTCAATTCTATTTTTAAATTTTAGATAATTTTACACTAAATAAAAATTGCATCTTGAGATGCTACTTTGAGTTCTGAATGATCTTTTTGTTTGAGATTTTCAGATGGAGGAAACACGCTGATTGGAACACAACCACATCCAAAGGTCCAAATGGCATGAACTTTCCCCTCCATCTCGGACTTAGAGTTTGCTCGGGATGAGCAAATTTCTAAGTTTGGGGTGGAGGGTGGGTGGTACATATCTTACTTTCCACCTTCACCCATCTAAATCAAACTTAAGATTTCATCGTCACATTTTTGACCTCAATTTTCAAAATTCAAAATTTTAAAGTTTTCAAAAGAAATTTGAACATATATTTGATGAAATTTTGACACGTTTTCAATTTTTATGCCTTTATCATTATACCCTCCTTATCCGAAGTAGATCCTCAAAAGGACCTTATTCTGAAAATTAGCCCTTTGATTGAAATCATCTTGTGAAGCTTATGAATCCTAACATCATGATACTTATGAAAAAATGACAAGTGTCTGTCAGACGAATAGGGATCAAACACGTCGTGCTTCCTAAATGACTAGTGGAACAATAACATGGAATCCCCACCGGATCCTCATCAAGTCATTATCTGAGCAAAGTACGATAAAGAGAACGACCCGATGCACAGAATTGTAAATCAAGTTGCATTCTGATCTGAACTCTCTTCTACACTTCTTATATCATCTTTGTACCCCTCCATCCATAAAAAAGAAACAAAAATAGACAATATAGTGCCAAACCCTAAGTTCGGGGTGGCACACCACTTCCCTCTATATCTGCTTCTTCCATACCCCTCACAAATTAATAGGGGCCTACCACAAAAAATGCAATCTCAAGTCGAATAGAGGAGAGATTTGCAAACAAAAAGATGCCAAAGTGCACACAAAAAGAAATGCAATCTCGAGTCGAATAGAGGAGAGATTTGCACAAAAATGCAATAAATGAAATTGCAAAAATAATAAAAATCTCGAGTCGAATAGAGGAGAGATTTACTTCTTCCTTCCATACCACCCTTCACTCCCTTTTCTACCTAAAGGCACAAAAAAGCTTCCACTACTCTGAAATATGCCAGTGTCAGATCATATGCACACTTGTTGTTCTGTGTGTGACTCTGGACTCTTACAAAACTCTTTGACATGCTTGTTGTCAGAAAAAATGAGGAAGTGATATTGGGAAGCAAACTCAGGAAAGAAGATATGGTAAGATGTGTTCAATGGTCTCAGGAGGTTGAGATACTGAGTCATACTGAGCAGAAGGAAAACAATCGTGATGTGAAGATGAGGCAATCCCACAAATTGAAAATATTCATTTGGTGACTTTTTCAGATTTTGTGTTACTCGAGGACGAGCAACGTTTAAGTTCGGGGTGTTTTGATGAATGCATATTCATCTTGACTTTCAGTCGCTATCTTGGACCTTTTTCGACTCAATACACCCAATTTCAGTTTCTAAATATCAAAATGTGCAAAATTACTTAATTGGTCCAATTATCAAGATTTTAACTGAATTTATGTTGATTTGGTGTAGGTCTTGATGAGGTTGAACATTCAGTTGGGACTCACCTTTCGGTCTCACCATTCCTCCTTGACCGTTCGGTCTCATCCAATCGGTTTTTAACTCCATACAATCTTCAAGATCGGTTGAGCAACCTGCTCGAAACTGTTTGGGCAACTCAGCAACATCGAGCATGCTTCCCCTCCTCTTGCTTTCCCTTCCTCTTCCAACATCAGCGTCGACACCTACACCTCCGCCTCCTTCTACTTCCAACAACCCTAAAAACTACCTGCAACACCGCCACTCCCACTCCACGCTCACCGTAGAGAAGCCCTCACAGTCTTGAGACCGTGAGGCATTGATCGATCACATACCGATTGGAGGGGATCACACAGACTGGTTGGATGACGCCCAGTCCAAGACCGTTTGGAAATCGACGTGAAGACCGGTTGAACTTCGATCTGCAAGACCGTTTGAAACCCATCGGTCTTTGAGACTGTTTGCTTCGCCAAGCCATTTGGACAACGAAGATCCGAGACTGTTTAGATGAAGACCATTTGGAACCATTCAGTCCTAAGACCGTTTGGAACCATTCAGTCCCAAGACCGTTTGGTCATTCGACCGATCTGCAAGACCATTTGCCCCAAGATTGTTTGGAGCAGGTTCATGTAGAAAACGTGAAGACCCCATCCTAGCCTATAAATAGGACCACAAGGGTCCTCAATCGGCAGGGGGTTCTGGGACGCCGATAGGATGCCTGTACACATGTCTGATCCAGATCCAGTGCGGTCCACACCCGTTTCGTTCCACCTACTGCCCGTGTTGCAAGCAAGGAGACCGAGAAGAGAAGGAAGACAAAGTGAGAGAGATTGTCCGGTCTATCTTAGCATCTCCTGTTCCATGTCCAGATTTGCTCTGATACGACGTAGAATACCACATCATCTTCACCGAACTGTGACTACCTTCTACACTGAGTTCATGATGAATTTCTCTCTCTTTCTTATTCTTCTTGTCTCTCGCATCATGAGCGAGTAGTTCCTTTTCACTAGGGTGCGGGGACTAGCCCCGTTGCCCATGAAAGCATATTCTTTTGTTTAAGCATTCCATGGCAATGTATATAACTTTTTCATTTCATTGTTAATCATTGAGTTTGTAGTTTGATTACCTACTCCCATTCATCTAATTCTTCCTATGTTGTGAAAATCTCTATATGTAGGATAAAATGTCATTTAACGAGGTAGACTCCTTGATGAGAACTTCTGATGGGATTCCTTAAGGTTGTAAGTGTATGGTCTGCGAGGGGACGAGCCATCTAGCCTTCGGTGACACTTCTGTGTACCTAACGCCTGTATAGGGGGTTCACAACCTTAGTTGGATTTTGTATCTTCTTGTTAATCATCGATGTTTGCTCGCATGTTAATCACCTGCCTACTTATCGATTAATGCAGTTGACTCCCAAACTAGAAATAGAATGGGATTTCTTTGAGGTCGTAAGTGTATGATCCATGAGGGGACGAGCCATCTAACCTTCGGTGACGCTTCTGTGTGCCTAACACCTGTATAGGGGGCCCACAACCTTCGTTGGATTTCTGTATATTTGGAGCCGTAAGTAAGTGATCCGATCAGTGACAAGACATCTGATTCCTAAGGTGATGCTTACGTGAACCTAACACCCATATGGGGGGTTTTGCAACAACTCTTTGAATCGTTATATCTTTCCTGGATTGTTTGCGTTAGAATGTGTTTGCATGTGTAATGGTGGTGAAACCCGATACCATCCCAGCGATTCCATATCATTGATCTAAAGCCAACTTTAATTCAACTTTTACTTTCTTGCAATTAGTTTAATTAACCTCAAATCAACCTATCATTTTAAATATTAGTCTTAACTCGAACTGGATTAGACTGACAAGGATTCTTAAAAACGTTGTCCTTTGGGTTCGATCCTTAACTATACTGTGATAAGACTCGTCTGCTTTTGGGTGGTATTATTGCACTTTGGTTTTAGTAAAAGCTCGGGGATTTCAACCCTAAGTGAGTTTGTTAGTGCGATAAAATCCCACGTCATATACTTATCTTGGTGGAATTGGGTTAGGTTTAGCTCCTATAGCTACCGTTGGAGCGAGACAAGAAGAAACAAACTAGTTTAAAGCTCCTAGTTATGTCCTCAACAATGGTCAAAAGTATTATCTTTGAGGTCATGAATATCAGAGAGATATTGAGAGGGAAGGAAATGACCGACGACATAGAGGAATGTGGAGAACATCTAGGGACATTGCAACCACTCTGCCCTGTGTTCAATAGAGGTCGATGATGGTCGTGGAATATCAGAATGGGGTCTATCCATGGACACCCTAATTTACTAGCTCCTAGTTTTCAAGCCATGATATGACACTTGGGGGTCCATGTTGCACCCTTACGAGTGTGGGGATATTCAATATCAGATCCATTTGCTGGGGTTTGAGCCACAAAAAAACAAGGTAAATAAGAAATAGAAAAAAAATGCTTTTGGGAGTTGAATTACAAGAAATCATTTCTCACTCATACAACTCCCAAGTATTATGAGATTATGGCCACAAGTACAAAATGCAATTTTCTTCATATAAAAGAAGATTGGGAGAAATTAGAGAATTTTTAAGGGACCATTTGTTGCTATTATATAATGAGTATAATCATGTTAAATTTTCTAGTACATTTTAGTGTAATAAAGTCATATACAATCCAATATTTCTAATTAAAGATTAATATACAATTGTGATTCAATGAACTAATGAAGTGAGTTGTTACATTTCAATATTAGATATATGAGTTAGTAAAAATGTAAATAGAGAAAAGTAAATGAAAACTAATTTCATTACATCCTCCCCCACCTTATTATTAAAAACTAGTATACAACTATGATTTTATATGAAAATGTGTTTTGATGAAATGATATGTTATATTGTAAAATTACATATTTTTGATTGATGTAAATGTACATTAAGAAAAGTACAACAAAATCACTTCATCCCACCTTGATTCCTCTTTGGTATTCATTTACACTTGAGGCACAAAATGATAATGTTAGTTCTATAATATAGTATATGTATGCATCTCACCCTTCTTGCTCATGTTATCACTACATGAAATATAATCCAATATTCTAATTTCCATTGTACTAGATGTCTATAATTTCAAAACAACAAATATAACTAAACTCCTTGTACATAGCCAATCCATTCTCAATAGCAGACTTGTATCACAAAGTTAAATTCAATAATAAAAGGAGTCATACAAATCCCTATGAAATATAGCTAAATCCCTAATTTAAGTTCAAATATTTACAAAGTCAAATTGACACATTGAATTAAGATAAATTTATATAATATTAGGATGATATGTCATTTGGATTCCTGATATATGATTTGGTAGTAGACTTATAATCTTGTTGTTGGAATTTTAGTTTACGAGATGTGATAACTTTACTAATTTTCTAAGATAATTAACTATTTTAAATTTACTATATACGAAATTATAGTTTTCCATGCATAAAATGTAATTAAAGTAATAAACACTATCTAAAGTTTATATGTACATTTTGTCAAATTTTTAGAGTAGTATATAGGGGTCAGTGCAATTTTATTGCTTCCCAATGTAATGATAATCTGTGATATGAACATTCATTTATTATGATATCAATAGATATGATGAATAGAATGAGGTTTGATATAGATATCACATATACTTTTAGTCAAAAGTTGTCATTCTAATTATCATAATCACACAAGTTCATTTTTTATATTTAATTTTTTATAATCATTCTAATTTCAACCTATTTCATAATTAAATAAAGGTTTAGAAATGACTTACATCAAGAGAAACATCCTAGTGAGGTTGATCAAAGCGCATGAAAAACCTTGGGAGTTCTAAAAACTTATGCCCCATATACATACAACTTTAACTAATCGTCTAGTTAGACTTCGGTCAAAGACCTGTGACTACTATGTGTATCTCTCTTCTTCTCCATCTCCTATGTGAGAATATCCTCTGAGTGACTCTAAGTTAGGAGGAAGGGATTATTAAGAAGACATTTCATGATGATTCAAGTATGAAGTCAACTTTGTGGTTCTCTTACTTAGTCAAACTTCTACATATCATGATGTGTTTTCCCTATAGAAGGTGACATGAAGAATTGAGGAGGCAAAAAAAGATGGCTAGGGGTTAGGGAAGGTGACAAGAAGCTTTTTGGAGGCATAAAAAAGGTTTAGGGGTTGTAGGTTCTGCAATGGGTAATTGTATGGGTATTCATTTTGAGGTTGAGTTCTTAGAATGTGGATTTTGAGTTAGAGGTGGGAATTCCCACATCCAATCATGGAAATTAGGAGTGAATAAGGTATAAGAGGAAGCTTGAAAAGATTATGATTTTGGTTGAATTGGAAGTGAGTGCAATATTTTTGAAGCCCCAAAGTCCTCCATGTTCTGTATAGGGGATATACTACATCTCAAACAACCCACTACCTTGCCAAAATGCTTAGTATCAAGGTTCTTTGTACCCTCATGGGTGAGGTAAAGGTATGTGCATGATTAATTTCATTGGTTTTTGACACAAAGTAGAAGATTGTAATTGTATGTTCATAATAACATTGGATATATAAGCCCCTATAAGATAATTAGATATTGGAGATAATTTTCTAGACATTGCATGGTGCCATCCACAACTCCTAACATCCATGTCCACAAGGATCCAAAATTGATTTGGGTACACACAAACTAGTAAGGAACTATTTGATATGCATCCATGGGTCAAGATGAAGCATGCATATCATATTCCAATAGTAGGACACACATGCCACTAAAATGTTGTAACCTAGGTATGAAAGGTATATGCAGCCCTAAATTCATTATTTTGGAATAATTTTCTTTTTATCTAACTTGCTTTAGGAAAGGGACCCATACATGAAACATCACCTAGTACATCATCATCAAAACTAACTTTTTGGGAATAGATACAATCAAAGTTAGATGATTTGGAATGATATTTTCTAGTATGTAAACTTTATTATCTCTATGTCTATTAATATTTTGAAATAATACAATCCATTGTCGATTGATGTAGTATCTTATTTGGTTCTTACGTGCAGTTCCAAAGTTGGGCAGACACCTTCATCAACATGGATTGCATTTATAGCAACTTGTGAATCTGTGTCAATGAGAACTACACCCATTCTTTATCCCAATACTATTGAAGCACTATAAGAACTGCTCTAGCTTCATCGTAAGGCATTGTCATATTTATGTATGATACTTCTTGATGCACAAAGACATATTGATTCATGATCTCTTCCACAACAACTATAGAAACATTTGTTCTTTTGGTAGAGGAATCAACATTCATATTAAACCAATTGATAGGTGGAGGGATCCAACCTAAAGATACTGGAGCATTTTGAAATAAACATTTTTCATCTAATAGTAGTGTAATAGAAATTATGGATGTATATATAACTATACTACTGAGTTCTCTTTCAAGTTTTATGGCATGCCATTAAAAGGACATCACATCCTTGAAGCCCTAATTTTGTAACATGTAACAACATATAGTAGTTTGGAATTTGCATTCAAGTTCATTGGTATCCATTTAGACAAGGAAACTAACAATAAAGTAGGAAAACTAATATTGAAGTGTAACTTATTGCATAATTGTGAAGCAAATGTGCAATCTCTCTAGGCATGCAACATGGAGTATGATAGGAAAAGATTGAACATGCTATGTCATACGTATATGGGATTAATAGAGTCATTCTATCCCCCTCTCCCATGCCCGTGACGGAGGCCGAATGTCTGGAAGGGTGCTAAGTATATATATATGTATGTATTCTATTTTCTAGTTTATGTTTTATAGAAATGATAGTTATAATTCTATGATTTTGTGAAATTTCATTCTCCAATATATTAAAATATGATATATACTCTTCCACTGTGTTAGTTAATCCAAACTCATCATTTGATATAGGGTAGTAACTTTATCAACTGCAAATCCAGAGTTTGATTTCTTCATGTCCTTATTCATTAACACTTTTGTTGTTAGTTGATCTTGTAAATCCAACCCACTTAGGAGACATTATTATCATGATATTGATCATTTATTGAAAAAAATCGGTCAAGAAAACCATTCCATCCACAACATCCTACAAATATGATAAGGTATAATAATCTAAAAATCATAAATTTTGAAATTGTACATGAAGAAAAAAGGTGACCATTAAATAATTGAAAGTTACACAAAATATCATAATTAGTTTATCATGATCTGAATGATTCTTAGAATTGTAAAAATAAAAAAAAGAGTAGAAACAACCAAGGAGGAGATTGGGAAAATCAGTAATGAAAAATAAAGTGGATGCACTCCGTTCCCTCTAGCTCCAAAGATTTCTAAAATTACTTCCTTATTTCTTGGTCATCTTATATTAAAGTAATATTAAGAACTAATCTTAAAATTATTTGCATGAATGATCAAATGATCTACGATGCTCTAGAGAATCATGGACTACTATATAGTTTAGGGGTAGGTTGGAGAGAGTAAGTTGAATGTGCATGTTACTTGTTTGCATTTCAAAATTTCAAATGTTTGTTGTGAAGTCTATAGAGTTGTTCCAACTTGGTTGATTAGCTTTTCTTTTTATATTGTATACGGATATAATCACCCTCAAATTGGCCCTTCTCGAAGGAAAGTAGTTATGGAAGGTTGAGTATATTTTTAATTTGAATTGATCATGTGCTTCCCCTGTCCCAAATCAAGAACAAGTCATGCGAATCAGTAATTGTATGCTAAATGGTTTGCAAAACATCACTATTATATAAGGAATCCACACATTATACCAAAGCTCATGAAGAACCTCAAGTATTGCAATATTTACACCAAAGAAAAAACTAGGAGTCAATTTTGTTTGATCAAAAGTTACCTACAATTAAATCAACATACTAGATACACATAGTGTTCTAAATATGACTCTAGACTAAAGTTGACCTCTAATAGAGTTGACGCCAAACGTACTTCATGACAAAATTGTGTGCAAGTTCAATTCCATTTGGGCTAAATTAAGTACTAATTTACATTTACATACAAACACTTGAGTCAAGATCAAAATTTTAGAATGGTATGATTAGAAAATCAATGAGCATGTAATGTCAAACTATTGGTTTCATTCAATTATACTTTTGTAGGTGAACAAAACCAGAAAATTTATTGTTTGCAAATACACTGGATGGAAGATGTTTTACATATTTTTTTTTGGAGAGAAAAAGTCTTTTACATATTAAGAAGATATAAAGATAAACTTCTAAAATTAATATAAGATTCATATGCAAAAAAGTGTTTACATGAATGCAGAAGATATGTCACAAGTGTCTTTTATATATGCACTTAATAGAGACTAAAATCATCTCATTTTATGAAATAAATAAGAAGAATACACATGAATAGTAGAGAAAGTTAGTTCATGCTTGGATCCATGTTCATGCGCAACCCTTTGGATGTGTGATCTAATTGAAGATAACCAATATGGTGCACAGAAGACCCATTCTTAATTTTGATGAATATGATGAATTTTGAGCTCAATCTATCTCATGCGTATACTGGGAAAGCTCATCTACTCCTTGGTTGAGCTTCACAGATAACACCATCAAGTTCACAAGAGCTTGATTGATGATTTAGAAAGTGAAAATAATAGTGCTATGATATGGATGTAAAATACAATGGATTCACATCATAACAAACAAACAAATAGATAGGAATCCACATATTAAACACCAAAGACAAGACTTACACGATGTTTGGTCAGTATGACCTTTGTCCCCATGAGGATAAGAGAATAATCACCATATCAAAAATACTATATGGAGAGTCGCGATCAATTAGATACCCGGAAGCCTAATGCAGGTACACCTAAGAGGATGATTGTAGAAGACGATTGTCTCGAAGAAAATTTACTATTGTACAGAAATATTGTATTGAATGTATCTTGCATCATACAAATTAGATTAGATGCCTCAAGCTACATAGCCCCGGCGAGGGCTATATATACATATAGGAAAAAAATTCTAATTCGATAAAAAAATAGCAAGTCCTTCGCGTGGGGGCTATACCTTTCAAGTCAGAAAGGACATGCAATAGCTTGTGTACCTGGATCCATGTATACATGGTAGATAAAAAAGTCTTCAAAGGATATATACAAATGAACTAGTGACTTGAGTAAGTTCTCTTCTTTGTAAGTCATGCTGATGACTTGACCAATCTTGAGAGGAATTCAGTCGATCTCCCGCAAAGTCTCTCGCGTATGAGTTCGAGATAAGCCTAAAAACAAGGCTCAAACATAGTGTCTAGCCCAATACAGGTCATCTTTTAAATTAATCGTAGGTTAGAAAGCTCAGATTATACTCCTTACACGAGTTGACCTAATCGATAACAGCTTACATTATAACTTCACAAAGTGATATAAGGAGTTATAACAGAGATGGATGAAAAAGTCGTGAGATACAAACATATGTCCATCGGTACTGTTTTCCACAAGTAGATACGCGTCATAACTCATAAACGACTTTGCTGGCTAAAAAAGCATGAGAGAAAGAGCCATAACAGCCAAAATGTGACATTCTTTAGTTGAAAATGCTGTTTTTATAAAAGACGAGAAATCCCTTATTCAATTGGGTTTTACTTTTAATAAGATAATTGTGTTGATATCCATCCGCATCTACTAACAATATCATGAAGGCGCACGGCCCTGGCCCATTATCAGAAGGCAAGCATGATTGATGAGTATCCTCTCATTCTCATCTACTAACCAGTAACAAGTATTGGAAAATGTTATGTGTACACTGGTTGGGTACAAAAGATTTGGAGGCCGAGTATTGACTAGATAGTTGTGATTTTTTTTTTTTTTTTTTGAAAGGAGATGGTTGTGATTTTATATCACAAGGACACTGGTTAATAATAGCCGGCCGGCATCTGTTTTTTTAGTGAACCGTCTTCATGAAGGGGCATCCGCTACTTGAAGCAGTTGCAGCAGCATCCTCCGCAGTGGCCGATGTTTCATCTAGGGGCCGGCCTTTGAAGAGTAGTCCAGCAAGGAACTCCCCTCTCTCATAGAAAAACTCAACCTTCTGGATCCTCATATCCTCATCAACACGGAACACCCCAACCCCACTGAACTCGACCTTCTCCCCCGTGGGTTCCCTCCCTTTGAACGGCCCTTCCATGAACGCCCAGTGCCGGAACCGGAACGCGATCTTCGGCGGGCCACTGTACACCTCGACGATCTCAAACGCGAACCCGCGAGGGAAGGTGGTCTTGAACGCGGTGTGGGACGAGTCGAACGTCTCCCTGTCCGGATCGTACAGCCGAAGCTCCGGCGGCAGGGACGTCTGCAGGAACGCGTTGTAGCTGCCGCCGATGCGCTTGATGTCCTCAGAGGTCATGCCCGGACGGCCGTTCAGGGAGAAGAGGAACTTGTCCGTGTCGATCGATTTCCAGTCTGATGGTCGCGGCTTGTGAACCATCTCCATCTCGAACGATTTCACCAGACGCTGCACGCGTTCTTCCAGAGATCCCAACGGCCATTCCTGCAGACGGCATATTAGGCAATCCTTTGCTTTTTATTACAGACAACTCAGCAGATTAGACGCGCATCTCGGATAAAGGTGAAACAAGGCAACCATAATTACCTTCGTCCTGCCTTCTTCGAAGAGCTTGTTGACAACGCTGTAGTCGGGAGGCGCTCCGAAACTCCAGACAGTGTCCTTCTCTCCCTCGCCATAAATAAACGACCTGTATTTGTCGCCGGCGCTTGCATGTGCTCCAACTTCGGTATCCATCTATCTCGCGTGGTTGGACGATAACCTTGTGGAGAGTGTTATATATATAGCTAGCCGGCGGGCGATTAAGATTTTTAACCAAAACCAAATCCGATTTTCTATTACAGAAAATTTAAGCTTCTCCAGGAGTGCACGTGATTACTGCCCCCACGTGTATGTACGTACTGTCATTGGACTACATGCCATGAGGTCATGTTCATGGCGTCGTGGAGAGTGTTATGTATAGCCGTCCGGCGAAAAAGATGTTCTTAGCCAGTCCAATTTTCTAGTACAGAAGATTTAAGCATCTCGAGGAGAATAGGTAACTAAGGTGACTGTTACTGCCTTTTGTTAGCCACACGTATCTGTACTGTCATTGGACTATATGTCATTACATGATGCTTCCTTGCTCTTGCTATCTCCTAACAGACAAAAGTAGGTTCAACAATGACGTAGACAAATTTGGTACGGCATTAACTTCTCATTCGTGATACCGGCCATTCGGAAATTTTGTCACCAGATACAACCTCCTCTGTCAATTAGATAGAAAATTCCAACACGACGTTGGATTGAGAGTACTCCCTAGGAAACTAGGATTTGATCTGAAGCAGAGTACTAAATTTTGAAATAAATAGTCCAGTTTGATGAAAACATTAAAGTAGGTGCTCGTGCCCCGTTATGTCTAGAACGTATAATCTAGACTTTTGTGATAAATCGAGTAGCATGTTGTTATTCATTGAAAAGAGGGACTGAAGGGGTGCAAACATTGGTTCACGGATATCAAAATCCTTGTTTGGAGTGTATAGGAAAGAGACAACCCCACACTGAAGGGGGTGCAAACATTGGTTCACGGATATCAAAATCCTTGTTTGGAGTGTATATGAAAGAGACAACCCCACACTGATAAAATGGAAGCGAAACCTGACTAGCTTGCTCGGCATGTGTTACCAACTGTACGTGTTACCAACTCCCTGTTACATGTAATCTCAGCCGTTGCCATAGCCAATTAATATTTTTAGAGGTGCGTTTTTGAGATAAAAGTATGGTTAGATTTACCGACAGGATTCGGAACAGTATTCTGTAACAGTGAATCTCAACCCGCTCGTCATTGGGGAGCGAGGACTGGTCAAATGAAGATGTAGTAGTAAACATTGTTACGAAACTCAGGATATCGTCATAACAAAATTCTCAGACGCTGCTTCGGAGTGGTACAACAAAATGTTGGTATAAGTCAAGGTTTTCTTTGTAATAGTTAAAGAGAAATCGATCCCCACCTCCCCTAAAGAGTGTGTTAGAACAGGGATGACCACTAAGGCGGTAATTAAAGTGGACAATGGGTTATTCCAACTCGGGTCTTTCGGAGAGGACAAGCTGTGCTCAACCGCCCATTGTACACTCGTCGGATAGGTCAGTGTTTATATCAAATTGATAGTAGTGCTTTGAAAAATGGGTGAACAAGATGGAATAAGTTGGTATAATTTGGCCGAATTTAAACTTGTATATAAATGTGGATGTCAATTGTTAATCATGTATTATATACTTGGCTTGTGTAGCTTTTTCTAATTTAAATTGGCCATTTTATGTGTGAAGATTGATTGTGCATATTCAAGGTTTGCAAACAACCAATCTAATCATTTGGGTGTCACTTCTTAGATGGACACATGTTTACTTTTCTAACAAGAATTTCTCTTTGTAATTTGTATACAATATTGTCAATGCTTAACTTTGACTTATACCTAGTTATACTAACACCAAATGAGCCCATAGGGAGGAAGTAGTTGGTTCTTCTGTAGGGATATGTTACTTATCAAATTATTGTAAAGTGGATGTTCTCTTTAATAATATGCATATTCTTTATACATAAGTGCACTCCTCTTTGGGTTTTTGGAGCTGAATTATATTATATCCCACTCTACGTTGCATATACTTCTTTTTTGTTGATTGAAGCATATGGGAAAATGAATTTAGGGGTTGTGGATCCTAGTATTTTTATTCTTTAGGCTACCCGTGGATACTCACTTTCAACACCCACAATGAGGTGCATGTGTGCAGTAAAATTTTTTTTGGGTCCGCTAGTGTGCAGTAATATTACCTTCTATATTCTCTCTAGTTTCAAAAGTAGCATTTCATTGTTAATTTGGTGGGCTAATTGGGGTTTGGATGGAATTCTTTGTAATGAAGTGTGGATTGAATGTTCCATATGGTGGCACTAACATTCTTATCCATGTACTACTTTGAATATCCTATTGTTCTTATGCATATGTCTTTCCAATATATAGCTAGTAGAGACTTCTTAGATGTTAGTTTGCATGTCTTCATCGTAAAGACTTAAATACATTTGTGAGTCATGGTTGGTGTAAGGAGGAAATTGGACCTACTATACATGTTTTTTCATATAAGGTCAAGGATTGGAAGTCTACAAATAGTGATTTGGAATAGGTTTTCTTAAGGGAGTTGGACGATATTCTCATTCAATTGGCTATTGTTTGTTTTGGAAGGATATATGTGAGTAGATGAATCTTAGTGACAAAACCACACATTTCTTATACCTATGAATAAATTCAGAGCAACGACGTAATTACGATGCATAAAAATAATGCCTGGGTAATGGGTTTCATGACCTCATCAGCAACAACAACTAGTTGTGGACTACTTTAAAGGCATATAGACAAAGCTAAATCAATTGATGTGAAATTTTAGTTTTCTGGTCAATTCTCTCAGATTTGTCAAGACAGGGTGATATCTTGAAACCTACTAAAACTAAAATTTGAGGTATAAGTTAGGTGGTACCACGACTAGCAAACCTCAAAGGTGGGATGCTTTATATTTTTTGAAATAGGGAGATATTGTCAAGAATTTATATAGAACTCTTTTATCAATACCTAAAACGTCTAGTTCTGGTGAGTATCTTAGAATCCAAGCAATTGGTGGATGTTGTCTGTGTTATTTTTTTAACATGACATTTGATGAAGAAAATGTTCGATCCTTGTGATACATTGGACATGGTCTTCCATCATAAAGGGAAGCAAAAAAAATATATTGTTATATAGGAGGTTGTGCAATATTGGGAGGAATATGGTGACAAAACATGAAGGTCTTGAGAAGGGCTAGAAGATGAGAGGATTTTTGTTGCTACTATTCTTGATAAATGAGTATGACCATAGGGAACACATAATTCTCAAGAATTATAGAAAAAGACAAAGTGGTAGCATACAAGTGTTGGCAAAGGGTTGGTTTAGTGTACCTACTCATAGGAAGTATTTGGTTGCCATATGTTTTACTTTTGGTTGTTTGCATATGGGGGTGTGTAACATCCCCATTTTTAGGTACTTATTTGCAAAATTTCAAAATTTTATATCCTTTATGGTCACATGTTATAATCGGGTCAATAATTAGTATTTTGGTTAATAATATGCCCTGATAAATTTACCATTTATAACATATAAATGTGACTAATCCCAAAATTTGGAATTTGAACTCCTTTTAAATAATTAGTTATGCAATATTTAAGCTTTAAATCATTTTAATCATAATAATTAATTCGGTAATCAAACTTACAAATTAAGCATATGGGAATTTTCTAGACCCTTTGGCAATAAACTAGTCAAAATTTGAGTTTAATCTGAGTTCGTTTGGTCAGGGAAACACAATTAACAAGATAATGGTTAATTTCTTTAGATAAATGCCTTTTTCCCAAAATTGTGTTCTTTTGTGCTTTGTTTGGGCCGTAGGATCGGAGCCCATCGTAGGCCCATCCGATCTCAACCGTCCACAAGAGACGAGTTGTCTTCAACCTTCATCCGTCAAGAATAAATTTGCTAATTACAATCGAATTCGATTTTCTCGCAACTCGCTCAACCGTTTCACGAACCGTTTTTACCTTTGACTTCAGGTGATCGTCCTACATCTATTTAACCCAAATTAGCCCTAGGTTTTGGCGGAGTGTGAAACACCCAACCTTGCCGTCATTTTCTTCCTCCCGTCTCCACCTCCTCCTCGCACCTCCGTTCTTCGATTGGGTGCGGCTACACCATCTTAGGAACCTAAGGAGTAGATCCTGACCTTCAGTTGGGGCTGTGGAAGCCCGAGTTGTCGGGTAGAAAATGACACAACAACTATTGTGGAGCTTCTCCAGTGAGCTCTTGTGGACGTACGCGGATTGACGAGAGGGACCGAGGGAGATTTTGAACGCATGCTGTTCGTGTTTCGACCCTCAAACCAATCGGAGGGCAAGGTATGCTTCTCGTTTCTACTGCCCTGTTCACCATCCTATTTCTCTATTCTCACCGGTAGTGGGTGCCACAGCTGCCTCACGCCCTTTTCTCATCGGTGCAAGTTTCCTCTTCGATCTAGCAGATGTTCTGCAACATTCTGATATGTGTCGTGGGGACAAACCCCCTTTCCTATCTGTCGACGCCTTCCCCTGTTCCCATCTCTATTGCTGGGCGGGGTGCCGATGTCGTTCTCCGCGGCCATGGAGCCCAGGTGGGGAGAGTCCCCTCAAACTGTGGCACAACGGAACGATATGGGGTACTAGGCCCTTTTTCCCACTCCGTTAACTGTTCCGACTCTGATTGATTCTTCCATCACCTGATGCGTTTGTTGCTGTGGCTGTTCAGGTCTTGCACACATAACATACGGTCGCAGTCCCTTTTTGGTCGTGAACGGCTAGGATGATTTGTTGACTAATTGATTTATCTACTGCTACTGCTATTCATGAATCCGGTCTCAGATAATCTGTTCCCTTTCTTCCCCTAAGTCCCGACGCCTCCTATGGCCGTCCTCAAGCTTTCACGCAACAGACGCGTTGTTCTCTTCTGACCGTGAGCTATACGTTGCTCTCTTTTGTCCATTAATTTGTTAACAGATGCTGCTCAATTGATGGTTATTTGATTTATTTACTCCTGCTATGATGTCGTGGCCTCATCATAACCTGCTACAAATCCAGTGCAGCCTTACCAATTGAAACCATTAATCTAGTGATACCGACCACCTATTCTAAGTGAAAATCAGCTGATGCTTCATTAGTCTAACCATAAGCAATGACTACCTAGGTGGGTACTAAAATAGTATATATATCACTGATTATGTATGTTCACTAATGTCAAGGCTAAGATTGAATAATATAAAAGTTATCAGAATCGTGATTTTAACATGTCTCTCAAGTTTTATCCTAACATTAATTCATACTAAGGTACTATAATATTTCAATACGCATGATGCTAGCTATAAGAATATAAAAGACACAATAATTGTATATCTGGACGTAAGGAAAGTGCATGTGACCATAAACTAAAAGTACTCTAATGACCCTAATTATGTGCCCAAAATGGGATATGTGATATTATAAAATCCATTAGGTTTTTAGGAGAACGATAGATCCAGAGAGCTGGGAGCAAAGTTAGGATTTGGCTCACTACAGGTAAGTGGTTCATGCCGATGAGTATTCATATTTTAAGTTCAGTACGTTTAAATGTCTCCTGATAAGACTTTTATATGATTTATATGGTTCAGTATTCTAAGCTTTTAATGCAAACAAGAATATTCTCATATCCCTATCATTATGTAAGTTCAGATACCCAAAATCTCAAATAGAGATATGTTCCCCAAAATAGGTGTGACTCATGGACCAAGTCCATGAGAAAGTTAGAGAATAATGCTCTTATAAGATTTCTTAGAAATGTTTTAAATTAATGAATAAAATTATAAGATAAGACATCCAAGTAATGTTGCCATACTTAGTTGGTGTTTGGGGACAACTTTGTGTTGAGAATTTAAGTACACATATGTTATTAGGATTTTTCATATTTATAGGCATAACTATGTATTAAGATTTTAAGTAGAAACATGCCATTGAGATTTCATACATATGTAGAGATCTACGCACTAGATTCTTTAGAAAGAAAAATATCTAGAAATCAAGTACAATGTAAGAATATGAATTTGAAAATATTAAGACATGGTCCATTTTGCTAAATAAATGTACTTTTGGGATCATAATGTATTGTAAATTGAGTTATAATGATAATATAAATTATTATGCATTAATTTATTATTATGTTTCAAGATGGGATTTTATAAGATTCCTATCTTACGGTTTAAGTTGTAAAAGGTAAGCTCATATGTAAATATTAAGATTCAGGATAAGATCAGATTTAATAAGGTCTTATAAAGGTTAAATCATCTTGTTAGAATTCATGTTCATAAATGCTTTATATTTAAGCTACTTTCATAAATTTGACTTAAAATGCTTTGTATACTTAGTATTTCTATATTCAATTTAGATTCTTTCTCCTACGTCTTTGAACTCATTTATCACATATCTATTGTTAAAAGTTAAGTAAGTCATTATATCCAATAAGAGTTTTAGAATAAGGTTTATTTAGATAATAAGAATATCAGATTTAGATTCAGACTTAGACTACTCTTTGTGTGAGTAGCCAGATTATGAATAAAGATACATGATAAGGGTTTAGACCCAATCTCAATTATGAAGTAATTGAGATCCATATTCACTTGTAGTTTTAGATTAAGTTTATCATTAAGAATAAAAGATTCAGATTTAGAATTCCGTACATGCTCAGTACTCAGTAATCAATTTCAAATAAGTTCAATTATTATTATACAATTTGATATAAGATAAGTTCAGTTTCAGTATTCAGTAAAGCTATCCGTATTCAGCTTCAGTTCAGTTTTTAAAGAGTAGAGATTCAGATTTTAGATTCAAAACTAAGTACGTGTTGAGAGTTTCAGATAAGTTCAGATTTAGAGTTTAGTAAAGATAGACTTAAGATAATTAATTCAAAACTTTTACATAATACATTATATAATAAGTCCTCATCAGAGAGTCCCGAGACGATTCAGAGGGCGCATTGTACCATACATTGTGGGTGTCACAGAGGGCATGTTATGCTAACAGAGGGTGCATTGCACCATAGAGGACACTTCGGTGTCAACAGAGGGCACGTTGTGCCAACAGAGGGTGTGTTGTACCATAGAGGACACTTCAGTGTCACAGAGAAGGACTTATTGTATAATGGTGGCCACAGACAGATAAAAATCATAAGTAAAAGATACCTTATATTAGAGATGCCCATAATCTCATCCATAAGTATGATGAGAGGGAATCAGATAAGATAAGTATGACCCAAGCACTTTGGTGTAGGTCTTGAGATCCATGTACCAGTACATGTCTCCAAAATAAGATAAGATATGAAGATAATAATTCATATTGAGAAATGAAATACTTTATGTTTCAATTTACTCACAGTTTGATGTTAGTTCATGTTTATAATATCCAATTTTATATCTTTAGAAATATATATTTTAGAATACTCATGCCACTTACTCTAATGATTTTTTTTTCTAATGCATGGCTGGGGACGCGATGTCCGCAGGATTTGGAGCAGCTACGGATCAAATGAACATGTAAAGGTCTAGGAGATTTTCAAGCTTGTCTAGTGGGGTGCCATCTACCTAGATGATCCTGAGTATTGACATCTTTTTATTATGAACTTATGCATAAACATGATGTAGTTTTATGTTGACAAAAAGCTATGTACGAATCAATTTTACAGTTTTGTAAAGTGTTTCATTTACTTTTATTGCAATTGTTATCATGTTTGTGACACTCCCAGAAAAAAATTTTCTTCTGCTCATGTGATATAAAAATCTAGGTGTTACAATATGGTATTAGAGCAATTTGGCAAATGGCCTCTAGGAAAAGATGATTCTCACAGTCACCCTAGGATGAAGATAAGAGATTAAGGTTTAGGAATAGATTCCATATAAATATACAATGACCTAGAACGACTAAGAGTTTTCATCTTAGAAGAAATGGAGATGTTAGAGATAGATGTTTACCTATTCTAGGTCTCAAGTTTCAACCTAACCCTAGCTAATGAGGTTGCTTCTCCATTCTCAATGGTTATGCCCAGCCAATTGAGAATGAAAGAGGAATGCCATAAGCTCTAGACTTTGATGCATCTCTCATTTCTTACTAGTCCATGTGGTATGAGACACATGTATTAGTAGGTCAGTGAGAGGTAGCACGTCAAGATCTCACATCTCTAGGTATGTGCTTGATCACTACATATCGAGAAATGTAGGAGGTACCTGGAAGACCTAAGATTATACAATCCAATACAACTAATGTAAGGAGTTTATGACAAGGTCGAGGTAGATGCCCTATGTATAGATCCAAGTTTAGTTTTATAAATCCTAATTATGAGTTGAGAAGTAGACCAAGGTAATAGATAATGCTCACAAAAATATTTTGTGAGAATACATTACATAGTTCTTTTCATGCAAAATTTGAACATATGTGTACCTTATAATAAATGAAGAGGTAAGCAGAACCCTAAGGTGGGTAGTAGCCTAGAGAAATTTCGAGGACGAAATTTATTTTAAGGTGGTTAGAATTGTAACATCCCCATTTTTAGGTACTTATTTGCAAAATTTCAAAATTTTCTATCCTTTATGGTCACATGTTATAATTGGGTCAATAATTAGTATTTTGGTTAATAATATGCCCTGATAAATTTACCATTTATAGAAAACATATAAATGTGACGAATCCCAAATTTGGAATTCTAACTCTTTTTAAGTAATTAGTTATGCAATATTTAAGCTTTAACTAATTTTAATCATAATAATTAATTCGGTGACCAAACTTGCAAATTAAGGATATGGGAATTTTCTACACCCTTTGGCAATCAACTAGTCAAAATTTGAGTTTAACTTGAGTTCGTTTGGTTAGGGAACCACCATTAACAAGATAATGGTTAATTTCTTTAGATAAATGCCTTTTTCCCAAAATTGCGTTCTTTTGTGCTTTGTTTGGGCCGTAGGATCGGCGCCCAACGTAGGCCCATCCGATCTCAGTCATCCATAAGAGATGGGTTGTCTTCAACCTTCATCTATTAAGAACAGATTTCCTAGTTGCAATCAAATTCCATTTTCTCTCAACTCACTCAACCATTTTGCGAATCATTTTTTCCTTTGACTTCGGGTGATCGTCCCACATTTATTTAACTCTTGGTTAGCCCTAGGTTTTGGCAGAATGCGAAACACCCAACCTTGCCATCATTTTCTTCCTCCCGTCGCCACCTGCTCCTCGCACCTCCGTTCTTCGATTGGGCATGGCTACACCATCTTCGGAACCTAAGGAGTTGATCTCGACCTTCAGTTGGGGCTAGAGAAGCCCGAGTCGTCGAGTTCTATAGAACACAACGCAACAACTATCATGGAGATTCTCCGACGAGCTCTTTTAGACGTGCGCGGATTGATAAGAGGGACTGTTATGACCCCGCCTCCCAGTAACCCCCAATTAAGGGAGACCGAAAGGATAGAGCCGTTAACCAATATCTTCAGGATCAAAGGTTTGGCAATTAACCGAAAATAATTATCAAATTTTAACATACTATACTGAAAGCTGTAAGAAAATAATTTTTTTGCATACCTTTTTGAAAACTTGAATCTCTAAACATCTATCCACTTAAGGATTCTACTCTAACTAATCCTCCTTGTATTTTACTTCATGTATTTCACAATATGACAATTTACTGTTTGTCCTTTTGGCTTGTACCTAAAATACCGACAGACAAAACGTCGGTCAGCCGAAGCTAGTATGTGGGGGAAACAATAATCATGTAGATACATTAACAATGTAATCATTCAATTAATCATTTAACAACCAAGATTACATTTTAGATATAACTCCACGATCCAAGAGTACCCTATCCTCTATATTGTCCCCATTAAACCCCTCATGATCCACCTATAAGTGAACCAATTTCTAGGGTTGAGTCATATGGCACCACTCGTAAGTAGCCCACTCCTTAACTCATGCCAGGATAATGAGTCTCATGGCACTACACGTAGGTAGCCCAGTTTCTAACTCTCGGTAACCTAGACCTTGCTCTAGGATTACCCCTTTTTTCTTAGCCTTTTCATTACAATAGAGGTGGACCCAGATCTAGTCAGTTATATATGCACATTTATAGTGATAATCATAGTCACTTTATAGTTGCATGAATTAAATAAACATCCAACAATTATTTTCAAGAAACCGATTAAAACTTCGGGAATCGCCATGAAACTAGAGCGATTATTCATAATCGTAACCACATACCTGATTTGATGAGTCATGCAGATTATTCAACATATACTTCATGTATATACCATCAAACCAATCAACAGATCCAAGCAAGTAATTCAATCATCACATAATTCCTGAAAAGAATATGTACTCTATTTATCACACACTTTATCAAGAATCTACTTTATTGACTTGGATTCTCTTTCTAAGGTTTCTAATCCGCATTAAGGTTTCATTAATATCCATTAGGGTTTCTTAGATCAAATCCTCAAACTTTATCCATTTTAGGTCAACAAACCCTAAAATACTCTTTTCCATTTATATGAACCTTAATTGCTCAACTATCAATTTTAATAGTCTTTTATACCCAAATTGGCTTAGGATCATCACATCCCTATTCATTCATGCATTTGAACCATTAAAACAATTAAAAGACATATTCATCTAAATTAGGGTTTTTCACGCTCATTAGTGCATAATCATGTACCAAACCCTAAATTAAACCAATTATATAAAAAGATCATCTTTTTAGATCCTATTCTCACTTTTATTAACAACAGGTTAATATCAACTTGAATTACGTCATTAAGTCCATTTATCATCTAAGGGTTTTTCCTTAATTAAATCATTAAAGATGATAACTTTATGCCCTTTTCAAATTTCATGCATATTTAAGCACATAAACTCTAAATTAGACTAATCATGTGCAAAGTTATTCCTTTTTGAACATTATGTACCTTTTTACATTAATA
This sequence comes from Alisma plantago-aquatica, assembly GCA_963693085.1. Lineage (NCBI taxonomy): Eukaryota > Viridiplantae > Streptophyta > Magnoliopsida > Alismatales > Alismataceae > Alisma > Alisma plantago-aquatica. Next base: position 1,227,755,697 of record OY856409.1, on the reverse strand, counting down.
GGTTAACATCAACCCTAAAGATCCATTAAACCCTATTAAACACACTAATCATATCAAAATAGGGTTTCTTAATCTTTAATTAATCAAAGATGATAATTTACACCACTTTTCGAACTATGATCATATTCAGGCTATAAAACTATTTTTAATGGGTTCCTTGTATTTTTCTGATCAAAATCCATATATAATTTGTCTTGATCGGAGTTACGAATATCAAGATATGAGTTTAGCAATAAAATTACCTTCCGGCCAATTAGGTTGCGCCACGTCACTGCATCCATGCAATGTATCTCGCTTGCTTTAAAACATTTCAAAAATGACCGGTTTTCCCCTACTTTAAGTCAAGGTTCCTTCAGCATGCGGAGGGCAAACTTGTCCAAAGCCACGCCTTCTTCAACCTCTTTCCACCCTAGTGCAGACCACCATCCAGGTCGCTTTTGCAGAACTTCGGGGGTCCGCCCCCTTCCTGGGGGCTCGCGGGTTGCTGCCGACCCTACCCCTGGCTCCACCTCCCTCCTCCATGCTTGGGGCGCTACTTATCTTACAACCAACGTAGCTGGTTTGGTCTTGAGGATAGATGTAATCCCATGGCCGTGTTGAAGCTGTGCAACTGCCACTGTAGGTGTTCGTGCATGGATTGGAGGCCGGGAAGGATGGCCGGCCTTTCGCGGTTGGTCGTGGATGTTTCTGGCCTCAAGCAAGACTATGAACACCCCACATCGCTCCAAGGATAAGACCTTATCTTCAGGGTTAGGGTTTTGACAAAGAAGATGGAGAAGAGAGATATAGCTGCGTGGAAATCCTCTGGATTCACCCCCAAGCCTTACCCCTTATATAGGGAAAGTCAACGAAGCCCTAGGATGACTTTCCTTAAAGAAACGTAGTCCCTCTTCTAATAGGAATCATTTTCCTTCAAAGAGAAGCAATTCTTCTCTCTTTTCTTTATCCTTGGTTTTTCTCTATAATATGGATATTAGGAAATTCGAAATTTCCCTTCTCTTATTCACTTTATGTTTTCTTTTTAATTCTTTGGAACGAATTTCTATCTTCTTTTAATATAAATCACTTCCTTTTTCATAATGCCACCAAAATCATTAATAATGTATCATATTATCTTTTATTTTGCAAATTTTGGTATTTCCTCTTTCTTTCCTCTTTATTGGGACTCCTTGGATCCCAAGATACTCCATTATTTCAAAATTCTTTTTATTAGATACTTATTATCCTTCTAGTTGCATCTTTATGCATTACTTCCCATTATCTTGTTTATTTCTCATTAAAATATCTCTTTTTGAGGATTTCTCTTTATTTCTCTTTTATTTTCCTCATTAGCCTTTCTTTTAATGTTAGCAACCTCATGGATACGAAACTTCACCAAGAAATCTCATTTATGCCTTTTTCCATTCATTTTCCACATTTTATCATTATTTTCAATTTCTTTCTTAATAAAAAAATACTTAATTAATCTTTTCTTTTATTATTGCACTCTTTATGCAACTTTGGACTCCTTGGAACCCAAGGAACCCAAGAGGCACGGAATCCCTCTTTGGATTTGCCTTCTAGAGGTTTCTACATATTTCTTTTCTCAAATATTCAATTATTCATTCACTAATTGAATTTTCTTTGTTATTTCCTTCTTATTGGGCCCAATAGCCAATAAAGCCCATAACACAAACATCAAGGCTATTGTAAACGAAATCCATGTATTCAAAACAAATTATACCATTCTTTGTTCAATTATCTTTAATATGAGAAATTACATTTCTCACCAGATGATCCCAAAAATTGGGGTTGTAACATCCTTCCCCTCTTATAGGAATTTTGTCCTCAAAATTCTATAAATCAAACAAACAAACAAACAATTCAGGATAAGACTTCCCATGTCCATCATTGGCCCCTATGAGGCTTTACCGTACTCATGGCGCTTCCACAGAACCTTTATCATCACATATTCTTTTCTCTGAGTCCTTTCATTCTGGCGTCTATAAACTGCACAGGTGACTTAGGCCATGTCAGCCTCCAATGGGGCTCACGAGGTTCATTACTCAGCACATGGTCGGGTACCTCACATAGTGCTCTAAATTTGACACATGGAACTCATCACACATTTCTTTATCCTGAGGGGTATGGTCAAACTTAACCTTCTCCACCAAACCATGTCAAAAGAACCCATGCATCGGGGACTCATCTCTCTTAGTTATAACTTAGAGGGGTCCAATTTTTCATGTCACATATTCTCCCACAGTAACTTGTATGTCAGTCTACTTTGCATCTTCATGACTCTCATCGTTTCTAGGATCCTTTCAACCTTTGCACAATCAAAGTGACTTCATCTACAGACACTGTGGTCCCTTTTCTAACCATCATGTGGTCTTTTTTTTAACCATCAGGTGGTCCTTTTCTAACCATATTGTGGCCCCCTTTCACCAACATAACCTTACTGAAGTGGTGACCGACACAACCTCCCTTACAAAGCTTCTTATAAAGCCCGATACTGGCTATGGTGGTCATTGTCACATCTTTCATAGGACAAGAACTGTCTCTAGATATCACCCTGAACGAGCACACATGCCCTCATCAGACCCTTTAGTCTGGATCATACTAACCATAGTTAGGGGTGATAAACTGTACTAACATTGAGTTCTTCATGCACCTACTTCCATCTTTTGGAAGGAAACCTTTAGGTCAAACTCAAGAACCTTTGAACTCGCTTCATGGTGTAGTTGAACCACCTCTCTCATGGGTAGTTCAACTAGATCTGTCCCTTAACAAAACTCTTTCTTTCTCATGTTATCTAGGTAAGGCGACCTACCATAACCCATTTTTCATTTCGACCTTCCTTGGCCCAGAGAAGACCTATCACCACATCCATAGTGTTGAGCTCCCATTCCCTCTTAGGGACTCTTTTGTCCAGTATATCGATACACTGGGTTACTGGGGTTCGTCCTTTACCTCCTGGCTTGCATGGCCATAAACCACATGCAACTTCATCTTAAGCATCCAAAGTGCTATTGCCATTTTCCACGGTGTATGGTGATCTTCAATCATGATTTCCTATATGTCATGATTCTTTCAAGATCGATTCCTCCAAAACCCTAAACCACTCTAGTCGGGGTTTCATCACCTTCTCTTCCAAAGAAGTGCATCTGAGGTTCTACCACCATCCTTTCATTGCATCATGGACTAGACTGACTAACCAAACAACCCTTAACTTTAATATGTATCTTGTTACATATGAGTGTTATCCAAACACCTCTCCTTTTCAAACTTAGGGTTAACCAAACAACCTCTTCTAGCTTCTAGTCAAACAAGTCAGATATATCTCAACTAGAGCATCCATTACCACTTCACATCCTTAGGTATTAGGTAACGTTGAAGACATACACTTCCATGTATTTCACTTATTGTCTCACCTTAAACTCTCTGTCTATCTTCATTAAGAACACTCTCTGATTACATCATTGTGGTGATCAAACTCAACCTGGTATATCTTGTAAGTTCCGCATAGCTCATGATACAAACATCCTCATAAGGTGACTACCTCATTCCTCTTAGTATTTGCAAGCCATCCATGTATCATTTACTTTACCAGGGTAGGTTATCTTCTCTATCCCCATTTCTTGTGGCAACGTTCCAACCTACACCATCTCTTATCCTTGGTGTATGGCATGCGTAATGTCCTATCTCTCACTCCCATAACAAGAGGAAATAAGCATTTGGCTGCAGTCCAAATACAGAGTTCTTCCTGTTCCAAGAGTAGAGATGGTACATCCCACCTTGCCAATACACCTTTACATCTAAGTTGCAACGTGCAACATATGTCTCTACATCACGGACATCATGATATCAAACTAGTCTTGAACCTACTGAGGTTTACACACATCCCGTGGTCATCTCCTCTAGGTATATAGGGTGCTGACACTTTTGGGGTCATCCCTCTTCCCTTATGCATCAAGAGAGTGCCCTACTCATCTGCCCTTTGGGTCCCATGAGTTCATGAAGGTGATCAATCTCCTAACCCATGGTCCTCAGACAATGATAGCTGTTACCTCCCGACCCTATGGTCATGTGCAACTGGGGAATTAGGCAACTCTTACTTTCATCAGTCTTATCCCTACCTGACCCTAGGATAGACTTATGATTCACCATTATAGTACCTGCTCACTTAGAACCTTACCCAAGTCTTCATCATCTCTCTTTCTGCATTCGTGGGCTGGCTTTCATCCTTTCATAGGGATCATGGCAACCTGCCTACCTTGGTCAAGCCCCATACCGGTTACCTCCATGGTAACACATTCATATGCAATTAGAGATGGATATCTATGGGTCTACAGGTTCATTCTCATACCATGTACTTTTCACTTAGCTTCTCAAGATCCGATGAGACCTCATTAGGTTACCTTAAACCAACAAAACTGATATACACCCTTTGAAAGGGGTCCCTCTCCCAGGATGCGAGGAAAACTATCTCTTGACAACAAGGTCACAAAAGCTCTTAGGTCTAGGGTTTTCATCCACTTGAGCCTACTTAACCCTAGCAAGCTATGAAGGTACCAGTAGATCACATACTGAACCATGCTAGATCATACTTGTCCTCTTTCCTCAATGCTGGATCAAGATCACACCTTCCTTTATCATAAACCTAGCTGTGAGGGGTTCATCAAACATACCTATAACTTAAGGGACTTCCCTTTTCCTCTATACATGAGGAGTAACATGCTCGCTTCTATAGGAGCTCAACTTCTCATCATGAGCATTAGGTACACCACTTCCCCTCTTAGGCCTAGGAACCCTAGGTTCACTTGTAGGTGTCCCAACCGCATGATCTATCTCTTAACTACGAACCAAGCATGCAAAAGGCATGACATGCACTCCTTGTCATCCTTCAAATCAAGCAACACTTAGAGTTGGGTCCTCCTTAAGGAAAACCAACAAGGAACAAGGCCTCGTAACCTATTCACTAAACCTTTCTAGGTTTAAGGAACTCTTCTTCATACCTCAGAAGGTAAACACCTATACCGTAGGCACATAGGCACAAAATGCTTCATCTTCTCTCTCTAGAGTTTGGTCCCTCTAAAGGCAACCAATGTATCATCAACTTTCAGGGATCGATCATGAGGCAACCACTATCATCCATTGTTCAGAGTTTTAGGCTTCCAACCTTCTTGCTGGGTTTCTTGCTCTCTCTAGAGCTAAGCCCACATCCAACCTCACCATTAGAGGTCCTCTCTTCATGAAGGATCAACCTCAAAAGCATGCTCTACATGGGTGAAGCCTAGGTTCGAACTTATGGTTGCTCAAGATCATCCATAACCCTTTATTCTCCATCATAATTCCTTATCCAGGGTTTCATCCTACTGTCAGCACTATGACGTGCCCTAGGTGCCAGCTATGCCCTACTTGCACAAGCCCATAGGGTTTCTATGATCCTTTACTAACATCATCATCTAAGGAGCTATCCTTTACCCTAACATGCACGACCCTTCCCAGGGTTGGATTGCCAAAGGTGCTAGGTCACCCATGGATCATATGGCATCCCAAAGGCATGTCCTTTCAAACACCTGGTCCAAATCATCGCTCTCTAACCTTCACTTAGGGTTAGGGTTAGCATCATCCTCAGAGGATGTTCCAGGTCTCTACTTGCAATGGAGATCTCTATCTCCAAGACTAACTTATCCTCCTGACAAGAAGGTCTAGCCTCAGGTCTCTTCTGAGGGCATGACAACTTATGTCATACGACCTAAGCATGTATCTATTCTTTAGTTTGCGCTTAATCTATTAAGCTTATGTCCATGACATCTTATTTACATGCCTTTCATTAATTTTGTGGAGGATTCCTTAAACCTTATTAACCTTACCCATACCTCAAGAGGGTGAGGAGAAGAAAGAAAACCCTAATCCTTTAGGTCCTCATCAGAATTTTCGTGATGAGAAGGGATGAATAAGGTGAGAAATCCTAAAGGTATCTTATTTCGATTCATACCCTAAGACTTTGGCCAGGCAGTCACACGGATCCGGGAGTCCTCATATTCCGACTAGTGCTGCGGAGGAAAATATTGCCAGCCCCCGGTCATGATCCTTTTCTAGACACCTCCATCTTTCGGATAATCCTCTAATAACTCCCTTGGGTTCTATGGAGTTTGTAAAATTTAATAATTATTAATGGTTAAATGAGGAACCTACGCTCTGATACCAAATGTTACGACCCCGCCTCCCAGTAACCCTCAATTAAGGGAGACCGAAAGGATAGAGCTGTTAACCAATATCTTCCGGATCAAAGGTTCGACAATTAACCAAAAATAATTATCAAATTTTAACATACTATACTGAAAGCTGTAAGAAAATAATTTTTTTGCATACCTTTTTGAAAACTTGGATCTCTAAACATCTATCCACTTAAGGATTCTACTCTAACTAATCCTCTTTGTATTTTACTTCATGTATTTCACAATATGACAATTTACTGTTTGTCCTTTTGGCTTGTACCTAAAACGTCGACAAACAAAACGTCGGTCAGCCGAAGCTGGTATGTGGGGGAAACAATAATCATGTAGATACATTAACAATGTAATCATTCAATTAATCATTTAACAACTAAGATTACATTTTAGATATAACTCCACGATCAAAGAGTACCCTATCCTCTATATTGTCCCCATTAAACCCCTCATGATCCACCTATAAGTGAACCAATTTCTAGGGTTGAGTCACATGACACCACTCGTAAGTAGCCCACTCCTTAACTCATGACAGGCTAATGAGTCTCATGGCACTACACGTAGGTAGCCCAGTTTCTAACTCTCGGTAATCTAGACCTTGCTCTAGGATTACCCCTTTTTTCTTAGCCTTTTCATTACAATAGAGGTGGACCCAGATCTAGTCAGTTATATATGCACATTTATAGTGATAATCATAGTCACTTTATAGTTGCATGAATTAAATAAACATCCAACAATTATTTTCAAGCAACCGATTAAAACTTCGGGAATCGCCGTGAAACTCGAGCGATTATTCATAATCGTAACCACATACCTGATTTGATGATCATGCAGATTATTCAACATATACTTCATGTATATACCATCAAACCAATCAACAGATCCAAGCAAGTAATTCAATCATCACATAATTCCTGAAAAGAATATGTACTCTATTTATCACACACTTTATCAAGAATCTACTTTATTGACTTGGATTCTCTTTCTATGGTTTCTAATATGCATTAAGGTTTCATTAATATCCATTAGGGTTTCTTAGATCAATTCCTCAAACTTTATCCATTTTAGGTCAACAAACCCTAAAATACTCTTTTCCATTTATATGAACCTTAATTGCTCAACTATCCATTTTAATAGTCTTTTATACCCAAATTGGCTTAAGATCATCACATCCCTATTCATTCATGGATTTGAACCATTAAAACAATTAAAAGACATATTCATCTAAATTAGGGTTTTTCAAGCTCATTAGTGCATAATCATGTACCAAACCCTAAATTAAACCAATTATATAAAAAGATCATCTTTTTAGATCCTATTCTCACTTTTATTAACAACATGTTAATATCAACTTGAATTACGTCATTAAGTTCATTTATCATCTAAGGGTTTTTCCTTAATTAAATCATTAAAGATGATAACTTTATGCCCTTTTCAAATTTCATGCATATTTAAGCACATAAACTCTAAATTAGACTAATCATGTGCAAAGTTATTCCTTTTTGAACATTATGTACCTTTTTACATTAATAGGTTAACATCAACCCTAAAGATCCATTAAACCCTATTAAACACACTAAGCATATCAAAATAGGGTTTCTTAATCTTTAATTAATCAAAGATGATAATTTACACTACGTTTCGAACTATGATCATATTCAAGCTATAAAACTATTTTTAATGGGTTCCTTGCATTTTTCTAATCAAAATCCATATATAATTTGTCTTGATCGGAGTTACGAATAGCAAGATATGATATTAGCAAGAAAATTACCTTCCGGCCAATTAGGTTGCGCCACGTCACTGCATCCATGCAATGTATCTCACTTGCTTTAAAACATTTCAAAATGACCGATTTGCCCCTGCTTTAAGTCAAGGTTCCTTCAGCCTGCGGAGGGCAAACTTGTCCAAAGCCACACCTTCTTCAACCTCTTGCCGCCCTAGCAGAGGCCGCCATCCAGGTCGTTTTTGCAAAACTTCGGGGGTCCGCCCCCCCTGCCGTGGGGCTCGCGGGTTGCTGCCGACCCTACCCCTGGCTCTGCCTCCCTCCTCCGTGCTTGGGGTGCTACTTTTCTCACAACCAGCGTAGCTGGTTCGGTCTTGAGGAAAGCTGTAATCCCATGGCCGTGTTGAAGCCGTGCAGCTGCCGCTGTAGGTGTTCGTGCACGGATTGGAGTCCGGGAAGGATGGCCGGCCTGTCGCGGTTGGTCGTGGATGTTTCTGGCCTCAAGCAAGACTATGAACACCCCACATCGCTCCAAGGATAAGACCTTATCTTCAGGGTTAGGGTTTTGATGAAGAAGATGGAGAAGAGAGATATAGCTGCGTGGAAATCCTCTGGATTCGTCCCCAAGCCTTACCCCTTATATAGGGAAGTCAACGAAGCCCTAGGATGACTTTCCTTAAAGAAACGTAGTCCCTCTTCTAATAGGAATCGTTTTCCTTCAAAGAGAAGCAATTCTTCTCTCTTTTCTTTATCCTTGGTTTTTCTCTATAATATGGATATTAGGAAATTCGAAATTCCCCTTCTCTTATTCACTTTATGTTTGCTTTTTAATTCTTTGGCACAAATTTCTATCTTCTTTTAATATAAATCACTTCCTTTTTCATAATGCCACCAAAATCATTAATAATGTATCATATTATCTTTTATTTTGCAAATTTTGGTATTTCCTCTTTATTGGGACTCCTTGGATCCCAAGATACTCCATTATTTCGAAATTCTTTTTATTGGATACTTATTATCCTTCTAGTTGCATCTTTATGCATTACTTCCCATTATCTTGTTTATTTCTCATTAAAATATCTCTTTTTGAGGATTTCTCTTTATTTCTCTTTTATTTTCCTCATTAGCCTTTCTTTTAATGTTAGCAACCTCATGGATATGAAACTTCACCAAGAAATCTCATTTATGCCTCTTTCCATTCATTTTCCACATTTTATCATTATTTTCAATTTCTTTCTTAATAAAGAAATACTTAATTAATCTTTTCTTTTATTATTGCACTCTTTATGCAACTTTGGACTCCTTGGAACCCAAGAAACCCAAGATGCACGAAATCCCTCTTTGTATTTGCCTTCTAGAGGTTTCTACATATTTCTTTTCTCAAATATTCAATTATTCATTCACTAATTGAATTTTCTTTGTTATTTCCTTATTATTGGGCCCAATAGCCAATAAAGCCCATAACACAAACATCAAGGCTATTGTAAATGAAATCCATGTATTCAAAACAAATTATACCATTCTTTGTTCAATTATCTTTAATATGAAAAATTACATTTCTCACCAGATGATCCCAAAAATTGGGGTTGTAACAGGGACCGAGGGAGAATTTGAACGCCTGCTATTCATGTTTCAGCCCTCAAACCAACTGGAGGGCAAGGTATGCTTCTCGTTTCTACTACCCTATTCACCATCCCGTTTCTCTGTTCTCACCGGCAGCGGATGCCTCTGCTGCCTCATGCCCTTTTCTCACCGGCACAAGTTTCCTCTTCGATCTAGTAGATGTTTTGCAACGTTCCTGTACGTGTCATGGGGATGAACCCCCTTTCCTATCTGCCGGCGCCCTTCCCCTGTTCCCAACTCTACTGTTGGGCGGGGTGCCACTGTTGTTCTCCACGGCCGTGGAGCCCATGTGGGGAGAGTCCCCTCAAACCGTGGCACAACAGCATGATCTGGGGTACTAGGCCCTTTTTCCCACTCTGTTAACTGTTCCAGCTCTGATTGATTCTTCCATCACTTGATGTGTTTGCTGATGCGGCCGTTCAGGTCTTGCACGCAGAATAGACGGTCACAATCCCTTTTTGGCCATGAACAGCTAGGCTGATTTGCTGGCTAATTGATTTATCTACTGCTGCTGCTATTAATGAATCCAGTCTCAGATAATCTATTCCCTTTCTTCCCCTAAGTCCCGACGCCTGCTATGGCCGTCCTCAAGCTTGCACGCAACATACGTGTTGTTCTCTTCTGGCTGTGAGCTATACACTGCTCTCTTTTGTCCATTAATTTGTTAACAATTGCTGCTCAATTGATGGTTATTTGATTTATTTACTCCTGCTATGATGTCGTGACCTCATCGTAACCTGCTGCGAATCCAATGCAGCCTTACCAATTGAAACCATTAATCCAGTGATACCGACCACCTATTCTAAGTGAAAATCAGCTGATGCTTCATTAGTCTAACTGTAAGCAATGACTACCTAGGTGGGTACTAAAATAGTATATATATCACTGACTATGTATGTTCACTAATGTCAAGGCTAAGATTGAATAATATAAAAGTTATCAGAATCGTGATTTTAACCTATCTCTCAAGTTTTGTCCTAACAATAATTCATACTAAGGTACTATAATATTTCAATACACATGATGCTAGCTAGCTATAAGAATATAAAAGACACAATAATTGTATACCTGGACCTATGGAAAGTGCATGTGACCATAAACCAAAAGTACTCTAATGACCCTAATTATGTGCCCAAAAAGGGATATGCGATTTTATAAAATCCATTGGGTTTTTAGGAGAACGATAGATCCAGAGAGCTGGGAGCAGAGTTAGAATTTGGCTCACTATAGGTAAGTGGTTCGTGCCGATGAGTATTCATATTTTATGTTCAGTACGTTTACATGTCTCCTGATAAGACTTTTATATGATTTATTTTGTTCAATGTTCTAAGCTTTTAATGCAAACAAGAATATTCTCATATCCCTATCATTATGTAAGTTCAGATACCCAAAATCTCAAATAGAGATATGTTCCCCAAAATAGGTGTGACTCATGGACCAAGTCCATGACAAAGTTAAAGAATCATGCTCTTATAAGATTTCTTAGAAATGTTTTAAATTAATGAGTAAAATTATAAGATAAGAGATCCAAGTAATGTTTCCATACTTAGTTGGTGTTTGGGGACAACTTTGTGTTGAGAATTTAAGTACACATATGTTATTAGGGTTTTTCATATTTATAGGCATAACTATGTATTAAGATTTTAAGTAGAAACATGCCATTGAGATTTCATACATATGTAGAGATCGACGCACTAGATTCGTTAGAATGACTAATATCTAGAAATCAAGTACAATGTTAGAATATGAATTTGAAAATATTAAGACATGGTCTATTTTGCTAAATAAATGTACTTTTGGGATCAGAATGTATTGTAAACCGAGTTATGATGATAATACAAATTATTATGCATTAATTTATTATTATGTTTCAAGATGAGATTTTATAAAATTCCTATCTTAAGGTTTAAGTTGTAAAAGGTAAGCTCATATGTAAATATTAAGATTCAGGATAAGATCATATTTAATAAGGTCTTATAAAGGTTAAATCATCTTGTTAGAATTCATGTTCATAAATGATTTATATTTAAGCTACTTTCATAAATTTGACTTAAAATGATTTGTATACTTAGTATTTCTATATTCAATTTAGATTCTTTCTCCTATGTCTTTGAACTCATTTATCACATATCTATTGTCAAAAGTTAAGTAAGTCATTATATCTAATAAGAGTTTTAGAATAAGGTTCATCTAGATAATAAGAATATCAGATTTAGATTCAGACATATACTACTCTTTGTGTGAGTAGCCAAATTATGAATAAAGATACATGATAAGGGTTTAGACCCAATCTCAATTATGAAGTAATTGAGATCCATATTCACATTCAGTTTTAGATTAAGTTTATCATTAAGAATAAAAGATTCAGATTTAGATTCAGATTTAGAATTCCGTACATGCTCAATACTCAGTAATCAATTTCAAATAAGTTCAATCATTAGTATACAGTTTAATATAAGATAAGTTCAGATTCAGTATTCAGTAAAGCTATCAATATTTAACTTTAGTTTAGATTTTAAAGAGCAGAGATTCCGATTTAGATTGCAGATTCAAAACTAAGTACGTGTTGAGTACTCAATTTCAGATAAGTTCAGATTCAGAGTTCAGTAAAGATAGACTTAAGATAATTAATTCAAAACTTTGACATAATACATTATATAATAAGTCCTCATTAGAGAGTCCTAGGATGATTCAGATGGCGCGTTGTGCCAGAAACTGCAGGTGTCACAGAGGGCATGTTATGCCAACAGAGGGTGCATTGCACCATAGAGGACACTTCGGTGTCAACATAGGGCACATTGTGCCAACAGAGGGTGTGTTGCACCATAGAGGACACTTCGGTGTCATAGAGGAGGACTTATTATATAATGGTGACCACAGTCAGATAAAAATCATAAGTAAAAGATACCTTAGATTAGAGATTCCCATAATATCATCCATAAGTATGATGAGAGGGAATCAGATAAGATAAGTATGAACCAAGCACTTTGGTGTAGGTCTTGAGATCCATGTACCAGCACATGTCTCCAGAATAAAATAAGATATGAAGATAAAAATTCATATTGAGAAATGAAATGCTTTATGTTTCAGTTTAGTCATAGTTTGATGTTAGTTCATGTTTATAATATCCAATTTTATATCTTTAGAAATATATATTTTAGAATACTCATGCCACTTACTCTAACAATTTTTTTTTCCAATGCATGGCTGGGGACACGATGTTCGCATGATTTGGAGCAGCTGCGGATCAAATGAACAAGTAAAGGTCTAGGAGATTTTCAATCTTGTCTAGTGGGGTGCCATCTACCTAGATGATCCTAAGTATTGACATCTTTTTATTATGAACTTATGCATAAACATGATGTAGTTTTATGTTGACAAAAAGCTATGTACAAATCAATTTTATAGTTTTGTAAAGTGTTTCATTTACTTTTATTGCAATGGTTATCATGTTTGTGACACTCCCAGAATTGTTTTTTGCTTCTGCTCATGTAATAAAAAATCTGGGTGTTACAGGGTGCCTTGTTGAAAGGGATGACCATTGAGAAATTGTTTAATATCACATAATGATGCTTTGTTTCTTTCCGAAGAGGCTAATTCATTATGCATGCACTAAACTATTCAGAACATGTTTCAACCTCGATCTTGATGTTTTTTGTTACTTGCATACAAAAGTAGATGGCTAGGGTTGCTAGTGCATCAATGTAGGTATTACGATCTCACTTGGAGTGAGTGATTGTGAACTCATCAAAATCCATAGCTAGCTTAGAAATAAATTTCTGGCACGGGATAAGATGTTCCTGCTTCATCTTAAAGTTGTGATTGACTTGTGACATAATAGGTAGGTAGTCACTATAATATCATGCTTTCTGTTCTGATGATTTTGGTTGCTTGAAGGCCTAAGATGCATGCTTTGTACTCAATAATGTTGTTAGTGGAGTCGAGTTGTAAGACTCGATAATTAGGGATGTGTTCACCTACTTGGTTGATGAGAACCACACCTACACCATTACCTTGTTAATTCGTGGAACTATTAAAGAACATTGTCCAACTATTAGAGGAGGTCAACATGGTAAGATTTATGGTGTTAATCATGATGACACAGACAATACTAATGTCAAATTTGAAGAGAATGACTTGTTGTATAGTGTAACATTCGATTAGAGTTGGATGGTCACACATATAGCACACTGGGTCATGTCACACAAATAGGAGCATTATATATGGCATTGGATAATGTTGTATTTTCCTAGTGGCGTGAAAAAGAGTGTGACAATATTTTTTGATGATGGTGTATTTGTAATCAACATCTATGAACTTCTTGGACATGTGATGATGGCATATTGTGTACATTGAATTTTTGTGTAAGAAATCCTCCCATGGATTTTTCAATGAGTAGTATAGCCACAAGACCAATTTGTGACCTTGTACATGCAGCTTAAGAAATAGTTTATTGAACAAGTAATATTTCATATTTTAGAATGCAACTCAACATTGACCATTTAAACAAGTGATAAAACACAAAAATCTAAAGATCAATTCATAAACCTATGTCAACTTTACAATGAATATGTTGATGTATTGGAGTCTTTCAACAAGCCTCCCGTCTCTTTCTCCATACCTACAATGGATAAATGTAAGGCCCCTGACCTAGCTTAGTTCTTTATTGTGATTTCTTTATTTATAAGATGCTTAAAACTTAATCTAATTTCTTGATATGACTTAATAACATGTGCCATGCCTATGTTTCTAGTTTGGTCCGGTTTGGTTGATGTTTGAGCTAGTTGTGCTTATTTTGGACCAAGTTGTAATATATCCATGTTGAGGGTTAATCTTGCAATGTATTACATGTAGGTTCTGCCTTTTGTGCCTTATCATTATGAGAGAGAGAACGATGTGTAGGGGCACCTTGTTGGAACTTTTTTGATGAGGTGGCATCAAGGGATAATGTTAGGGTTTGCATGGTTTTGCTTACATGCTTGAGTTTGAGAGACATATCGACTTGTGAGTTGGTGTTTGAAGTGTTGTGACCACAATACTTCCCTTGGCTGATGTTTGTTGCGACCTTGATGCTTTTTCTTTGACTTGGTCACAGGGTTTCTGATGTGGAGATGTGTTGCGACCTTGGATGTGTTGCAACCTTGGATGTGTTGCAACCTTGGTGGTGTTGCGACCTTGGTTAGTTGTTTTGTGGCAACCTTGGGGTGTAGTGGACCAAAGTGGTCTCTACACTACCTTGTTTTTATCACCCTTTCTTGCATGCAAGTCTAGAGTGCTTTCATGGACGATCCTTAGTGGACATATGTACTTTTTATTCTTTAACATCTTGACAACTCATGATCCTTACCTCTCTCCTACCCTTAAGTTTATAAACCCTATCTTTTACATGAAAGTATCTCTTTTAGCTCTTTTCTTCCTCTCTTCTCCCTTGTGTTTAGCCTTGAGCTTGGTGGATCTAGAGAATGTGGTGATCTTGGATGTTTGGTGGCCGATCACTTTTGCATCTAGTGATCTTGAGCTTGATCATCTTCTTTGTGGCAATCATTGGTGATCTTCTTTCTCGGTAAGTGATTCTATACCTTGATTTGGGTTTTCCTTTGGAACCCTACCTCTTCGTTTCTCCTCTTATCCATGTGACTATGGACTACCATGTTGGCTATCTTGAGGAACTTCTCTTCATAATGATCGAGACTATGGTTTGACCATTGTATACCTAAGTGAGTTGAAGCTTTCTCCTTTATTCTTTCTTCTCTCTTGTTCGTCCTAGGTTTGTGTTTTCTTCTTCTTGATATTTCATTTGACCTTAGTGTGTTCCTTCTACTTGAGGTGACCTTGTAGATATGGAGTTGATCCTAGTTTGGAGTTCCTTCTCTCTTGGAGCTCATGGCTTTGGATGTTGATCTTCATCTTAAGGCAGGTTATATAACTTTCCCTTCTACTATTGTTGCAATATTATTTTTCTTGCATGTTGCTATTTTCATCTCTAAAACGTGAATCCAATATGCTAGATGATGTCATAATCTAGGGTTTATGATTTTGAAGTATTCTTGCATGGACTACTCCTTCTCCTACACCCTAATTCATGGACCTGAAACTCTTAATGATAAGTGGAGTTGTTGTTCCTTTTCATGCAACATGATCTTTGGTTTTATCACCTTGTTATGTGTTAGTCATCATATGACATTGGAGGCTTTGAAATCTAGATAAATGAGTTTGATGCATGATTTTCCTTCTATCATCATAGTTTTCCATGTTTACCTTATGACATTTGTTTTAGGGTTGGATTTGGTTATGTGCTATTTGGAGTGGGCTGACCTTGTGGCCGCTACCCTCACTTGGGTGCTTGAGGTCGCTACATGTTGGTGGGGTGTTGTGAGTGCAACCAACCCTAACCTCTAATTGGTGGTCGCTATAGTGCTTGAGCTTGGTTTGGTCGCTACATGGGTTGCTACATATGGTCTTCTTAGGGTCACAACACATGTTTTAGTTGGTTGGTCGCTTCCCTCACCCAATTTGGTCACAACATGATCCTCAACAATGGTGGCCACAACAAGTGGTCGCTACACATTGTGCTTTGTTTGGTCGCTACACCTTGAGCCTTGAGGGGTCGCTACACATGGGTTATGAAGGTTGGTCACTACACTTTGTTTTCTTGTATGGTCAAAATGTAGTACTGCTTAGGATGATTGACTAATCATGTAATGATGATGCTTAACCCTAATGTGCTCCAAGTATGTGGGAGGTGATGTATCTAAGGTGTAGTGTTGAATGTGGTTATGGAAGCACTAATTGGCTATATGAGAAACCCTAACCCAAATTTTAGGTGTATGATATACTTGTTGAGCTTGTTTGAATGAATAACACAAGTTGATGTTTTCTCTCTCCTATATATTTGTCTAAACCTAACCTTGCAGGTGAAATAAATAACATAGCTAGTGATTGCTATGGTGTATGTGACATGACATGGGGTGATTATTGTAAGCCTTTATGAGACATGATGAGATTATGATGATGCATATGAACTATGTGATTTGCGTCTTATGACCTGGAAGAGGGTCAATGCTTAGTTTGAGGTGATATCCTCTAGTGATGAGATGAGGGATTGCTATCCCCTAGTGATATGACGATGTTGATGGCCTTATATGTTAGTAATATCAAGTGATGATGGAACAAGTTCATACCTCATACATTTTATATCTTCTGGAGATGTACCTCTACCACTTATCTTTGTAGTTTTTACATTGCAACTTGATTGATGTTTAAAGATACCCGATTGGCATAATTAATCAAGTGAAACCCTAATCGTGTAGTGCCATGTTCCATAGATCCATTCCAGAGAAAGAACTTTACTGGATCGTGAAATGGGTACTCCCAAGGGAAATCTCAAAGCACATACTATTGAGAATGCGAGGTGAAAGTGACTTTGTGTCTTTGACATATTGATCCCAAGTGTTTTGAGAGTGACTACGGTCGGGTCTCGGTGATGATGTGATATGATAAGATGGGATAGAGCACAACTTCAATTATACCTCAATGTTTGGGTTATATACCGTAGTTTCTAGCGCCGTGACCTGCACCAAGGTGTGCTAGGTGTTTCAGGACTATAGCTTTGGCTATAAGTTGTTGTCTACATGACTATAAATTTGACTATAAGTTAATGTTTTTGCAGTTTAACTATATGTCACTATGATGTAGATCGAACTGACCGAGTAGTGCATGACAAGATCTTGGAGTCTGGATTTTCCATTGATCTTGTATGACACTTATTTCAACTTAGTAGTGGTCAGTTGGATTTGGGTGGTACAATTCAAATTCTTACAAAAAATAAAAGATGTAATACAATCGTGTAGTATACTTTGTTAAGGGTCAAATGTGATTCACATTGGATGAACCCTTAGCCCTATTTCTTGTACTATATAGTTGATAACAATTATACATGTTCTTCATATTCCTTCTAAAAGTATAATATGTTCTACTGCTAAGTTGTAGATGCCATTAGAATGGTCCCAAAAGAGCCTCCAATAAGTTTGGTGGCATTCAAAGCTCATTTGTCTACTTAACCAAAATGCCCCCCGTTGGACAGTTGGATGAATACCTATCAATTTTCTATAAATGTGAGCTGGTCTATGTTAGGGGGAGAATCAAATGACTAATTTTGGGATATGTTTCTTAAATAGTGTTAACTACCTTGCTCATATCATTTATCTAAATATGCTCATCCTGATAATAATGTGATCTTCCTACTTTAATATATCTAAGCTTATAATATTTGTTGGTGAAGATTTATATCTCTCGCTAGGATGTTGGCCTATCCCCTTGGGTTTCCACATGTTCTAGGTGGTCGTGCATGATGAGGTGCAGATCGTGTTGTTGAGGCCGAGCAAAAAGAGGAGCCATAGTTGTTAAAGGATGGATATGTTGCTAGTGTTTTGTAGTAGAATCCTATTTGTCATTCATGTACTCTCAGGTCCATTGGGGGTGTTTTGTAGACATTGTACATTGTACGAGTTTTTGGTAGTATGCCATGGTTGTACACATATGAATTGTATATGTGAACATGTTATCATTTGTAATAGGTTGTGGCTAGTTATCCAATGAACGGTGATATGTAATTATCTTTTGACATGATATATGGTACAAGTGGTGTAGTTTTGTGGATTCAGATGTAATATGTTTCCACCTTTGTGGTTATATGAAATTGGCTTTAATTTCCCTATTTTATGGTAATCCATATGTTTAGTGTCAGTTCCACACTTTGTTTTGAGCAATCTCGTTCATGTGGCGCTGGGTTTTCACTTGGAAAGGTTGGTATCAGAGCTTTAGGTTTGATTACTCCACAAGGACACATGACTAGGGTTTGTGTCTGTTCTTGAGTCATCTGAAATATTTAATGGTAACTTCTTCTCATGCAAAAGAAGAACAAGAGAAGAAAAAATATGTTTGGAGAATACAAAGAACATGCAGAGAGCAGTGTTGCTACACCAGGTGGTTGTTCCAGGATGTAGGCAAGAGATGATGGAGTGCCTGAAGTGCCTCAGTTCAACCCAACAACTGTGGCCAATCCCCCTTTTCAATTCATGTTGTGATAGTTTATGGCCATGTTGACATATATGGTAGATAGAATGTCTGCACCCCAAGCAAGGGCAGCAGTCCCCAATGTAGAATCCCAAGGTTCTGGGAAAACCTTCAAGATGTTAAGGTGTGTGGGGGCATTGGAGTATGTCTATACGTCATACCTAGCTGATGCTGACATGTGGTTGACCGAGACAGAAAAGGGCTTCAAGATCTTCAATATCCCTGAAGAGAATGAGGTGAAGCACATAATGTACCTGTTGAAAGGGAGTGCTGGCCATTGGTTGGCCATTGAGGAGGAGAATTGGTCTGGTGTTGTGATTAGTGGGGAAAATTCTCAGCAAGATCTTGTGAGCTGATACTTCACAAAGACTGATTTAGATGAGAAGATCATGTAGTCTGAGAAGATCTTGAAGGGATCTATGACGATTAACAAATATGGGGCAAAGTTCATGGAACTTTTGAGGTTTTGTTCGCACATGATTGCTACAAAAAGGAGAGGATTATGAGTTTTGAGAAGGGTTTGAGCTCTATGTTGACGAAACCAATGTCATCTCTAGAGAATAGGGAATGGTCTACCACATTCATGGAGTCAGTCAGGAGAGTGGAGTGGTCAGTTGTGGAGAAGCAAGAGGTGAATGCCAAGAAGATACCTACACAGTATCAAGGACAACAGTATGGAGGCTTTAAGAAGCCTAGGTTTTTAGCACCTCAGTCATAATAGAGGTCGACAACACAGTCTCAGTGGTCACCAAGCAAGGGTAGAGGTCGTACCTTTCCACTGAAAGGAGCTCAAAGTGTTGCAACAATGTCAGTGACATGGCTGTCTAGGCCATGGTATGAGAGCAACACCTACTATAAGTGTGAGAAGGTTGGGCATAGAAAGTGGTTCTATCCTATGAAAGATGAAAAGGTGACACAACAACCGAGATAGAGTCAACAAGGGTCATAGTAGAGACAATTCAATAGTGGTTGAGGATGTGATCAGGTGTCACAGGATGGTTCTTCTGGACAAGCTAGTAGAGGACGGGGGCGACAACATGCAACAACTCTATTCTATGCCATGAGGCATCCAGAAGGAGTAGTCAAATTGAGGGTCATGATAGGTCAAATGGAGTTATTTCATTATGATTTGTCTTCTTCTTACTTTATATCTATTTGGGTTGACCCAGGTGTGAGGCAATCTTTTCTCACTAGAGAAGTGACTGCTAGTTGTTCTTTGCCTATCAGTCATAGATGTGATAGTCATCACCTAGAAACCCCTTTGGTTTGTTTTGCTGAGTTCTGGGAGGTGTGTCCTTCTGGTTTTCTTTCTTTTTCAGGAAATAACATTCAAGTGTATCTCATACCACTTGACTTGTATGGATTTGAATTATCCTTGGAATGGACACTTTGGAGAAGTATGAAATGGTCTTGTACTATAGTTCCAAGGTGACAATGTTTGTTGATGGTGATGTTTTGTGGGTCTTCCAAGGAGATAGGGTGATTCTTCTGACGTGTCTGATATCAGGTATGACATCAGAGAGGTTGATGGGACAAGGTCATGAGGCATTTTTGACACATGTGGTAGATACTAAGGCGAGGAGTTCTAGTATCCAGGAAGTGTCAATTGTTCATGAATTTGAGGATGGTCTTCCTAATGAGTTCCATGTGTCCTCCCACCTCAAGATATTGATTTTGAGATTAATATAGTACTTGGTACACAAATGATAACACAAACATCATACATAATGCCACAACTAAGATATAAGAGCTGAAGAAGTAGCTATACAAATTTCTTAAGAAGGGCTTTATCAAATCGAGCACATCCCTATGGGGTGCTCCATTGTTGTTTATAAAGAAGAAGGATGGATCCATGAGATTGTACGTTGATTACCGATAGTTGAACAAGGTGACGATCAAGAACAAATATCCTTTACCGCAGATAGATGATCTATTCAATTAGTTGAGGGGTGTTGTAATGAGGTTAGGATATCATATATTGTAGATCAAGGTAGATGGCATACCCAAGTCAGCTTTTAGGACTTGGAATGGTCACTATGAGTTTGTGGTTATGCCTTTTGGGCTAATCAATGCACCAATAAGGTTCATGGACATGATGAAAAGGCTATTCAGTCCTTATCTTGATCAATTTGTATTAGTGATCATCAAAGGCATCCTAATCTACTCTAGAGACAACCAAAAACATGAGAAACATTTACGATAGGCGTTGATGTTGTTGAGATAGCACACGCTATACACTAAGTTCAGCAAGTGTGAGTTTTGGCTAAAGGAGCTATCTTTTTTGGGACACATCATATCTACTGAAGGTGTTCATGTGGATTCTAAGAAGGTCCGATCTATGTTAGAGTGGGAGCATCTGAAGACACCGACAGAGGTTTGTAGTTTCCTTGGTTTAGTAGGTTGTTACTGGAGGTTTATTAAGAACGTTAGCAGAGTGGTGTTACCTCTAACTAAGTTGATGAGGAAAGGTATGTCATTTGTCTGGGATGACAAGTGTTGACATTCCTTTAAACTTTTAAAGGAGAAGCTGACCAATGTACCAATTTTGATTTTTCCAGAACAAGGGAAAGGATATATCATTTTTGTGATGCGTCGAAGAACAATTTAGGTTGCATGTTGATGCAAGATAAGAACATGATTTCTTTTACTTCATGACCGCTTAAGAAACACGAGGAGAGATACCTAACACATGATCTAGAGCTTGCAATAGTGGTCCATGATTTGAAGATATGGAGACACTACCTTTATAGCAAAAAGTGTCAGATCTTCGCCGACCATAAGAATCTACAGTACATCTTCTTGAAGCAGGAGTTGAAAATGCATCATAGACGTTGGATGGAATTGATCAAGGATGATGATTGCACCATTGACTACCATCCAGGGAAGGAAAACAGGGTGGAAGATGCTTTGAGTAGGAAGTCTTTTTCATCATCACATGTTGGTCTCCCTGACACTGTATTGGTGGCCTGGTTTGAAGTGAGACATAGCCGAGTTTGTGAAAAGTTCTCTGTGTGTTAGTAGGTTAAGGCAGAGCATCAGAAACCTATAGGTACTTTGAAACCGTTGCCTATACCACAGTGGAAATGGGATCATATCATGATGGACTTTGTGGTTGGACTTCCTAGGACAACCAAAGACCATGATTCCATTTGGGTGATCATTGATAGGTCAACTAACTCAGCACATTTTCTTCTAGCGAAGACAACGTATACAATAGAGAAGCTTGCACACATTTATGTTGATGATATAGTATGTTTGCATGGTATTCCAATTACCATAGTGTCTAATAGAGGTGCTCTTTTTACCATTCAATTTTGGGAGTGTCTACACACAACTATGGGTAAGAAATTGAGGTTCATCCTAAATCTGAGAGGATGATACAGACTTTAGAAGACCTATTGAGAGCTTGTGTTTTACCATTTTTGGGGCAGTTGGGATGTGCACCTCAGTTTGATAGAGTTTGCATACAATAACAATCATTAGAGGAGTATTGACATAACACTATATGATGCTTGGTATGGGAGACATTGCAGATCTTTGTGGTGTTGGTATGAGACTGGTGAATATCATCTTCTAGGTCCTTATCTTGTGCAACAATTGACAAAGAAGATTAAGATGATACAACAATAGTTGAAGGAATCCCATGATAGGCATAAGTCTTATGTTGATAATCCTCATAGGCTGTTGGAGTTCCACATGGGATACAAGGTGTATCTCAAGGTATCTCCTTGTAAAGGTGTTTTGATATTTAAGAAGAAGGGTAAGTTGGCTCCCAGTTATATGGGACCTTACCCTTTGGCAGCACGTGTTGGGAAGGGGCTTATAAGTTGGAATTCCACCTGAGTTGCACATGTTGCATCTAGTGTCATTGTTTTGATGTTGAGGAAGTGTCACACTGACATTGAGTTAGTTTTGAATCCATTGGAGGTTGAGTTGGATGAGGACTTATCGTATGTGGAAGGTACCATGTTGATCCTTGATAGGAGGATCAAGAAGTTGAAGAAGAAGGATATTGTCCTAGTTAGGGTTTTTTTGCATCATTGTGTTGTTGAGGAAACCATGTGGGAGATTTTAAAGAAGTGAAAACACCTCTCTACTAAAAATTTGAACAATAGAACCTCCAGTCCAAACACACTCAGAAGGTATGTTGGAGTGGGTGTAAAATTTTCAAATCTTTATATAATGGTAAAAAAAGACCAAAGTATAGCAGCGGAATTAAAACATGACTATATTCAATTATAAAACAAGGGAGCAACTTAAACTTACATCATAAGGATCCATGTAGAGGAAATCTAAAACACCTCAAGATTGTCTCCAAGCTTCATCATCTCAAGCTAAGTCTAGGTCATCACATCTTGTCATCCAAGTCCTCCACCTAGGGTTGGAAGCACACCCCATCAAAAGATAAATGAAAGGAGATATCAACAAAAGCTGGTATGTGCATACTAAAAAGCAAATTGAGAAATATATGGCAATAATGACATCACTTATAAATGCTTCCCATGCAAAAGAAAAGGACCACCCAATCGGGTATCAAGAGAAAAGATCATAATAAAACGGATACTTGCCATAACCAACAAATAATAAGAATGTGCTATCAATATAAACATCCACTACCATGGTGGGATACAAAGCACATATCATCATCAACCTGCATGCATGTGAGATAAGCATAGACCTAGAACAATATAAATAACAAAGGCGGCCAAGAATCTCACATCTTGAACCTTGTGGGACATGGGCCAAAAATCACACATCCTGCCCTAGCATGGGGAATAACACATCCACCATCCAAATATATATATATATATAACATGGGCCAGGAATCACACATCCTGCCCGGGTATGGGGAATCACACATCCTCCATCCCAAAGATATCAAAATGTTGCCATGTTGCATAATGAGACAATACCAATGTAATTACACTACTCTAGTGCTACTGAATCACATAGCATGTTAAATGTAGAGGCAAGTAAAGAAGTATAGTCAGATTTATACAATGTTGCCATCACACAACGGAAAACACAAGCATATAAACAAATCCACTTCAAAGTGAGCATATATCACCAAGTAAACTTCCACATCACAGTGGGCATATATTACCAAGTAAACTTCCACATCACAGTGGGCATATAATATCAAAAGTCTAAATTGCACCAAGGCAACGAGATAAGATTCCAAGAGAATATCTATGATCATAGGATCAATAATAAATAAAAGGTAGTTCACATGAACCATGATATCAAAAGATAAGAGCAATGTGTATAGGCTATTGTCTATAGGACCAAGAGAAAGAATAAAATAGGATAATTGCTTAAGAAGGATAATCGGGGATGAAAACATACCTCAACTCCAGAGTCAAATGATCCAAAGACACTTCTAGGTCCAAGCCTAGGCTTCCAAAGCACCTATTAGCATATATATGGGATTAGGGTTAGGTTTCCATTAATTATACAAAACCCTAAAAATCACCTTTTTATCATTAATGAATTAGGTTACCAAAACTATTCCACATTTTATTTTATGTTATTAGGATTCCAAAACATATTTTATTATATTTTTCTAACTTATAGATAATTAGTTATGATTTTTACAAGTTAATTCATTATGAAATAGATCCATTGAAAACACATGTTATTAAACATCAGTTTTAGCCATCAAAACTCATTCCATAGAAAGATCTTCTTTTACTGAATCCAACGAGTATTTATTTGTAATTTTTGGCCAAACAGGTAATTAGTTATCAATTTTACAAAACCGACCAATCAAGAAATCTGATAAAGCTACATAGGTGGAGAAAATCCACTAAAAGAAAGGGAAGAGCAGGCCGAGCCCGCATGACTTGGTGATGCGATTATTTTGAGTTGCATTAGACTTGTTTGATATGTGTTTTATGTATTTATTAGTAATTTTCATGGTTAATGTTGCATAATTCATCTACTTTGGTCTATGCTACTTCTTTATGTCAAATTTCCCTTATTTCAACATTTTGAGTATTAATTATCAAAAGAATATGTTTTGTGTAGGCTTATGTGGTTTCGTGTGTTAATTTCAGGAAAAACAAGTATCTGCTACCGTCGATACCATCGACGGTGGTCGATACCATCGACCGGACCACAGGTTGCTGGCCACAAGGACCAGAAGAAAGTCGATACTATCGATAGGGATGTCGATGGTATCGAGATACCATCAGGTTGCTGGTGAGAAGTGAGTCGATACTATCGACTCATATGTCGATACTATCGAATAGTGGAGCTACAACGACACATAACGACAAAACTGTCGCTACAGGTTCGTCGATACCATCGACTCACGTCGATGGTATCGAGATGATATCAGGTGCAAAGACAAAAGAAAAGAAGAACAACCGATATCGCTCTAGGTCGATACCATCGACCCACGTTGATGGTATCGACACCGTCAGATATGAGTTTGTTTCAGATTGATCTTAATCCGATGACTGTGATTAATTGGCGACCTAACTCGGGAATTATACCTAATGACGGCGCCCAAGAGGGAATCATCATGTCATTAGCCGCTGCAAACGTCCCGAGAAGGTGTGGAGAGAAGAACGGAGCCCAGAAGCACGCCCCAGCCGATCCGGATGCTGAAGAAGACGATTTCCACCATCGAAAGGCGGGAGAACATGTATTCCACGCCAAGGATTGCTCGGATCTTCTCCGTTCAGGGGTTTCACCACTCAATCACGTTTTTCTCCATGTTTCCCTTTTTCTACTCCATGTTTTGCTCTAAGATGAACATGCGGGGTTAATCCCCTTCGTCTTTAGGACTCGGAGTAGTCCGGGAATTCATTGTATGGAAATTTTATCATAGTAATTCATATCTTATCTCTTAAATCCGTGGTATAATTTCATTTTCTCAATTATATTGTTATGCTTGATCACCATAATAATAATCTAATGCCCTTAATTGCTTTGAAAGAAGAATTAATGGTTGATAAAAGATGAAATTTACATTAATTGACAAATCCCTTGAACAAGGTTGTGTAAGATTAATGGTGGATACTGAGAGGTCATTTTTAATGCACCTAGTTTAGGGTATAGGTTACTACGACGGTGGAACCGACCTAGACGTAGGTAGTGAATTGTACCACGACAGTGGGCAATTCTGATTTCAGGCCACTACCCAGATAGAGAGATAAAATTGAGTGACTATGCAGAATTTAATACAATGAAAACCTGCGGTGAAACCACAATCCTAAAGATCTCCTTTTGAATTGATTAAACCAAGCATTTAATCGTTTGCTTGTTTTATTTTATTTTTATTTTCTTTTAATTTTAACAACAACTCTCAATTATTTAATCAGCCTAGCTGATCGCGAGTAGTTAGTAAGAGTCTCCGACAATTTCACGTATCCCTGAGTTCGACTCGGGCCTCACAAAGGCCTATATTACTTCGATGTGTTCACTTGCGTTTCTACGCACGGTAAATTTGTGTCAAGTTTTTGGCACTGTTGCCGGGGATACGACAAATTGACGACACTACAAGTGCTACAAGCGGCCACTCTAGGCCACATTTTTATATTTTTTAATCATTTCAAAAATTTATAATCTATTTCCTAAATATTTGCAATCGTCAAGCACTGTACTGAAATTGAATTTTTCTATTTGCAGGTACTGTGCATGGTGCAGACGCGTAGTACTGACTACACGAGGCACGCACTAGAGGTTCCGCTGCCGGGACTGAAAGACGAGGATGACCACAATCACGACCATTTAGAAGAAACGGATTCAGAATCCGAACAAGAAGAGATGGAAGAGCCACAGACAATATGGGAGAAGATCAAGGCTTCTTCCTCATCCGCTTCCAAGGGGCCGATCAAGAAGCAGGCGGTAAATATTCCGACATACAAGATTGATCCGGCATTAATCAAGTTAGTGAATTCGAATGCTTTCCATGGGCTCAAGAATGAAAACCCCGTCGTGCATATAAGTCAATTTGTGGAAAATTGTGATATGATGAAAATCGACAGATTTCCACAAGATGTGCTCTACTTGAAGCTCTTCCTGAGTTCTCTAGCGGGAAACGCGCGAGAGTGGTTACATAACCTGGATGATGAATATGTGGAATCTTGGGACCACATGGTGGAGGTCTTCTTTGAACGAGTTTTCCCGCCCGAGAAGACCAATGACATGATCAGGAAGATCCACAACATCACCCAACAAGTAGGAGAGACCTACTCTGAGACATGGGAAAGGTTTCAGATCATGCTCAGGCGGTGCCCGCATCACGGGCTTGATAAGGAGACACAGGTCAAGATCTTCTATTTTTCTCTCTCCGAGCATGATAGAAGCAACCTCGATTCAGCCGGCTCAGGATTCTTCTTGGATAACATGGACACCAGGTGTTGGGAAATCTTAAAGAACATGGCCAAGAAACAATCGTGGGGCGAAAGAGGCACTGTGGATCATGTTCGAGTGGCAGGTTAATCTAAAGCAATCAAGGAGCTGAATGAGAAGATGGATCTTCTCGCAAAGAAACTGCTTGCAAAGGAAGATACTGAGTCCGAGGATGAGGCTCAAGTTAAATTCATGAGGCAGTAGCAAGGCTACAGGAATAATGATTATTCATAGAGGAAAGACAAGAAGTTCTCATGGAAGGACCCAAAAAACTTCATGCAGGATCTAGATGCAAAACCCCAGCCAGTAGTGGAGGATAAGAGCACAGAGCTGCTCAATCAAGTGATAAAGCAAAATCAAGAACTCATGACTACTTTCGGCCAGCAAATAAAGCAACAAGGGGAGTTTATGAACCAATTTGGGCAGACACTGCAGAGCCATGGGGCTCAAATGAGGACAATAGAGACATCCATGGCACAAATGGCAGCAGAGATAGCCAATTTGAAGAAGTCGGCGCACCCAGGTTTTCCGGGTAATACTAACGTTCCAGGAGGAAACCAGTAGGCGAAGGCCATCTTGCTAAGAAGTGGCAAGAAACTGTTAAACCCCAGAGCCGATGAACCAAGCACACCCCAAGCAGAAATTGAATGTGAGGCCACTGAAGAGCTGCCCATACCGGTCACAGAACCAGTTGCGGACATAGCAGTGGATGCTACTGAAGATCCTATTGCAGAGGAGGAGGAGCCGCAGAGAAGGAAACCTTATGTGCCACCACATCAAAGGGCACAGGCTATCCCGGTCCCATATCCGAACAGTGCTAAGGCAAGGAAGGTAGACGCCCAATTTAAAAAGTTTCTAGACAGTTTCGGGAAGCTTTCAGTTAACATCCCTTTATATGAAGCTATTGAGCAAATTCCTTCTTATGGAAAATTTTTGAAAGACATCATCACCAAGAAGAGAAAAATCCCAGACACAGAGGTTGTTGTTCTTAAGGAGCAGGTGAGTGCCTTCATCATGGGCACATTGCCACCAAAGAGGCAAGATCCGGGCTGTTTCAACATCTCATGTTACATTGGGAAAGTCAAGTTTGGTGAAGCACTATGTGACTCAGGGGCGAGCATTAACTTGATGCCCCTCTCTACATTCAAGAAGCTGGTATTAAAAGAGTCACGGCCGAGCGACATGACAATCCAATTGGCGGACAATTTAGTGGTAAAGCCATATGGGATTTGTGAATATGTGCTAGTGAAAGTGGATCGATTTGTATATCCAGTAGATTTTGTCGTCATGGAGATGTAAGATGAACAAGGCAATGAGCTGCTGCTCGGACGACCCTTCCAAGCTACAACCGACATGATACTTGAGATGGGGAGAGGTCAGTTGACCTTAGGTATAGCCGATGACCAATTTGAGATGGTCATGCCTTCCAGCTCCACTTCACCTAAATCCAAGGAACAATGTCACATGGTAAAACATTTTGATAACAATATCTCACTTTGTCTAGGGAAGCCATTTTTAGATATGGCCCATGTAATGACCAAGGTGGAAAAAGGGACTTTGGCTGTGGACATCATGGAGCAGACCAAAGTGGTATCCCTTTGCAAGGCTGTAGGGTTCCTGAACGATGAGGATGAGGACATTCCTCCCTCTACTGAAGATGATGCTATAACGAATTCAGTTTTTGATACATATCCAGAATTACCACTTGAGGCCTGTTTAGTCAATATCACTCATGATTGGATGAGAAGAAAATCACTGAAGGAGTGCACCAAGATGCTTCAGATGTTGCCCTGCTTCTATGTGAGGTATTATGAAGATTTAGGTGAACTTCCACCACCGCTTCAATCATCCTTAATCAGCCTGCTAGAATTGGAGTTGAAGCCGCTGCCACCGCACCTCAAGTACGCCTTTCTAGATGAGGAAGACAAATTGCCTGTGATTATTTCTTCTTATTTGAGTGCTGAGGAGGAGGACCAGTTGTTGATAGTGCTGAAGAACCACCGGGGAGCATTTGGGTGGTCTGTTGCAGATATAAAGGGCATTTCCCCTACTTTGTGCCAGCATAAGATTCAGCGCGAGGAAGGAGCCAAGCCGATGATTCAACCGCAACGTCGACTGAATCCGAGCATGATGGTGGTTGTGAAGAAGGAGGTGATTAAGCTTCTTTCCGTAGGTATCATCTATGCAATTTCAGACTTGACATGGGTGAGTCCCACACAGGTAGCCCCTAAAAAGGGGGGAATAACGATTACTCATAATCTCTTAAATGAACCTGTCACCACCCGCTTGGTAACCAAGTGGCGAGTTTGTATAGATTACTGATGACTGAATGCCGCTACGCTAAAGGATCACTTTCCTCTTCCATTTATTGATCAAATTTTAGAGCGCTTAGCCGGCTGATCACACTTTTGTTTTTTGGATGGGTATTCGGGGTACAATCAGATTTCGATTGATCCTAAGGACCAAGAGAAGTCCACCTTCACTTGTCCCTATGGAACGTTTGCGTACCGCCGCATGCCCTTTGGATTATGCAATGCACCGATGACCTTTCAACGTTGTATGCTCGCCATTTTTTCTGATATGGTAGAACGCTGTCTAGAGGTCTTTATGGATGATTTCTCGGTTTATGGTGCATCTTTTGATGAATGCCTTTACAATATGGATAAGGTGTTACAACGTTGTGAGGACACACATTTGGTCCTCAACTGGGAAAAATGTTATATGGTGGTGAGTGAAGGGATAGTGCTAGGACATAAAGTGTCTAGCAAAGGTTTGGAGATAGATCTGGTAAAAGTTGAAGTAATTTCCAAATTGCCCCCACCAAATTCGGTGAAAGGGGTAAGAAGTTTCTTAGGTCACACTGGTTTCTATCGTCGTTTCATAAAAGATTTTTCAAAAATTTCCAAACCTTTATCCGAGCTTCTAGAAAAGGATGTTGTTTTTGATTTCAATGACAAATGTTTACACGCGTTCAACGTGCTGAAGGAAAAATTGATTTCCGCACCGGTTGTTCAAACACCGGATTGGACCAAGCCATTTGAACTCATGTGTGATGCATCCGATTTTGCTGTTGGAGCTGTGTTGGGATAGCGGGTGGACAATAAACCCACTGTGATTTTTTGTGCCTCTAAGACTTTGAACGATGCCCAACTCAATTACACGACTACCAAAAAAGAATTGCTTGCCGTTGTTTTCACTTTTGAAAAATTTTGACAATATCTAGTTGGATCGAAAATCGTAGTTTGGACTGACCACACCGCTATTAAGTATTTGATGGAGAAAAAAGATGCCAAACCTAGATTGATTAGGTGGATCTTGCTTTTACAAGAATTTGATATCGAAATCAAAGACAAGGCGGGGATTGAAAATGTTGTAACAGATCATTTGTCTAGGTTAGAGAGGGTAGATGAAAAAGATTGACACATACCCATTACCGAGATATTTCCGGATGAACAACTTTTAAAAGTGAATTCTAAAGATCTGTGGTTTTCATATATTGTGAATTATCTTGCTTGCAGGATCATCCCGGAAGATTGGACGTATCAAGAGAAGAAGAATTTTTTCCATTCTCTACGATATTATTTTTGGGATGACCCTATTCTTTTGAAGCAATGCAGGGATGGTGTCCTACGCAGGTGTGTACCTGAGGTGGAATACGAGAGTGTTCTTCGTCATTGCCACACACTACTGACGGGTGGACACCATGCGAGCTCTCGTATGACAGCCAAAGTATTGGAAAGTGGCCTATATTGGCCTACCTAATTTCGGGACGCTTATGAGTTTGTGAGGCAATGTGATTCCTGCCAAAGGGCGGGTAACATTTCAAAGAGACAAGAGATGCCCCTAAATGTTTTCCAGGAGGTTGAGGTATTTGATTTATGGGGTATAGATTTTATGGGACCCTTTGTGTCCTCAAATTCAAATTTGTATATCCTTTTGGCTGTTGATTATGTGTCGAAGTGGGTAGAGGCAATACCCACAAGGACTAATGATTCCACTGTAGTGTGCAGGTTTGTTAAGGAAAATATCTTCTACAGGTTTGGGGTTCCCCGAATGATCATTAGTGATGGGGGTACGCACTTCCGGAATCATAAGTTCTCGGCACTATTGAGGAGATACAGGGTCAAACATAACATTGGTACCCCATATCACCCGCAAACTCAAGGACAGGTGGAGGTCTCCAATCGAGAAATCAAAAAGATCTTGGAGCGTAATGTGGCTTCCACAAGGAAGAATTGGAGTGCCTTACAACCAGATGCATTGTGGGCATACAGGACGGCATACAAGACACCTATAGGCACCACGCCTTTTAGGTTGGCGTACGGTCGGGCCTGTCACTTACCGGTGGAATTAGAGCACAAAGCACATTGGGCGCTGAGAAAGCTCAACTTGAGTTATGATGAAGCGGGGAAAAAGAGATTACTTGAATTAAATGAAATGGATGAGCTGTGAATGAATGCATATGAGAACTCTCGGATATACAAGGAGCACACAAAGTTGATCCACGATCTCCATATTTAGATGCACACCTTCAAGAAAGGAGATTGTGTGCTTTTGTTGAATTCGAGGCTGAAGTTGCATCCCGGGAAGTTAAAATCCCGATGGAGTGGACCATTCACAGTAGAAGAGGTTAGACCACATGGTGCAATCATGGTGCGTGATGGTGAGACTACATTTTTGGTGAATGGACAGAGGTTGAAGTTATATTTTGGTGAAGATTACACGAGGAAGGTGAATGAGGTCAAACTCATTTCACTTTCGGATGCATGATGTGCTTCAATTCGTCTAGCCTAAGACGTTAAATAAGGGCGTTTGTTGGGAGGCAACCCAACCATTGGTACTTTAGTTTAGTTCCTTTACATTCGTAGTTTGATTTGTTTTAACTTAGTTTTTAGTGTAAAAAAGATACCGTGATCGTTTGCTACATGTGCAGGGCTGAGGCAGAGTCGATACCATCGACCCTTGTGTCGATGGTATCGACCATGGTACAGGTTGGCGACTGTAGGAATCGCACTATGTCGATACTATCGACGGTCTTGTCGATGGTATCGACATACCAACATGAAGATCGCAAGCAGAGGTCGATGGTATCAACATGGGTGTCGATACTCATGAGATCTCTAGATATTTTCAGAATGAATCGTCTCAGTAAATTCGATACCATCAACGGGCCTGTTGATGGTATCGACACATTCATACACAGATGGTGGTGGCTGGGCCTCGTGAGGGTTTTCCCTAATTAGAGAGTCAATACTATCGACTCGCGTCGATAGTATCGATGCGCCACGTCAACAATCTGCGAGGAAAGATCAATGGTGATCGCAGCAACCAGGAAGTCGATCCGGGGGATGAGTCGATACCATCGACTCGCGTCGATAGTATCGACACGTCAGCAATCTGGGCCCCACAGATCCAGCCATCAACGACCGTCGATACTCGCGGCGGTACGGAATGTGCTACTCGTGTCGATACCATCGACTCGCATCGATGGTATCGACGGACATACATCAGCGCCGACCACATCTATATATGAGAAGGATTTGCGTCAGATGACATCACAACTCCAGAACAAACTTCCTCCACTTGTGCCGAGCGTATTCCAGAGCTATCCAAGCCCGACGATGAGAAACACCGAGCACGTTCTTCATCGATCGGAGATTCACTTCTCAGATCTTCACCAAACTCTCTCTCTATTCCTCTTTCTGTCGTGATCATGGTGCAGGTTGCTGGTGCATCGTCGTCACACGCCGACCTGATGGAAATCCCATAATTCGTGCCACCTCCTACCACGTCGATTTCACGCCCGCAGCTGATTCATCCATCCGTGGAGGTCAAGAAGATTTATGAGGAGATTTTAAAGAGAAAGATCGAGCCGACCTGTTATGTTGAACGAGACACCATCCGCAACTTGAGGTTCGAAGCCAACCTCGACTATGTTCTGAAGGGGCAGGCCCGACACACACCAAGAAGGCCTGATGAGCTGGAGTTTCATGCAGATGGCCAGCCGTTCTTAGGCGAGTGGCCTACATACAAGGAGCTTGTGGCTGAGTTTATGGCGTCGCTGGACGTCTACGTCGGGCCCAATGACGTCATAGCCACCGACAGTGAGAGGATCAAGGGTTGGGTGTCTTTCCGGCTGTACAACAACGATTACACCCTTACACTCCGACAGTTCAACAAGGTCTTCAACTGGAATCATTCACAGTCAGACTACCGGCGGCCGGACAACCGCACCGACTACGATGCAATCTTCATTGAGCTCGTGATGGTGCCGCCGGGCAAGTCAGTGAGCTACCACAATGCTGTGGTAGCCGACTTTGAGCATCCATTTGTCCAGATACTCCACAAGATGCTGAGTTCTACGTTGTTTGCTAGGGGTGATATGGCCCTCAGCAAGTTTCAGGAGACAGACCTATTTTTCCTGTATAAACTCTTGAAGTGCCAAGAATTCAACTGGGGAGCTTTCTTTTTGCAGTGGGTTTTGGCGGTAAAGAGGTGTACACGGAAAGCTCCAATTCACTTTGGAGGGCTTATCACAAAGCTGGCTTCCTACCTTGGGTTAAATTTCCAGTAGCTTACTCCTATCTCCAATAGGAGCAAGGTGAACTTGCAACATCTGCACCGCTCCAACCTCATCCTTCTTCGAGATGGCTTGGCGTATGCACACTGCCACGTCAACCATGCTTACTAGGAATGCTCGCTTCCCGATCCGGTCTTCAACATCGAAGGGGCGCAACACTTCCGATGGCCTATCATAGCCATTGTTGACTCCGATGAAGACGGCGGCAACAATGACGATGATAACAATGACGATGAGGCTGAAGAGGAAGAGGAGGCCTACACCCCTCTTCGGGCACGAGTGGCACCACGGAAGCGTCCTCGCATGCATCCGGGTGCATCTTCATCTTCGCAGCCTCCACCACCACCACCACCCTCGCAGCCAAGCGAGGATGTCTATTCTATGCAGGGCATGTATGCTATGCTGCAAGACATACAACAGACGCATCAACATCACACGACGATGTATACCGGTGTTCGGGAAACTACAAACCGGCTACTGGACAATCAAAGGGCAATCTTCGAGAACGAGTGTCTTCTCCTCGACAACCAACAACAGATTCATGACCGGTTGCATAGGATGGAGATGCAACAGTAGCCCTTTTACGATCACTATTGGAGCCAAAACTACTTTGGAGGCTATCCACAACCTCCACCTAGGGCCCAGTTTGATCCGAGCTTCCAGGGGGAGTATCCATCTTGGGACCCTACAACTCCACAGTACCCGCCTCCGCCTAAAGAGTAAATTGGTATCTCTGTTCCAACCTTTAAGATTGTTTTTGACTATGAGGCCATAGTCGAATTCACGCTTAGGGGGGGTAGTTGGAACAACTCTATCTTTTATTTTCTCTATTTTTAGTTTTATTGCTTTTGTTCTTGTCATTTGTTTCTTGCAATCTTAGTTGTTTGTAGGATCCACATTCTATATAGTGTAATTGTGGATGTCTTAAGTATTATGTCATCTCAGTTGCATGTACATGGGAATTAAGGGAAAATTAAAAATTTTGAGTGTTCTCAAGCTTGAGTGTTGTTCAACCTTGATCACTTAACTTAGAAAATGATTGGTTTTATCAACTGTAAAACAGAAAATCACAACGGTACATTCCTAATGATTCATGAAGGTGGACGGAATTGGTTTTGAGCCTAAACTGACCAAATGATAATGAGACTCTAATTTGAAGTAAGAGAGAGAAACCTCTTAACTACTACACAGGTCAGTAAGGAGGGACACATAATACTTTTCAAAGGTTCAGTCAATTAGTCTTGTGATCTATCCACCTCATTGCTTTTCACAATCCACCATAAGATTTGGAAGTAAAGTACGATTTTAACCTTTTTGATTGCATGTCATGTAGATAGGACTTGCATTGCAACCACTTACATATGTTTTGCATGAAAAATAAAAACACATATAGAACAGTATACATGCACATTACCCTTAGGTGCATGTCATTTAGTTGCATTCATACCTTTTATGCATAGAGTACATCATGTACCTCATTTCTTCTTTAATGGTGAAGTAAATTGTTCCATACCTTATAAATAGTGCAAATATTCGAGTTATGTAGAAAAAGTAAGCCCAACAAAGTATTCATTGTCAATTATGGATATAAGGGTTTGAAAACAAAAGAAAAAAAATCTAAAAAAAATGGAATTGAAAAAAAAGTTATTTAGAAGCAAGTAGAATAAGAGGGAGAAAGGAACATAATTTCACCTGCATTTTTAGATGAGTGAGTACATGATGTAGCTCGATTAGCTATCCATCTCATTTTGAGATGGAATGTTAGTGCATGCATCATTCCACCCAATCTTAGGCATTAGGGCATTTTTCATGTGCATTTGCATCATTTAGGGCATTTTTGTTTTATGCATGTTGAAACCGTATAATGCTTCCACTTCTTCCATGAGCCACCCATTCCATCCACCCGTTGCTCGAATAGGTAGGCCACCATGATTTTCTCCACACTTGTGAATATTAGGAGAACTGCTTCCATGTAGATGGTAGTTAGGACGAGCAACGTAGTATAGGAGATCACAAGATGCACTAAGTCTGGACCGACAAATTTTATTATGTTAACTGCCTTATGTGATAGTGTTCATCAGTTTTGAGGTAGACACCTTTTATGGATGATTACTGTCACCTTTAGGGTAATTATCATTCTGTGGTTAGCGAGGGCCGGTATGCGAATGTCCGGTGGGAGTCATATGGGATGTTTGTAGTGATACTTTGTTCTTTAGTTGGCTCTGGCAATTCTATTCTAAGGTTTAGTTGCTCGAGGGCGAGCAATGTTCAAGCTTAGGGGAGTTTGATGCGATTATTTTGAGTCGCATTTATAGACATGTTTGATATGTGTTTTATGCATTTATTAGTCATTTTCACGGTTAATGTTGCATATTTGATCTACTTTGGTATATGCTACTTCTTTATGTCAAATTTCCCTTATTTCAACATTTTGAGTATTAATTATCAAAATAATACGTTTTGTGTAGACTTATGTGGTTTCGTGTGTTAATTTCAGGAAAAACAAGTATCTTCTACTGTCGATACCATCGACGGTGGTCGATACCATCGACCGGACCACATGTTGCTAGCCACAAGGACCAGAAGAAAGTCGATACTATCGACAGGGATGTCAATGGTATCGAGATACCATCAGGTTGCTGGCGAGAAGTGAGTCAATACTATCGACTCATATGTCGATACTATCGACTAGTCGAGCTATAGTGACACATAAAGACAAAACCGTCGCTACAGACTCACGTCGATGGTATCGAGATGATATCAGGCGCAAAGACAAAAGAAAAGAAGAACATCCAATATCGTGTTAGGTCGATACCATCGAACCGCGTCGATGGTATCGACACCGTCAGATATGAGTTTGTTTCAGATTGATCTTATTCCGACGGCTGTGATTAATTGGCGACCTAACACGGGAATTATACCTAATGATGGCGCCCAAGAGGGAATCATCACGTCATTAGCCGCTGCACACGTCCCGAGAAGGTGTGGAGAGAAGAACGGAGACCAGAAGCACGCCCCAGCCGATCCGGACGCTGAAGAAGACGATTTCCACCACCGAAAGGCGGGAGAACACGTATTCCACGCCAAGGATCGCTTGGATCTTCTCCATTCAGGGGTTTCACCACTCAATCACGTTTTTCTCCATGTTTCCCTTTTTCTACTCCACGTTTTTGATGGAGTTTTGCAACACCACTAAAAATCCTAAGGTGATGAATCCTTAGGTTTAGCCTTGCTATTACTATGGTAAGAACTCCACCCACGTGTGTTAAGACACGCGGAAGTCTTATCGTAGTATAGTTAAGGGTCGAATCCTCGGGACAACGGTCTTGACGAAGTCAAGATGGAAAACGTTTTAGTTCTACTTAACTACTTAACAGTTGATATTTAGATCGAAAGTTTGATGTTGGTTTTAAAGCTAAATGCGAGGAAAGTAAAGCAAGAAAGTAAAGATTAAGGTTGTAAACAATTGATAAAAACCACTAGGATGTTATCGGGTTTCACACCACTACACATGGATCAAGTCATGCAACATAATAAAACAACCTGCAAAAAGAGTCAAATCAGTTAGCATCTTGTAGTCCTAGCTTCCTTTCGGATAACTAGCTACGAGAAGCGTGGAGTATTGCAATGCCATCCATTCCATAATGAATGGTCACATGCTTTGCATTACTCCTTCATGAAATGTGTTCCTCGACCTTACCAAGGTTGCACTTCCATACGTCAACTGATTCCATTTCATAGTATGAAAGTGCAACGATGGGGGTGAGTTTACTCCACTCCTGAAAACACTTCTAGACACCGAAATAGACATATGGTGACTACATACATCCATAACCAACATTCAATCGATATTTAGATCTAAGGGTACAAACATAGACAATTCATACCAAAAGACAATATGTAACACAAGTTGATGATCAAGCAACTAGTATTCATTAAGCGATTGAAGTCAAACTGAAAGGAAGAGTATCTTTATTACAAGTTATTGAATTACATCGCATGAAATGAAAACATGGGTAGTGGGGCTACTCCCCGCACCCTAGTGAATGAAACTACTCACTCATGGCAAAGGAGGTGAGAAGAGAGAGAAAGAACGTCATCTCCATGGAGGAGGGAAGGTTGAACCCTGGGTGAAGAGAGCAACGATCTTCGCACTCCGTGGTTGCTTTGATGAAGGATTTTCTCTTCCCACCTTCTTTGTTGAAGAGATGGAAAGAAGAGAGAGAAGGAAGCTTGATGATGAGCACGGATCTCAAAACTGGCAGCCTTGGGGCAGTGGACGGAAAACCAGAGTGCTCTGGATCTGGAGAGGCAGCCTTTGGGCGTCTTGGAATTCGATCCTTTTGAAGTGGCCCTTGAGGTCCTATTTATAGGCTCAAGTTGAGCCCAAATGGTCTTGAGACCGTTTGGTCTCAAACGGTCTTGAGACCATGAGGCTTCTCGCGGTCTTGGGACCGTGAGGCTTCTCGCGGTCTTGGGACCGTGAGGCTTCTCACGGTATTGAGACCATGAGGCTTGTCGCGGTCTTGGGACCGTGAGGCTTCTCGCAGTCTTGGGACCGTGAGGCTTCTCGCGGTCTTGGGACCGTGAGGCTTGTCGCGGTCTTGGGACCGTGAGGCTTGTCGCGGTCTTGGGACCGTGAGGCTTCTTGCGGTCTTGGGACCGTGAGGCTTGTCGCGGTCTTGGGACCGTGAGGCTTCTCGCGGTCTTGGGACCGTGAGGCTTCTCGCGGTCTTGGGACCGTGAGGAGTCTTTGTGAATTTTTTTTGTGTTTTCTGTAATGAAAAAGAGGAAAAGTTAGTTTATTGATGTATCTGTAATAAAGTAAGAAGGTTTAATGATTCTATTTAGTTTATCTAAGAAAGAGTATGGAAAACTAAAGATAACTAATAAGATAACGTCACAAAATGAGAGGTTATCACCCCCCCTAACTTAGAGTCTACCTTGTCCTCAAGTTAGATAGAGCTAAGGCATGTAATGGCGAGGCGATTTTATTTGATTAGGGTTTCCATACTCATGCTTCAATTCTAGGTCAGAGATCTACCGAGGTCTTATCAGGGCTTCTGCTTACACTAACTCTTTCGAGTATCAAAAGTTGCATGGATCTTAGGTTCCTTTTATATCGTGAATCTCGCATTGTGACCACCTTTCTTATTATGTGCATGTCATCGACTCTAATCAGTTTTATACTTCTTTGGAGAAACCTACTGGTAGCTAGAGTGGGAATGAGGGCTGGCTTAAAAGGCTTATTGTGTAACTCCCCCTTCAAGTGGGGAAAGGTTTGTCTATGCTTTTTAGAGATTCACTACCGGGCACGACACATCTGCCTTCATGAGGGCAGCTGAATGTACCGGCCGGGTGAGCTCTTTTATCAGCCTTATCATATATTAGGAAACCTTAGGATCTCATTACCGGGCACGACACATCTGCCTTCATGAGGGCAGCTTTATGTACCGGCCGGGTGAGATCTTTGTTGGCTCTTCATATAGGTCCTTATGCATGGCACAACTCTCATGTTTTTATTCAGCACTCTGGCTTTTATTCGAATCTCACAGGCTTAGGAAGTGGGTTTTGTTAGGGTTTTTGATTGGGCGGCCAAGCCTCTTTTATTGAAAGAAGAAAACTGTTCTTGGGGTTCTTGACATGCACTTGGTGGTCTGCTCGCGAGATTTTCTTGATTTTGGATTTCCCTGATTTCCCTCTTGACTTTGAGAGTATTCGGTTTGCTTTGGCCCTGAAGTTAACCTGTGAAGAGTCTGAGATAGAATTGAAGCAAAAGTATAGAAACCAATAGTGAATGAATTTTATGGATTCGCCATTTCAAGCCTGTAAGCTAATCTTATTATTTATATGAGGACTACTTTATCTCTAACTTAGGTAAGGGTGATACTTTTCATGATGAAAGTTATACTTAGAAGTTGTTTTATTGAAAAAAATACTGGAAAAAGTCTAAGTACGAATAGAAAGTTTGAAAATGATGTGCGGGAAAAAATGAGTTAGAAGAGTTGGAGAAGGATGATACCTCGCCCTTGTCCAGTGCACTCCCCCCTAACTTATCACGCACTCTGTCCACAGAGTGTCAAAGGGATAGGTTGAGAGGTGCATGGACAAGGGCATTTAGGCGTCAGTTAATCCTGAGCTTGCCCCTGGTGCTTGGAGGAGCTTAGATGCAAACTGTCCACGCAGGGCGTGATAGTCTACGTCAGTCATATCCTCTACTGGTTTCTGAAGAACTAAGATGGTATGCATCCAGTAGAGGACATGGAAGCCGCAGTCGTTGGATTGTCGGATTTGCTGGGGACACTTGTGGCAGAAGGAAGGGCGGTGAAAGTGTTCTTTGGCGTAAGCTTTTGTGTGCTGACTAAGGAGATCAATTAATCTTTCAACACATTATTTTGCCACTACCTCTGTGGGTGTTTTTGGCGTTACGACGTAAACTTTCTGTCGTGGGTTGTACTAGCTATCGGAACTGTTATAAATTGTAATTGTTCCATCCGGTAGGTTTGCTGCCAGAAGTAGCCAGTGTTCATGGTAGAGGAAGGGTAGCATGATGAACTTCGGCGTTGTGTATTATAGATATGAGATTAGTGTTTCAGCTGCGCCGAAGTTCTTTAGCTTTAAAAGATCATCCTTCAGATATGGGGACGCCATGTATGCTGTGGGGTGATCTTGTCTGAGTAGAAGCTGATAGGCGGACATAAGGCCAACAGAGAGGGATCCTTTAATTTGTAAAGATTCTCGTAGAGTGTCTGCCATTATAAGAATGTCACCAGACATGAAAACGAGCTCATCTTTCTCGGCGGAAAGCTTTGACATAATGAGACGTAGTTCATAGCTGGATAGGCCTTTGCAAGCACTGAGATCGAAGTCTGGAAAAGATGGTGTGACGACAGACAACGGGTTTTTGGCGTCTTGGCTTTGCTCAGTAGCG
The DNA here is from genome assembly GCA_963693085.1 of Alisma plantago-aquatica. Classification (NCBI taxonomy): domain Eukaryota; kingdom Viridiplantae; phylum Streptophyta; class Magnoliopsida; order Alismatales; family Alismataceae; genus Alisma; species Alisma plantago-aquatica. Next base: position 1,227,715,183 of record OY856409.1, on the reverse strand, counting down.
GAGGCCGGTCCTTTTGATTTCTCTGACTCTTTTAGAGCTTGGCGGAAGGGTCGCCGCTGTGGTCGCTGGATAGCAGAGAAGAGGTAGCGAGGGACATCATCTGGTGCCATCGTTTGGTCTTTGAAGAACCGTCTGTCGCAGATGAGTTCCATCGCATAACGTCCTCTCAAGGAATGAAAATCTTCAGTGACCAGGGCAGAGAAAGGGATTTCTTGGTTCAGCGCTTGGATGTGACGAATGGTGCAGAAAGCGCAATCCCCGGATCCATCTGTGGCTTGAACTGGAGGGTTTATAATTTTGAACCAGGGCTGGCTCCAGTCTTGGCGGAGAGATGGGCGTGCAGCCCAAATTAGCTTAAGCAGCCGAAAGGGTATGCATCTTGCTTCGTCGGCTGCTTCACCCACAAAGTTTATCGTGCCGGCGGGTAGCTCGGTGCTGCAGAAGTTATAAACTGTGGCGTCCCGAGCCTCTGTATCGACAATCATAGCTAGCCAATGGTTTAAAATTTGGAAAGGCACAGTAAGATAACGTGCTCGTCGTGCTAGCCCGATACGCAGACGTTCGATGGATTTTTCTTGGATATCCTTGTATAGGAGGCCCAAGGATAGGGCGGGTGAGGCATTGAAGACAGGCTGCTTCCTCTTGTGGCTTCTGGAAATTTCGATACAGTTGGCGAGGAGGACACGGAAGATGGACATTGGCATCGTCGACCCAGGTCGCAGGATTTTGCGAAAATCTTCACGTGTCAGCTTGCGCTTCGTTTTAGTGTTGTGGTAGATAATATCATCTCCTGCCTTTGTATCGTCCACGATAGTATTCAGTATAAAGATATCCTGGGCATCTAAAGTGGAAATGGCCGCCATATCAAGGTCATGCATTTTGTGCGGCAGGGGTGGTGGCGGGGGAAGCTCCTGTAGAGGGGGGGAAGGATGTACTTCTGGAGCTTCCTCAGAGCCAATAGTATCGTTGTCTGAGTCCGAGGCAGAATCGAGCTCTTCATCAGTATCCAATTGCACTCGTTCTGACTCGTACTCGTCGAGGGGTGAGGTTGCCGTCGTGGTGGGCGCTGAGAGGGGTAAGACAGCTGTTGTAGGAGGGGTGGCGCCAATTCCGATTATGCATTGGTGGAACTCGGCGAAGGCTGCTTCTTTAGCAGCTTCCCCGATGGATCCCATAGCAGAGTAGTCAAGAAATTGATCCCCATATGATATATTAACATTATCATGATGTGGGGAGTTGGGATCCTTATCACCGTCATGGTGATCTGTTTGTTGTCTGGGTTATGCTCCTTGGCTTGGACCCTCCCCAGCATCATCTGGTTTGTCAGAGTCTTCATCTGAGGAGGTACTGTTGGTGGAGTCTGCTGAAGAATTAGAATCGTCATCATTATCAGCAGCATCTTCATCGTCGTTAGTTGTCTTCTTTTGTGCTTTCTTTTTGCACAGACGATGGATGGATTGGAGTTCATCATAAGCCACTTGCACGTGCTCGTGTGTTTCGAGCAGTGCTTCGTGGGTTTCTTTAAGATCTAGAAAACATTGTTCAGCCGAGAGGAGTCTTGCTGTGAGATCTGTTACTTGATCTCTTAGCTGAATGAGCTCATTATTTGATGACTCCTCCTGGCGATTATGTAGCTGCGTGAGGGTGGTGGTGATGTCGTCCAGGCACGTGCTGAAAGCTTGTTGTTGTTGCTGCAGCTCGCGTAGGGTCTCTGGCAGAGGTAAAGTCTGCGCGGAAATCCTATCGACTTGTGTTGCCAACACTTCATACTGGCGTTGTACTCCCTGGATCAACTTGGGCAAGTTGTTGCAGTGGCCGTCGATGTGGTCGACTTGCGTGGCCACTGAAGCTTGACGTTGTTGGATTCCTTGGAGGATGCCTGGCATGGTGCGGTTCTGCTCACCGATCTGGGCAACCTGCTTAGTTAGACCCTGCACACATGAAAAAATAGAATTTAAAATGTTAGATGGGTCGGTGAGGAGGTTTCAGATGGTGTCAAATTGACGTCCGAATTCCTCACCGACGTTAGTAAAAGGGACCCCAGTGATTGAAGGGAGAGGTGGCTGGGGTTGGGGTGGAATGATAGTGTCATGCGGAAAAGACACAGTTGATGGACCCGCGAATTGCGTGGTGACTGTAGATGGAGTCACTAGCGATGTCGGGGTGGTGGAGGATGGAAAAAATGGTGGCATTCCCGAAGATGGAAATGGATTCGGGAATGTTGATGGAAAGTCGGTGGATGTGAAGGAGGAGAATTCGGGCATTGTGGTGGAGAATGGGGTGCCCGAAGTAAAGAAGGGTGGAGGTGGTGGAGGGGTGGTGAAGGAAGGTGGAGCGGAGGAAGATTGAAGGGTGGTTGATGGTGGTGGGGTGGTGGATATTGGGGTGGTGGAGGGTGGAGAGGTGGTATTGAGCTCAGCATTTAGACTCATTATAAAAGAGTCTAGTGATGAGGATGTAATATGTTCGTCAGGGAGGGGGGGTTCAGTTTCAGGGTTAGGTTTTGATGTGGGTATCCCTGACAGCTCATGAGCTTTGACGAGCCTTCTGGAAGGTCGTTTGACTAGGAGCTTTGCTGTTTTAGTTGCCGGGGCAGTTATACTAAGCTCTGCCTGCCCTGCCTTTGCTTTCTTTTCTCTGGCTTTAACTGAAGCGATGATTTTGGCGATCTCATCTTCAGTGAACAGGAGCTTGTCTTTATCATAGTCAGCAAGCTCAGGAAGTGGCAGCAGGATTCGTGAAGATTTTGTGGGGCAGAATACGTAGTGCAGCCTTCCATCCTTATCCTTTAAGATGTAAGAGTTCTTTAGTGTCTGTTCATTGGTAAGAATGTCGCCTTTTATTGGGCTGCATTTGGGTAGAAGTCTATCCATCTTGAGATATTTAATGATAGATGTGATATGACCACCCGTGCAGATTTCTTTCCCGAGGGCGAAGGCTGAGAGCTTGATCAGCATGTGCCATCCAATGTTGACAGGCAATCCGTTGAGGACTGACCAGAGGACAAAAAGGTCGGATATGAGAATATTTCCTCCTTCGGATCTAGGGAAAAGTGCGCCGACGATAATTTTGTGTAACGTGCGCACTAGGCCAGAATGAACGTTGGAGGCCTTGCTTGTCCTTGCATCTAAGGTTGGTAACCCCGTTAATGACTTCCAGAAGTTATGCTTGTTGAAACTGGGGTGGTCTGTGCCAGCAGCTTTGGCTTTCTTCAGCTGGTCTTTATTGTCGATGAAAATTTCGTTCAGGACATTTTCGGTGATGACCACCTCATTGTTGAAGATTCTGGAGGTTATTCTACGGTCACCACCGTCCCTTTCTTTATGCAAGATGTCCACCACTTCTTAGTTGAAGTATGTGAAGAATTCAGTAGTTGGCTCAGAGTAGGAAATTTCCGATACAAAGTAGAGCCGGGAAAGGTTAGAATTGTCAAGAAGAGTGAGGATTCTGTGGTAGATCCCCATCTTCATCAGTATGCTGGGGCAGGCATGCTTGGTTGGTTTAAGGAGTTGGCTGATGGGGGGAATGATTTGGAGGTGAAGGTTCTCGGGTGGTGGTGCTGTGGTGGTGATGGGAGGAAAGATAGGAACAGTTATTGTGGCAGGGTTGGTGACGGTGGTGGAGGATGGTGGGATGTACCCTGCTAGGATTTGTTCTCTTGCACAGGCAGGGTGGACCTGCTTCCTGGCTCTCTTCTTAGATGTTGGCTCAGTTGTTGGTTCTGGAGCCAATCTCTTCCCCTTAGTTTTTGTAGTGGGTGATTCTTTCTCAGGGGAAGGCTGGTATTCGGAGGCCTCGTCGGATGAGGTCTCTTCGACCTCCTCGTCAGAAGGTTCTTCATCTAGGCAGCGGTTGATTCGCTTGATGTCCTTCATGACAGCAGTCAGGTTTACTTCTGCTGGGACTTTTCCAGTCCTTTTGAAGTCGTCAACTAAGCTTTTCAGATTTGCTCGTTCAGCAATGAGCTTCTCTTTTGTCCAGAAGGGAGCGTCTGTTGGTCCTTGCTTAGCAGGTGAAGTTATTCTGAAATAATTGATAAGAAACAAAAGTTAGAAATCTGAAATTTTGAAATTATAACAAGGTAAAATTATTTTGAATTTGAGTTTTATTAGTTTGATTTAGTTCAAACGGTCCTGAGACCGTTTGGTCTCAAACGGTCTGGAGACCGCGAGGATCCAAACGGTCTTGAGACCGCGAGGATCCAAACGGTCTTGAGACTGCGAGGATCCAAACGGTCTTGAGACCGTGAGGATCCAAACGGTCTTGAGACCGCGAGGATCCAAACGGTCTTGAGACCGCGAGGATCCAAACGGTCTTGAGACCGCAAGGATCCAAACGGTCTTGAGACCGCGAGGATCCAAACGGTCTTGAAACCGCGAGGATCCAAACGGTCTTGAGACCGCGAGGATCCAAACGGACTTGAGACCGCGAGGAAGACGAACCGCGCGGGAGACGAACCGCGCGGCCGTTCGTTGGCTAAGAGCTACGGAAACGATGATGGCGACAACGGCGGGAGGGAGCTCGAACGTGAGTTTTAAATGGTGATGCGTCAACCTGTCACTGCGGTCGGTGGGTCGGCGAAGGGGTAGCTGCTGCAGAGCTGTCGACAAGCCGGGAGTGACGACGAGCTAGGAACGACGACGACGAAGTCGAGAATGACGGCGACGAAGCTGAGTCGTCGGCGAAGCACTTAAAACAGTGACGCGCGGGAGTGTAGAGACGAAGGTGAGAGTGGAATGAAACAGGAGAGTTCGAGAATTCGAGAATCAAGAAGAGGGGCACGTAGGTGGGGGGGTATATTTATAGGTTTTTAGGAGCCCTCTCGGTCAGGTGACCGAGAGAGCTCAAACGGTCTTGAGACCGCGAGGGGCCTCACGGTCATGAGACCGCGAGGAGCCTCACGGTCTGGAGACCGCGAGGGGCCTCACGGTCGTGAGACCGCGAGGAGCCTCACGGTCTGGAGACCGCGAGGGGCCTCACGGTCTCTAGACCATTTGACCTCAAGATCAAGTGGATTTTTATGTATTTTTGGATTTAAAGAAAGCAAAAGAAAAAGGAAAAACAAAGCTAGATAAAAGGGTGTTTAAAAACAAAAGAAAAGGCTAGGGAAGGTGATATTCAGGCCTTGGGTTGCCTCCCAAGAAGCGCCTTGGTTTAGCGTCGCTGGCTCGACAAGATTATTGCTCCGGCTATGCTGACTTTATAGGGTCATGAATCTCGATGGTTTGTCTTGATAACTTGTTTGCCGGAGTGTGGTACTTTTTTAATCTGTGGCCATTTACAGTCCTCTCTCCTCCATTATCGTCAATAATAATGACAGCTCCTGTCGGGTATATATGTTTGATTGTAAAGGGACCCGACCATTTAGTACGCAGTTTTCCAGGAAATTTTTTTAATCTGGAGTTGAATAGGAGGACTTTGTCTCCAACGATTATATCTTTTCTTTTGATGTGGCCATCGTGCCACATCTTAGTTTGTTCTTTGTAGATTCTTGCGTTGTGGTAGGCTGTCATTCGTAACTCTTCTAACTCTTGGAGTTGAAGTTGTCGGAATTCACCAGCACCTTTGAGATCAAAATTTAGTTGCTTAATGGCCCACCAAGCATTATGCTCTAATTCAACTGGCAAATGGCAAGACTTCCCATACACTAATCGAAACGGTGTTGTTCCGATGGGTGTTTTGAAAGCTGTATGGTAAGCCCATAGAGCGTCAGATAGTTTGGTTGACCAATCGGTGCGGTGTCGATTGACAGTTTTTTCCAGAATAGCTTTAATTTGCCTATTGGAGACTTCAACCTGTCCACATGTCTGTGGGTGATATGGTGTAGAAACTTTGTGGTTGACTCCATATTTTCTTAATAAGGCTTCAAAACTCCGTTCCAAAAAATGTGATCCGCCGTCAGATATAATCGTTCTTGGGACGCCGAATCTGGGAAATATTATCTCTTTAAACATCTTGATTACCGGTTTTGAATCGCAAGAGGTGGTTGGTAGAGCTTCTACCCATTTTGAAACGTAATCCACAGCAACCAAGATATACTTGAATCCATAAGACGAGGGGAAAGGGCCCATATAATCTATTCCCCATACATCGAAAAGTTCGATTTCTTGCCATATGTTCAATGGCATTTCATTTCTTTTGGTTATCCCTCCGGATAGTTGGCACTTGTCGCATGATCGTACGTATTCATGTGCGTATTTTGCGATGGTGGGCCAATAAAAGCCAGATTGCAAGACCTTGAGGGCTGTCTTCTTAGAACTCATGTGCCCCCCAGTGGGGCCTGAGTGACAGTGCTCAAGGACCGGAGTGATTTCTGTCTCTGGGATGCATCTACAAAAGAGTCCATCTGCGCATAAGCGAAAAAGATAGGGCTCGTCCCAGAAATATTGCTTAGCGTCATGAATGAACTTCTTTTTGTTGTGATAGGATGCGGATGGGTGAATGATTCCTGTTGCCAAATAGTTGACAATGTCGGCATACCAGGGAAATCCATTGGAGACTTTCATTAGGTGGTCGTCCGGGAGGGAATCTTGGATAGGAACTTTGTCTTCATCCTCGACTCTAATACGGCTGAGATGATCGGCGACGACGTTTTCCACTCCGCTTTTGTCTTTAATTTCCAAATCGAATTCTTGAAGCATTAGCACCCAGCGGATAAGTCTAGGTTTTGCGTCTTGCTTCTGAATCAGATATCGTATAGCGGAGTGGTCAGTGTAGACAATGACTTTAGCTCCTATCAGGTATGAGCGGAATTTTTCAAATGCGTAGATGACAACTAAAAATTCCTTTTCTGTAGTGGTGTAATTTTTTTGTGCTCCATCCAGTGTTTTAGATGCGTAGTATATAACATGGGGTTTCTTGTCGATTCTTTGCCTTAAAACGGCCCCTATGGCATAATCGCTCGCATCACACATGATTTCGAAAGGTAACGACCAATTTGGAGCTCGTAATATTGGTGCAGAAATCAAGGCATCTTTCAGAGTTGTGAAACTTTGCAAGCATTCTTGGTCAAAGTTGAACTCTGTGTCCTTGGTCAGCAGTTGTGTCATGGGTTTTGCTATTTTGGAGAAATCTTTAATAAATCTTCTATAAAACCCAGCATGTCCTAAGAAGGCACATACTCCTTTTACATCTTTTGGTGGCATCAATTTTGAGATAACGTCAATTTTTGCTTGATCCACCTCGATCCCTCTGTCGCTCACTCTGTGTCCTAGAACAACACCCTCTGTTACCATAAAATGGCATTTTTCCCAATTTAAAATGAGGTTTGTTTCCTCACATCTTTGTAGGACTTGAACCAGGTTGAGCAGACAGTTGTCGAAGGAGTCTCCATAAACTGAAAAATCATCCATGAATACCTCCATTATAGACTCTGTCAATCCCGCAAAGATAGCAGACATGCATCTTTGGAAAGTAGCTGGTGCATTACAGAGCCCGAATGGCATTCTTCTGAAAGCGTACGTCCCAAAGGGACAGGTAAAAGTAGTTTTCTCTTGATCATCCAGATGTATCGGGATTTGGTAAAAGCCGGAATATCCATCGAGGTAACAAAAGAACTTCTGATGAGATAGGCGCTCGAGGACCTCATCTTGGAAAGGCAGGGGGTAGTGATCTTTTCGTGTTGATTTATTAAGTTTCCTATAATCAATGCACATACGCCACCCTGTAACGGTTCTAGTGGGTACCAGTTCGTTTTTGTCATTAAGAACAACGGTGGTTCCCCCCTTTTTAGGGACCACCTGCACTGGGCTTACCCACTGAGAATCAGAAATTGGGTAGATAATGCCTGCCTTTAGAAGCTTGAGGACCTCGAGGCGAACCACCTCTTTGAGGTTGGGGTTTAACTTTCTCTGGTGTTCTCGCGATGGTTTAAACTCTTCAACCATGGGCAGTTTGTGCATACATAAAGCAGGGTTTATGCCCGTCAGATCAGTCATTTTATAGCCAATTGCTTTCTTATGCTTCTTCAGTTCATCGAGGAGTCTGTTTTCTTGATCATCCTCCACAGTGGAGCTGATGATTACTGGACAGAGCTTCTCATCATCAAGAAAAACATGTTTAAGCCCCTCGGGTAAGGCTTTCATTTCTGGAGCCTTAGGTGGCTCAGTGGCTTCTATAATTGTGATGGCTTTAAGTTCTTCAAACGTGGCTGTCGGAGCTTCTTCAGCTTTTTCTAAGTATTACAGGCACTGTTGTACTAGTTCACTGGCCGAGAATTCTACATCCGGATTTGTAAGAGTATTTTCCAATTCGTCGGATGGTTCAGACATTTCTAACTGGGACATTTGATATATAACATCCAGGAGAAAGACTTCCTCTTGAATGCTTGGACCTTTCATGCTGTTTAGAACTCTGAACTGGAAAGCCTCCCTCCCAAGTCTCAAAATAATAGTTCCTGCTTCGACATCAATGAGAGCTCGGGCGGTAGCTAGGAAAGGTCTTCCGAAGATTATCGGATATCTCAGGTCTTCTTGTATGTCCATAATAACAAAATCACACGGGACATAAGAATTTGTTCCTATTCTGACATGGATGTCTTCGATAATGCCAAGAGGGGCAGTTATGGTAGAGTCAGCTAACTGAATTGTCATAGTCGTAGGTAACAAATCAGTGAAGCCTAATCTTTTACACATTGAATAGGGCATAATAGATATGCCTTCTCCTAGGTCTGCCAATCCTTTCTTGCTGGAGCCATTTCCAATGGAACACTGAATGCCGAAGGAACCTGGGTCCTTCTTTTTCTTTGGCATTTTATTAAGCAGAATATCTGAAGTGGTCTGAGCAAGTTTCACTGTTTCATGCTCCTCTGTCATATACTTTGTCGACAAGAGGGTTTTCAGGTATTTTTCCCAAGCGGGCACTTCGGAAAGGGCATCAAGAAAAGGAATATCAATGTATAACTTTTTCATAGCTTCTTTAAATTTTTGGAACCTAGTGTCCATTTTGGTTCCTTTTAGTCTGTCTGGGTAAGGAATTCTTGGTGGGACTTCTGAGATTGGTTCCTTTTCCTTTTCTTTCTCTGTAGAATTTTCTGTTTCTCTGCTTGAATTCCCTGTTGGGGAAAGAATGGCTACGTTATCATCATCATGGTCGATTCTTGTGACATCAGGAAGGACACGACCAGACCGCGTGGTGACGGCATTAAGTTGTTCCGGTCTGTTTGGGTTATGACGGGGGTTTGCCTCTGGTTGCCCAGCAAAAGTGCCGGCTTGAGGTTTCAATTGAGCGTCAATCTGTGCCAGTTGGGCTTCTACGGCTTTTTGTTGAGCTTGTTGGTTTGCAAGCATGGTTTGTTGCGATTGAAGCATTTGTCTAATCAAGGATATCTCATCAGATGATTGGGGAGGAGCACCCCTTTGTTGATACTGAGTGACTTGCTGTCCTGGTTGTTGTAGAGGTGCAGTTAACTGTGGCTGCTGTGGCTGCTGCAACTGGGGTTGCTGTGGCTGCTGCAACTAGGGTTGTTGCAACTGAGGGTGCAGTCCTGAATGGGCATATTGGTAAGAAGGATTCCTGGGATAGTTAGATCTTTGAAAACCTTGTCTGTAATTCCCTTGATTGAAGTTATTCTGAAATCCTGGTGGTTGTCTATTGAAAGATCCACCTAGTGCCTGCTGCTGTGGGTTGGCAGTCCCTGTAGGATTCCCGTATTGAAAACCAGGATGGTTCCTTGGTTTGTCTGGGTTGTAATACACTTGGCCAGGTATTGAATGTATGGAGTTGACTTGATCTGGCATTTGGTCTTCGGGATGCTCGATAATGGGTTCATATTGCGGCATAGGTGGTTGTAAATCCATCATGACATTGTATAACAGGCCACATGATAATGTGGGATGATCGGATGCATGACAGGCTTCACAAGCTCCAGTAGCTGCCTTAACATGTTGAACCTGAGAGCTTTTCTTCTTATCATATTCCCCGAAAGAAGTTTCGAGGGCTTGTTGCTTGCTAGCAATAGTCTTCAAAGCCTCATCAATGGCCTTGAGTTCCATGGATTCTACCGCTTTGTAAACCTTGAGAACGCCTTTGGGTTGGTTAGATGACCTTCCCCAATTGGATTGGTTCTCGGCCCCCAGCATAACTATATTCCAGGCATCTTCATAATTCTTTCTCATAAAGTTTCCTCCAGATGAGGAATCTAGGAATTGCTTAATATCATCACTTACTCCTCTGTAAAATGTTTCTATTAGTTGATTTTGAGATATGCCATGGTGAGGACACTTTCTCAGGAGTTCTTTGAATCTTTCCCAAGCTTCAGCAAGTGTTTCTCCAGGTAGTTGGGAAAAGTGATTAATCTGTCCCCTAATCTCATAGGTTAGCGAAGGTGGGAAGAATTTCTCAAGAAACTTCTCTTCTAAGGGAGTCCAAGTAGTGATGATGGGGTGTCTATCCAAAGCGTTGTACCAGCTTAGTGCTCTTCCAGATAAGGTGAAGTGGAAAAGGTGTAACATGATTGCTTCCATTGCAATTCCTGCTTGGGGTACAAGTCGGCAGAGTGACTTGAATCTCTTAAGGTGATCCATGCAATCATCTCCGGGTGCTCCGGAGAAAGAGATGCCTTGCATGATCTGGATCCATTGCGTCCGAATTTCAAAGTGTGGTATGTTAATAATCGGTGGTTGGACAGGATGATCGTCTTCATAATTCTTTGGGACTGCGTAGTCCCGAAGTTGCTTGTTTCTTAACGCAAGTTGAGCAGCAGCATGCTCTGCTTGGATGCGGGCTTGTTCCTCAGCTCGGATCTCAGCTTGCACCTGAGCACGAGTGTCGGCAATAAGTTGTGCTCGTTGTGCTGCTATGGTGGCGTTGACTCTTTCTGCAACAAGGCGTTGCTCTTCGGCCATCTGTCTGGCTCTTTGGCAGTTAAGTCTATTCCTTCGGTGGAAACTTCTTTCTACCTCAGAATCATATTCTGGTTCAGGGGAGAATCCGATGCTATGCGGGGGTTGCATACACGTTTTCTACCTGAGTAGAAGGAAAATCACACGTTAGGATAATGGAAGGAAATGAAAAAAAATCAAGAAGTATTGGAGTGGTTATCAAGAAAAAGTGTAAAATCCTAATCAACCAAGAAGTTGGTAAGTAAAAACTAAAAAGTTCCGTTGTCCCCGGCAACGGCGCCAATTTTTGATGGAGTTTTGCAACACCACTAAAAATCCTAAGGTGATGAATCCTTAGGTTTAGCCTTGCTATTACTATGGTAAGAACTCCACCCACGTGTGTTAAGACACGCGGAAGTCTTATCGTAGTATAGTTAAGGGTCGAATCCTCGGGACAACGGTCTTGACGAAGTCAAGATGGAAAACGTTTTAGTTCTACTTAACTACTTAACAGTTGATATTTAGATCGAAAGTTTGATGTTGGTTTTAAAGCTAAATGCGAGGAAAGTAAAGCAAGAAAGTAAAGATTAAGGTTGTAAACAATTGATAAAAACCACTAGGATGTTATCGGGTTTCACACCACTACACATGGATCAAGTCATGCAACATAATAAAACAACCTGCAAAAAGAGTCAAATCAGTTAGTATCTTGTAGTCCTAGCTTCCTTTCGGATAACTAGCTACGAGAAGCGTGGAGTATTGCAATGCCAGCCATTCCATAATGAATGGTCACATGCTTTGCATTACTCCTTCATGAAATGTGTTCCTCGACCTTACCAAGGTTGCACTTCCATACGTCAACTGATTCCATTTCATAGTATGAAAGTGCAACGATGGGGGTGAGTTTACTCCACTCCTGAAAACACTTCTAGACACCGAAACAGACATATGGTGACTACATACATCCATAACCAACATTCAATCGATATTTAGATCTAAGGGTACAAACATAGACAATTCATACCAAAAGACAATATGTAACACAAGTTGATGATCAAGCAACTAGTATTCATTAAGCGATTGAAGTCAAACTGAAAGGAAGAGTATCTTTATTACAAGTTATTGAATTACATCGCATGAAATGAAAACATGGGTAGCGGGGCTACTCCCCGCACCCTAGTGAATGAAACTACTCGCTCATGGCAAAGGAGGTGAGAAGAGAGAGAAAGAACGTCATCTCCACGGAGGAGGGAAGGTTGAACCCTGGGTGAAGAGAGAAACGATCTTCGCACTTCGTGGTTGCTTTGATGAAGGATTTTCTCTTCCCACCTTCTTTGTTGAAGAGATGGAAAGAAGAGAGAGAAGGAAGCTTGATGATGAGCACGGATCTTAAAACTGGCAGCCTTGGGGCAGTGGACGGAAAACCAGAGTGCTCTGGATCTGGAGAGGCAGCCTTTGGGCGTCTTGGAATTTGATGCTTTTGAAGTGGCCCTTGAGGTCCTATTTATAGGCTCAAGTTGAGCCCAAACGGTCTTGAGACCGTTTGGTCTCAAACGGTCTTGAGACCGTGAGGCTTCTCGCGGTCTTGGGACCGTGAGGCTTCTCGCGGTCTTGGGACCGTGAGGCTTCTCGCGGTCTTGGGACCGTGAGGCTTGTCGCGGTCTTGGGACCGTGAGGCTTGTCGCGGTCTTGGGACCGTGAGGCTTCTCGCGGTCTTGGGACCGTGAGGCTTGTCGCGGTCTTGGGACCGTGAGGCTTGTTGCGGTCTTGGGACCGTGAGGCTTCTCACGGTCTTGGGACCGTGAGGCTTGTCACGGTCTTGGGACCGTGAGGCTTCTCGCGGTCTTGGGACCGTGAGGCTTCTCGCGGTCTTGGGACCGTGAGGAGTCTTTGTGAATTTTTTTTTGTTTTCTGTAATGAAAAAGAGGAAAAGTTAGTTTATTGATGTATCTGTAATAAAGTAAGAAGGTTTAATGATTCTATTTAGTTTATCTAAGAAAGAGTATGGAAAACTAAAGATAACTAATAAGATAACGTCACAAAATGAGAGGTTATCAGTTTTGCTCTAAGATGAACATGTGGGGCTAATCTGCTTCGTCTTTAGGACTGGGAGTAGCCCGGGAATTCATTGTATGACAATTTTATCATAGTAATTCATATCTTATCTCTTAAATCCGTGGTATAATTTCATTTTCTCAATTATATTGTTATGCTTGATCACCATATTAATAATCTAATGCCGTTAATTGCTTTGAAAGAAGAATTAATGGTTGATAAAAGATGAAATTTACATTAATTGACAAATCCCTTGAACAAGGTGGTGTATGATTAATGGTGGATACCGAGAGGTCGTTTTTAATGCACCTAGTTTAGGGTATAGGTTACTACGACGGTGGAACCGACCTAGACGTAGGTAGTGAATTGTACCACGACAGTGGGCAATTTTGATTTCAGGCCACTACCCGGATAGAGAGATAAAATTGAGTGACTATGCAAAATTTAATACAATGAAAACCCGCGGTGAAACTGCAATCCTAAAGATCTCGTTTTGAATTGATTAAACCAAACATTTAATCGATTGCTTGTTTTGTTTTATTTTTATTTTCTTTTAATTTTAACAACAACTCTCAATTATTTAATCGGCCTAGCTGATCGTGAGTAGTTAGTAAGAGTCTCCGACAATTTCACGTATCCCTGTGTTCGACTCGGGCCTCACAAAGGCCTATATTACTTCGACGCGTTCACTTGCATTTCTACGCACGGTAAATTTGTGTCACTTGGCCCAATCAGGGCTGGACAGGTGACCGCGTCAACCCTCGACCTTGACTCGCCCAAGCAAAGGAGAAATAAGCAAAATGACAGAAATGCCCCTGGGTGATAAAACAAAGATGAGAAGAGAAGCAGGGCAAAGCCGACCATTGCCAAAGGGGATTCAACCCCGAAGTCGCGAGCCAGCCACGGCCGTGAGAATGAGGTTCTGCAAAGGCCGATGGCCAAACCTCAAACCAAGAAATTGAGACCAAAACTCACTGGAAAACTCACCGAAGAGTTTGCTAGGCCAAGACGAACACGAAGAACTGATCGCCACCTGAAACCGTGGACAAAAAGGAAAACAGGAAGCCAATTTCAGAAACACTGCATACCTAGAAATCATCACCGCAGAATATGATTCAACATCTTCTGATGGTTTCGCTAACACAACTGGCCAAGGAAAGGGGTTCTTCAGTATCTTTTCCATCACGTTTGTGTCTGGTCTAACCTCCGCCAACTGCCGGCAGTGAGCAGCCAACACGGAAATTAGGGAAACACCTTTAGGGGTCAAAGGGGTCAAAGGCATATGGGGAATTTGCTCCTAGCAATGTTTCAGTGGATGAGGAAGGGGTTTTATAGGGTCCGACGACGTGGATTTGTGAGAAGAAAAGAAAAAGCAAACAGAGTGGAGAGGAGAGAGAAACTAGTTGACAGAGAGTTTGGGTGAAGGAAACATAACAAAACTAGGGTCCCCAAAACTCAGAAGAACATGGAGATGGTGAAAAGCAAGTCGGACGGGGCCAAAAAGGAAAGAGAGGTGAGGAAAACGTGAAGGGAAATCTGGTTTACTATTCCACTTGAGTCCGTCTCCTACCCAAGGTAGGAGACAACACGCCGATCGTCAGATCAAAACTAATGACTAGGATCAAGGTGCGATAGTGGACTAAACACACGTGACAGAAAAGAATTAGGATATTGTAGGAAAATTGGTTTAGAGTAAAGTGAGGTAATTAATTATGTGCCTCTTTATCTCTCTTCAATTAGGGGTCCATATGTTATCCAAATTATATGAGATTTGTTACAGAGGCAAATTAAGATATGTAGATTCTGAATATAAAATTCGATTTGCCTTTTGAAAACTTTTAATGTGTCAAATAAATCAAATACTATTTTCTCTTTCCTCCTTCATTAATGGCATTAGGATTATCCAAATTAGGTGAAACTTCATCCAAAAGTTAATTTAAGTGTGTTGAATACGAATTTGTCATCAATTTTACATATTGGAGTTGTTTGAGCTTATATTAATATTTTGAAGGTTCTACACACTTTCTCTCTCCCGATTTTACCTTTTAAGCAAACTTTCTCCAAATTGGATAAAAGTTTACCCAAAGGCTATATTTATTATGTAGATCACGAATATAAGATTATTTTCCTCTTTTGGAGTCATTTATTATTTTTATTTAGTAATTACTCCTTTTAGGCAATTTCTCTCTCCTAACCATATTATTTCAAGGTTGTCCAAATTCAATGAAAATTGACATGTAGGCTTATTTTGATGTGTATATTACGAATTTGAAGTCTATTATTTAATTTGAGGCTTTCTTACATGGGTTATATCATCTAGCCCATTAGAGGCCCTTTATCTTAATTACTTATTCAATTAAGTTCTTTATCATCTTATTACCATCCAAAAGAATTGTGTGACATATTAGATTACATTATTCATGCATTAGATTATTAGGAACATAATCTTAAGCCCAATCTCAATCTTGATTGGCTAAGAACAAAAGGTCAAACTTCTAGGGTAGGGCTTGAGATCTGGTATGTTACAAAGCTTGTGGACAAGATGCATAGGAAGTACCTATCTCTTTTCTCATAGGATTTCAGGGGAGAAATCCTTGTTAGGGGTTTATGGATGTAAGGCCCCTGACCTAGATTGGTTCTTGATGGTTCTTGATTTGATTAATAAGATTCTTAAACCTTAATATAATCTATTGAATTTCCTTAATAACATGTGACATGCCCGTGTTTCCATTTTGGTCCTATTTGGTTGATGTTTGAGCAAACTGTGCATGTTTTAGACCAAGTTGTAATTTACCCATGTTGAGGGTTAATCTTGAAATTTGTCACATGTAGGTTGTTCCTTTTGTGCCTTAGTATCATAAGAGAGAGAATGATGGATAGAGGCACCTTGTTGGACCTTGGTAATGAGGTGGCATCATGGGATGATGTTAGGGTTTGTATGGTTTGGTTACATGCTTGAGTTTGATGGACGTATCGACCTTGTGAGTTGATTTTTGAAGTGTTGTGACTTCAACACTTCCCTTGGTTGATAATTGTTGTGACCTTGATGCTTGTTCTTTGAGTTGGTCACTAGGGTTTCTCACGTGGAGACGTGTTGCGACCTTGGATGCGTTGTGACCTTGGATGTGTTGTGACCTTGGTGGTGTTGCGACCTTAGTTAGTTGTTTTATTGTGACCTTGGGGGTATGTGGACCTAAGTGGTCACTAGACTACCTTGATTTTGTTACCCTTTCTTACATGCAAGTCTAGAGTGCTTTCATGGCCTATCCTTTATGGACATGTGTCCTTTTGGTGATCTAACATCTTGACACCTAATGATCCTACCTCTCTCCTACCCATGAGTATATAAACCTTCTCTTTCACATGAAAGTATATGTTTTATCTCTTTTATTCCTCTCTTCTCCCTTGTCTTTGTCCTTGATCTTGGTGGATATATAAAAGGTGGTGATCTTGGAGCTTTGGTGGTTGATAACCTTTGCATGTGGTGATCTTAATCTTGATCATCTTCTTTGTGGGGACCTTGGTGATCTTCTTTCTTGGTAAGTGGTTCTATACCTTGATTTAGTTTTTCCTTTGGAACCCTACCTCTTCCTTTCTCCTCTTGGCTGTGAGACTATGGACTACCACGGTGGCTATCTTGAGGAACTTCTCTTCACAAAGGTCTAGACCATGTTTTGACCATGGTATACCTAAGTGAGATGAAGCTTTCTCCTTTCTTCTTTCTTCTTTCTTCTCTCTTGTTTGGCCTAGGGTTGTGTTTTCTTCTTCTTGAGCTTTCTATTGACTTTGGTGGGTATCTTCTTCCTAAGGTGACCTTGTGGCCATAGATTTGATCCTAGTTTGGAGTTCCTTCTCTCTTCGAGCTCATGGATTTGGAGCTTGATCTTCATCTTAAGAAAGTTTATATAACTTTCCCCTGTACTACTATTGTACCATTATCTTGCTTTCATGTTGCTGATTTCATCTATAAAACATGAGTACAAGATGTGAGATGATATTATCATAATCTAGGGTTTATGATTTTGAAGTATTCTTGCATTGATTACCCCTTCTCTAAAACCCTAATTCATGCACACAAAATTCTTAATGATAAGTGGAGTTGTTGTTCCTTTTCATGCAACATGATCTTTGGCTTGATCGCCATGTTATGTTTAAGTCATCATATGACATTGGAGGTTTTTATCTCTAGATACATGAGTTGGACACATGGTTTTCCTTCTATCATCATGGTTTTCCATGTTTACCTTGTGGCATTTTTTTTTAGGCTTTTGATGTCCATCTTTGCATGGATCTTTTCTATAAGGACCCTGACCTCCATTTAGGGCTTATCCTGTTTACTTTATCTAACCCTGGTGTTTAGTCTCTTGCTAATAACCTTTAGTGGTGATTAGGGTTTGTTTGTGCTTTGTTGAGAGATGGAGGTGCTACTTTCAATTAACCCAAGTCTAGGGTTGTTGAGCAAGTTTGTGACCTTGAGAAGTGTTCTTCTCTCTCTTTGCTTCCTCTAGTGTTGAGAGGAAGGGTTGGGCTAGTTGCTTGAGTTGCTTTGGGCTTGGATGAGCTTGTTGGGCCTTGAGATGCCTAGCTTGAACCTTGCCCTTACTTTGTTGACCTTGTGTCGGGCAGGAGTGCCTTGTATCGGCCATAGGTGTGTCGCCTAGGGAGTGATGTCAGACATGGAGATGGGGTGTGTCGTCCATGGACCCCTTTGACCCTTTTGACCTCGTTTGTGTCACCACTAGTGGACACTTGGCGCTTGATGCTTGCATGTGGCAATGGCCTTGGACATGTGTTGAAGGCAAGTTAGAGAGGTGGCATTGCCCATGGACAAGTGTCCCTAGGTGGGCGACACCTTGCCTTGTCTTATCTTGGTTTCTCCTCCATACTCTCATATATGTGTACCTTCTTTCTCTTGCTAAGGATCCCTTTAGTTCCTTAGTTCCCTTCTCCCTTGGTTGCAAGACACCTCTTCCTTTGCAATCTTGGTGGCCGATCCCTATCTTGGAGTCTTCTTCTTCTTCCTCTTGAGGTGGTGCTTGGTGCTAGGAGCTTGGAGCTTGCTTAAGGCGAGTTACATAACTCCTAACCCTAATCATATTACTTTCTTATATATCCTTGTATGTCTTCTTATGATCATAATCGGCTTGTATGTTGCTAGATATGTCTCTTGCTTAGTTGTACCCTAGTTGGCCGAACCATGTTTTTAGGGTTTCCTTGTTAAGCAACACTTCTTTCCCTCCTTGGTCTCAAGGAGTGAGGTTGAGCTCTAGTACTATGAGCAATACCCCTCTCTCGTTCAAGTTTAGAGGTGAGCTTGTGTTCTAGTTGCTTGAGAAACACCCTCCTCTCACCATGGATATGAGAGCTAAGATTTTTGGTAGACGTAGACCCATGTTGAGGTTGATCCTTGTGGTTGCCCGAGTTGTGATAGAGGTTGTGCAAAAACCCTCTCTCTTGGTTGTTGAGAGGTGAGCCGATCTTCTTGATCAATTAGGGTTGGTACCCTTGTGCTTGAGGTTGAGGATGATCTTGTTGGGCTGTATCTTGCACGATATGGCTTGAGGATGGTGTTGCCTGATACCCTCTCTTAATCTAGAGTTCTGGTCGATATGATGAGGTTGTGTTGGGCGATACACCTTGGTCCTTGCCTTGTATGTTGGCCGATAGGATGAGGATAGCTTGGTTGGATGTTAGGCTTTCCTTTGCTGCCCATTTGAGTTGTACCCTTGGTCATTGTGCCTATATGTGTTTGGTTGTTGGCCGATACCTTTTTGTGTTGGGCGTTATGCTTTGTTGAGTGCCCTGCCCGATACACCTAGCTTGGGTAGTGGCTTGGTGCCCATTACACCTTGAACGTTATGAAGCTCTGTAAGCTAGTCTTGTGTTGGGCGCCATGGTTTGGTGAGGATGACTAATAGAGTGGCATATGGTGACCCTAACCCGACACAAATGGATGCCCAACATCCATGGATGCACGATACATATAGTTGCACGACATGCCTTGAGGTGGTAGCCCGACACCCTTGCTGTGATGGGCCGATATGCTATTTGTGAGGAAAGTTACCCTACCCGATACCACTTCTAGTGGGGGCGCCCTGCCCGTCACACTTCTTGTGAGGGTAGTGGGCACTTCTAGTGAGGGTCCTGTTCCACCCGAAAGCCCATCTGATAGTTCTTTATTATGTGATCATATTCTTGTTGTGGTTCATGAACCTTTGACATGTTTGATAGTAAAGTGGTTGATATAGTAGAACACATATATGTAAGCATGGCATATCTGAAACTCTAATGACTTGATATTACTTGTGTTTATGATCATCTTGAAATCATATATATATATATATATATATATATATATATATATAGATATATATATATATATATAATGATAAGTTTGGAAGTATATGAGTTTCTTCACATGATGACGTGACCCATGTCTATGGTCACAAGTTGAGGCATGAATGATAAAGCATGTAATCATCAATGTTGCCCTATATTGACAATATAATAATTCTGTTAATCTATGAGGGTTTTAGTTATCTCTATGATGGTGCACACTAACCATGTAGGTGTTTCATGTGGATGCATAGCCAGGTAAAGGGCTATGAGGTATATATGTTTGAATGACACTACATTGATGGTCATTCTTGATGATGAGATAACATGCATCACTAGTCTTATGTGTTTTGGTCTGATGACATGGGTTTGGCTTAAGTGCCTAGTTGAGGTGTTATCCTTTGATGATGAGATCTGGGATTGTTATCCCAAGTAACGAGATTGGCTTATGAGGCAGTTGTTTCTTGTGATGAGGGATTGAGATCCCGGGTTATTGTGATAGTGGTAACAATAATGTAGCTTAATGTTATATTTGTGATACCACTTGTTTGCCTCAGCAATCCACTTAAAATATACTAACTAATTATAGTGGAACATATCATGTAGTTTGCCCTGGCCATAGATCCATCATCGTCAGTAGCTGGTGATGGTGAAATAGGTTCTCCTGCGGGTTAACCTAGAAGCACATATTATTGAATATGTGTGGTTTCTCCTAGCCAGAAATGAGGAGGTTAGAGTGCAACTTCAGTTGTAGACTCAAGATATATATAAGATCATGGTGAAAAGGCCCATGGCTCAGCGTGATAGAGCATGAATGTGTTCACGGCTCAGGGAGCACAGTGAACTGGTCCGTGGCTTAGATATACTAGCGCCGAGACCTGTACCAAGGCGAGCTAGAGAAAGGGTATCCTGCGGGAGCTGACCTTGTGGATGAGGCCACTTAAGCATGAGACTGTGGTCGTGCTTTGGTTCTCGTACACTGACCACGAGGTGGGAGGTCGTGGAGTCCGACTCTTCCATTGACCTTGTATGACACCGACTTGGGTTTCACAACCGAAGGTTGGATTTGAGCGGTACGACTCACTTCCTCATGGCATAATAAAATGTAATCCAACCAAATAGTATTTATTGCTTAAGGAAAAACACAGAACATTGGTTGAGGCCTTGCTTATGTAGTTGATCTTGTTATACTTTGCAGTTACTTGTACGTTCCTTATGTTATAGGGTAATATCTTATAAATCTTATCTTGTCAATCATGTTCCATAAAGAAATATTTGGTTATATGCCTCCCGTACATCTTGGTAAGCTCATAACAACTTTCCTCTATAGACTGCTCTTATTGTACCTTCTATCAGTTATCTGCTGTTGTTGCTTAACCTTTGTGAGGTTTTATGGTTTCAGCGGGAGTTATGTTTCTCGCTGGGACTGTGTGTCTCACCCCATTAGTTTACAACCTTTTTAGGTGTTCGCGCTAGACGTGGTGGTGGTCGCGGGGTTGCGGCCGAGCAATAAGAAGAGGAGCAGTAGAAGGCAAGAGATGGATATGCTGCTATTTTGGTTGTTCTGTAGTAGAGTCTTAGAGTCATCCCTGTACTCTCAGGTCCTCGGAGGCGTTTTGACGTTGTTTTACGATGTATAGCTGATGAAGCTTTGTATATCCTACTGCTGTCCAGATGTGGCCCGTTATGTATGTAAAAATTGGTGATGAACTCATGTGGTGACAAGATAGCTGATATTCTAAGCTGTGAACATGTATCAAGACTTGTAAATGTTTATATAACCTGTTTTCTTACAGGATGAAGATCTCAATGTAATAGTTTCTTAGTTTATCTGTTTCTTGAAATCAGTTTTAATTATCCCGTGCTTTTGGTCCTTCAGTGGTTTATGGTGTTTTCCACATGTTTTTGCGTGGCACCTCGTTGTCTATGTGATAGCGGGATGTGTCGCCACAAGTTTGGTATCAGAGCCCTAGGTTCGCTGAGTCTACGGTGATTTAGGACTAGGTTGTATTTGTTCTTGTGAGTTTTCCAGATTTTCAAACAATCATCTTTTGCCCTCAGCAGAAGGAAAAGCCAAGATGTGTGGAAACCATATAGAACATGCTGCCGAGAGCAGCGATGCTGCATCAGTTGATGGAGCTGAAAGGCAGGCACATGAAGATCGGGTGCCTGAGGTCCCCCAACTTGACCCAGCCATTCTCGAAAACCCTACCTACCAATAGATTTTGGGGCAGATGATGGCTATGATGAATCTCATGATAGAGAGATTTCCAGTGCCTCCGCCGAGAGCATAGGCTCCCCATGGTGAAACATCAGTATTGGGAAGATCTTTGAGCGGCTTCGCTGAGTCGGAGCTTCAGACTATGCTGGGACGGCTGATCCAGCGGATGTAGATCTGTGGCTGACAGGTCTTGAAAAGCCCTTCTGGATCCTCGACATCCCCGAAGCAGACAAAGTCAAGCATGCTGTCTACCTTATGAAGGGTAGTGCTGGTCACTGGTGGACCATCAAGGAGGAGAAGCGACCCGGTGAGGTGATCGGTTGGGAGGTTTTTCGGCGAGAGTTTGTTAGCAGATACTTTTTGCAGACGTATCTGGATGAGAAGATCAGCCAGTTTGAGTGCCTGTGCCAAGGAGCGATGAACATCACTGAGTATGAAGCCAAGTTCATGGACCTGTTGAGGTTTTGTCCTCACATGGCGGCAACAGATGACGAGCGAATCAGATGTTTTGAGAAAGGCATGAGTGCTGAGCTGACAAAACCAGCTTCTGTGTTGGAGAACCGAGAGTGGTTTGCCACATTTGTGGAATCTGTCCAGAGGATCGAACGGTCAGTTAGGGAGAAAAGAGAATCCATGTCTAAGAAGTGGCCTACTCAGTTCCAGGGACAGCGGTTTGGTGGCTTCAAGAAGCTGAGGTTTTCAACACCTTCTGGGTTAAGAGGTTCTAGTGCACCATCACAGTGGTCTCCGAGTAAGGGAAGAGGATATGGTTCTTCACCGTCAAAGGCACACAGTACAACTTCTGTAGTAGTAACAAGGCCATCTAGGCCACAACAGTGAGACCAGTCATGCCATCTGTGTGGTCAGATCGGGCATTGGAAGTCAAATTGCCCAAGTAAAGATGTTGAAGTGACACAAAAACTGAGGCAGAATCAACAAGGGGCAGATAGACAATAAACCAATAGTAGCATCGGATGAGGACACGGTCAAGCATCACAATCAGGATCGTCTGCTCAAGGAAGTAGAGGATGTGGACAGCAAGCAACGACTCGATTCTATGCTATAAGTTAGCCGGAGGTGATAGTCAACCCGCGAGTGGTGGTAGGTCAGATGGAGTTATTTCATTCTAATTTGTCTTCTTCTTGCTTTATATCTGTTCTGGTTGACTCGGGTGCTACACACTCTTTTATCGCCCATAGTACACTTGAAAATTGTCTTTTACCTATTAGTTGTAAGAAAGATAGCCTGCTGTTAGAAACCCCTCTTGATGGTTCCTCGATGCTATGAGAGGAGTGCCCATCTTGTGTTTTATCTTTTTCAGGACACAACATACAAGTGGAGCTTATACCACTTGATATGCATGGATTTGATGTGATCCTTGGGATGGATACCTTAGAGAAGTATAAGGTTGTGTTGGACTGTGGTTCCAAGCAGGCAGTGTTTGATGTTTGGGGAGAGAAGTGGATCTTCCAAGGAGATAGGAAGATTCTTCTAACGTGTCTAGTGTCAACGATGGTGGCGGAAAAGCTACTTCGGCAAGGTTGTAAGGCGTTCTTAGCTCACATTGTGGATACCAAGGTAAAGGGTCCCAGCCTTGAGGAGGTGACAGTTGTCCGAGAGTTTGCAGATGTGTTTCCTGATGAGTTCCCCTGTGTTCCTCCACCCTGAGAGGTTGATTTCGAGATCAATCTGGTTCCAGGAACACAACCAGTTGCACAGACACCGTATAGGATGGCTCAAGTAGAGATGGCAGAACTAAAGAAGTAGTTACAAGAGTTATTGGAGAAAGGTTTCATCTGACCGAGTACGTCACCTTGGGGTGCTCCAGTGTTGTTCGTTAAGAAAAAGGACAGATCGATGCAGCTATTCATAGATTATCGGCAGTTGAACAAAGTCACGATTAAGAACAAATACCCGTTACCGAGGATAGACGATCTGTTTGATCAGTTGCGTGGTGCTACAGTGTTTTCAAAGATCGATCTAGGGTTCGATTATCATCAGTTGAGGATTAAGGCGGATGACATACCAAAGTCATCTTTTAGGACAAGGTATGGTCACTATGAGTTTGTGGTTATGCCATTTGGGCTAACCAATGCACCTGCTGCTTTCATGGACCTGATGAATCGAGTGTTCCGTCCGTTTCTAGATCAGTTTGTTGTAGTCTTTATAGATGACATCTTGATCTAGAGTCGGGGCAGTCAAGAGCATGAACAACATCTTCGACAAACGTTGACCCTCCTTCGCCAACACCAGTTGTATGCCAAGTTTGGTAAGTGTGAGTTCTGGTTGAAAGAAGTAACTTTCTTGGGTCATGTGATATCCGAAGAAGGAGTTAAAGTGGACCCGAGGAAGGTGGAGTCGGTTACAGAATGGGAACAGCTGAAGATGCTGACTGAAGTTTGCAATTTCCTCGGATTAGCAGGATACTACCAGAGGTTTATCATGGACTTTAGTGTGATCGCGTTTCCGATGACAAAGTTGACTAGGAAGGATGTACCTTTTGTTTGGGATGATCATTACCAACACGATTTCTACAGTTTAAAGGAGAAGCTGACTAGTGCTCCAGTTTTAGTCCTGCCAGAGCCTGCGAAAGGCTATGTCATTTTCTGTGATGCTTCCAAGAAGGGCTTAGGATGCGTGCTGATGCAGGATGACCATGTGGTTTCTTTTGCTTCATGATAGCTTAAGAAACATGAGGAGAACTATCCGACTCATGATTTGGAGTTGGCAGTAGTGGTTCACGCGTTGAAGATTTAGAGACACTATCTTTACGGGGAAGTGTGTCAGATCTTTATGGATCATAAGAACTTGAAATACATCTTCTCGCAGAGTGAGATAAACATGTGACAACATCGATGGATGGAGCTGATCAATGATTATAATTGCACTATTGAGTATCACCCTAGTAAAGAGAACATAGTAGCTGACGCACTTAGCTGAAAGTCTTCTTATTTTCCCACAAAAGGGGCACATTTGAATTCCTTGGTATGCCATAGATGGGATATGTTTGTCTCCTTGCGGCAGATGAATGTGCAGATGGAAGTTTCCTTGTTAGTAGGACTTTTGGCACAAATGCAAGTCAAGCCTATGCTGGGACAACAAATCAAAGATGCACAATAAACAAATGATACAGTGCAGCTGATCAGGTCATAGATCGACAGCGAAAAGAATGATGGGTTCCATGAGTCCGAGGATGGATTAGTTTGCTATCATGATAGGATGGTGGTCCCCGATGTTGATGATCTGAGGAAGCTAGTACTCGAGGAAGCAAACACATCTATGTATGCTATGCATCTAGGAGTCACCAAGATGTATCACAATCTGAAGGACCTGTATTGGTGGCCTGTCTTGAAGAAAGATGTAGCCGAGTTTGTGGCTGGATGTGCGGTATGCCAACGAGTCAAGGTTGAGCATTAGAAGCCGACATGTAAGTTACAACCCATGTCGATACCACAGTGGAAATGGTATCTTATAACCATGGATTTCATAGTTGGTTTGCCCAGGACAACTACAAATCAAGATTCCATTTAGGTGATAGTAGACAGATTGACAAAGTCTGCCCATTTCATACCTATACAGCTGAAAAGCTCGCTCGAGTATATGCGGACGAGATAGTACGTTTGCACGGCATACCAGCAATGATAGTTTCTGACAGAGGTCCTCAATTCATGAGTTGTTTTTGGGAGGAGTTGCACAAAGCATTGGGAACATAGTTGAGGTTCAGTACCGCTTTCCACCCCAAGATATATGGACAGTCTGAAAGGACTATTCAGACATTGGAGGATCTTCTTCGAGCTTGTATTTTGCAGTTCCTAGGCAGTTTGGATGTACATCTCAGTTTGATAGAGTTTGCCTACAACAATAGTTACCAACGGAGCATTGACATGGCTCCTTATGAGGCCTTATATGGCTGGAAGTGTAGATCTCCTTTATGTTGGTATGAATCTGGTGAGTATCAGCTTTTGGGTCCTGAGTTAGTATAGCAGACAACTGAAAAGATCATAGTGATACATCAACAGCTGAAAGCGGCACAAGATAGACAAAAGTCTTATGCAGACAATCACCGACGACCTTTAGAGTTCTAAATGGGAGACAAAGTGTACCTCAAGGTCTCGCCTTGGAAAGGTGTGCTGAGGTTTGGCAGGAAAGGTAACCTAGTACCCATGTATATGGGGCCATACCCGGTAAGAGCACATGTTGGCAAGGTAGATTACAAGTTAGAGTTGCCTCCAGAGTTGCACAGGTTACATCAAGTGTTCCACGTCAGCATGCTGAAGAAAAGTCACCCAGATACAGGGACAATGATACATCTAGTCGAGGTTGAGCTTGATGAAGATGTGACCTACAAGGAAGGTCCTGTGATGATCCTTGACAGAAGAGTAAAGAAGCTGAAGAGGAAGGACCTGGATCTGGTAGAGGTTCTTTGGCATCATCATGGCATTGAGGAAGCCACATGGGAGCTTGAGGAAGAGATGAGGAGGAAGTATCCCTCGCTTTTCTCTTCGGATTTCGAGGACGAAATCCCTTTGTAGAGGGTTATAGCTTGTAAGGACCCTGACCTCCGTTTAGGGCTTTTCCTGTTTGCTTTGCCTAACCCTGGTGCTTAGTCGCTTGCTAATCACCTTTAGTGGTGATTAGGGTTTGTTTGTGCTTTGTTGAGAGCTGGAGGTGCTATTTGCAATTAACCCAAGACTAGGGTCGTTGATCAAGTTTGTCACCTTGCGAAGTGTTCTTCTGTCTCTTGGCTTCCTCTAGTGTTGAGAGGAAGGGTTGGGCTAGTTGCTTGAGTTTCTTTGGGCTTGGATGAGCTTGTTGGGCCTTGAGATGCCTTGCTTGAACCTTGCCCTTGCCTTGTTGACCTTGTGTCGGGCAGGAGTGCCTTGTATCGGCCATAGGTGTGTCGCCCAGGGAGTGATGTCGGGCATGGAGATGGGGTGTATCGTCCATGGACCCCTTTGACCCTTTTGACCTCATTTTTGTCCCCACTAGTGGACACTTGGTGCTTCATGATTGCATGTGGCAATGGCCTTGGACATGTGTTTAAGGAAAGTTAGAGTGGTGGCATTGCCCATGGACAGGTGTCCCTAGGTGGGTGACACCTTGCTTTGTCTTACCTTGGTTTCTCCTCCATCCTCGCATATATATGTACCTTCTTTCTCTTGCTAAGGATCCCTTTAGTTCCTTAGTTCCCTTCTCCCTTGGTTGCACGACACCTCTTCCTTTGCAAGCTTGATGGCCGATCCCTATCTTGGAGTCTTCTTCTTCTTCTTCGTCTTGAGGTGGTGCTTGGTGCTAGGAGCTTGGAGCTTGCTTAAGGCGGGTTACATAACTCCTAACCCTAGTCATTTTACTTTATTTCTATATCCTTGTATGTATTCTTATGATCATAATCGGCTTGTATGTTGCTAGATATGTCTCTTTCTTAGTTGTACCCCAGTTGGCCGAACCATGTTTTTATGGTTTCCTTGGTAAGAAACAATCCTTTCCCTCCTTGGTCTAGAGGAGTGAGCTTGATCTCTAGTAATATGAGCAATACCCCTCTCTCGTTCAAGTTGAGAGGTGAGATTCTGTTCTAGTTGCTTGAGCAACACCTCCTCTTACCATGGATCTGAGAGGTGAGCTTTTTGGTAGACGCAGACCCATGTTGAGGTTGATCTTTGTGGTTGCCCGAGTTGTGATAGAGGTTGTGCAAAACCCCTCTCTCTTGGTAATTGAGAGGTGAGCCGATCTTCTTGATCAATTAGGGTTGGTACCCTTGTGCTTGAGGTTGAGGATGATCTTGTTGGGATGTATCTTGCACGATATGGCTTGAGGATGGTGTTTCCCAATACCCTCTCTCGATCTAGAGTTCTAGTCGATATGATGAGGTTGTGTTGGGCGATACACCTTGGTCCGTGCCTTGTATGTTGGCCGATAGGATGAGGTTAGCTTGGTTGGATGTTAGGCTTTCCTATGCTGCCCATTTGAGTTGTACCCTTGGTCGTTGTGCCTAGATGTGTTTGGTTGTTGTTCGATTCCTTTGTGTGTTGGGCATTATGCCTTGTTGAGTTCCCTGCCCGATACACCTAGCTTGGGTAGTGGCTTGGTGCCCATTACACCTTGAACGTTATGAAGCTCTGTAAGCTAGTCTTGTGTTGGGCACCATGGTTTGGTGAGGATGACCGATAGAGTGGCATATGGTGACCCTAACCCGACACACATGGATGCCCGAAATCCATGGATGCACGATACATATAGTTGCACGACATGCCTTGAGGTGGTAGCCCGACACCCTTGCTGTGATGGGTCGATATGCTGCTTGGGAGGAAAGTTACCCTGCCCGATACCACTTCTAGTGGGGGATCCCTACCCGTCACACTTCTTGTGAGGGTAGTGGACACTTCTAGTGTGGGTCCTGTTCCACCCGAAAGGCCATATGATAGTTCTTTATCATGTGATCATATTCTTGTTGTTAAGAGGTATGGTTATGATTCGTGAACCTTTGACATGTTTGATAGTAAAGTGGTTGATATAGTAGAACGCATATATGTAAGCATGACATATCTGAAACTATAATGCCATGATATTACATGTGTTTATGATCATCTTGAAATCATATATATAATGATAAGTTTGGAAGTATATGAGTTGCTTCACATGATGATGTGACCCATGTCTATGGTCACATGTTGAGGCATGAATGATAAAGCATGCAATCATCAATGTTGCCCTATATTGACAATATAATAATGCTGTTAATCTATGAGGGTTTCAGTTATCTCTATGATTGTGCACACTAACCGTGCAGGTGTTTCATGCGGATGCATAGCCAGGTAAAGGGCTATGAGGTATATATGTTTGAATTACACTACATTGATGGTCATTCTTGATGATGAGATAACATGCATCACTAGTCTTATATGTTTTGGTCTGAGGACCTGGGTTTGGCTTAAGTGCCTAGTTGAGGTGTTATCCTCTGATGATGAGATCTGGGATTGTTATCCCCAGTAAAGAGAATGCCTTATGAGGCAGTGGTTTCTTGTGATGAGGGATTGAGATCCCGAGATATTGTGATAGTGGTAACTATAATGTAGCTTAATGTTATATATGTGATACAACTTGTTTGCCTCAACAATCCACTTAAAATATACTAACTAATTATAGTGGAACATATCATGTAGTTTGCCCTGGCCATAGATCCATCATCGTCAGTAGCTGGTGATGGTGAAACAGGTTCTCCTGCGGGTTAACCTGGAAGCGCATATTATTGAATATGTGTGGTTTCTCCTAGCTGGAAATGAGGAGGTTAGAGTGCAATTTCAGTTGTAGACTCAAGATATGTATAAGAGCATGATGAATAGGCCCATGGCTCAGTGTGATAGAGCATGAATGCATTCATGGCTCAGGGAGCACAGTGAACTGGCCCGTGGCTCAGATATACTAGCACCAAGACATGTACCAAGGCGGGCTAGAGAAAGTGTAGCCTGCGGGAGCTGACCTTGTGGCTGAGGCCACTTAAGCATGAGACTGTGGTCCTGCCTTTGTTCTTGTGCACTGACCACGATGTGGGAGGTCGTGGAGTCTGACTCTTCCATTATACTTGTATGACACCGACTTGGGTTTCACAACCAAAGGTTGGATTTGAGCGGTACGACTCACTTCCTCAGGGCATAATAAAACGTAATCCAGCCGAATAATATTTATTGCTTAAGGCAAAACACAGAACATTGGTTAAGGCCTTGCTTGTGTAGTTGATCTTGTTATACTTTGCAGTTACTTGTACGTTCCTTATGTTATGTGGTAAGATCTTATAAATATTATCTTGTCAATCATGTTCCATAAAGAAATACTTGGTTATATGCCTCCCATACATCTTGGTAAGCTCATAAAAACTTTGCTGTATAGACTGCTCTTATTGTACATTTTAATCAGTTATCTACTGTTGTTGCTTAACCTTTCTGATGTTTTATGGTTTTGGCAGGAGTTATGTTTCTTGCTGGGACTGTGTGTCTCACCCTGTTGGTTTACAACCTTTTTAGGTGTTCACGCTAGACGTGGTGGTGGTCGTGGGGTTGCGGCTGAGGAGCAAGAAGAGGAGCAGTAGAAGGCAAGAGATGGATATGCTGCTATTTTGGTTGTTCTGTAGTAGAGTCTTAGAGTCATCCCTGTACTCTCAGGTCCTCTAAGGTGTTTTGACGTTGTTTTACAATGTAAAGCTGATGAGGCTTTATATATCCTGCTGCTGGCCGGATGTGGCCCGTTATGTATGTAAAAATAGGTGATGAACTCATATGGTGACAAGACAACTGATCTTCTAAGATGTGAACACGTATCAAGACTTGTAAATGTTTATATAACATGTTTTCTTACAGGATGAGGATCTAAATGTAATAGTTTCTTAGTTTATCCGTTTTTCGAAATCAGTTTTAATTACCCCGTGTTTTTGGTCCTTTAGTGGTTTATGGTGTTTTCTGCACATTTTCATGTGGCACCTCATTTTCTGTGTGATAGTGGGATGTGTCGCCACAAGTTTGGTATCAGAACCCTAGGTTCGTTGAGTCTACAGGGATTTAGGACTAGGTTGTATTTATTCTTGTGAGTTTTCTGGATTTTCTTGCAATAATCTTCTGCTCTCAATGGAAGGAAAAGCCAAGATGTCTGTAAGCCATGGAGAACATGCTACCGAGAGAAGCGATGCTGCATCAGTTGATGGAGCTGAAAGGTAGGCACATGAAGATCGGGTGCCTGAGGTCCCCCAACTTGACCCAGCCATTCTCGAAAACCCTGCCTACCAACAGCTTATGGGGAAGATGATGGCTACCATGAATCTCATGGTAGAGAGATTGCCAGTGCTTCCGCCGAGTGAACATGCTCCCCATGGTGAAACATTGGGTATTGGGAAGATGTTTGAGCAGCTTCACCGAGTCGGAGCTTCAGACTATGCTGGGACGGCTGATCCGGTGGATGCAGATCTGTGGCTGATAGGTCTTGAAAAGGCCTTTCGGATCCTCAACATCCCCCAAGTAGACAAAGTCAAGCATGCTGTCTACCTTTTGAAGGGTAGTGCTGGTCACTGGTGGACCATCGAGGAGGAGAAGCGACCCAATGAGGTGATCGGTTGCGAGGTTTTCCGGTGAGAGTTCGTCAACAGATACTTTCCGAAGACATATCTGGACGAGAAGATCATCCAGTTTGAGCGTCTGCGCTAAGGAGCGATGAACATCACCGAGTACGAAGCTAAGTTCATGGACCTGTTGAGGTTTTGCCCTCACATGGCGATAACGGACGACGAACGAATCAGGCATTTTGAGAAAGGCCTAAGTGCTGAGCTGACAACACCAACTTCTACGTTGGAGAACCGAGAGCGGTTTTCCACATTTGTGGAATTTGTGTGGAGGATCAAACGATCAGTTAGGGAGAAAAGAGAATCCATGTCTAAGAAGAGGCCTGCTCAATTCCAGGGACAAAGGTTTGGTGGCTTCAAGAAGCTGAGGTTTTCAGCACCTTCTGGGTTAAGAGGTTCTAGTGCACCGTCACAGTGGTCTCTGAGTAAGGGAAGAGGATATGGTTCTTCACCGTCAAAGGCACATAGTACAACTTCTGTAGTAGTAACAAGGCCATCTAGGCCACAACAGTGAGACCAATCATGCCATCTGTGTGGTCAGATCAGGCATTGGAAGTCAAATTGCCCAAGTAAAGATGTTGAAGTGACACAACAACTGAGGCAAAATCAACTAGGGGTAGATAGATAGAAAACCAGTAGTAGTAGAGGGCGAGGACGTGGTCAAGCGTCACAAGCAGGATCATCTGCTCAAGGAAGTAGAGGATGTGGACAACAAGCAACAACTCGATTCTATGCTATGAGTCAGTCGAAGGTGATAGTCAACCCGCGAGTGGTGGCATGTCAGATGGAGTTATTTCATTCTTATTTGTCTTCTTCTTTCTTTATATCTGTTCTGGTTGACCTGGGTGCTACACACTCTTTTATCACCCAATAGTACGCTTGAAAACTATCTTTTACCTGTTAGTTGTAAGAAAGATAGCCTGCTGTTAGAAACCCCTCTTGATGGTTCCTCGATGCTTCTAGAGGAGTGCCCATCTTGTGTCTTATATTTTTCGAGACACAACATACAAGTGGATCTTATACCACTTGATATGCATGGATTCGATGTGATCCTTGGGATGGATACCTTAGAGAAATATAAGGCTGTGTTGGACTGTGGTTCCAAGTAGGCAGTGTTTGATGTTTGTGGAGAGAAGTGGATCTTCCAAGGAGATAGGAAGATTCTTCCGACATGTCTAATGTCAGTGATGGTGGCAGAAAAGCTGCTGCGTCAAGGTTGTAAGGCGTTCTTAGCTCACATTGTGGATACCAAGGTAAAGGGTCCTAACCTTGAGGAGGTGACGGTTGTCCGAGAGTTTACAGATGTGTTTCCTGATGAGTTCCCCGCTATTCTTACACCCCGAGAGGTTGATTTCGAGATCAATATGGTTTTAGGAACACAACCAGTTGCACAGACACCGTATAGGATGGCTCCAGTAGAGATGGTAGAACTAAAGAAGTAGTTACAAGAGTTGTTGGAGAAAGGTTTCATCCGACCGAGTACGTCGCCTTGGGGTGCTCCAGTGTTGTTCGTTAAGAAAAAGGACGGATCGATGCGTCTATGCATAGATTATCAGTAGTTGAACAAAGTCACGATCATGAACAAATACTCGTTACCGAGGATAGACGATCTGTTCGATCAGTTGCGTGGTGCTATAGTGTTTTCAAAGATCGATCTACGGTCTGGATATCATTAGTTGAGGATTAAGGTGGATGGCATACCAAAGTCAACTTTTAGGACAAGGTATGGTCACTATGAGTTTGTGGTTATGCCATTTGGGCTAACCAATGCACCTGCTGCTTTCATGGACCTGATGAATCGAGTGTTCCGTCCATTTCTAGATCAATTTGTTGTAGTCTTCATAGATGACATCTTGATTTACAATCAGGGTAGTCAGGAGCATGAACAACATCTTCGACA